>CM076571.1:329070952-329808878 GCA_034641835.2 Pinus albicaulis
TTTGGTCTTATTTTTGCTCAAAGAAACTTACTAATCCATTTATTTCCCATCCATTTTCCCTTCATTTATTCCATTTTGATGTATATTTGATATCCATTCAGGTATTTAATTTTAATTTTTCAATTTCTAAAGTTTTTATGAAAGTTTGGTTTTTAGTGCAAAATTGGCAGATTCAGAAATTCCCGTAATAGCTCTATGGTTGATGTGGTTGCAAGACACTTGGGCACGAATTGAATGCATGGATGGACAGCTTGGGAACTAGGATTAAGCCAGCTATGCTTAGTTCAAACAGAACAAGCTTTATTAGGCCCATTTGGTGCTAGTCAATCATGACTAGTCATTCAGAAATCCCATAGAAATAGGGCAGTTTTGAGATTTTATGGGATTGGTCATATTTCTTGGGATAAGAGTAATGAATTCGACTTAGATAGGTGGATGAGAGTAGATGGGTTTGTTTGAGTGAATATAGATCAGTTTGTTTCATGATACTTATTATTTAAAGCCAAAACTTTGATGGCTTATGTATTAACTTAATATACTTTTATGCTGTGACACCTTTGGATTGAGGAGCTAATTTGAAGAATTATGTTATTATTATTTTGCTGTTCAATGCTATGGATGTGTAACTGAATTTAAGCTTCTGAGATCACCTCTCAAGTGTGCAAGGCAAGGGTGGAAGGGCCCCCATTCCAAGCTAAGTACACTTCCTTATTAACTAGTTTTATTTCCTTGTAATCTGATTATTGTAGAACTGGTTTTTCAAAGCTTTATTTCAGATTGCTTTATGGTTCATGCATAGTGATTGATTTCATTAGTTCATAGCTTATTCATCACTTTATCAAGTTGGAAAAACAGGTGTTCAAGTTGAGCATCCCTTCTACTAAAATGATGAATTAAAACTAGTTTCCTTTGTTTATGTGCAAGTAGTTTCTTATTGAGATTTTGATATTGAGATGAATGAATTATGATGGAATACTTTATGTGTCTCTTAAGTTAAGAGTTTCTTTCATTAATAATTTATCCATCTTAAGCTCTTGGTTTTAATCTCTGATTCATTAAGTGGTAATTGAGGTGAAAGTGGACTTCTTGAGTCAAGAACCATTTCAATATTTTTCCTCTTTTTAAACTAATTGAATTAGAATTATAGGATGTATTACTTTCAGCTTTTGAATAACTTATCTTTCAAGGTTTGATTACATCTGATGTTCACATATAGTGAACTTGCCTCAAAGCATAAACAACCCGGATTGATAAGAAATAATTGTGTTAATTTAGGTACATAAATTAGCCCAACATTTTGGCGCCGTTGCCGGGGAGGCAAATATCGGCATAGTCAATAGAAGGATAAATTTCAAAACAACAAAAACATTAGTTACATTTTTTAGTTATGTTTCTTTATGCCTATATATAGAGATCCTCAAGGTAGATTTATTAAAAACCCCCCACAAATAGAGATAGGATCATCAAACACCCCAGTTACTGGTAATCCAATAATTGAGGAATTGGCAGAAAAACAAAGAAGTGGAAAAAGATTAACTTTGATTGAGAGGCAAACTTTGTTAGCTTGGGAAGCAAAGCAAAAACAATCTTCAAATTCTGGAAAACAAAAAGAAATTATCAAAGGAAAACAATCTTTATTTCCATCCATAAATCCTCCTATCTTCCAGCAACCTGAAACTCCACTTAAAATTGAAACAAATCAACCAATGGCAGAAGAGGGACATGGATCTGTTATTCTCACTCCTGAACAATGAGCTGCATATGAAAGACAACAAATGGAATGGAGAAGAAAGAGAGAGGAGGAGGCAAAACAAGAAAATGATAGAAAAATGGAAAACGATCGGAAAAGACAAGAAGATGGTAATGATCAAGAGACTACCTTTGGCTTTCCAATAATAGACACAAGTGCAATATTAGGAGAAGAAGTGAAAATGAAAAATATTCCACTTTCTGTATTGCCAAATTTTTATGGAATGTCCACGGAAGATCCTGATGCATTTATGTTTGAATTTGATATTCTATGTAGAACATATGGATACACTGATGACATTCATAAACTTCGTCTTTTCCCTGCAACATTAAAAGCAGCAGCTTTGAAATGGTTTATGGGTTTAGGAGAACAAACGATAGCTTCTTGGGATGATATGAGATCAGTCTTCCTTAAAAAATATCAAGCTTATTGTAGATCTAGAGATTCAAAGGAAGATATTTTCAGAATGACACAACAAGAAGATGAAAGTTTAGAAGAATATTTGGAAATATTTTTATATAATCTACAGAAATCTAAACAACACTCTCTAAATCAAGAAACCATTCGAACACTCTTTCTCAAGGGTATAAGGGATGAATACCTTGACATCTTGAATGTGATGGGTAAAGGAGACATTTCAAACCTACCATTCGAAGAAATTGTTGACTTATGTCAAAAATATTCTAGAGGAAGAGCAAAAACAGGAAGAAGAGAAGTAAGTTCAAAAGCAGCAAAGTCAGTTGTAGGAGGGATAACAAGAGCTGAAATAGGAAGCTTATTGGAGAACTTAAAAACAGATCTCTTGAGTACATTAGGGACACAAGTAGATGTGCTAAAGGCAAACAAGAAGAAAGAAGAACAAGAACAAGCTCTAGCAATCTTTTGTCCCAAATGTAGAAAGAAACATCCATTGAGAGAATGTCCTTTGGATAGTGTTCAGAGTGTTCAGGTTTGTGGTCTTTGTACAGGAAATCATTCCACAGAAAATTGTCTAAAATTGAAAGAATTACAAATGAATTCAATGGAAGAAGTGCCAGGAATAGAAGGTTTTTATTATGTAGCACCACGAAGACCATGGCAACCTAGAATGCCTCAACAAAATCAGCAACAATTCCCTCAACAAAATTACCTCTATCCACCTCAAAATCCTTGGACCCCTCCAATGCCATGGCAAGCTTGGCCTCCACAACAATATCCACAACAACCTGCACAAGGTTGGAGAGGATATGGTTATGGAAACCAGCCACCTCAACAGTATCAACAACAATACCAGCAACAATACCAACATCCATTTACATATCCACAATATCCACAATCCATACCCTTTCAACAACAACATTCTGCATATCCACAATCCATCCCATTTCCACAGCAGAATCCTCCACCGTTGTTGACCCAACCATAACAGTTACAGCTACCCACAAATCAACCTAGACCAACTCAATTACCAGCCCAACCAATGGAAAATCCGAATAATAAGGTGGACAAAGCTGCATACACTGTAGAGGAAGCAGCATGTTTTCCCACATATTCAATTCTTCCTCTTAATGAAGTCCATCTAAGGTCTGGAAAAGTGATTAAAAAGGATTCTCCTCCAATCATAGAAGAACCAAATGAACAAGGAGAATCACCTGAAACATCACAAACTAAGATACAAATTCAGAAAGGAACAAACATTACAACACAAACACCACCTTATCCTGAAAGGTTAGTGGAACAACAAAAATAAATAACCCTTCCTGAATTTGATATTTTAGATGAGTTAAAAAATGCTTATGTAAAAATTCCTTTGTTGAAGGCAATTAAAGAGATACCAATATATGCTAAAACAATAAAGGAATTGTGCATTAAGAAATCACAGAAAAAGAAGAAGGATCCTACTACAATCCAAGTCATTGGTAAACTAGCAAGCCTCATGTCTACACAAACCATGGTAGAAAAATATATTGATCCTGGTATCCCTATGGTTACTATATCAATAAATAATTTCTCAGTACCAAACACATTAATAGACTTGGGAGCAGCTATAAATGTAATGACAATGGAGACAATGAAAACTTTGCATTTGAACAACATTAGATCAACTTCTACAATCTTAGAACTAGCAGATAGATCTAAAGTTGTCCCTGAAGGGATATTGGAAGATATCATAGTCTCTTTGGATTCATGGGAGTATCCTGTTGACTTCCTTATCTTGCAACCAAAAACAAATTTGGGAGGACATCCTCTAATCTTAGGCAGACCATGGTTAGCTACCGTTGATGCCTTCATAGGATGCAGATCAGGAAGCATGATTATTTCACATGGAGATGAAAGGAAACACATTGCTCTTTATTCACTTGCACAATCAACTTCTTTAGAATCAGTGCTTGAAGCTCAAGAAAAACAACAAACTAAATCAGTTTTAAGTATAAATCAATTCTTTGATTTAAGAGAAGAAGAAGAGAATGAAGACTTAATGGATCTTTTCATTTTAGAACCAAGTATTTCAGAGCAGCTTAGAGAAGTCCAATATGAAGCTGCAAGTAACCTTTTGAATCAATGCTTTCAGGAAACTTGTACTGTTCAAACTTTGCGGAAATATTTTATAGACATCTTTCCTGTAAACACAATCTCCAATCCAACAATAAAAACAATTGAGGTAAATCCTGGAAAACATTTAAACATTGGAAACGAGTTGCAATCAGCACAAGAGCAAGAGGTAATTGCATTATTACAGAAATATTCGAAAGCTTTTTCCTGGGATTATACTGACATGCAAGGAATCCATCCTAGCACATGTGTCCACCACATCTATACAGATGATCAACTCAAACCTGTAAGACAACCTCAAAGACGAATGAATCCCATGATGAAAGAAATAGTGAAAGAGGAACTGCAAAAAATTGTTAAATGTTGGATTCATCTATCCTATTTCAGATAGTCAATGGGTTTCTCCACTGGTTATTGTACCAAAGAAAAATGGAAAATGGAGGGTATGTGTGGACTATCGAGAACTAAACAAAGCTACACTAAAAGATCATTTTCCTCTACCATTCATTGATCAAGTATTAGACTCATTAGCTGGAAAAAAAATTTTCTCCTTCTTGGATGGGTTTAGCGGATACAACCAGATAAGAATAGCAACAGAAGACCAAGACAAGACAACATTCACTTGCCCATGGGGAACCTATGCATATAATGTTTTGCCATTTGGTTTATGTAATGCACCTGCAAATTTTCAACGAGCAGTGCTTGCAATCTTTGCTGATCTAATTCATGAATGTGTAGAGGTTTATATGGATGATTTCACAGTTTATGGAAACACATATAATGATTGCCTAAATAACCTTGAGAAAGTTCAAAAACGATGCATTGAAACAAATTTGTCATTAAGCAACGAGAAATGCTATATGATGTTGACAGAAGGAATAGTTCTGGGACACCATATTTCTGCTTCAGGAATTAAGGTGGATCCAGCAAAAATCCAAGTCCTAGTAAACTTAATGCCTCCTACAACACAGAAAGAGGTAAGAAGTTTCTTAGGCTATGCAGGCTATTATAGACGATTCATTGAAAACTTCAGTAAAATAGCTCAACCTCTGTTTAAACTATTAGCAAAAGATATTGAATTTCACTGGACAAATGACTGTCAAAATGCATTTCAAATTCTGAAAGAAAAATTATCAGTTGCACCCATTCTCCGTGGGCCAAACTGGTCTTTGCCATTTCATATATCAACTGATGCATCTGATACTGCGATAGGTGCCTCTCTTGGACAGAAAGAGAATTTGTTCAATTATGCAATATACTTTATAAGCAAGAATCTAACACCTGCAGAATTGAACTATACAGTCACAGAGAAAGAAATGTTAGCCGTTATACATGCAGTAAATAAATTCAGACACTATATAATAGGATATCAAGTTTTTATTCATACAGATCATTCAGCAATCAAATACTTGATGAATAAACCCATCACCAATGGAAGAATAACAAGATGGTTACTGTTATTGCAAGAATTTAATATCACAATACAAGACCGGCCAGGCAAGGAAAATCAAGTGGCTGACTTTCTGTCCCGCATACATTCACCCAATGATCCAAATCCGGTTGCAGATAACTTTCCCGATGAACACCTTTTTTCCATCACAGTAAGAACACCATGGTTTGCAGACATTGCAAACTATTTATCTTCTGGAAAGTTTCCAACTCAATTCACTAAAAAGCAAAGACACAAAATTGTTAGAGAAAGCTCTAGGTATAGTTGGGTAAATGGTGATTTATTTTATACTGGTTGAGATTTGATAATTAGAAAATGTGTGCGAGAAGATGAAATATTAGACATTCTAAGAGCATGTCACGATGAACCATGTGGTGGCCATTTTGCAGACAAACGAACAGCATATAAGGTGCTGCAACTGGGCTACTACTGGCCATCCATCTTCAAAGACTCTAAGAAATATGTCAAGCAATGTGACAGTTGCCAAAGAACAGGGAGACCAATCACAAGAGATGAGATGCCGCTGAAGCCACAGGTCCTCATAGAACCATTTGAGCAATGGGCACTTGACTTTGTTGGACCCATCAATCCACCATCAAATGGAAATAAGTACATCTTAGTATGTACAGATTATGTAACCAAGTGGGCAGAGGCTAAAGCAGTGAATAGAGCAACAGAAGATACAGTGGTCACCTTTCTTTTTGAAGAAATCTTTGTCAGATATGGAGTACCTAGACAAATTGTAACAGATCAAGGAACACAATTTACATCAAAGCTGGTACGAGATCTAACAGAGAAATACAAGATCAAACACAGGAAATCTACACCATATCATCCTCAAGCAAATGGGCAGGTTGAATCAACAAATAAAGTCCTAGAAAAGATCATGACAAAAACAGTACAGCTGAACAGAAAAGATTGGTCTGAAAAATTAAAAGATGCACTATGGGCCTACAGAATCACATGGAAGAATACAACTGGTTTTAGTCCATACCAGTTAGTATATGGGAAAGAGGCCTTATTGCCTATAGAATTTCAAATACAAACATACAGACTAGCAGCAGAACTAGGACTAGACCTGACAGAAGCACAACAACAGCGGATCATAGAACTGAATCAATTGGATGAGCATCGTCAACAAGCCATAGAACATACTACATTGGTGCAACAACAAAGAATGAAGTGGCACGACAGATATATCAAAACAAAGACATTTCGCAAGGGAGACTGGGCATTACTTTTTGACTCCAAGTTCAAAGACTTTAAAGCAAAGTTCACAACACACTGGCTAGGTCCATATGAAATTGACGAAATCTTCGACAATGGAGCAGTCAAAATCAAGACAATCGACCAGGACTCCACCTCCTTTATAGTGAATGGACATAGGCTCAAAGTTTATAATAGGCCTATCAGTAAAGAAGCATTTATGAAACAACTGATAGAAGATACAGAACTGGAAGTCATGGCACACCAGGCTCAGCCATCTTCCAGTCCTGTAGTTGAATAAAAAACACATATATATAAAAATAAAAATAAAAAACAAAAAACAAAAAAAAAACAAAAAACAAAAAAAACAAAAAACAAAAAAAACAAAAAAACAAAAACAAAAACAAAACATAAAAAAAAAAAAAAAAAACATAAAAAATAATTTGTTTGCTAGTGAAAACCAGGCAACTGGCACTCAGCAAACACGAATTCATAGGGGAAAACCAAGGCAACTTGGGCTCTATGAATTCCTTATTCTTGTTCTACTGTTCTCACATAATTTCAATACAGGTACTCTCCACCAACAACTGACTTGAGGACAAGTCACATCTTAAACAAGGGGGAGACTTGCATCAGATCTTTAGCTGGAAAGCTGAAGTATAGAAGGAACTTGCATTGTCAACAGAGGGACCTGAAATAAGAAATCATTACAGAGGGACCTAAAAGACCTGCCAATGTCAAAACAACATATGCATATTCTGTAAGCAGTGCAGAGGGACCTGAAACAAAGAATCATTACAAAGGGACCTGACTTTTCAATTCAAGAACCAGAGCATGAAGAACAAGGAGCAGCAATAAAGTCTACTTTTTGATCCATCTACAACATCTGATCAATTGATTTCATCCCACTTGTACAGACATCATCCAGGGGAGTATATGTATAGTCATTTTGTGCTTGAAAATTCAAATTTTTCTTAGAAATTTTTAGTTTTTGTTAAGTCGAAATTAGTACCTGAGGATATTCATTATCATTTCATATCCTATATTCCCTATACATATCCTATAACCCTTATACATCATATTCCATTTCATTTCCATACATATTTCTTATTTTCATTAACCCCTAAGTATTTTTCTTTAAGAGCTTAAAAAACCAAACTGGGACAACTTTTCAACCTGCACATACAACTCAAGCATTATTAAAGGTGATAATTTTAAATATGACCTAAGATGGTCATTTTAAAATTATAAATATATGCTATATAATCCAAACAAACAAAAAAAAATCATGCGCTATATGGAAATCAAAGTGGTATGCATGCGCCATAGTTATATATATATATCATAACCTAAAGTGCATATGATATAATGGTATAAAATATATGATATATGATATAAGCGAAGGTATATGGTATAAACTTAGGAAAGGGCGCATATGATATAAGAAATGGTGGACGGCCGCGCAAAAACTATATGGCACGACTGTGCATAATGGTTATGATTTGGCGGGGTATTGTTAAATGGTAATTGCACACACTCATTGCAATACGAACAGTGTTGGAATATCATTGCACGCACACGATGGTGGTAATAATGAAATAAAACAACGATTTGGCCATCCTCATGACACAGTCGGGTGACTGGTCAAACAGGACGGCCATACCAACCACGCATTGTAAACACCAATGAACAAAGAGGCGCACAGTACACCCATGAACTCGGTCAATTCATGACCGTTTAGACCTCAGTCCTCATTGCCAAAGAGCTCAGAGAGAAGGTGTTTGAACTGCAAACTAGTGAAAAGAAGGGAGAAGCGAGTTTAGGCGGATTTAAGAAGGAAAATCATCCCGGTTTTAACGATCAGTGATCACCGATTTTTGGGATTCAATCAGGTAATGGAATAATTGTTTAAAGCTCAGCAAACAGTGGAAGTATATGTTGTATCTGTTAATTAATGGTTATGTTACTCTGCTCTTGCCACCAGTCAATTGAACGGTTGAACAGGGATTTGGAGCGCCGGATATTCCTCAAGCGCTCGTTGACAACAGGTAATGCCGAAACCACAGCACTAAATCAGTTGATTCACTGCGTAAATCATGGCATAAACTAGTGAATCGCGCAACATTTAAATGTAAATTCATTGCATGGATAACACATTAGGGTCTGGTGAATTCATGTGGATTTTTAACGATGTGCCGTGTTCATAACGAAGTCTATGAACAGAGGAGGCACCGAAATATGATTGTTATGGCGTATGGCGGTATTTGTTGATTGAATTGTGCGCGCTGTTGGTTGAATGCGCACTGCGCTTTGTTTTGTTGATTGAATTGTGCGCGCTAATTCCATTAACATTTCAACGAACAGTCAATCCCTAACGTATTATATGCATGAAAACGCCATATGTTATGAACCCTTGCTGCCTACGCATTTTTGTTTTGTTTTAACCGAAACAGGGGATTGAAGTTTCTAAGGGCCGAACGAGCCTTTTGGTTGCCAAAGGGAGTTCAATTACCAAGCCATTTAAAACTCAGATTAAATGCGCTTTGTTTTTTTTATCATTTGTGTTTTGAGGCCGAGAGCCATACGCATGCGCTGTAGTCAAAACACTCCTTATTTGTATATACACAGTAGACTTATGGTTTGATTTTGGCAACAGTATAAGGCGATGAGCATACATGGAACATTGTTTGCATATGTATTTTGTTTTCAAGAACAGAGAGTAGCATATTGACAGGGGTATACAGGTGTTTGGTTGTTTGAATAGGGAATTAAAACAGTGCTGCTGCAAAGAAAAGAGTAAACAGAAGTCAGAGTTAAATTGTTGAAAGGAGGAAGGTAAGCTTCTCTGTTTTAAAATTTTCGTTTTGAAAACGAACAATAGTTATTTTTATTGTCAAAGATGAAATTAGTAACAGCAGAGGCATTCATTCATTGGTTTTCAGAAATAATGTCAGTTAGAGTAGAGCCAAAATTTCAGATAGAGAGCTGGGGGAAGGAAACTATAGAAAAACTTTACCAAGCAGGGATGATAAGCTTTTTACAAAAATTTGATGGCCACTCTGAACAGATAACCAGGGACTTTATAAATAACTTCAGTCAAGACCAGACACGGGTAGGAGATGTCATTATTCCTGTAACCCATGAATATCTTTCCCAAGCTTTAGATCTACCCATGATAGGTGAGAAATATTACAAAGGCCTGCACTTCAAGGAGAAAGCTTGGACTTTCTTTCTTGAGAAGAACCGGAAAGGGACTTTTGATAGAAAAAAAGGGATACCCAGGGAATGGTTCAATGAACCATGGGGTGAGTTGGTTTTGGTCATCCAGAAGTTTTTGACTTGTGATAGAGGATATAGCGTTGCCCATTTGTATCATGTCAGACTTCTACAACATATTAAGGGAGAGGATAGGATTAACTTGCCTTACTTCCTATATAGGAGCCTCTTGAGAATGATTGAAACAGTAAAACATGAACACAGGCCTAAAGCAGGACAGATTTACCATCAAGGATTGATCAAAATCCTAGTTGAGTATCAGGTGAGGTCACGGGGCATAGTATGGAGAGAGTTCATGTCTAAAAATTAGTTCATTGAACAGATTAAGGAAGTACAGGATAAAACAGAGCAGGAAAACAGAGGATTGATGAACTCACCCTTGTATCCCAGAACAAGAGCTAAACAGCAGAATAACATGGCCATGGAAAATGAAATATCTGTTATGTCTATTCCTAGAAGATTTACAAATAAAAGTCCCATTAACTTAGACAAGGAAGAAGAAACATATTTCCCAAGACAACAAGAAGAAAATGACATTGCACAAGAAGTATTTGAGGAGGATTCTTCATATAATGATGCAGCAGCAGCATCACTAATGAAAACAACGCAAGATTTTGAAAAAGAAATCAATGTTGGAAGAATCAGGGACCTAACTGACCAATTGGAAATTAGCAAAATCGTGGAGAAACAATTAAAAGAGGAAAACAAGGCAAATAAGAAAGATAATGCTAAATTGGTTAAGGCAAATGAAAAATTAAAAGAAGAATTGGGGAAACTGAAATGGAAAAATAATCTACTTTCTAAGCAAGCATTTAAGTGGTTAAAGGAAAAGAATATGTGGCAGGCAAGGTATGAAAAGCAGAAGGTCAAAGCAGCTTTGTTCAGGGAAAGACATGACACAGGTTTGGATTGTTTGGCCAGGGCAGCACAACAGGAAGCATCTACAGGTACAGCATCTACTACAGAAAGAAGAAGGTCAAAGAGGGATAAGCAAGCATGGGGACATGCTTGATGATAAGCAAGGGAGAGATGTTGGGCCTTAGTTTTGGTCTTATTTTGCTCAAAGAAACTTACTAATCCATCTATTTCCCATCCATTTTACCTTCATTTATTCCATTTTGATGTATATTTGATATCTATTCAGGTATTTAATTTTAATTTTTCAATTTCTAAAGTTTTTATGAAAGTTTGGTTTTTAGTGCAAAATTGGCAGATTCAGAAATTCCCGTAATAGCTCTATGGTTGAAGTGGTTGCAGGACACTTGGGAACGAATTGAATGTATGGATGGACAGCTTGGCAACTAGGACTAAGCCAGCTATGCTTAGTTCGAACAGAACAAGCTTTATTAGGCCCAGTTGGTGCTAGTCAATCATGACTAGTCATTCAGAAATCCCATAGAAATAGGGCAGTTTTGAGATTTTATGGGATTGGTCATATTTCTTGGGATAAGAGTAATGAATTCGACTTAGATAGGTGGATGAGAGTAGATGGGTTTGTTTGAGTGAATATAGATCAGTTTGTTTCATGAGACTTATTATTTAAAGCCAAAACTTTGATGGCTTATGTATTAACTTAATATACTTTTATGTTGTGACACCTTTGGATTGAGGAGCTAATTTGAAGACTTATGTTATTATTATTTTGCTGTTCAATGCTATGGATGTGTAACTGAATTTAAGCTTCTGAGATCACCTCTCAAGTGTGCAAGGCAAGGGTGGACGGGCCCCCATTCCAAGCTAAGTACACTTCCTTGTTAACTAGTTTTATTTCCTTGTAATCTGGTTATTGTAGAACTGGTTTTTCAAAGCTTTACTTCAGATTGTTTCATGATTCATGCATAATGATTGATTTTATTAGTTCATAGCTTAGTCATCACTTTATCAAGTTGGAAAAACAGGTGTTCAAGTTGAGCATCCCTTCTACTAAAATGATGAATTAAAACTAGTTTCCTTTGTTTATGTGCAAGTAGTTTCTTATTGAGATTTTGATATTGAGATGAATGAATTATGATGGAATACCTTATGTGTCTCTTAAGTTAAGAGTTTATTTCATTAATAATTTATCCATCTTAAGCTCTTGGTTTTAATCTCTGATTCATTAAGTGGTAATTGAGGTGAAAGCGGACTTCTTGAGTCAAGAACCATTTCAATATTTTTCCTCTTTTTAAACTAATTGAATTAGAATTATAGGATGTATTACTTTCAGCTTTTGAATAACTTATCTTTCAAGGTTTGATTACATCTGATGTTCACATATAGTGAACTTTCCTCAAAGCATAAACAACCCGGATTGATAAGAAATAATTGTGTTAATTTAGGTACATAAATTAGATGAAATGCTCTCCAACTTTGCTTGTATTTATATCCATCATTGGGGTGTGTGACACATTTGCTGGGGGTGTGAAACCTTAAGGCCGACCTGCACATATAATTTATTATGAATAATAAATTCAAAATAAATGTTCTGCTCATCGGATTAAGACATATTATATATGGATTTTACACCTCTCCGAAAAAGGAATCCAACAAAAATATTAGCCTCTTAATCTGAGCATCATAACATGGAGTTTGGACCTAGTTGTCCAAATTTAACAATACTCCACCCGGGTGTTCATTGAGTATGACATACCTTGGACTATTCTTATCATGTATAGATTGTCCTCAAAGAATACCGGTCCATGACTACTCTTATCTTGGATGCCCCATCTCATCCTCAAAGAGTATCAGATGCCAGATGATTACCCAATCCTCCATTTTGTCTTCCCAGGTGAAGACCAAAATGATGTGTCTATCTCTCCCTCTCAATTAGGGAGGACATATCAATTCCAATAACGTAATGTACTCATTCCTATAGAAGGAATGTACTTAAGCTCCCTCTTTGCTTAGGAATTTCCAAGTTTCTTCCATGTAAGAAACTTATTTTCAGGCTCCCTCTTAATTAGGGACCTACAGTAGCTCCACAACCCGTTGCTTGAAGAGCTCCTTCCTTCGATGTCATGAATTTCTTTGTCACAGAGTCTTCATCTTTTGTGGCTTCTTCATAGGGCACAAACCATCCATCACTTTCATCCATGGGTCAGTCATGTCATTATTCCTTTCATCAGAAAGTGATCCATTAGTCTTCATCTGGTCTTGCTTCGTGTCTCGCTGCCTTCTTCATGCCATATTTTTCGGAAGGATCTTACATCCTTCTATATCGTCCTCTTGGAAGACATCCACAGTTCTTCCCTTTGGCAGCCCTACATAATCCCATGCAGATATTTGTTCAAAAATAAGAAATGAACACTTAAGTCAAAATTACCTTTGTGATGGTCTTTTATCATGACATATTTTAGTTTGCATTAACATCCTGCATACATGTTGACATATCTCCCAAAGATATCTATTGTCAAGGGTTTCCATCTTTTCCAGACTTCCATCAGAGTCTTCATATCTTTCCGGGAGATTTCCTAGTCAAATCTTCTTGGTCTTCCAGATGTTGATTGCCTTTACCATGGTTGCATATTTCATGATCTCTTCCTTCCTTTCTTCACACACATTTCATTTCATTCCCAGGAGCTTCCAATCAGAGTTCCTTAATTGTATTCAGCCACCTCATACTTCATATGAGGACATATTATGTTGATTTCATTTGTTGTGACCCATGCCTTCCGACATTCTTTCATAGGAGGAGATTCCTTTCCTTTGATCATGCTTCTCAAAATAGAGTAGTGATCCAAGTTACCTGCAACCATACAACATGAATTTATACAATCATATAGAAGCATACATACCTCATTTACCTTTAGGTCATCTAGGCTTCTTTCAACGACTTCCTTGATTGAAAGGATCTTCAACCCCTTGATCTGCTTCATTTCTTATGTCATCATACCATCATCCCATGAATTCCACAAGTTGGAGTTCTTGATGGAAAACTTGCTTCCTCTCTAGATTGGCGAATCTTCCAATGAAGATTCCATCAGAGAATCTTGAGGATCTTGCATATCCCTATCCAACAAATGTTTCCTTTTTGACTTGATGTATGATGAGGCTTGTCCTGGATGACTTCTTCTTTTCCTTAAGTTTCTAATGAGGTTCCCAAGAGCTATATCCTTCATATTTGACTACCATGAATTTTGATCCATCTGTCCTTCAGGATTCCCTATGGTGATGTCACGAGCTCTTTGCTTCTAATGCTTTTCCTCTTTCAGCTTTCTCCACTTCTTTGGTGAAATGGACTTCTTCTCTATCTTCCTTGTTATTTCCCTTCTTAAGCTTAGGACAATCTCTTCTGTATAGCATTGATTCTTCTATATGTTCTTCTTTCCTTTAGACAAATGTTTGAATACCTTTTGTTTGATCCTTTAATACTTTTTCCCTCAACCTGTCATCTCCCATCTTGCATAGAAATTACACGTTGTTGAATAAATTTCTTATACTCATAAACATTTGTTACCTTGTTCATCAGTTAGTACATTTAGAGCAATGAGGATTATCTCTCCTAGATCTTGCAATTTAGATCTTATGAAGATAACCCTTTATCCTTTGATACCTTCAATTTGTGTAGATCAAATCTAAGTGATGTGATCTCCTTTATCGCATCTTCAGAGAATAGTTTTACGAACTTATCATATATATCTCTTCGATGTCTCCAATATTGCTATATGAGGGGACCTTTCATAAGAATCCCTTCCCATGTATTATCAGGATACCTTTCCATTGATATGTTTAATGACTTCACTTTCTTCGAAGACTATATCTATCCTCCTTTTCCATGCAAGGAATTTCGATGACCCAACCAACTTATAGATCTCTTTTCAAAACGAAGTCATTTTACCAAATTTGATTATAGAATGAAAGATACTTACTTGACAAGTGAATATGAAATCTTCAACTCGATCACTTTTATGGTGGTTGAAGAAGATGTATTAGTGCTCCCTTTTAGATGATCTTCTTCCAAATGAAAAGCCCTTCTTCAATAAAGGAGATTGCTCCTTTTATGATGTTAACGCCTTTAGATCTAGCTTCCTTTATTGATGGTGATTGATGAGGATGTGTTGATTTTTGTAGCATTCGTAAGTGTTCCAAGTCTCAAACTTTGCAGGGAGGCTTGGACAACAACATTCCAAAGAACCGAGAAACAGTTTGTGGAAATTACACTCAGTTCAAGACTAAACTTAGGGAAATGAAATAATTAAAGGGGATTAATAAGTCATAGTGTGAATCTTCTAGAAAACATGGATCAAGTCAAGTTTTAATCTTAGCCATTGATTAATCTTTTATCTGGGCCAATGATTCTCCAATTGCAAGATTATAAAAGAAGGCTTGAGGGTCACTTGGAAAATAAGCCGGGCATACACTCAATACTTGAAGGAGATCCATTCTTATGTAGAATTTGATCTCAGTGGGAGAGTTGCAGGGCGAGAAGTTACAGAAACAGAAGGAGGAGGCAGGGGTGATCGAGATCAGGGTTGGAGGGCAGCAGTGGGTCACTGGAGGCAGCTTGAGGCTGCAGCGCAGAGACCCCACACAGTCTCCACGCAGACTCACGCAGTCCAGCACTGGGACTACGCAGAGAACCATGCAAAGTGACGCAAGGGCATGTAGGGGCTATTTTGGGTGTCAGAGAATTGTCCGAGTAAGCCGGAAATTCAGTCTCAGGTGGTTCCAAATTTATCTACCGTATATTTTCCCTATAAAGATATCATTTGTTGAAGAATTAATAAAACCCTCATCTGCTGCACCGATTTTCCCACATTGGGTTTTTCCGGGGACAATTGTCTAAAAATAACTGTGTACATGTGATTGATTTTTGTGCTTATATTCTCTACTGTTTATTTCTCTGCATATATAATTGTGAATGTTGTAGTAGTATTTATTTCGATATTTGCTAGAAGTTTTTGAATAATAACTTATTGAAATAATAAGTAGGAGAAATAAATCTATCACTGCAACTGTTTGTAAATTTTCACAGTTTTGATGCTTCCTCAAATGATCTTCTTCAATGATAAGGAAAGGGATCCTTGTTGGAAATATTGAGAGGAGGGTGAATCATTATTTCTTTCCAATTGTTATTTTTACCAGTTAGATCACTTATATTTAGAACACAAATGAACAATAAGAATAAATGATTATATTAATATTCATAAATTAAGTGCAATATTTGTGTAGGGCTCCAACCCTAGATGAAGACACCAATCTTCAATCTCCTAGGCTCCAACCTGTATTATGCCAAGCACCAACTTGGACTTCCCAAGGCTCCAACCTTGTCAGTTTGAGGCACCAACCTCTAGGGCTCCAACCCTATCTCTGGTACAGGCTCCGACCTGGTTTCTTGAGGACTCCAACTCTATCTTCCAAGGCACTGACCTTGTCTCTATGAGGCTCCAACCTCTTGGGCTCCAACCCTCAACTTCACTTCGTCAAAATATGTTTGGTTATTCTTCACGGCTCCCAAAGTCTTCTTCAATGAGCCATGTAAATCTTCAACTATCTCCTCACTTAGTCTCCACGTCACGTCATCAATGACAACACTTGTCTTCTCATGAATGTGTCTCCACTGCTCTTCATATCACCCAAACACTTTCTCCAAGGTCACCTCATGATGACATTAGCAATGCATCATGGTCTCCAAGGATCTCCACGAATCTTCAAAGTCAGCTCCAAGGCCAAGGATGTATACTATAGGACTACTCCAACAAATATCTCCAAGAGGGATTCAATTATCTATCACAAGGTTAACCAATGTCTCCAAGAATGCCTCCAAGATATGCTTCTACAAGTGTCTTAAAGGTGTCTTCAACAATCCTTCCAAACAAGATGTCCTCAATAAGTTGCTCCAAGATACTCTCAATACAATCTTCAAGATGACTTCCCAAGATATGCTAATTAAACAGATCCCCAAGACTTCTTCAAATTCACTTCAAGATATATTCCAAATTTTCACCAAAAATCTTCTTAAGGACTGCCCAAAACAATGCCCAATATATTGCTCTCAATGTAACAGATCCAAAACTGCTAGAAGACTTCAGTGGTGCTTTTAAACAATGTCTTAAAGATGCTCCAGTCATACTGCTCCAAGATCCGTTAATGAAGTTGCTCTGCCCTAACACAAGATTTCGATGATATTGCTCCTTCAAAGTTTGCCCTCCAAAGTCTGCTTCAACTATGTTTTCAAGGGATATAAAGTGTCTTTGATATTCTTCAAAAAGTTTTGCAAGGGTTGTTTCAACTTTCAACAATGATGTCTTTTATGATGCTCCAACTTCATTTCAAAGTCTGCCACCTTTTTCTCTAACTCTGGTTTAGTGTACACTGTTGTTACTTTGGCTGCCTGGTAGGTTTTCCACAGAATTCTGATATACTTTCCAAACAGCTCCTTAAAGTTCTTAACCAGCTGCTACTTTCCTCCTTAGAACAGAGCTCGGTTTATTGTTCAAACTCCTGTACTTCTGCAACCTCAAATAACGATATTATGCCACAAACACAATATCAAATAACCCAGAACAGTCCTTATCTCTGTGGCACCCTTACTCTCTAGCTTGGATCTGCAAAAACACAAAACAGCCTTTCAAAACTGCCCAGATTTCTCTTCAAGGCCTGCGGTTATCTCTCTGTGGTGTACTCAATCAAATAATTCAAAAACAGAATTAGCCCAACACTTATTTTTCTTCTTTCCTCAACTTCTGCAATCTTCACCGATTTTTTTTTGTCAAATGAATGGTTCAACTCTCCTTTTTATATGAGTTTGACGTTGAACTGAAAGGACATGTCTTTCTGAAGGTAGGCCGACATGAAGGCAAAGATAGGTCGGCCCATTGCTAAGGTTAATTTTTCTAGACTTAAAAATTCCATATCTCCTCAACCGCTGGGTGTTTCAGGGCAAGTGAAGGCTCATTAGAATGGGAAAAATATACTCTACAAGATGGTATAGGACCCATGTTGATAGGATGCTTGCAAGGTGGTAAATTTTTTTTTCTTTTGTGACTGTCCTTAATTTTTGTATGCAGGAGGTGAATAGGACAGCATGCCTTTTCCACTGCTTGGATTCCCTTTTGTTTGGCTTGTTAATCATAGGATCATAGTGTCATCATGTAGGACATCCTTGTCATCATGATAGCTTCCAGCATCATCATGAATGTATAGATCATATAATCAATAATAGTGCAGTAATATGTCATAGTGCAACATCATTAGGAGAACTTCAAAATAGTCTTCCAACCATCAAATGATATCTTCCACATTATCATCTAGTCTTTCAACCTTCATCAAGTGCCATCATAAATTGTGGTCATTCATTTAGTGTATGACTCCATATGTCATCAAGGGTTAAGGTCTAGATCATCAAGGCACATGCAACATTATAGCTAGTTCAAGGACTTCTTAGGACTTCTTCATTAGTGGTTTGACATCTTCATGGGTTGACCTCTTTATTGATGGCATCCTTGTCAAAAAAGAGTCATGACATCATCATCTGGTATTAGGCATCTCAACAATATTGACATCTCAGTCAATGCCATATTGACATCAATGACAACCTTGATTAACAATCCTTGCTTCAATGAGAGGGAACTTGCCTTATGGCTTTTGAAGATGATGACAATGTCTTCTAGCCTTCTTTGTCTTCAAGATACTTCGACTTCTCGGTGGCGAATGAGTGCAGATCATAAATGCTTCTAGGGTTTCCAAGATGATGCGATCTTAGTCCTAGAAATGCTTCTCTTGGATGTCTTGCTTTGTAGATCTCTTCATCTTGATGAGGGTCTTTGTGGTCTTTTGCTAAGGACTATAGGTTCCAACACTCTGGTTGGTGTAGGCTTCTAGTTGCCTTGATTTGTAGATCTATTTTTCGTTGAGTAGAAATAATGCTTTAGCCTCGTTTATTTGATGATCCCAAGGCTTCTTTTGAAGTAGACTTGCTTCTTTGATCTAGGGTTTAATTCTTCAATGTAGATCTCGAATTCACTTTGATATCCTTCAACTTGGTTTGATGCCTTCCTTGAGATTCGATCCTTGAGGGTCCTTTGATAAGATGCCTTTCCTTGACTTTGACACCTTAGCTTTGATACCATGTTGAGAAATCTAGGGCATCATGAATTAGGTGATTTCTTTTCCTCATTAGTAACTGCCCGTGAGTATTTTACTTCATTAGATTAGGATCTTCTTTTTGCTTAAGTTATTAGTGTTCTTCTTCATCAAACAACTACCAATGCATAAACATAAATAGACGAGGCATAGAATGTAGGCTATCGGCCAGGGCCAAAACCTCTTAGCTCTTTGAGAGGAAACCCCACACAAATTCTTCTTATAGAGATTCCAATTGACGAATACCAAGACCAAGACCCTTGACCTTCCGCCCATTTCATTTTTTTCGTCCCTTTCCTCTGCTCATATAACTCCACTCCATCATTAAATCTTGATCGTCCATTTCTAAGATCCAATGATCAAGATTAAACCCGATCTCCGCCCATCTTTTCCTGCCTTACATTTCCTTCATTGCCCCGTCTTCGAATCTAGACCATCCATTCCGATAAATCCAACAGTCGAGGTTCAATCCGATAGGCCCAACTCCTTTGGGACCTACCTCCTACCTTGTAAAAAACCTATCTACTCGCGCGATGCCACGTGTTTTCCACTATCTCCCCAACCCGCAGCTTCCCCCGTCGCGTGTGATCTGCACCGTCGGATCTGCACCCATTCATCCGATGGCCAGAATTCTGTTTCGCTTTTTTTTTGCACCTGTAGTTTAATGTCGGAAAAAACGCGAAATGGGCGGTATCGAAAGGACGCGTGTCAACAAGCATACCATATCGCGTTTTTTTGGAAAAATTTCAAAACCACCTCAGCTCCGCGCGAAAACCATTCTGGTTTTCCGCCTTACCGCTTATCTCCGCATCACTGACTTTCCAGCTTTTAATCTGGGCTGTTGATTACTGAGATCCGACAGCTCCGATTGTTTCCCGATCCCAAGTCTTTCGCCCTTCCCCTTTTGTTAAAATTGGACAACTGGGTCCAAACTCCATGTTGTGATGCTCAGATGAAGATACCGATATTTTTATTGGGTTCCTCTTTCGGAGAGGTGTAAGATCGATATAAAGTTGATCTTAATCCGATGAGCAGAACATTTATTTTGAATTTATTATTTATAATAAATTATATGTGCAAGTCGGCCTTAAGGTTTTACACCCCCAGCAGATGTGTCACACACCTCAATGATGGATATAAATACAGTCAACGTTGGAGAGCTTTTCACTCATCTCATCACACATCTTCTCCTCTGATTATCTACAAGCATTTGAGAAGCAGTTTCATCTCCCACATGAGATGAAGGAAGAAATCTACTACAGCTAAAGGACGAAATCTACTGCAGCAAATTTTCTGCAGTTAGGGTTTCTGGGCAAGTTTGACCAGCGTTGACTTTGGTCAACGCATGGTCCGTTTGAGCTGAAATTTTGTGGAGAGTTCGATTTTTGTAGGCCGTACTCATTGGCACAAAAATCGAGGTAAAAAAGTTGACCGAAGTTGGAGCTGCATTGACTTTCTTGTTGCTGCCCTGCGTTGACTTTTTCTGGACCGCGTTGACTTTTCTGGGGTTGACTTTGAGTTGACTGGGTGACTGATTTGAGGACTGTTGTGACACATGCTGGGTTGGCTGACCAAGAAGACTTTGTTGGTTGAAGCATCCTGCTGACCGCCGTAAGGCACCAACACATTCCTCTGTTTCTGGTTTGTCTTCTATAGATCCACTGGTATGTTCTATCAGCGTTTTACTTCACTGTTTGTGTGATTGCTGTAATAAAAGTAAAGTTGCATCAAGCATAGAACATCTTCAAAAATTTACATGGAATCAGAGCTGAGGTGAAGACAAGCCCTAACTTATAGCGATCACCATCTAAGAAAATGGGTTCCACAAGTTATGGCTTCAAGGAGGATGACAAGATGACTGGAAGGGATGACTTCCATGCTTGGAAGATGATATTAGATCTCAAATTGGAAGACCATGATCTCATGGACTATGTACTGGGTAAGATACAAGAACCTCCATCCACTGCTACTGCTGCTGCTAAAACCAAGTATAAGAAGGGGGAGATCAAAGCAAAGCTAATGATCGGGGAATCCATACATAAAAGTCTGGTTGCCTACATGTCTGAGCTAGGCACATCCAAGGAGATGTATGATAAGCTGATACAAATGTTCAAAGTAAACAATGCAAACCAAGTGCTATTCTTCAAGAATCAATTGAAGAATCTGAAGAAAGGCAGGGATGAGTCTGTCCAAACATACTTTCTGAAATTGACCGAGATCAGGAACAATATGCTGGCTATTGGGGAGACAATAGCCGATCGTGAGATGGTACTCACCGCACTTGGAGGGCTCCCACATGAATGGCAAGTATTCAACACCACCATTCTCAATAATAATACAATTCCTAACTTTGACGAGCTACTGTCCAGATGCATGCAAGAAGAGACAAGAATGAAGGAATACGAAAATGACAGAAATGCTGCCTACGTTGCTCATTCTAGAAAGAAGAACTCTGGTGGTCCTAAGAGCAAAGGAAGAGCAAGGGCCCAAGGAAAGAAGGGCAAGTGTTTCACTTGTCATAGGCCTGGTCACTATGCTAGAGAATGTCCCTTCAAGAAGGAATCTCCCGATAGTGATGACAACAACAACAACCGGAGGAATGGAAATCAAAGAAACGACAGGTCCAAAGGAAAGAGGAAGGCTCCCTCTGGCGGAAACAATCAACCTTTCAAAAGGTCTAGAAACTCTAGGTATGAGGAGTCAAATGTTGTTGATAAAAGAAATTAATACATTCTTGTATCTGCCCTCTCTGCTGCATCCCCGCCCGACACTATGGATGTCTGGTTGATAGATAGTGGTGCCTCAAGACACATCACTGGGTTCAAGGAAGCACTCTCTAACATGGTTGAGGATACTAATCTGGAAATTATCCTTGGAGATAATGCCACATATCCCGTGAAAGGGACAGGGACTGTGACCCTCCACTTGTCTCAAGGACAAGTCCTACATTTGCAGGATGTACTCTATGTACCAAAATTGAAGAAGAACCTTGTGTCTATATCAACCATCGAAGACAAAGGCTTCAATGTGGCATTCACTAATGGAAAGGTGCGCATGTGGAAGAAGAATCTCAAGGAAGCTATCGTGATTGGCTTTAGAGTTGGAACACTCTACCAGGTTGAAGGAAGTCCACTAGGAGCTATGACATGTGATACCATCCGACAAACTGAACTATGGCACCGGAGGTTTGGACACCTTCATTATAAGGCCCTTCCCGAAGCAAGGAAGGTGGTGACAGGGATGCCCAATTTTGGAAATAATCATGAAGGTATATGTAAGGGTTGTGCCGAAGGAAAGCATACAAGGGGACCTTTCCCCTCAAGTGTCACAAAGACATCTGATATTTTGTAACTGGTCCATTCTAATCTATCTGGTATGCTACCCGTGACATCCCTGGGAGGATGTTCTTACTATATGACATTCACTGATGACTTCTCCTGCAAAACCTGGATATACTTCTTGAAAAAGAAGGATGAGGCTTTCATGTGGTTCCGTACCTTCAAAGCCTTGGTGGAAAATATGATAGGGAAGAAGATCAAGATTTTGAGGACCGACAATGGCACTGAATATGAGTCAAATGAGTTTAAGGACTTTTGCAGAGAAGCTGGCATTAAGAGGGAGACTACTACTGCCTACACTCCTGAGCAGAATGGCGTTGCTGAACGAAAGAACAGGACCATTGTGGAAGCTGCCCGTGCCATGCTATGTGACCAGGGTCTACCGAAGTTTCTGTGGGGAGAAGTTGCGAATACTGCTGTATACATTCAAAACCGATGCCCTCATTCCACCCTGGACTCCAAAACTCCCGAAGAGGTTTTCTCTGGTAAGAAACCTGACGTCTCACATTTTAGAATTTTTGGATGTCTTGTTTATTTTCATGTGCCAAAAGAAAAGAGAAGTAAGCTGGATGCTTCTGGGAAGAAAGGAATGTTTGTGGGCTACAACGAAACCTCTAAGGCCTATAGAGTCTATGTACCTGGTCAAAGGGAAGTAGAAATATGCAATGATGTCACTTTTGACGAAGATGCTTCCCTGAAGAAAGTAGTAGATCTTTCGAGATCTGAGGAAAATCATGAAGCAAAGCTTGGAAATCAAGAAGAACCGCAGGATGAGACAATGCCTGAAGTTGAAGGACCAATGGACCCAATCGATCCATCTCCTTCACTGAGAAAGAGACCATCATGGCTCAGGGACACCCTCGAAGATGCTGAGGGTCATGCTGCCCCAAGGGGGACATTCCGAGAAAGCAAGAAGCCGTGTAGATACCAAGGGTATCTAGCTGCCATGAGTACTATTGTACAATCTGAACCTGGATCTTTTGAGGAAGCCGTAAAGCATCAAATCTGGAAGGATGCTATGCACGAAGAATATGAGTCCATAATGAAGAATGATGTCTGGGATGTGGTTCCAAGACCGAAGGACAAATCAGTTGTCACCGCAAAATGGCTCTACCAGATCAAGCATGGATCTGATGGAAGTGCTGAAAAGTTCAAGGCAAGATTTGTTGCCCGTGGCTTCTCTCAAAAGGAAGGAATAGACTATGATGACATATTTGCACCTGTGGCACGATATACCACCATTCGATCAATCATAGCCCTTGTTGCTATGCAAGGATGGAGTCTTCATCAGATGGATGTCAAGACCGCTTTTCTGCATGGTGCAATAAAAGAAGAGGTGTATGTAGAACAACCTCTGGGGTTTGAAGTTCAGGATCGGGACACTCATGTCTGTAGGTTGAAGCAAGCCCTCTATGGGTTGAAGCAAGCACCCAGAGCTTGGTACGAGAGGATAGATAGCTACTTGATGAAGCTGGGCTTCACTCGAAGTAATGCTGATCCGAACCTTTACTTCAAGGTTGTCCAGGGGAAGCCTCTCATTCTGGTGCTGTATGTGGACGACCTCTTCCTAATAGGTGCTGACCCTCTCATTCATCAATGCAAGAGGGAGCTTGCTGCTGAGTTCGAGATGAAGGACCTAGGACTGATGCACTACTTACTAGGCCTGGAGGTCTGGTAGAGACCTGGAGAGATTTTCCTTTCTCAAGGAAAATATATTGTGAAGCTTTTGGAAAGATTTGGTTTGGTGGATTGCAAGTCTGCGACAACACCAATGGAACTCAATTTCAAGAAGTTGAGTGGCAGCGCTGCTGGGCTCGTATTGGCAAATCCTACTGAGTATCGTCAACTTGTAGGGGCTCTGATGTTCTTAGTGAACACCGGTCCAGATATATGTTTTGCAGTGAACACTTTGAGTCAACAGATGGTTGAGCCTCATCACTTTCACTGGGTTGGTGCCAAGAATCTTCTGAGATACCTTCGGGGCACGATAAACCATGCGCTAAGATACACTGCCGGGAGCGTGACACTCCTTGGATATACTGATGCCGATTGGGCTGGCAGTGTGGTGGATCGTAAGAGCACATCGGGATGTTGCTTCAATCTTGGTTCTGCTTCGATCTCATGGATGAGCAGGAAGCAGAAGTCAGTGGCTTTGAGCACTGCAGAGGGCGAATACATTGCAGCAAGTATGGCCTGTTGTGAAGCAGTTTGGTTGCGAAAGCTCTTTAGTGAGCTGTTTGGACATGTGCTAGATACCACCGTGATACTCTGTGATAACTAGAGTGGGATTCGCTTGACCGAGAATCCTGTGTTCCACGACCGATCCAAGCATATTGATATCAGGTTCCATTTCATCCGGGATATGGTACAGCGAGGCGCCGTAAGGCTCTATCATATAGGAACTAATGAGCAGGTCGCGGATATTCTCACTGAGCCCCTGGGGAAGGTCAAGTTCCTAACCTTCTGTGAGAGACTTGGTATCGTCGAACGACCCTATTCTGAGGGTCCTGTTGGACGATGAGCTCTGGGAGCTCTGGGGGGCTTTGGGGACAACTTCTCGGAGCTATGAGCAACCACAAGGCTAGGGTTGCCGAACCTTGTTGGTGTGTTGGGACCCCACCGTTGTGATTATTGAGTTGGTTCACCTCTCATTATCTATGCCCCGTATGCATCCTACCCATTGAGTTTAGGGCTCATGGGAAGTACCTCTCATTTGGCCAATGAGATGGGAAAGGCTAGAGACTAGTAGCAAAGACTGATGGACGCATCAGAAATTGCCGTACTCTCTATGTAGGATGGCACGGTCCAACCACTTGATTTGGGATCAAGTCTAGTGAGGTCTCGGACCTCCGCTTGACTTCGGGTCAGATGAACCAACTTCGGGTTGGTTGGAGACTCTTTATGAGTTTGATAGAGGTTTCGGACCTCTAGGCTGAATTTGTCAGCCGGGGGATGATGTCTTTGTGACTGACCCACTCCTGTTCTGAAATAAAGAGGCCAACAAAGCAAGTTACGGCGGGATGACGCATGATGTTTGTTTGCACAGGTGGATGGAGTTCTCCCTAGTTGAGAGGGAGTGTTAAAATTGGACAACTAGGTCCAAACTCCATGTTGTGATGCTCAGATGAAGCTACCAATATTTTTATTGGGTTCCTCTTTCGGAGAGGTGTAAGATCGATATAAAGTTGATCTTAATCCGATGAGCAGAACATTTGTTTTGAATTTATTATTTATAATAAATTATATGTGCAGGTCGGCCTTAAGGTTTTACACCCCCGGCAGATGTGTCACACACCTCAATGATGGATATAAATACAGTCAACGTTGGAGAGCTTTTCACTCATCTCATCACACATCTTCTCCTCTGATTATCTACAAGCATTTGAGAAGCAGTTTCATCTCCCACATGAGAAGAAGGACGAAATCTACTGTAGCTAAAGGACGAAATTTACCGCAGCAAATTTTCTGCAGTTAGGGTTTTTGGGCAAGTTTGACCAGCGTTAACTTTGGTCAACGCATGTTCTGTTTGAGCTGAAATTTTGTGGAGAGTTCGATTTTTGTAGGCCGTACTCATTGGCACAAAAATCGAGGTCAAAAAGTTGACCGAAGTTGGAGCTGCGTTGACTTTCTTGTTGCTGCCCTGCGTTGACTTTTTCTGGATTGCGTTGACTGTTCTGGGGTTGACTTTGAGTTGACTGGGTGACTGATTTGAGGACTGTTGTGACACATTCTGCGTTGGCTGACCAAGAAGACTTTGCTGGTTGAAGCATCCTGCTGACCGCCGTAACGCACCAACACATTCCTCTGTTTCTAGTTTGTCTTCTATAGATCCACTGGTATGTTCTATCAGCATTTTACTTAATTGTTTGTGTGATTGCTGTAATAAAAGTAAAGTTGCATCAAGCATAGAACATCTTCAAAAATTTACACCTTTGCTCCCAAACACCTCGTCAAACGATCTCAATCGTCGGATATTCGAATCCGATGGTCCCGATTTAATCCCCCCCAATTTCATTTACCATTTACCTATTCTCCCGAGCGGTTCACCAATGTTTTCTCTGCCGTCGATCTCTGAAGATCGAACAATCCCGATTAAATTTCCTCCATTTTGTTATACCATTTCCCCCTCCGCATTATAAACTCTCGATCAATCTCAGCCGTTGATCAATCTAAATCGGCGGCCCGGACTTAATCTTACCACCATTCACCCAACTGCCTCCCAATTAAACCCATCGAGCAATCTTGACCGTTGGTTGTTCTCATCCAACGGCCACGATTTAATCTCGCGCCTAAACCTTCCAAACAATGCTAAACCTATTCTTCACGGGTTTTTCTTAATTTTGCTTGTTTTTGTGCAGGTTATACAAGTTTTTCCCACAGTTTAAAAAGAAATGAAAGGCCAGGAATGACGATCCCCCAGGCCACTATCCATGAAGAAAAGGGATCTGCAGGGTTCCGATTATGATTCCACCCTTGCCTCATGAGCATTGGTGATCTCATGAAACCTTCTGCGCACCGGAAACACAACAAAAACACAGTCAGAATCCATTTGTTGAAGAATATCAGCATTGAAGGCAGGAGATCAAAGCATAATCAGAAGATTAAAGGTTTTAAGCAAAGTTTAAAGGGATTAAGGCAGAAAGCTCAGAAATCAAAGGCCTAATCCACAGATAAAGACAGTATGAAGACTAGAAGACAAAGATTAAGGCTAATTAGGCCTAAAACATAGACTAAAGGTAAATTAACAGTTTTTTAGGATAAAACAAGGAAATTTATTAGTCCGAAAGGCCTCCACTGCCAAGTCATAGGCTAATTGAATCCTCTCCAGCTACCAAAGAGCCACCTGCTGCTTCCATAAATCAACAGAAGGCATAGTTATTGCCTATTCAGAAGATATTTGCCTAAAGACAGCGGAACAATTATTTCAAACAAAAGAACTTATTTCAAACTGTCAACGAAGTTATTGAAAGGATAAGAAAGAACCTTAAAGTCAATCTTCTCATCCACTAAGCCTAAAAAATTGAAAACAGAGTTATGAGACAGAGTAATAGATAGAATGCATTCCTGCCTTATGCCTTGCATGGTTTTCAAGGCTAGGACTTGCATTAAGTGTAGAATTAATGATATTTGAACCCTAGAAACTCTTCCACCTCCTCATTTCCTTATAAAATCTCCTTGAGGAGCACATTGTAAAGGGTTGGTTATTGGATTTCTGATGTAATAGTTGTTGTATTTGAATCATTGTTGAATGTAAATAAATTTTGAAGCTCTGAAGCACTGTTAAGTTATTGAAGAAGTTAGGCTGAGAAGAGAAGTTGTTGCTGTGATGAAACATTGGACTTGAAGTATGTTACTGGATTGACAATCAATATACAAGCTGATTTTTGGGATCCTGGTCTATATCATTGGTGAAGTACCTCTTACTGTTATTGTTTTCCTTTCATGTATGCCATTTTGTTCACTTTTCCCTGATAAAGAACATCAAATATAGAGCTAGGATTTACTGTTAAAAGTACCCTACTCTCAGTGATAAGCTTTATCTTTATGTTTTCCTCCAATTGTGTATTTAAGAATGACTTAAGTGGAAACATTATCAAGGAATGTTGGTTAGGCCATGTCTTGATGTGCAAAACTTGAAGGGAAGTTCTTGAATGATATTTTCATTACATGCTAAGTAAAGTTAAACTAGAAAAGTTTATGGTTTTCCCTGTCTTCTGGTTCTTTCTCCAAAGGTTGTTTTGAAGGTTTCCCTAAGAGTATGCTGAAAGCAGGTCTAGATTTTAATGCATCTGACTTGTTCTTAAGCTGCTCTTTGTTTTCTTATCTGTTTTCATCCTTTCTGAAAGTAGTCATGTGGATCACTGGATTGTTTGTGTGATAAGTTAGCTTTAATACAAGCTTGTCCAAAGGAGTTTATGGTTAGCCCTGTCTTTGGTTGGTTTCAAACAGTGGCTTAAAAAGGCTTTTCTTGTATGGAAAGTTGATAAATCCTTGTTGAAATTATTGACTTTTTCCACCTTCTCAACACTTTTAATGTTCCATTCCATCATTTAATCTAAAGGATCTTTTGATATAGATGACTTACCCCTTGGACCACTCTTGAAATTGTTGCACAATTAAACCCTTTTGTGACTCCATTGCCCAATGGTTTAAAGCTGTTTTCACACTAATCCTATTTGCTGAACACTTATCAATACACTTGCATCTCCATCTTTTGGGAAATCTTTCATTTTGTGATATTCCATCCAATTAAAGATCATACGTGACCAACCAAACAAACAAAAAACCTTTGTTCTTAATAACTAGCCTAATATCACATTTCAGAGCTTTAAAGACAAATCAATCTTTGCACTTATAAGAGAGATCCCTCTCTGGATTCAGGAGGGCTAGATCCTAGAATCCCAAAGTGGTTCATATGTAGGCTTTGCAGTTTGTATTTGCCAATCTTGCAAATTACGGAGACCCTAACAGGTACCTTTGATCTGGATTTTGGCACAGATTCCTAGATTAATTTTGGAATTGTAATTATTCTTGAAGAACAATTTATAGTAAGAAGAAAAGTTTGTTGGGTTTTTCCCAAGGGTTGGTTTTCTTAGGGTAAAATTTGTTCTCTTTTGTGCTTGGTTGTCTCTTTATGATCCTACTATTATCATTGCATTACTGTTGAGATTTTTTATGTATAATTGCTTAATGATATATGTGGCATAAGATAACTTGATTGGAAATCATTGAAAAGTAATTATCAGATTAGAAGATCAGTTTCTATTATAGAAAATTCAACAAAAAGTTGCTGCAAAATCTAGTGCCCCATTGGAGAAGGAAACCCTACAAAGCATAAAGTAGACCAGGAGACAACAATGGGGTAGTGGCCCACTGTCACCACGACTAAATTCCTCTGCTCTTTATGGACTTTCATTGATGGGAGGAGTCCTAGCAGGAAAGATGTTGCTTATTGATAGATATTCTAAGGTTAATGTGTGAAATGACCTCACTAGGAGCTCTTTAGGAAAGAGACAATTTGGGCTCAAGGTTCCATAAGGGAGCAATTTGCTTTTTATGATGAGACCTAGAAAAGAAGGCACGAGATCTAGGGTTTGATAAATTTGACAAGTGTTGGAGTATCCAATGGTCAAGGCAAAGAGAAAATGTTTCTTAAAATGTATACCAGCTATGCCGAGGCCCATGAAATCTTCAAGGAAGCCCTTAAGTTGAAGCAAGAAAAACTAGGGTTTCCCTCTTAGGCAAACAAATAGTGCAAGAAAGTTTAACGCTGAAATTGAAGTGGATGCCCTTGATGTTTAGGCTCTCCAACCACCAAAACTCCACTTGCCTAGGGATTCACACCAAGCCTTAGTTTCTTATCTTGTCCTTGAAAGGGACGAATTACGAGAGAGAAAATATGGAAAAAAATAGAGTATGATCACCAACCAACTATACTAGTCCCTTGTACCTTGGGAATATGGAGTCTAGGATGGGATAGAGTAGCCAAAAATGTTCCTAAGGAAGCTGAAATTTGATGCCCTAGCAACAAAGTTTCTAGCATTTACCTATGTAATGGAAAAATTGATTTTCAGGGAGAGCTTCAACGAGTTCACCACTAGGACAATTCATTACGTGTTTATGTATGACAGTATGAGTAATGCAGACAACATTCATTTAGATAACTATTTAATTGATCTTCAACAAATTATGGCACAATTTAGCATAACCTAGAATTCCATACATTAGACATTAAGAAATAAATATTCAACAATTAAGTGCACTTACAAGATAACATGCAAAACTTCCATCCATAAGACCAGAGAATAACTCGAAAGAATATTCAAGATCAACTCCAAATATCAAAATGCATCCAAGATATCCAATTCTTCCATGAGATAACATGTCCGAATTCCTTTAGTGAGGTCGACAAACCAAAGGTATGATCATGATAAGTTACAATGATAGGTTCTACTTATATGAGGCATACAAATGCCTAAATAGTCTAGCAGCCCCTCTAAATCATAAAATATTGGGCAAATACTAGTCTAGGTCACAAACTAACCTAGTAGCCTTTGTGAAATAAAGTAAATCTACACATGTGCAAGTCGAAATGCTGATGTCATGCTAGTATATGTCTCCTTAGAGCTTGCATTGAGGACCATGAGTGACTTAATTTGTGTAGAGGCCCTCTAAATTCTTCTTCCAAGGGTTGTTCCCTATATCTTTGTGAAAAGCATCCTGTTGACCCCAGTTTTGGGTTTGGGGCACAAAATGGGTCTCATGGCTCTCCTTGTGATCAATATGCCTGACTCTGCTCCAACGTTGAGGGAACTAAAGATGTTGCTAGCCTTACAATGTCCCAAAGAATGAAACAAATCTCATTTGGGCCCTGGATCAACTGCTTGCCCCTATAGTATTGCTAAGCTGGTTGGGGGCATGTTGGTCCAGGTGCATCATCCCATAAATGATATAGGGAAAAGTGCAGGAGCTTTGTGGGTGCTGAAGGTGCCCATGGATACAAATGTTTCTCTACAACTGTCCAGAGTCCCATGGCTCTCAACACATCACCTATGAGTGTCATTATGTCCCTTTGGAGGACTTGGACCCCAGTTAACTTGCCCAAACCTATAGGTGGAACCACTTGTCAATTAAACACAATATACAGTGCAACAACTTTCACCATTAGGTATGTTTAATCATTATTGCATCTAATTGAACCAAGCTTGAAAGAAATGGGCAAATTAGCTGTTCATATAAAGCTTCCCTTCCAAAATTGGGGCCTTAGTCACGTAATGGTGTTACCTCCCTACACAGGAATGGTTAATATATGACCCTATTAGTTGTTACTCAATCCCCAAGGGGAAGTGACATGTCCTTGGCCCACCCTTCAATCGATAGGTGCCATGTGAATAATGATGGAACAGAGGGGGAAAGGCTTCATGGCGAAGGGCCATGGTCAAAGGGACCAACTATGACAGAGTACCTCATCTCGGGTGTGTAAATGTGAGGAGGGAGCAATCGTGGACGCGTGAGCTACCAACTTGACCTTTAATTTTCCACCCTCTTAAAGCATTTTACTGTTTCTTGATTCTTCTTTGTATTACTACTCATAGCTCAAGGAATGAGAGCTTGCTTTGTATGATGTACAACAATTATTACCCCCTTTACGATGGGGTAGTTCATTGCCCATAAACGGTTGGGACATGCAACGATTCCTTGTCTTCTATGAGATAGGGAAACATTGGCCCATGAACCGGGTGATGGCCTCATAAGTGAGGTAGAGCTCATGCGTGGCTTTATCCCACATACTAATTCGTAAGTCCCAACGATATTTTGCATTTTGATTTTTCTTGTGGCCATCATATGCTCTTTTTATTTCTTTTAGCTACAATCAACCTCCCAGGGTACAACTTCGAGCCCTACCGAAGTATGAGGATGTGTGGGTGATAAATCCCAATGAACTAGTGGTCAGTTGAACCCGAAGAATGGAAGTGGAATGGGGCTTGTAATGTAAGATTGAAAGTGGTAAGTATGGTATAGGGAGAGATGGGGCTATGCTATCTCAATTATGGCCTTCCAAGTAGTGCCCCACCTATACCCATTGGGCCATTAGGGGAGGTCCCACTGGATCAGGATTGAAAACTAACCCCCCATTTAAGGTGAACGAACAAGATCACAACCAAGACCCTTCTTTTTTCCATGTTATACCATAATCATATCAAAATGCCCAAATACAAACAAGCATAAACACTTGATTGCAAAATGATAAATTACTTTTTGATCAAAAGCCCACCTTCCAATGTGCTCTTGGAAAATGGGTGAGGAAGCATATGACTGATGCAGGTGGCGGACATATGGATGGACATCACATCGGCTACTCAGTGGCTATCAGAGGCTGTTGGCTGGAAGATATGAATAGGAGAAAAAATTCTCCTAGGGGTCACCCACTTTTGGTGGGTAACAAGTAGCACTTGGTTTTGCATTGACGATCTGCCTCCTTTCTCTTGCTCTAAATCAAAGTTGGAGCTAAATTCTATTTCCTTTTCATTAAGCTCTGCCATCAATGATAGTTGTGAGTGACATGCATTAGTGTTGTGCTAGGGGATTTTGTGGAACTCATCACCATTTTCCAGTGTCCCTTTTTGACTTCTCGTTACCCTTCTTTGCTTGCGACTTGGGTTGGTTTTCTTGAGGTTGGCTCTCCTTGCTTTGTCCCTTGTTTTGCGAGTTAGGGCCGCCTTTTCCATGCTTCTATTGTGGCCGATTTGCAATCCCGAACTCTCGCTTTTTTTGTTGTTTCAGTTTCTACTCAATTTTGACAGCATATAGATAAGCGGCTCCTAGTGAGGAGAGGTCTAGGAAATCCTTTTTTGTTTAGTACTATGTTGGCCACTACAGTGCTTCAAGACTAGGTATTGCCTAGAGTCTCTGATACCAAGCATTGAGTGCAATGGAAATTATTGGTGTACTCTAACACCGTTTGGTCTCTCTCTTATCGTAGAGTTGTCCATCTCATGTACTAGTTATCATAATTCTCTATGGGGTTGAATTGCTCCTTAAGGGCATCAATGGAAGTGGCCCAAGTGTGTGCTGCATTGAACATCACAGGCTCATCTTCACTGTCTCTCTCCCAATAACCTTCTCACCAATCCTTGACATGGGGGAGGGCTTTTAGTAGTGAAGGTGATGTTCTCATTGTCAAAAAAACTTTGGATAGAGTAATAACCCTCTAAAAGATATAACCATTTCTCCAAAGCATTTGCATCGATTTGGCCTTCGAATAAGTGGATATCAAAGTTAACTTGTAGCTTGATGGGTTTTGCACCTCCAAAATTGCTACTTATTGAAGGTGCCTCGGTCATTGTTGGCAGTCATTGAACGATTGGGGAAAAATTATTTATCATCTCATTCCTCTGTTGCGTGACCTTTTCCTCAAGGAACAACTTAATAGGATCTCTTGGTCTATCATCTTGATTTTCTTCTACCATGGGAGGTGGCTTGGATTTGGAGAGCGATAGTTTCCAAGTGAAACTAGCTTAAGTTCCAACTCTCTCTACCCTCACCTCGTCGGGGACATGCACTGCTAAACAAGGAGCAAATTGCTCCAATACTATTTATCCAGGTTGTACAAGGAATGAAATAATTGCAGAAAATTAGCTGAAACAAACACGAAAAAATATAATTGAGAGCACAATAACATAGTGAAAACCCAACTATTAAAAGATGAAATATTAGAATACTATAGAACACAAACTAGTTAGAATGGTGGTAGCTATCTCTGAACAAAAAGAGATGGCGGCTATGCACATATGCAAAAGCTATTGCAAGAGGTTGAAAGAATAAAGAAATATCTCTAGATGTCCAAAACCATAATCGTAGAAGGTGAAACACCAAAATTTTTGCAAGCATCAAGGTGGTTAGTTGGTACATCGACTTCTCGAGGGTGCAACTTTTGCACTCAATATCCATTTGGGGTGCACAATAACTCATTGGAAAAAACTACTCGAGGACTACAACTTTTGGTCGATCCTTGGGCATCCCATGGCAACCCCTGTTCCCCTGAATTGCTTAAAAACATCGTTTAGGGCCTCAAATTGGCCTCGAGACCCAAAAAATTATTTAAAAATTACCAAGAAGTTAGAGAATCATTGAGATAGTGGACGAGGTGGGTGGTCAACAATATCTACCCAGATCAACCATCATCAAGCAAGGTGCAAACTTCACTTCCAAAGGAATCTCTGTACTATACCTAGGGGGGATAATATGGGGTACAAAGGGAGGTACTCAAGGGAATAATGTAATGTAATAATGTGAGGATGATAAATAAATGTGACATAACTAGTAAATAAAGTGGTTAACCCAAATTATGCAAGGGACCACAAGTAGTTAGGGAATAATGTGATAAGCCCATGGTATTGGATTTATGGTATCGGGAGACCCTCAATGGAGAGTCTCTAGCATCTATATAGGCTTGTAGTATACCTAGGGGGGATAATATGCGGTACAAAAGGAGGTACCCAAGGGAATAATGTAATGTAATAATGTGAGAATGATAAATGAATGGGCCATAACTAATAAATAAAGTGGTTAACCCAAATTATGCAAGGGACCACAAGTAGTTAGGGAATAATGTGATAAGCCCATGGTATTGGATTTATGGTATTGAGAGATCCATGATAATTTCCCATGGTATTGTATGTATGAAGCCTATATAGAGGCCAGAGACTCTCCATTAAGGGATGTCAAAGATTGTTGTATTGACAATCATATGGCTTGTGGAGTATTCTCCTTAAGGAGTGATTGTATGGTGTTACCCTACCTGAAGGGATTTTTGAAGATCTTAATAAAATATATTTCTATTAAATAGTAATCTCTGTTGAAAAGTGTGACTAGGTTCGGTTTTCATAATGACGTATAATTGTGATTTTATGTAATTGATGTAAAGAAGAAAAATAATTTTTTTTTTTGTAATACTTGAATCATGGGTTTCGTGATCAAGGAATTTTATTAGGTTTGGTCATCAAGTCATAAAGTTCATAGAGTCAATGTCAAAGTTGAAAGACCCATTTGGGCATGTTACACATTCTAAAAAGAGAATTTGATTGAGTCATTAAACCTCCAAGACCATGGCACAAGCAATCCTTAAGTTGACCTTAAATGGAGCAAGAAGCCTTCACCAAAATGACATGTCAGCCTAGGTCTCAGTCAAGTTGGCTTATCTTCATGAGCAAATCACTATAAATAGGCAGTTCGACCATCATTTGTAGACAATAATTTCGGTCAAGATCTGAAGTAAGAAGAAGTACGAAAGTTATAAGGAAGATAGCCTCATAACAAGCGAGAAGGAGAGAAAGAATGAAGATTCTGGGCACTATTTTTAGGGATAAACTTCTCGTACATGTGGCAAAAACTAGTGTTTTTGCAGTGGTAATATATCAATCCTTGTAGCAGTCATCAAAAGGTCTTCAAGTCAGCGTCTTTGCAAGCTGAGTTCACTAGTGAAGTCTCCAATTATATCGAAGGATGAAAAGTATCTCCAAACTCTTTGTTTCTCCTCCCACGTGTGAAATAGCAGCAGTACAAATTGCAACTTTGAGGAAATAGTTCAAAACTTCATGTAGTCGAGAAGTGCAGTGCAAGAAGGAAGGTTGACTTGTGTAGACTTAGACAAGAAGGAGAAGCATTGAAGAAGGATCTTTTGACTTGGTCTTGGAGAGGCAAATAGGTCAAGGGTCTTGGTCTTGGTATTCGTCAATTGAAGTCTCTATAAGAAGAAAAAATTGTTTGGGTTTTTCCTCTCAAGTGGGATAGATTTTGGCCCTGGCTAATCACCTATATTCTGTCTCTTGTCTCTTTATTGTTTATGCTTTGATAGCTGTTTGATGAAGAAGAACACTATAATAATCTAAGGAAAGAGAAGATCATAATCTAAAGAAGTTAGAAGCATTCACAAACAATTATCATTAATAGAGAAATCACCTAATTTGATGCCCTAAATTTTGCAACAATCTCGTGTTATGTTATTGGGCATATTTGCAATTATAACATATTAACAGGTCAGATCTACTACAAGTGGTTTTAGAGCACTTTCTTGGGCAGAGTGGGGAGATCTTTTTGCTGCACAAAGTAGGTACATTTTTACAAAACCCTCATTCTATTTTAAGGGTTTTAGCAAGATGATTTTTACAGGAAAAGATGACAGTCCTACTATTGAAGAATTTATACAATATTGCAAGTCTCAATGCCCACTACATTGGAGCGTCTACATAGGGAATCATTTGGAAGATGAGGCAACTATATGGTGGAAGTCACTTGACTGTGATTTTCTGAAGATACTTCCTCCTAAAGAAATTTAAAAACTCTTTTTGGACAAATGGTCTCATACTGGAAAGAAGGAAAATAAGAAACATGAAGGGTTATTTTCTACAGATATCCCCATACTACAGGTTCATGGAAGTATTCAAAAAGAGAATATCATTGTTGCTATTCAACCTAGTTGCAAGAATATTGTTATCAATTTCAAATTGGCTAAACGCTTGGAAATTTCAACACAACATATTGCAAGAACAGAGGTTGATGGGGCGCATATTCAAATATTTAAGGGCATGAAGGTTACTATGGATAAATATGCATTACATGTTGTCTTTTATGCTTTAGACATGGATAAGGCAGATGTTGTGTTGGGTTATCCTTGGATGGACTCAGTGGGCACCATCAATATTAATGTACAAAAGAAATTTCTAAAGCTATGGTATAAAAAGAAAAAAATTGCCCTGCAGGATACTTCCATTAGGAACCAGGGAGATACTATGGAGGTAGAAGCAAAAAACTAATGACACTGACACATCAGATGATGAACCTTTGATGGTAGACAACAAAAAACAAACATCAAACCAGATACCAAAAAAAACATTAGACACCACTATGGCACCAATAGTGGAGGAATTAACGAAATATATACCATCAGTTAACGCTGTTAGCTCCCTGTAATCAGCAAGATTGGCAAAGTTCGATCTCAGGGAGAAACATCGTTTCAACCAACTTTGGGATTCTAGGATCTAGCCCTCCTGAATCCGGAGAGGAATCTCTCCAATAAGTGCAAAGATGGATTTGTCTTTGAAGTTTGGGGTAATAATATTAGGCTAGTTATGAAGGCCAAGGGTTTGTTTTGGTTTTTGGATGGTTGAGCATGATTACTGTTTGAGGTGGAAAGTCCTAAGTGCAAAGAGTTTCAAAGGTGAGAAGTTGCAAGAAAATAGAACAAGCTTTGGCCAGGAAGATAGATAATTGCAGGTTTTAGTCCATTGGGCTATGGAGTCATAATAGGGTTTAATTGGAACAGCAAAAGGCAAGAGTGGTCCATGGGGCAAGTCATCTATGTCTAAGGATCTCTTTGAAGATTGATTTATGGAATGAAATGATACAACAAGAAGGAAAATTAAACAGATGCAGAACAAAGAGTAGCCCAGGATCTGGTAAGTACTTTTAAACTAGCCAGCCTTTGACAAACACTTAAGAAGAACATGAAAGCAAACTAGGATCTGGTAAGTACTTTTAAACTAGCCAACCTTTGATACACTTTCAATAGAAAACATTTTTAAACAAAGGGGAAACTTGAAGGCAACTTTTGGAGTAGAAACTAGTGGGCCGGGCTCACCACAAATCCTCTCCTAGCTCTGCTTTACTTGGTTACTTTCAAGACCAACACAAAGATAACACAGAATGGCCTAAGATCTGGTAAGTACTTCTAAACTAGCCAGCTTTTAACACATTCCAAGAGAAACATTCAGACAGTCTTTGGAGATAATACTAGGACCAGGGCACACCATATCTTCCATAGTTCATCTCTACTTAACTAATACTGAACATAACATTCAAGAATAATATTAAGCTAAGGCAATAAGACGAGGGAACGCCAACATTCCTATGCTTAAACTGAATTAAATCATTCTCAAATAACACAGTTTGGAAGAAAACATATAAATAAAGATTTTCAGTCAGAGAAGGTTACTGATATACAGTAGGTCCTAACTCTATGCATTGCTGTTCTTTATAAGAGAAAATGAAACACAGTGAAAATAGAAACAAAATAACAAGTTACAAGTACAAAAACATCACCGTCAACATAGACCAGGATCCCATAAATCAACTTGTATTGATGCTCCAAACCAGTTACAGCTTTAAGTCCAATGCTTGAGTTTAGCAATCATCTACTCATCTCAGCCTAACTTATCTATCACAAGCAGAGCTCCAAGGGCCAGTGAACACTATTTACAGTCAGAAGTTTAAGCTCAGATGTATTTCAAAGTTCTGCAACCAACAACTTCTTATCTTCTACAGAGGTATTTATAGAAGAATGAGGAGGAGAGATCTGATAAAAGATCTCTCAAGGCAATTAATACAGAGTAATGACTTCTCGGCCTTTTGAGGGGCTCAATGGAGAAGTTCACAAACATTCTGGTCTATATTAACTGTTTTACATTTATGAATTAAGCTCGGTGGGAGCTTTTATTGACTTTAAGGCTCTGTGTCATGTTTGGAGTAACTCTGCAGATATTTTTAGCATTTAAGTTCCTTGCAGAAGTAACTCTCTGGCTGCGTTGAGGCAAATATCTTCATTCGATCAATAACTTCAGCCTTTGTTTTGAATGCTTCGAGGCACAGGTGGCACTTATGGTAGCTGAGGAATCAATTCGCCTCAAATGTGGCGGTGGAGGCCTTTCCGTTTGTTAAACACTCGTGATGTTCCCTTAATTGTGTTTTAATTATGGGAATTAGGCTTTTGATAGTCATTCTTAGCCGTAATTCCCCAAATCTGTCTTCAAACTTCTGTTTTGCTACGCTTTGTTCTTCAACACTGATACTCTTTTAACTGTGTTTTTAATAATACAGTGTCTTGTCGATGTGCAGGGCCACGCTGGGCTTTAAAGGTATCAATGCCCATGAAGCATTGATAAAATGTTGAATCCGATCCTTGCGAATGGTTTCCATTGATAAATCAAAGGCACGGGAAACGTCTTTCTCGGCCTTTGGCATTTCTTTCGAACAAATGAAAAAACCATTAATCCCTGCAAAATACACTCAATATTAGAAAATCTTGCGTTTTTAGGTTTAACTGCTTTAGAAGGCGTGGGAGGAGCGTAGCCGTTGGATGAAAGCATCCAACAGTGGAGATTTATTCAGAGGTCAAAGAAGAGCGTGGAAATGAACAAGACGGAGGGATTTTGGACTGTCCGATCTGGACACATGGACGGTCTGGATCCAATCGGGGGATCGCAATCGGGGGTGGCGAGCAAATGCACTGATTGAAAGTTGCGATGCGATGTAGCGCAGACCGTCGATCTAAAGATTAGATCAACGGTGGAGAATAAATTGGGAAAAAGCCGATCGGGGGAGGAAACATAACACAACGATTGAAACATGCGACGCGATTTAGCGCGGACCGTTGATCTGAGGATTAGATCAATGACGGAAAATGAATCGGGGGATGGCCGATCGGGAAAAGAAATATAATGCATGCGATGAAAAACTCTGATGCGATTAAGCGCTGGCCGTTGATCTGCAGATCAGATCGACGACGGAGAGTAAATCAGAGGGGTTTGAAGCGGAGGTAAGACTTGCGATCGGAGGGAATGAGGACCGTTGGATCTCGGAAGGCGGAGAGGAGATCAACGGTGGATAATCAATCGGGGATCAGCGATCGGGGGTGGCAAATAAACACGACCGATGAAAACTTGCGATGCGAGTTTGCGCGGGCCGTTGATCTAAGGATTAGATCAACGGTCAATATCTTTTCAACTTTGCGCTGGCGGAAACCCTTATACTATATGAAAAACCCATAAATTTTTAATAAAACCAAGGTTTTTATGGATCGGGGCGGAATATTTATATATGAAGTGACTGGCGCTCGATTGCGAGGCCTCTGGATGTATGGAGTACCATGGGCCCGGGGCTTTATATTACAAGGGCCAATCGCAATCGGAGCTTCGGGCCTGGTCTTTCAATCGACCCACTGAATTTTATTTTATTTTATTTTCCTTCCGACGCGTTAAGGACTTCGGCCTTTGCGCTTGGTTTTTACAAAGAAAACATAGGACCGAGATCTTATGGATATGGGACTTAATCGCATCGGGAGTTTTGATGCGGCCTTTTCAATCAACCCATTGAATTTTTCCGATGCGATTGCACGATCGGGTCTTTTTAATCTAACCATTTATATTAACACGTGATTTTGGCTTTTTAGATCAAAAATTTGGATAGATGGGTTTTTGTATTTACAAAGGAAAAAACGGATCGGGAATGGATTTTCAATGTTTTAAGCGTGGAAGGCGGGCCCACGGTTTATATGAAAAAAATAATATGATCGGGGGTCTTAAATACAAAGGCTAATTGCATCGAAACTTTCGGAACATGGCAAAAGACTTGCGCACTTGAATCTTTCCGATGCGATAAGCGTCGAACAGGGTTAGCGCTTGGTTCCAGGGTGTGGGCATGTGGAGGGGAAGTGGTTTAAAAGTTAGCCCAAGGGGGCTTAAGTCCTTATGCAAAAATATGTATTTTTCATGAAAATTTTCAAGTTTTTCAATGGATTTGGGGGTTTCGGTAAGGTTAAAGAGTGAGTCTTTAACCTTGTAAAAATGATTTTCATGAAGGGAAGAAGAGGAAACATGAAAACAAAGGAGATTTATGGAGAAAAAGGGGAGCAAATGGAGGTTAGTTAAGAGTGGGAGAAGGGGGAAAATGGTGGTTTCTCAGCAGTCTTTTTTCATGAAATCAACAAAATTTCTGAGTATAAAATGGGAACAGCAATGAAGATTTTGGACAGAGGCATGAGGGCTTCAAGAGTCTTCAAGAGCCAACACTTTTTAGTAATAAAATTTGTTCCTTGAAGGCTCAAAAAGTCTTAGCCACCTTTTGCTATAACAAATATTGTAGGTGGCTAACAAAAGCTTCAACATATCACCACCGACATCACCCAACAAGACAACAAACAATAAAGTGATAACGAATTAGCAACAAGGACAACAACCCCTGGATGACACAGAGAGCTGCGACGATGCACGCACAACACATCAACACAGAGGAATCGCTAGAACCAACTTCCATCTCAAGCGAGCGAGACACCGACTAGATCGAGTGTTCACCTTTCTTTGGGATGGTGCTTGTCAATACAACAATCCTTGACATCCTCAATGGAGAGTCTCTAGCCTAAGCTTCATACATACAAAACCATGGGTAATTATCATGGGTCTCTCAATACCATAAATCCAATACCATGGGCTTATCACATTATTCCTTAACTACTTGTGGTCCCTTGCATAATTTGGGTTAACCACTTTATTTATTAGCTATGGCCCAATTATTTATCATACTCACATTACTACATTACATTATTTCCTTGGGTACATCTCTATGTACCCCATATTATCCCCCCTAGGTATACTACAATCTCAAGTCATCATCGTCCATGAATAGACAACAACCATCAAGAAGGTGTAAGGCCATCCTTTGTGGTCACTTGGGCACATCACCTTTCCTGGAAGCATCCTAGATTCTTTGGGTAGTGTTTTAGGCTCTGTAGGGAGACGTGAGGGTTGTCACTAGTGTTGGATCAATTCCAAGGTCACACCCTTCTCCAAGTGGTTAACATTTTAGCTACAGTGCCTTGAAGTAGTTATCAAGTGGGATGGATGTCCTCTCTAATGTGTTGGAGAAGGCATCAATAAATCCATGAAGTGATAATTGTTGTACCCGGGAGATAACACCTTAAACGAACCCTCAAATTCAAGTGAGATCATCATCGTATGTAAAGAAATCATACAAGCATCATAATGGACAATATTAAATGCAAAAGGCACAAGAGTACTTTCACACAAGTATCATCTTCAAGTGTCTTTCTAGCTTAGGGTTTGCAAACAAGTTACCATGCTTAAGTATGTGAGGGCTATCTAGAGGCACTTTTAGATGCTTCCAACCTTGAGGTAAGGAAAAATTCCTAGGCTGACCCACCAATCAACAAGTGCAAGAAAAGTGTTATATGGTAGGGGTTTACTTCATGGAGGATTCCACCTTCTTTGTATCAGCTAGGAAATACCAACATTCTTGAACGTTATAATGTGTAGAGGGAGCAATCGTGGGACATGAGTTATCCCTTTGCTTGGCCTATTTTTACCACCCCTTTTGTACAACTTTTTCTTTAACGATTTTCTCTTTCTTGGATAGCTTGGTCTACAAGCTTGATTTATACATTTATTGCCCTTTAAGATAAAGAAGTTTATAATCCATCAGGGTTTGGATATCAAAGTTCCTTTTCATTTTGATTTGCTCATGCATTACCTAGGAACTAGGTAAGGTCTAATGAGGGGGGTAGAGCTCGGGATAGGTTTTTGTCCACGTACTTCTATCCCAGCCAATATTTTGCATTTTATCTTTATGGCTCATGGTTTTTTTTCCTTCTTTTAGCTGCATCAACCTTTGAGGGAAAAGTTTTCGGGCCCCTACTCTTGAGGAAAGTAGGGAACCAATACTAGTGATAGATAACAATCTGCTTAAAGATTGGGACATAAAACCAGGGAAAGATGAAAAGTGATAAGTATGGATCACCATGGGCACACAACATCAACCAGTGCCTTCTATTTGTACCCCCATTGGACGGTAGAAAGAAAGGACTTGCAGGGGATAACCACCAAAGGTGTAGCATGGAACAAGAAGACAACCGGAAGAAGTCAACCATCCAATTCAACTTGTGATTCATACTAATGTGCTCTTAAACATTAAATGAACGAGCTTGATGACAAGCATGATTAATGCACCTTATAATGGATGATCGACCATTGATAAGTAGGCTAGATGTCTCAAAACACTGAGTGGAGCATAAGTTGAGGGCCTTTGAGGTTGGCTATCTGTAAATCGCATAGGGCTGCTGGCTGGCAAGCTGAACATAATTGGAGAATTTTTTTTCCTGGGGTCACCCATTTGGGTGGCTTACAGTAGCAATGGAATATTGTAATGATTGAATTACAAATCAATCAGATATGTTAATGTCTCGATTTTGCTTTGATTGCATTTTCTTTCTTGCTTGGTAATAGAAAGTTTGTTAGCATAAAAATTATCGTCGAATCGAATCCTTAATATATGGAGTTGCATTTCTTTTCTGTTAATGGCTATGCTGTCTCGAAAGATGAGTTGGAACAGTTGTTCTAGTAAAGGTAACGAATCTTAATTGGAAGAGAATGATCAACAAGCTTGAACTAATCTCTGGCCATTTTATGCATTTTGATTCCTTGAACTGATTATTGCCTCTACACTGACCATGGAATAATTGAATGATTGGCGTCTTTTATATTTGTTGAATTGTTTGAAATAATGCTGCTATATAACCTGATGGAAAAGGTTTTGATAAGTAGTTTGCACTTGTTTACAACTGTGCTATGTTTAGAGTGTTTTCAAATTTCATGAATTATTCATAATATCACTCTATTTGCAGACACAAGGAATGAGACCTGAAGTTGTACCATATAAAAGCACTCTTTCTGCTTTAAGTAGAATTGCTCAAGAAGAGGGAATCCGAGGATTGTATAGGTATGTCTGCAAATTCCATTTCATTACTAGCATTTATTTTTCTCTTCAGTGAACCCAAGACTAGCAGGTCAAATAATTCTGTTAAAATAAAGCATTATTTTTTTCTGGGCAGTGGTCTTGTACCTGCTCTGGCAGGAGTAAGTCATGTTGCTATCCAATTTCCTTTATATGAGAGGATTAAATCATACTTGGCGAAGCAGGGTGAGGCACTATTCATTCGAATTCATCGGAACTGTTTTCATGTTAATGCTTTGTGTGTTATTTTATTGGTTGATTGATCTTTTTTGTTTCTACATACGCATGAGGTTTTCATAACTACGCAGGTGGGACTACCCCAGACAAGCTTGGTCCAGTTGATGTTGCCGTTGCCTCCTCGGTGTCTAAAATAATAGCATCAACATTGACTTATCCACACGAGGTAGAATGATAGACACCAGCGGATAGGCAATACCTATCTAGTGTATAACTCTTTATACTCTGCACTTTTAAGATTGTTGTGGATAAAGACCTGTTATTTATGGGGACCGTAATTTTTAACAGGTTGTGCGCTCGATGCTCCAAGAACAAGGCCATGCAAGGGATTCAGAAGTACGATATACAGGTGTAATTGATTGTGTTAAAAAGGTATTCCGTAGGGAGGGGATTAATGGATTTTATCGGGGATGTGCGACAAACCTGATGAGGACTACACCAGCTGCTGTAATAACCTTGTGTAGTTTTGAGATGATTTTGAGGGTTTTGCACAATTTATATCCACCTGAACCTGCATCGAGTCCATCTGGCTTTCATTCCGATGCTGGAGAATCAGAGGAGCAGACAAGCGCTCTTGGAGTGAAGCGAGAAGATGATTCTGTTTTTAGATCTTCATCTCACCAAGCAACACCAAAGATGAATTCATTATCCTTGACTAAAAAGGATCAATTAACCGCAAGACATTAATTTCAACTTCTAATTCTGATATGATTTTTGATCCATTGGCCGAGTATCGAAGTGGCTTGGCCGGTGGACAAAATTTTTCAGGCATTTTGTATAATACTGGCCAGCAACAATTACAACGATCATTGATGTTGATAAGCACTGGTCTTTGTCGTATCTATTTGTTTCCTATTCAATTGGATTGGAGAAGAGATGGCATCCAATCAATGATCAATATTTTGTTCCTGCTATATTATTTAACGTTATTTGTCCTCAATATCTTTGTAACTGGCCGTGGCAGCGTCTTGAACTCATGTTTTCTCCAGGGTTTTTGTTTATCAGTCCCAACGGTAAGTATAATTCTATTAAGGGAAATGTTTTCCTTGTATTCCTTCGCCCAGCTAGTTAGAATAGAGTGGCAATGAAAAAGAAGAATTGGTGCAGCTGGTACGTTTTTGGCCATCCTTTTGTTTCCCACAGGTCAATCTTCTATATAAAATCTATCGGAGGTCTGTTTGTCGGTGTGAACTTCCTATCATTTTGAAGCTGTCGTATTAGGATCCATCTTGCAATCGAAATGAAATGCATTTATTCACCTCTATGCGCCTTGGAAAAATGGGGCAGGCCCTCTACGAACCGGCTTGTCAGTGTGAACTTCATTATTTTGAAGAGTTGTATCAAATTCCATCTCGCTTGCAATTCAAATGAAATGCATTAGTTCACCTTTATGTCTCACAAAAAAATGGCAGCCTGCTACATGCGGGCATTTCATATGCCCTCGAGTGTACAACTTATTTGGTTTTCGTGGTCCGTGATAATATGACATTTGCAGATACTTATAATACCAGCGATAAGGAATTATTTGTTAATCAATTGACTCAAGATTTATACGAATTTTCACGACTGTAGTGCATTTCTTCATGATTCGCTATTTTATGTGGTCTTTTTCCATGGCTTGGGCATGCTTATGATATTATGGTATGTTTCTGCAAGACATTTCTACTGCAATGGTTCCACGCATTTAATAGTTATAATATTTTATGTAATCGTATTCAAACAATTTGCTGTCAGTAGCATTCACAGTGATCCAATAGGAAGACATTTGGCATGATGTTTCATGTTAGACATTTTTCATTGTAAAATTATTCATTTTCTTCAAAATATTTAAGGAAGTTTGCAAATATGATTAAAAATGAATTGAACGGATTCATTTAAAATATATGCTTTGCTTGCGGTGAACTAAAAAGAATTAAACAGACTCATTTAAAAGAAACACTTTTTTGTGGGTTATCCTTTTTTACCTCTTTGGCAAGTAGTGCTATGGATACTATGTTACCAGAGCAATCCACCGCATCAATTGGGCAACAATCCATGTTGAGCTTGATCCCTTGTTTGGGAGTGAGCATCTTAAATCATGGAAGTGTCATATGTTCATAGGCAGAAGGGTAAAGGTTTTTATGCCACATTAAAAATTGCTAATATGGGGTTGAATATCAAGTTTCCCTGTGGAATATGTCTGTTCTCCATGTCATCTATGTACCGATCCAGGGTGGTTGCTTAGTTCTCTAAGATGATATTCTGGGTTTGGGTCTATCCATTGGAATTTTACATCTACTAAAAATAAACATGGAAATAAGTAACTTATGAAACTAAAGATTTGTCCCTTTTAATGAACTCGGAAAGTAAGAACAAAAATAAAATATTGAATTTTACATCTACTAAAAATAAACATGGAAATAAATAACGTATGAAACTAAAGATTTGTCTCTTCTAATGATCTCCATAAGTAAGAAAAAAAAAAAAAATATTCTCAAAAACTTGTTATGTAAAGAAAACTAATATGACATTTATTGAAATGCTTTCTGATTATAATTCTTTTGCATATCTTGTTCAAAATAAATAGTTTTATATTTACACTATAGTAGAATAAGGAGCCGTCTTTTTATTTCAACCTCCACAGTTTCTAATCTCATTGTTTAAATAATCTTTCAAAATTTATTTTAGTTTCTAATCTCAGTGTTTAAATAATCTTTCAAAATTTGTTTAAATAACAACAATAAAATATTCTCAAAAACTTGTTATGTAAAGAAAACTAATATGACATTTATTGAAATACTTTCTGATTATAATTCTTTTGTATATCTTTTTCAAAATAAATAGTTTTATATTTACACTATAGTAGAATAAGGAGCCGTCTTTTTATTTCAACCTCCACAGTTTCTAATCTCAGCGTTTAAACAATCTTTCAATATATATATATATATATATATATATATATATATATATATATATATTTTGATGGTTATGAATGATAAACACACTAATTTCTTATTTTAAAATATATATTTATGTTTTGCTATGTCACTAATCCCATACTAAACTCTCTTGCCAATTGACTTCTTTCTCAGATATGACTGTGGTATCATGGGTTTGGTAGCAGATCTCTTTCACTACAATCTTTAGCTTCTTGATAAGGACATATATTCTCTTTTCTCAATATGGCAGCATCCTTTTCTTTTCTTTCGCTGTGAGTTGTAATTTTTGATGAAATGGTTCTTTGACCGGGTATGTGGAAGCTCCTTAAACAATCATCTTTCAATTGCACTTCTCTCCTATTAATGAATAACATGTTCTTGATTTTGATTCGCAAGGAGTTTGGATCTTTCCATTCAGTGCATCATAGTTTCGTTAAAGAGTGATATTGCTGCTTTGTAACCTTCGACAATCACAAACCAAAGATATTTTTTTTTTCACTTGCTTTTATTTCTTTATGGTCTTAGATCTTACGACTTTGAAACTGTTATTGTTTTAAATATATAAGAAATCTTGTAAACATGATTAGTCATAGACTTGAGGGGCTTGTTAAAAATATGCTTTTATTACAATGAAGTCAATTGTTATTAGGCGATGAATATCCTTTTATGCCAATATTTAGGTAATGCTACTAGTACAATCTATCTACCTAATTTTATAATATATAATTATTATAGTCATCAATTAGGTTTAGCTAGGGTGGTTGAAATGATTGTTCTTATTCTTCCCATTAGGGTTCAATTTCTGCATGTGATATGTTGAGTTCATAATGAGTATATCTTATAAGGGGTTTGAGCCTTCTTCTCTGAATAGTCCCTTGAGGAATAAAACTTGTATATTCCTCATATAGAATATTAAGACATTTCTCATGAAAAATAATTAGTATTATAGTAGTAAGTTATAAACTGCTACTTTATTGCATTAGATAACCTTATACTTTAATAACTATAACAATCATAGTTATTTTCCATTTGCATGATTGGTTGAACTTGTTCCATGTGCATGAATTGCAAGCTGTTTTTAATACATTGATTTGTTATGTTTTATAATGCTTTTTTCTTCATTAAAGGTTTTTGAAATACATCCAATTTTTGAAATACATTTTCTAGTTGTGAAAACAATACTGCAATTATTTCATTGAGTATTAATGTCATTACGTTCGATTACAGTCTTTTATCTTATTTTTTATAGATAATAATTGGTGCTATTCAATTTAAAAATCTGGTATATGCCTTCTATTATTTTTAGAGTTATTTTATTTTATTTTATTTTTATTTTTATACAAGGTACTGGTTACCACATTTCATTTTAAAAATTTGGCATCTTTGTTGGAAAAACTATTTCAAGTTTCTTTGTGTACATTGATTTTATAGAGGGCATGCAATGATTTTTTAAGACAAAATGTTGTAAGATTTTATTAATTGGAGAGTTTACTTATAAAACAAGGGCTTATACCACTTCAGATTGCACTTATGTTGGATTGTGTAAGCTAATTTACAATTTTGAGTATAACAACACTACTAAGAGATCCCTACAAGTAGATATAACGAGGGAGATATAACAAAACCCAAGAAATTGAGGCAATTAATGCCTAGAGGGTTTTGCAATTAATTACCTAAGCCAAGTTCTCGCACTTACATCATAATCCTTTGCCTTGGACCTTATTAAGGAGAGGAGATCGAAAGCTAGTGTAGTTACCATCTAAACACCACATAGGGACACATCAAGTGCTTCAAGTAGTGGTACAATCCTTGCAGATTCTAATAGTAACATGTAGAAACTCATTTAGCCAATCAATGGAAACATCAAATTTTAAATTGATTCTGTATTTTTATAAACACTTATGTGAATTGTTCATAAAGCAATTATATCTAATATATTTTGTGAGTTTCTCATAGATTTTAGAGAACAACAAATGCCAATCTCTTAAATCATTGAATAGTCCATTATGGTGGGCTTAGCCATTTGTTGCATGGTAAATTCTGTTTGCAATTGTCTATAATGAAAGAATGGGAATTGATGGTATAATTTTATGAAACAAACATTTCGGTTAGATTTGAAATGCAACATAGGAGATGGGACAATAATTAGCTCAAGGTCCTATAGAAGTGAAATATGAAAGTTGTTAAAGTGAAATTTTATAGTCAAGTTTGATTTGGATTAGGATGAGATGATGGATACTTCTAGTCTTATTCCAATATAAGTGGTGTTTTTTTAGGATAATGTTAAGTGAGATGCATGGGTTTAAAGATAAATGTACTTACTACAAAATAAAAGGTCAAATTTAAGGTTAAAAAAACAAAAACACAAAAAATACCCATTTTAAAATAATTATGTAAGTTAGCAACCTTTTAATTAACTTAAATTTTCATATAATTCATGGTCATATATGCCTTTATTTTTTCAAATTTTGTAAATTATTTAAAATTTTAATCAACATTTCATATCATATATATTCCATGTTAGGATATTTCAGAAATTTTCTTGTTTTATTGTCCATGAGAAATATATTTACTTTCCATACGAGAAATATACATGATTCAGTCCTTGAGGGACTACACCAATGCAATGGAAAGACTTGAAGCCATTACAACAAAGCTCATCACATCACTTATGGGAATCAAAACTAGGTAGGGAGGATAACATTCCTCCCAACAACCCAAGATAAACCCCATTAATGAGGGTATTTCAAATTAATTAGATTATATATAATATTTTGTAATTCTATTGCATATGCGTAACTCTCATCACTGCCTCTTTGTTTGAATTCTTATGTTGATGGAATGAAATATATTAAAATTATCATGAAAATTATTATTAGATTTCTAGTTATATTTTGAATTTTAGTAATGGAGCATGTAAATTTTGACAATGACAATATATGTGTGTAAGAGACATTTTGTAATTCTATTATATACACACCTATGTATTTGTTTGAATTTTCATATTGATCCAATAAAATATATATTAAAAACATTATGAAAATTATTATTATATGATAATTAATACATTTAAAGTTTTGTTGATAAAAGATGTAGATAGAATTTTATATAGATTGAAGTCTTATTTTGATTGTAAGATTGGTATCAAATATGTATTCAATTAGTTATATGTTATTTATCTATGCAACATCTTGAAACTATCATATTAATTTTGCTTGTAATTTTTTGTGTTACAAATTAATGAAAAGGCAAAAAATTTTACATGATTAAAAAAGAGAGGCAACAATCCCATACTACCTTCTCTTCTACTAATAACATGTTCCAAACATACAAAATTAAATATCCCTTCTAAGAAAGATGAATGAGTGTAACTTATCTTTAATAATGCGTTTTTTATTTGCAAATTTATTAGAGATAATCTTATTGATTATTTAATCTTAGATACTGTTTTCACATTTTCTATTTTTAATGAGCTTTTATCAAAAGGTAAGATATATATATTTTTTAACAGTAAAGAGTAGTAGTATTATATTAATCAGCCTCTGGTCGCGACAAAAACGAGAGATCACAATTCGAAATCAGTGCCATTCTTGGGCAACATTGTTTGTAGACTGTCGAGCTGAGCCCAAATACTATGCAAAAATTCAAAATGCGACCGAGCTATTACAAAAGCATTCAAATATGCCTTATAGAACTGACCAAGAATCAAAATACAATTATAGTTTAACATAAAATACTAGAGAAGATTAGTCATTTGGATCAATCGACTTGTTGAGATCAATTCCTATCAATTCCTCCTCAAAATGCGAATTCTTCTCAACTAGCTGAATCTGCAATTCTTCAATTTGGTTGCACAGTGTAAACATCTCATCTTCCTGTTGATGAATCTTTTGGTTCTTCTCTATGTTTCTCTCATGCATTTCGCAGGCTTCTTCTTCTTGTTTCTGGAAGAAATTCCTGAGTTCAACCATACTTTCCCTTAATTAGAAATGCTCTCGCTCGCAGGGGGTACAAACCTAAGGGGAGAAAGTGGCCAAAGGGGGGCACTTCTCCCAATTCCGATCTGAGTGACTCGCCACCCTGCCCAAATGCCACCAACGATATCCCCAAGAATTAGAGTCCATGATATTTGACTGAGAGAGAAATTCTAAAGGGAAGACCAAGTCCTAATAGCCATAGAGAGAAAGACTCCATGACCCAAAATTCATCGAGGAGAAGAAGAAATTCCACAACACCCAAGAGTCCTTAAGGAGAAAACCAGACCAAATTACCCAAATTACAAGCCCAAGAGACTCCACAACACTCCAGATTCGACCATAAAATTAATTCCCAACAATACTCTTTAAATCTATCCAATTCTCCACACTAGACAGAAAGTTTCTAGGAGATAGATGCCCCGGATCAACCATGGAGGAATCATTACCTAGATAATCCCACAGGGACCTAATTTGACACAGGGACCTAAACATAGGCTCAAATGATAGAGGCCCTATTCTCAGAAGCTCACACACATTATTATTTTCAACAACAATGTTCTTATGCAGAGACTCTCCATCATTAAGATCAACCCAGATGCAAAATTCAACTTCCCAAATTTCCCACAGACAACCCCATCTATGCCTATGCAACCTACGACTCTCGACCTTCTGGACAAATGCCTCTCTACTGCATAAATTCTGATCATTGTTTCCCAATTTATAGAAATTCCTGAATTGCGATAATGAAAACATACCTCGAGGGTCCTAATTATCATCCATGAATGCCTTGCAACCTGAAACAATGTTTGACTGATGCCTATTAACTGTCCCTCGAGCGAGCCATCATATCTTACCCCAAAGAATTAAATGAGGCTCAATCTCAGATATTTCTCGCATGGCTTTGGTTTGCTGGTTTATGCGACAAACTCGATTACAGAGCATAATCAATTGATCTCCCAAACTAATGCCAATCCCGTAATCAAGTGTCCAAGACAACAAAATAACACAACCACACGTCGAGGTGATTAAATTGCACGACTTAATCCAAGTGTTGAGGACAAGAGGCTTCCACCTCATATTATTCCTTATCTGATGTTTGAAGCGAGGGTTAATCGAGCTGAAGGGGGAGATGAGATGAGTGGGTAGGGGAGGTGGATGCCAACAGAGCAGGGTGGGGGAAAAGTGAAGGGAAGAGAGGAGGAGGAGATGAAGGGGAAGCCTACGGGAGGAGGTGAGATAATTTGGAGGGGGAGGTGGATGCCAACAAAGTAGAGTGGGGGAAACGTGAAGGGAGGAGAGGAGGAGATGAAGGGGAAGTCTATGGAAAACAAAAGGGGATATACAAACATGAACCCAGGAGGAGCGAGGGTTAGAGTATGAGTTTACACCCTTAAGCTCCAACCTCCAAATGAAATTATTTCTATACTTCAAATAATATAAAATATTTGCTTCCAGATGTATACTACTCATGATCAGGGTTAGGGGATGGGGATGGGGATGTATCATTCAATTCCATTCACTTGATTACAACTTTCTTTCATTTGGAAAGCTATATTTGCTTGCAAGTCCGCCACCTAATGTATACTTCTCAATATGTGAGAGAATTGAAGGTTCACAAAGAGAGAACATAAGCCCTGGGTTGTTTTTAGAACTTAATTCAACTTGTTCTTGGATGTCATGCTTGTCTTCCTATGCTTTATAATTATAAGAGAGTCCCCCAATATGTTCATATCCTTTGATTCCTTTTTTTTTTGCGCTAAGGTGAGGCCATAGTATGACCCATAGGATTCTACTTGATTATTTGTCTTCTTTCCCAAACCCTAAGCATACGGATCCACAATTTTTCCATCGCGATTAATGAGAATCCCACCCCCCCCTCCTGCCACCCAAAAGGGTAAGATATTATATTATAACATTATTATGATGTAAAATGACATTTTGAGCTATTAATTCTAAACAAAATAAGATAATATCACTGATATCTTTTAAAATGATTCATTTATCCTTTTATCATAAAATTTACAGAGGATTTAATGGACTTGATTTTCTAAAATGCATTTATGTAACCAAGAAATCTCAATGAATTCTATACAAAACAATAATAACTACACTAATTGAATATAATTCTACTACACTTGGGCCAATAAAATATGTAAAAAATGATCTTCCTATTAGAAAATGTAAAGTGGAAGCTTATTATATCCTATTTTCTTAACCTTGATGCTTTCTTGTGAATCTTAGTTATCTCCTTGATGTTCTTTAGTTAGATTTTTTCATCAAAAAATATCAAGAAACTACAATAACAAAAGAGGACGCTGATATAGGCTCTCAACTAGGGTAAAACCCCTCCAAGGGGAAAACCCAAAAACTCTTCTCTTATTATAATCTGCTTCAAATGAGATACAAAGAATCAATCCCTAGACCAAGTCCTCCCAGTACCAAGTTATCCCTTCCTCAAGTCCTTGAATTTTCACCAAACTGCTACATATTGCAACTTCGATTTGCCAACTACAACACTTCTACTCAACCTGCAACTTTGATCTGCCAACTACAACACTTCTACTCGAACTGCAACTTCGATCGACCAATTACAATACTTCTACTTGACCTGCAACTCTAGAAACTATACGACAAGAATGTATATCTTGGATTCACTCAATCTAACAATGTGCTAAAGTGAAATACTGAATCACTTCTACAAATCTTTTGCAGAATTAAAAAAACACAATCGCCAATCACATGAAGCAAAGAAGAATCAATCAAGCCACAACATAGATAATTTCTCGGGGAAAGCTTACAGCTAAAAATCCCACTATCTTCTATTGTGTATTAAACATGGATCATGAAACAATTACATACAAAACTCTTCTCAGAAGAGCCCTCAGTACATCAGCTAATTGTCTCACACTGTCATACAAAAATTGGCAAATTCCTTAGCCAATTTACTGCCTCCAGATAGCCTGCCTTGCTTGCGCAATCCATACTGAATGCAATCATTTAATTGATGAAATCCTACCTTCCTTGATTGCGCAAGTATCATTGGCACATCCTATGAGTGTTTTCCTACATGTGTGCAAAAGGATAATGTCACAATTGATAGTCAACTTTCCTTTCACCTAGAACTCAACTGGGTTTGCACTGGATCTGACATGCATGCAGCTAATAATAGTAAATCCTCAGTTGCATGTGAGATCACTGATTGTGAATTAATTAATATTTAATTCATTGAATCTCTCACTAGTGTATCTTCAGTTACAATTAGCACAACTGAGTTTAACTTACTTAACCGAGTTAAACTATTTACAACTTGCACCAACTCATGCACCACTGCACTTCGAACTTTGTTACATCTAGAATTACTCTGCATGTCCCACCAACAAACCTCTAACTCGAAATTCACTAGCTAACTGAATTTTCCACTTTAGTTAACTATTTGAAGTCCACATTGAGAATAGATTACAGTTTAATGTCCATCTAAATTAAGGGATAATAAAAATAGACATGCACCCAAAAATAACCCTATGGGCCCCACCCTAGTGTAGGTGCTTAATGCAACCAGGTGCTAAATGAAACCAAGTGATTAATGCACTAGTGTGGGTGCTAAATCTTCTTGTTGAATCTCAACACTCCCTCTCAACAAGAAAGGGATTATCCTTCACCCCAATCCTATCTCTATGGTATTCTAATTTGCTCCCGGTGAGCGCCTTCGTCAGAATATCTGCATCCTGATCTTCTGTGGGAATGTACTGAAGCAACATGATCCTCCTCTACACACAATCTCTAAGACGATGGTACCAGATATCTATATGCTTGGACCTATCATGAAGCACATGATTAATCGAGGGCTTAATGCAACTCTAGTTATCACAATGAATCACTATCGGGTCCATCTGAGGACCAAACAAACCAACCAAGATCTTTCTCATCTAGATAGCCTCACATGTAGCTTGACTTGCTGCCATGTATTCCGCTTCCACTGAACTGAGTGCCACAGATCGTTTTTTCCTGCTGTACCAGGAAATTTCTGTCGATCCAATGCTAAAGATCCCCCCTGATGTGCTCTTTTTATGCGATGGACTTCCAACCTAATCTACATCCGTGAAGCCATGCAACTTCACTCCATCTGTCCTTCTATACCATAGGCCATACTCTGATGCGCCCCTCAGGTATCTCAGGACATGCTTCCTCGCCTTCCAAAAGAGTTTGGTAGGCTTAACCATAGCTTGAATCAGCTGGTTAACTATGTAGCAAATGTCCGGTCTCATGTTCACTAGATACATTAGCGAACCCACTAGCTGTCGATAGACAGTAGCATCCACTACCTCTCCAGAAGTAGCATCCTCTTTCCTCCAGTTTCATGGAAGAGGAGTATCCATGGGTTTGCAGCTCTCCTTGTTAAACTAAACCAGTATCTCCTTTGCATACTTGCCTTGAGACACAAAAATTTCACCATCCAGTTGTCGTATTTCCAATCCAAGGAAATAATGAAGAAGGCTCATATCCTTCATTTCGAACTCTCTTGAAAGATCCTCCTTGCATGAGTGTATCAACTGCTCATCACCAGTAAAAATTAGATCATCAACATAAAGAAAAATGATCAATATCTTACCCTCAACCACAATCTGGTACAAGTTTGCATCTGCTTCACTTTTGGTGAAGCCCAGTCCAGTGAAATAGTTGTCTATCTGAGTGTACCAAGCACGAGGTGCTTGCTTCAGCCCATACAATGCTCTTTTGAGTCTGCACACATGAGACTCACTGTTGAAGATCTCGAAACCTTCAATATTATCTATGTACACCTCTTCCTCAATGACCCCATTGAGAAACACAGTTTTCACATCCATCTGATGAATGCACCAACCCTTCTGCATTGAGAGCGCAAGGATGGATCTTATTGAAGAGTACCTTGTGACAGGCGCAAAAGTCTCATCATAATCTATCCCCTCGATCTGTGAGAAGCCCCAAGCCACAAATCTGACCTTGTATTTGGGCCACACTCCCATCAACAACTTTCTTTACCTTGTAGATCCATCTCGAACCTACCACTGATTTGTCAACTGGTCTTGGGACAATTTCCCATGCATTGTTTTTGACAATGGAGTCATACTCCTCCACCATTGCATCAACCCAAGTAGGCTGCTGCACTGCTTCCTGAAAGGAAGATGGTTAAGTCACAATACATTTTCTCATAAGAGTCATGTATCCGGTAAATCGGTCAGGAGACTGTCTTTTTTTGCGTTGTGAAGTAGGGGCTCCTACATTTTGTGCAACATCAAGTCTCAGCCTATCAGCTTCCGTGGTGCGCCTTTTTCCATTTCTGATGGATGGCTATGGATAAGTGGATTCCTCCACTCCATGAACCTCCTCGTATGGCTGATCCACATCTTGAGACTCATCTTTGGCAACCAACAATTCCTCCTCTGCATGCAAGTCCAACCCCCTCTCAAGGGACAACCACATGGCTTTCCCCTCATCAAATTTTATATCCCGTCGCACAACAGTCATTCTGTTGTTTGGAAAATACACACGATAATTATGGGGCGTTTCTGTATACCCCACAAAAATCCCAACTTCAGCAGTCGGTTCCAATGTCTTCCTCGCGTCCTTGGTCACATGCACATAAACAGATAAGCCAAAAATCTTAAAGTGTGAAACATCAGGTTTCTTACCAGTGAAAGCCTCTTAAGGTGTACTCATGCCAAGCACTCTATAAGGACAACAATTTTGCACATAAATCGCAGTGTTGAATGCTTCCGCCCACAAATGAATTGGCAGGCCCTGATCATGCAACATCGCTTGTGCTGCACCCACGATCGTTCTGTTCTTCCTCTCCATGACCCCATTTTGCTGTGGGTTATGAGGCGCTATGAGTTCTCTTCAAATTCCTTCTTTGCTGCAGAAGTTTTTGAATTCATTAGAGATGTGTTCTCCACCATTATCGCTCCTAAGAGCCTTCACTTGCTTCCCCAACTCTTTCTCCACCAATGCCTTAAACTCACAAAACTTAGAGGATGTTTGATCTTTCTTCTGCATGAAGATCTAGCATTTACGAAAAAAATTATCAACAAAGATTACATAGTACTTATGTTTTTCTATTGAAGCAATCAAGAATGCTCCACACACGTTTGTGTGAACTCTCTCAAGGATCCTCGAAGCTCGGTTTTCCTTCTCATGAAAGGTGGACTTTACATACTCCCCCATGGTGCAACCCTTTCACTGATCTAATTGAGCAAGTGTTCCCATTGGAAGTCCAATGGATATGCTGCATGACTTTCAAGGCTCCATGATGAAGATGGCCCAATCGCCTGTGCCATAATTCTCCCTCATCCCGGCTCACCACTTTTTTTGCTTTTCCCATCATGGAAATGCAGTCATCTACCTCCATCTTGTAGAGATTCTTAAATCGAATCCCTATCCTCTTGGCTTGACCCATTTTTTTATGTCATCTGAAAGCTTTTCCATCACTAAAAACAATGTCATAGCCTCTGTCCTCCAACATTGCGACTTAGACCAAATTTTTCTTCAAACCTGGTACATTTTTGAAATGGTTTACATTTTTTAATTGAAATGGTTTACCTGACTCCCTCTGAAAGGTAATGGTACCAATCCCGGTAGCACTGTATCATCAATCGTCGCCCATCTAAATATGCATACGAAGATCTTTCTCCTCCAAGTCACTAAAAAGTTCCTTATCTCCCGTCATGTGAAAGGAAGTGCCACTATCCAAATACCACGCAGATCCCAATGCACTTGACACCATGTATGCAATCAAGGAGAAGTCAAGCTCAAATTGTGAGGCAAGGGCCTCACCAACTACAGATCCAACATCCTTCTTGTTCTTCTTCTTTTGTGGACAGTTAGTAGAAAAATGCCCAAGTTTGTGACAGTGAAAACACTTCACCTTAGACATGTCCTGCTTCTTGCCTTTAGAATCAGATTTTGAAGGAAATTTATTCCCTTTCCCTTTCCTTTCCTTGGCAGCCAAAGAACAATCCTCTTCATCCTCATTCTTAGATGAAGATCCATCTTTGGTGTTCCGTTTGAACTCTTCCTGCACCAGATCGACCACAGTTATTACCAATCTGGAAAATTTTCCCTTATTTTGGTAGAGTCTTGATAACTGTGCCAACTCTTAGGAAGTCCTAGGAGAGCCAAGCTCACCAAATCATCATCAACAACTGTTATTCCCACACTCCCCAGTTCATCTTGACATTGGACAAACTTCGTGAGATACTTTAGAATGGTGTCACCCTTTTCCATCTTGATCTTTCTAAGTTTATCTTTGAGCACCAATTTCCTATGGTCATTGCTGCTTTGGAATAGATCCTTCAAAGCCTTCCATATAGCATATGGTGTGGATTTCCCATAGAGGCTTGAGACAATGCATTAGGATAATTTTGAGGTTTAAAATGGGCCTCCTAAGGAAATAATAAAATAATAGCTAAACGAACAAAATAATATTTATGAATTTTCAATTCACTTTTTGCACCACAATCCATGTAACCATAGTTAAATTCAATTCAAAATTTGTACCAAAATAAAATTAATAACAAAATTGTATTGATGTGACTATAAATAAGAATGATCTTTTCAAGAAAAAGTCATTATCATTGAACAACTAATGCATTTTTCCTTTGTACTTAAATAACTTAAAATAAAATATAAATGTAAATTTATAAATTCTTAATTATATTATATGCTATTAATTAAAATTTATATTATTTAAATTGTACAATAACATGCAGTTAATATACTATATAAAAATAATATAATATAATATAATATAATAAATGTATAGGGATATGCATTGTTTCTTTCAAGAGATATGAAATGAAAATAATATATTTTTATTCAAAAAGTGTGAAATGGAATTTATTATGAGTACTTTACTTTGACTTTAAAAGTACTTAGAGCACTACCATGGTTAACCACGATTTTTTATCCACCATTGAGAATATGACAAGTAAGTACCTTTAACTCAAGCAATGCCACCTCAGCCATTAGGGATGATGTCATCCCCTAAAATGCGATTGGTTCTCAGAAAATGAATTTTGATTGTACATTTTCCTTAGGAGGCCCATTTTAGACCTCAAAATTCCCCTAATGGTGGTCTCGTACTCCCTCCAACAGGATCCTCCTCGCCTTTGCCACTTTCTTTTGCCATGCATAGAGATTGGCAGCATCTGCAACATCTGGCTTAGGACCATCTTTGTCAATGAATTCCTTCAAGCCATTGTCTTCGAGTACTGCCTCCATCCTGTCCTTCCAAGAAATTTAGTTCGAGCTTCCCTCGAGTGCATACTCTAACCTCAAGCCATTGAAAGCCATTTCGATCTTGAATCAACTGTAGCACCAAGTAAGTCTTTCTACAAATTCAAATTCTATCCAGTCACAAACTCAACTCTTGCTTCACTTTTGCAATTTCCCGTGCTCTGATACCATGTAGAAATTATACAACAAGCATGTATATCTTAGATTCACCCGATCTAACAATGTGCTAAAGTTAAATACTGAATCACTTCTACAAATATTTTGTGGAATTAAAAAAACACAATCGCCAATCACATGAAGCAAAGAAGAATCAATCAAGCCACAACACAGATAAGTTCTCGGGGAAAGCTTACAGCTAAAAACCCCACTATCTTCTATTGTATATTACACATGGATCATGAAACAATTACATACAAAACTCTTCTCACAAGAGCCCTTAGTACATCAACGAATTGTCTCACACTGTCATACGAAAATTGACAAATTCCTTAGCCAATTTACTGCCTCCAGAAAACCTGCCTTGCTTGCGCAATCCCTGAATTGATGCAATCCTGCCTTCCTTGATTGCGCAAGTATCATTGGCACATCCAATGAGTGTTTTCCTGCATGCGTGCAAGTAGATAATGTCACAAATGATATTCAACTTCCCTTTCATCTAGAACTCAACTGGGTCTCCATTGGATCTGACATGCATGCAACTAATAATAATAAATCTTCAGTTGCATTTGAGATCAATGATCACGAATTGATTAATATTTAATTCACTGAATCCCTCACTAGTGTATCTTCAGTTACAACTAGCACAACTAAGTTTAACTCACTTAACTAAGTTAAACTATTTACTAGACTAACTAATAATTATTTTTTACAATTAAAAATTGCCCGGAAGAGTATTACAAACATGACGTTGACTCCATTGACTCATGACAATAAATACTAATACCTAAAACTCTAGAAGCATGAAGAACATGCTTTTACCTAGAAGATAATCATTAATGAGGATGAAACCCATGCTTTAATAATAATATTTTTCTTTATTCTTTTCTTGTTTGTTACATATTATACATATTGAAATGAGTACAACAATTATGAAGATCGAAACTAGTTATGTTTCTATCCACTCCCTCTTAATAAGGGAGGTATTCATAATTGTAAAACCAGTACAACATCGTATCTCAAACTGAAAAGTTCTCAAGAAGAGTCAGATTGATAAGCCATACTGTAACCATTATCATTATGACCAACACTATCCGTGAGGCCTAACTGGAGAAGCTCTTCATTTATTCAAGAGCATTATGCTAGGAGGATTTATGTGTGAGACCACACTACCTATCTAAGGTACATACCCCATCCAGATTTCCACAAGGCATGTACTTTAGAACTATTGTTATCTTATATATCCATACCTAAGTGCTCAAAGAATATTGGTGCTCTTTGACCACACTTCTCTTGGATTCCTGTCCCATCCTCACAGAGTGACGATCCATTTCGTTTCTTGAAAGATATATCCTCAATTAAAACCCAAATGCTTATCCCATCCTCCGTCATTCTCTATTCATCTCTTGAAGAGGAGAATGCACATGCCATATCAAGTATTACTCCCTCTCAAACTAGAGAGTACATCACTATTCTCTTTAATCTTGAGAGTAGATCCTTCATCCTATTCTAGGAGACTCCTTTTTCTCCCTCTTAAAACCAGAGGAGATTTCATACTTTCTTTGTAAGAATTCAACACCAGAATCCTTGTTGTTTGTCTTCATAAGAGTACCAACTTATTGATCTTCATAGCTACATGGCTCCCTATTTCCTTCGCATCTCTTGCATCGAGCCTGCTTCTTTTTGAGGTATCATGGAACCATCTCCACTCTTCGTTCTTGTGACAGGATCCATGTCATCTTTCTTTCTCATTACTTTCCATCTTTGACATGAAGGCATTTATTGAGCCTTCTCGTACTTCTATCTAGTCATGGATTTATCATGAAAGTGATCTTCCTAAACCTTCAGGTTATCTTCTTGCACTGCTATCTTCCAAGATGAACACATATTGACTTCATAGTTTCCAGGTGTCAGATATTGAGCTCCCCTCAATAAATTTCATCCATATAGTCGAATTTTCCTTCAAATATCATCATGTATTCCTACCATTCTACCGGGTATAAAAATAATAGGTTAACCAGATAGCCAAAATGAAATATACTTACCTTACCATGGTGACCTTTGTTGAAGTCCAACAAGAAATTGTAGCACACACACTAGTGTGGGACCAATGGATCCTAGCGATACATTAGTGTGAAGGCCAAATTAATTAATTAATTTGGTGCAGTGTCTAATTTAATTTTCCCTTAATTAAATTGGAAAATAAATTGTAATATTATCTCATGATCACTTGTAATATTTAACTGAGTGTGATAAACTCAGTTAGCTCATGTATTTCGAGTTGAGGGTGGTTGGTGAGGCATGCAGAGTAATTATATTAGTTATGGAGTTTGAATTGTAGTTGGTGCATTAGTTTAATTCATGTGTAATCAGTTAACTCAGCTAGGTGAGTTAGATTCAGTTGAACTAGTTGTAACTGTTTGTTGCACTAGTGAGGATTTGTTATGTCTCCGTAGTTTCCAAGATTGGCAAGAAAAAACGCTTCAGAGGCCAACATCAAAACCACTTTGGAATCCTCGGATCTAGCCCTCCTGGATTCAGAGAGGGATCTCTCTATATAAGTGTTATCAAAGATATTTCTTTAAGGTTTATGATATGATATTAGGCTAGTTATGAAGTACAAGGGTTTGTTTTGGTTTTGGTTGGGTAGAACATCATCAAAATGAAGGAAGTATTTTGAAGGGTAAAGATGTGAGTAGGTTGAAAATGGTTGAGCTGATAAGATAGGTAAGAAACAATATCAATCCATTGGGCTATGGAGTCACAAAAGGATTTAATTGCACAACAAGTTTCAAAAGTGGTCCATGGGGAAAGTCATCTATGTCAAAGGACGTCTTTAAGTTAATTTATGGTATGGAACATTAAAGTTTAGTGAAAGAAGCAAACACATAAGAAAAACAAAGAATAGCTTAAGATCAAGTAAGGACTTTTAACCTAGCCTGCTTTCAGCATACTCAAAGGAAAGACACAAAAGTAACCTAAGATCAGGTAAGTACTTTTAAACTAGCCTGCTTTTGATATACTTTTAAAGGAAAACATTAAAAAACAAAGAATAGCTTAAGATCAAATAAGGACTTTTAACATAGTTTGCTTTCAACATATTCTTAAAGAGAAACATTCATGATAAACATAAATAGTAGCCTAAGATCAGGTAAGTACTTTTAAACTAGCTTGCTTTTGACATACTCTTAAGGGAAATTTTCAAAGCAACTGTTGGAGAAGAAACTAGAGGACAGGGCTAACCATAGACTTCCCTAGTTCAAATTTACTTAGCAGAATTTTCAAGAACATTCAAGGATAGAATCTTAAGTTTTACTCAGCAAGACATGGGCTCACCAACATTCCTTGACCAATTACACTCTATTGAATTATCCTCAAATACACAATTAGCAGAAAACACAAAGATAAAGCTTAATCAATGAGATTTAGGGTACTTGACAGTAAATCCTAATCTATATTTTCTGTTCTTTATCAGAGAAAGTGGACAGTATGGAAAACATGAGAAAAATGACAATTACAGTAAGGAAAACATCACCATTGACATAAACCAGGATCCCATAAATCAACTTGTGTATTTGACATTCAAACCAGTTATAATCTTCAAGCCCAATGGGTCTTTTACAGCTTCAAAATTCTCATCTCAGCCTATCTTTCTTTAATTACAAAACAGAGCTTCAGCAGCCTCAAAGCTATTTACATTTAGTGAGTATTCAAACAACAATAATAATGAACTCCTCATATGATATTTATAGATGAATTGAGGAGGCGGAGTGAAAGGAAGGTTTAATTGTTCAATTAATACGAAGTAAATGCTTCTCGGCCTTTGGGAGGCCTTAGGAGAAGTTTTTCAAATGTTTTAACTCTGCTAATTGATTATTACATTAAATTTCATCAGCTTCAGTCACTTTTGTTGACTTTGGAGGTTTTTGGTAGGCTGGCAATTAATTCTGAGCTGTCTTTGGCAAATATCTCTCACTGTGCTTTAACTGTGTATTCTTTTTAGGTGAAAAAGGCCTGTAGGTGGCATTTTGAGGAGTAATTGCCTCAATGATGTGGCATTTGGAGGCTTCCTTCACTGATCTGTCAATTTATGTGGATTTAAATACTAATTTAGGCCTTGATAGTCATTTTGGGCCTTTAAAATTTTTTGCTGACTGTATTCACTGTTAAATATCCCTTTTTCCTTAGCTTTCAGTCTTCATTGTTGGGTTAAGCTCCTTAATCTTCCATCTTTATGTATTTAACCCTTTATCCTTAAATACTCGATGAATTTCTCTTTAATCCTCTGTATTTAACCTTCAAACTGTGTATTTACCCTTAAACTGTCGGATTAAACCTTTAACCTTCATATTTGCTTTAATATTTTAATCTTTAACCTTTGTCTTCACTGTTTTTTCTTCTTTTCTATGTACAGGTGGATTTTAGTGTGTTGGAGGGTTCGATGGTATAACCAATGCTCATAAAGCACTGATCAAACCATTGAATTAACCCTAGAAGCTTCTATTCGGCATTGTTTAAGCTTCAGGGATTATGATCTTTGGCCTTGTCCCTTTATGGACCGTAAGGGGGGCTTTCGGCTTTAAAAAATGCTATCAAAACCTGCAAAAACGAATAAAAAATGTTATGAAAAACCTGCGTGAGATGGTTTGACTGTTTAGAAAGCTGGTGGAGGCAGAGGAGTTTATGCAGAGGGGCGGAGTATGCAGGCGAAGGAGCGGAGGAGGTTTCATGGAGAAAAACCCATGAAAACCAGTTTAAAAACTGTATTTGGCGCGAAAATGGGCAAAGTGGTTTTACGAAATCTGTCGGCGGTTTTCACGCAGCAAATGGCTGGTAAGGAGTTTATGTTCGATCGAACGCGATCCAATTAAAAAAGGATGCGTGGCCTTTGCAAAACCGGCGGTCTCACGCGATTTTGGATCGTTAAACCCTGGACGACAAATTCACGCAATTTTGGATCGTTAAACCCCGGACGACAAATTCACGCGATATGCGATATCGACCGTTGAATGAGGAGGGGTGGATCCAACAGTCGAGAGAGAAGCGCGATGGGAAAGGTGCACGTGCGGGAGCTTTGGTGGGAGCCAGGTGGCAAGAAATGATTGGATGGGCATTTGAATAGTGGAAGGTGGGTTCGGAGGGGTTGGGATGTCGGGTTTGATCAGGGCCGTTGGATCATATAGATCAATGGTGAGATTTGATGCGGAGGGTGGATGGACAGATATGGGTCGGGCGATCAAAGGATAGGGGGGAAGGTATAATGACCGTTGATCTTTATAGATCGACAATCAATATTGTTTTGGGGAGTGATAAGGTGGGGAGAAGAGGAACGAAGGAATATGGTTTTAAGAAGAGAAAAAAAAAGGAGGAGGGGGGAATAAATCAGTGCCGTTAGATCATATAGATCTATAGCCAGGATGTAGGCGAGATTGTTACAAAGGTGGTGGAGAAAATATAAAGGAGAAGGCCTTTTGCAAGGGGAGTGGGGAAAACAAAATAAAAGGTAAGGGAAAGGGGCTAAGGGCAAAGTAAGAAGCGCGGTCCTGTGGAGGGGTAGAGGACCGGGGCAGAAAAGAAAAGGGATAGAGGGCTAACGTTTTAGTGCTAGGTCACGGGAGTTAGGTTCTATGACAGAGAAGGGGGTGGGGCTAAGCCATAAAGGGGCTTAAGAGTTTGTTTATATAAAAAGGGGTGCTTTTTAGGCAAAAATAAGGTTTTTTAAGGGTTTTTAAGGTTTCGATAGGTAAAATAGGACAATTTAAACCATAAAAAATGATTTTTTATGAGTTTAAAAGGGATTTTTGAAGATTTTTTAGGATAATGAAGGGAAAATTAGAAGGGGAAAATGAAGGATAATAAAATGGAAAAATGAGTGAAATAGGCTTAGAAAATGATGGAGAATGGCTTAAAAAAAAACAATCTCTTTGGATATCAGCATGGTTTCTTGGTGTCTTTCTTCAATGAAACGGCAGTGAAAATCACTTTTTGAGTTTAGGCAGCATCAAAAGGCTTCAAGAATGAGAAATTTTCTATGAAAATAATCTCTTGAATGCTCAAAACCTGTTTTAGCCATCATTTGCTATGAAAAGAAATTACTGATGGCTAACGGTGGCTCCACTTGGGGATGACAGCTCCTTTGAGGTGTCAAGAGCTTCATAAATAAATCTCTGGGATGTAGATCTGTGCCTTTATCCATTGACAACCTTTCTTCTCTGATCATGCTGCTTTAGAAAAGATGATCAATGTTTCATATCAGCAAACAAATTTTTCCCAAACATTCTACCTACACAACCTACTTTTCCTAACATTTTTTCTTCATAAGGTGCACTTGGACTTGCAAACCTTTGTCATCAACATTTTATTCTTTTATTGAAAGCAGGAAAATAGTCTAAATATACCCTTATTTCTTCCATGAGTTCAGATTAAGCAGTTGAACTCATTAATTCTCTACCTAAGCTACTATCTGCCAAGATTAAACTGTCTGGCAGATTTTATTTTCTATTCTCTAAAACAAAAATTTAAACACAGTCGAATCAGGATTAGACTGTCTGATCTGCCATGGTGTCTATGGCTGTATGTACAAGCTGCTCATAGACTTTATTTGCAGAAATTTAAAAAAAAAACCGTGAAGGCTTAAGATCTAAAAAAACAAAAAACATCCTTCAATCTTTCTCTCAGCTCTGGTTTTGATCTTTTAGAGATGTTCCTTCTCTATTCTTTCTTGTTTTAGATTTTAAGCATGTTTGAACCATTCTCTTCTTATTCTTTGGCTCAGATTTTGGTCTGATTAGAGCCATTTATTTATATCCTAATCTAATCTACTGATAAGCCAATATTAAACAATTTTGACAAATCTGATTCACTTAACCTATCAACAGTAAATTTAAATTTATCTAGTCATGATTAGGCTGTATGACTAGATAGTAGTGTTCTTTCAAGTAGTGGCATTTTAGCTTGCACACTTTCATATTTTCTCTTCTTTTTGGTATGGGGCTGTACCTTTCTTGTTTTATTTCTGCTCTCTTTTTCTTTTTTCTATTGTTTTTGTATTTTTTTCCTTTTTCTAAATTGAAAGCAATGTTATATACAATGAACAAAAAAGCTTTGAAACTAAAATATCAGCTAACAGAAGTAATGTTTGAGCATCCTGCCATTGACAGGACCTCCAAAAAATTTAGCTCCATCCAACTCTTGTAAAAAGAATACATTATTTCCAACAACAGATTGAATAAGATAAGGGCATTGCCATAAATTATCAAACTTTCCATGTTTGCCCTTATCTTCTCTCCTTGAGTCCCATTTTAAAACTTTATCACCAATTTTAAAATCACTTGCCTTGGTTCTTTTTTCAAACAAATTCTTGATGTTTTCTTGTAGTTGCTGTGCTCTGATGTATACTTCCTCTCTGGTTTGTTGTAAGTGTATAGTCAGGTTTATTCTTCTTGTTATGACATCATCTTCAGACTGTACTTCTTGGATCAGCTTCATGACTGGTACTCCTAAACTGGTTGAAAATATTGCATCTGTTCCATAAACTAGCTGGTAAGGAGACATCCAAATTGAATTTTTAACTTTCAATCTGTCTGCCCATAATGCATGTACTAGCTTACTGTGCCATGAATTTTTGTTATCTTCCAGCAACTTCTTGATAATGTTTACCAAACTTTTATTTGATGATTCTGCCAACCCATTACGTTGAGGGTAATAAGCTGTACAATGACCCAATATGATCTGATATTTATGACAGAACTCAACCATCTTTTTAGACCCAAATGCAACAGCATTATCAGTTATGATCTTTCTAGGACAGCCAAATCTAGGTAGTATATGGTTTTCAAGAAATGAAATGATGACTGAATCTGTGGCATTCCTAGATGGGATGGCTTCTATCCACTTAGTAAAATAGTTTGTTACCGTGAGGATCCATCTATGTTGGGAAGATGAGGTAGGATGGATTTCCCCAATGAATTCTAGACCCCATTGCTGAAAAGGAGCTTCAATAGTGATTGGTTATAGAGGTAAGGGAAGCAACTTTCTTTTGCCTTCAGAAATTTGGCATTTGTGATAGGAAGTAATCATTTTATGGACATATTGAAAGAGGGTGGGCCAGTAATAGCCAACTCTAAGGATTTTGTTAGCATTTGACTTCCAATAGAGGTGGCCTCCACATTCTCCTTCATGAAATTCATGCTTGATTTTTTCTACATCATTCTCAGGAAAACATTTAAGCAATAATCCACTAGCATTTTTCCAATATAAACATTTATCCAAAATGTAGTAATTTAAAGTCTTTAACTTTAAGAATCTTGCCTTAGTTTTAGAAAAACTAGGAGGGACATTAATATTGAGAAAAACATACAAAATGTCAGCATACCAAGATGAATTTAAAAAATGATCCTCAATAATTGGAGTTGTCAAATCCTCTTGTTCATCTAATGCATTAAACATGTTTATATCAAGAGCTTGAAAGTTGGATTCAGCCATAAGTTTAGCTATTCCTTGACCTTTTATGAGCTTAGTGGGTTTGATTCCCAAATCATATTCTAAAATCACAGCAATCCACTTTCCTCTTTTGCCATCTGGATCTTGGGTCAATATGTCTTTTACAAGTGAATAGGGCACAAATGCTATAATGTGGGAATGTAAAATGTAAACTCTGAAGTATTTTAAGGCTTTGACCAAAGAAAAGGCTTGTTTTTCCATTATATTGTACTTCAGAGGTGCATCTCTTAATGCCTTGCTGAAAAATGCAATTGGCTACTTTTTTCCATTCAAGTTTTTCTGTAATAGGACAACAGCTACTGTGTGTTCTAATGCAAATGAAAAAATGAAGAAATCCTTTGTAAAATCAAGACTAATGAGAATTGGTGTTTTGGCAAGGGCTTGTTTTACTAGCTCAAATTATTTCTTTTCTTCTAAGGTCCATTTAACTCCTTCTCTTTTAAGCATGTTTGTCATGTTTCTAAGGAGTTCAGCTAGATTGGGTATGAACCTTCTCAAGAAATTAATCTTTCCAATGAAAGATTGAAGTTCCTTGATGTTTCTGGGATGGTTGATTTGCAATATACCATCAATCTGTAGAAATTTGAATAATTGATATATTATTCACCGAGATTCTCCTGATCACACACTATTTTAGCTTCATGAATAATACAGAATCTCTTCTACCATTGATCATCACATGCGGAAATAAAATCAATTGCATGCACTCATTAAAGCCATAAAAATTCACACATATGAACACAATATGTAATGGGAAAGCTTAAAGCTGAAAACCCCAACTATATGTATATTATATATGTCATAGAGATCATGTGACAATCATCATACAAAGCTCCTCACAAGCTCTCAGTATAATCTCCACTTTATACACACTAATCAAGCTAGATCTAGCAAAACACATGCTCCAATCTCTGCCACTTGATAGCCTGCCTCTACTGCGCAATCCCTGCTGAAGAATGCCTCTTGATGAGAATTGAATTACCCCAGCCTTGCTCACGCAGTATTTATAGGCATCTCTACTAAGTGTTGGATGCAAACCATGCATCACTTATAGTCACACTTTCCCTTTCAACTATCTTTGCACTGGTCTCCACTGAAACTGTCCATGCACTAAAGTTAATTGATGTATTATTTAGTTGATTAATGAGTTTATAATTAGTGAATTAATTAATAATTAATTCACACCACTCTCACTAATTGTATCAATCAGTTAAACTAGATAAAAATAGCTCAACTATGTTTAGATTAGTTAAATTGAACACAACTCCATTAACTTCCTCAATCAACTCCACCAAAATCTGTCACATGAGTTCTAACTGAAGTATCCATGCAATAGCTCGACTTAACCCTTAGGAATAGCGTAATTCCTTCTGTCATATCCTGTGCCACATCTGTGCACTTAACTGAAGTGCTCCAAGAGAATAAGATAATGTTTAGAGTCCAAATATTATTAAGAGCTAATAATATTCGGCATATCTATTTTTAGACTGGCAATCTAAAAATAGATTCCGCCCAATATGTCTAAAAATATAAATCCATCTATTTTTCCAACTTGACCAACCATCCAAAAATAGCATCCCGCAACTTATAGAACATGATCCATATGTATAAAAATATACATAGTCTAAAAATAGACTTTGCGACAAAAATCACCTGTGTGGCCCCCACCTAGTTTAGGTGATCACTTTCCAACTAGGATCAGGAATGATGTTTCAGGATGCCTCCTTCACTTTTTCTTGTTTCAATCTTCAACATAATCCTCTTTGGATCTATCCTTTTTCCTTCTTCTGATATGATATGTCTAAGAATTTTACCTTCTTGGAGACCAAACAATGGTTTCTTTGGATTTAAGGATAACCCAAATTTTCTGCATTTTCCAAAGACTCTCCTCAAGTGTATTAGGTGTTCTTAATCTGTTTTAGAATAGACAGTGATTTCATCTAAATAAATCACTATGAAGTAACCTATTTCTTCTGAAAATGCAATATCAATGGCTCTCTGAAATGTGGCACGAACATTCATTAAACCAAATGGCATTTTCAAATACATGAAAGTACCCCAAGGTGTAGTAAAGGCTGTTTATAGTTGATCATCAGGATGTACCAAAATTTGATTGTAACCTGAGAAGCCATCTAGCAAAGAAATATTTCTAGAACCAACTACCCTTTGTAAGATATGATCCATTTTGGGTAAGGGATAATTGTCTTTTAATGAGGCTTTGTTTAAGTTTCTAAAATCAATGCAAAGCCTTATTTCTCCTGTTTTCTTCTTAACAGATACAAGATTAGACACCCATTCTGAATATCTAATAGGGACTATAATTCCAGCATCATACATTTTTCTATTTCTTTCTCTACCAGAGGTAATTGAATAGGGTTAATTCTGCGTAATTTTTGTTTAAAAGGCTTCTGGTTTTCTTTAAGGGGTATCTTATGCTGGATTATTTCTGTATCATATGATTTCAGATCTGCATAACTCCATGCAAATACATCAGAAAATTCTTTAAAAAGATCAATGTATTTCAATTTAATGTGAGCTAGCAGTGTTTTAGATAATTTGATCATTTTGGGCTTTTCCTCACTGCCTATGTTGCATTCTTCCACTTCGGATTCAATAGGTTCTAGTTTTGGCTTTTTGGCAGCATCATTCATGTCAAAAAATTCTTCTAATGGGACCAGTCCTTTTGGCAAGCTGTGATCTTTAAATTGCAGCATTTCTAAGTCTTCATTTTGTAAATTTGTGCTATTTTTTGTTGTATGTTTGGGTTCATGGGTTAACATATTTATATTAGCAATTTCAGGAGATTTTTCTTCTTCAAAAAGTGGATTTTCTTTAGTAGGACAGTCTTGTTCATAATCTGAATCTGAGTCTGGTGTTTCAAATTCATTTTTGGATTGTAGGAAGTCTTCTATTTGTTTATCTCCCTTAAAAACTTTCCAGTATATTTCATTATCCAGGACAACTGGTCTAAATTTGACTTGGGTGATGCATTGCTTGGTTTCATAAGGTGTGAGACAAATTCTAGCAACACAGGCTAATCCATTAGCCATAATGTTTTGGTTCCTTGGGACAAAGGTAAGTTTGAATTCATCAAATGTTTTTAACAAGTCCATGTCATCATCCCTATAGGCTCTAAGTCTGGGATGTTTAGCAATGTATTCCCCACTTACTTTCCTAATTATCAATTCTGAATCCCCATGAACTGTTATTCTTTTGGCCCCTAACTTCTTCAATAAATACAGGCCTAAAAGGAGAGCTTCATACTCTGCTATGTTGTTTGCACATTGGAATTTTAATCTATAGGAATGACCCTCAGCATGATTATTTTCAGTGTTATGCACCCATATGCCTGCTCCTGCACCAGTTTTAGTACAAGACCCATCAAAACTCATACTCCAAAGAGGACTGTTTTCAGATTTTTCATTTACTTCATCGCTGTCCTCTCTGTCTTGTTGATCATTATGCTCTGTACAAGGGCTTGCACTATGTTTTTCTGTGGTTTGTTCCTCAAGATTTTCCATGTTTTGAGGATTTGTTCTTTGATGTCCATGATTGGTATTATTTTTATGACTGTTTTGGATCTCAACACCTGTGATCTGTAATTTTCTGAGTTTTCAAATTGTTTTTTAACCTTCTCCTTATTTTCCTTTTCATCTATGGCTGCCCCTATGTTTGGATGCGAAGGGAAAATCATATTGGGTGATGTTTCATTAACTAACTCTTGCTCATTGAGAATCTCATCATTGAAAAGAATGAATGAGTCAAGATTAGTATGTATAGAATAAAGAGGAGAGTTTTCTGGTATTTCTTGGTTACTCACCATGTATTTCATATGTGTTTCCCTATAGAGTCCTCTAGGTTGACTGAAGACAGGGATGGTGGCATAAGTCATATCCATCTGCATGGTGCCTTGTAACTTAGCACCCCATGATCTTGAAAGAAGCATGCCATTTTTGGGGGGTATATCAGCCACTACAATGTCCATTACTAAGATTTTGGCTGGAATTTGAGCTAAGTTAACACATAGATCTTTTATTAGGCCTAGGCACCTTACTCTGTTTGAATCAAAAGAATATAAGTCCTTATAAGGTCTAGTTACTTCAAGGCCTAGTTTTTCCATGATTACTTTAGGCATGAGATTGTGTGATGCCCCTGAATCAAGCATGACATTATGAAAAATGTTGTCATGTATGTTCAAACTGATGTAGAATGGAGGGGTAGTTCCTTCTTGGAATTTTCCTTCAATTTTAGGACCAAATAGAAGCTCTGGTGTATCATCATTCAAGTTAACAGTATCATGAATTTATTCTATGTTTAGAACTTTCAAAAGTTGACATCTATATACATTTTGAGTGACTAACTCAGTGAGTGGGATAGAGATTTTAATTTTGGCAATTTCACTCTCTAGGTTAAAGGGAATCTGATTTTTTACAATGTTTGATTCAGCCTTCTTAGTCACTGATTCATCAGCAAAATCAGCTTGCTGATTTCTACTATTTACAGCAGTTAAAATGATTTTTTCAGGAGAATTAGCTGAAATACTAGTGCTGCTAGGGTCAACACACTATTTTTCATTGGTTTGGGTGTTTTTTCCCTTGTTTAGATCAGAAATTTCAACCACTATTTGATGATTTTCTACTGTCTTTTTGGAAGTATTTACAGGGTTGTTTTTGGCAGATTTTTCAGAGGTTTTCTTCTTGGGAGTTTCTTGATTCTTTTTACTTCTTAGGTCATATTGTTTAGGTGATCCTATGATGGAATTTTCGAAGTCTGGTTCATAGTATTTAATTTCTGGTCTTCTATCATCATGGGGTGTGTACATACCTTGTTTTCTTTCATAAATGAAATCATAATCTCCATTGATTACTCCCAACATGTTCATGTGCTCATCCTCTATTTGTTCATTTGTTTCTTCATCCTAATTAACATAATTTTCTTGGAAAGGAGGTCTGATCTGCTGATCAACATCTCTTTGTCTGTTTTGAGGTTGATTTCTCCTAAAATTCTGATTTTGGTTTTGGAATTGATTTCTATTTTGAGAGGCTGATTGATTTTCTCTAGATTGGGCTCTCTTATATATGCTCATTCTCTCCATCATCCTTTCCAATTTTTAATCAGATGTAGAAGGTGCAGCTTCATCCCTATATGATACCCTCTTCTTAGTCCTCATTCTAGATCTCTTCTCAATCAGATTTGTTTCCACACTAAGAGCTCCCTTCTGCATGTCTTCTAAAGTTAAGGGATCCCTTTCTCTTAGTTGATAGGCCATTTCAGGATCAAATCCTTCAAGGAATTTGGCCAGAGCTAAGCCTTGCGGGGGTTTAAAATCTGGGGGTAGTGCATTATAAACACTATTAAATCTTGTGCAATAATCTTGCACACTTTCCCCAATATTTCTCTTGAGGCTGTTATAATCTGAAAGTATTTGGAGAGGGTTCTTTCTAACTTGCCATTTGTTTATGAATGTTTGATGAAAATCCTTGAGATCATTGATACTATGAGGGGTTAAGCCTTTGAACCATTTTCTTGCTTCTCCCCCTAAACTTTGAGAAAATAATCTAAGTTTAATGGTATCATCATCTATCTCATTTCTATCAAAATATTCATTCATCTTGTCCACATGTATTTGAGCAGTGATGGAACCACTAGCATCATATAATGGGATCTTGGACTGATAGTCCTGTGGCAAATTGGCTAAAGGTAAACGAAGGACTAGAGGAGCATACCATGCTGCCATGATAGGAGGTTGTGGAAAAAATGGGGGGTTTACAAGTGGAGGGTTTATGAAAGGAGGAGGAGGATGGAATGGAGTATTTTTTACAGTGGGTGAATGGATAACAAAGGTACTTGGACCAGCAAGAGACTGTTGAGCAGATCTAGGATGAGCAAAACCAAAGTTATGAATGAAACGAAGGTCAGGTGGAGTGGTTTATCTACTATCAGTATGTTCACCACTATGCTGGGGTGAGTGTGAATGCTCAAGGTATATCTAATATATATCACTAAGTGACTTAGTTCTGGATGGGTTTCTTAAGTCAACTTGTGTATCTTGCAGAGCTAAGAAGTTTTCAGGAACATAATTAGCTCTATGAATTGGTCTGACAACAGTTGAAGTCTTGGATTTAGGAGATTTCCTAATGATACTTTCTGGATTATCAAATATCTCAGGAGGATTTGGGTCAGGAAAGGCTCTAGTATAGACTCTTCTAGAAGCCACTATGTAGTTTTATTGGACCTAATGTTTAGGAAAATTTCAGCCAAGTATGACAGTCTTTTAAAGGCTAACTAATATTTTCAAAGAAAACTCAATCCTCAAAGTCTTCTTAACTGAGTTTGGATGATGTTATGATAAAATTTTCCCAGTGGAATCTTAGGAACAAACTAGTGGGGTCAGCAGGCCTACTGAATACCAGTGGAGTCACTAGGTGAAGGATTTTTACTTGTTTTCAAGGTTTGGTTGTTGTTCACCATCAAAAATAAATAATAACCAGTCTTGGTGACACTTGTTTCATTTAGGAATAGGGGTTAGCTGAGTTGTGAAGTTATCTATTACTCAATAATATCCCCAGTATGGTCGCCATTATGTTATGTCTTTGTAGTTTGCAAGATTGGAAAGAACAAACGCTGCAGAGGCCAACATCAAAACCACTTTGGAATCCTCAGATCTAGCCTTCCTGGATTTAGAGAGGGATCTCTCTATATAAGTGTTATCAAAGATATTTATTTAACACTTTAACGCTTATGATATGATATTAGGCTAGTTATGAAGTACAAGGGTTTGTTTTGGTTGGGTAGAACATCATCAAAATGAAGGAAGTATTTTGAAGGGTAAAGATGTGAGTAGGTTGAAAATGGTTCAGCTGATAAGATAGGTAAGAAAAAATATCAATCCATTGGGCTATGGAGTCAAAAAAGGATTTAATTGCACAACAAGTTTCAAAAGTGGTCCATGGGGAAAGTCATCTATGTCAAAGGATCTCTTTAAGTTGATTTATGGTATGGAACATTAAAGTGCAGTGAAAGAAGCAAACACATAAGAAAAACAAAGAATAGCTTAAGATCAAGTAAGGAATTTTAACCTAGCTTGCTTTTAGCATACTCAAAGGAAAGACACAAAAGTAACCTAAGATCAGGTAAGTACTTTTAAACTAGCTTGATTTTGATACACTTTGAAAGGAAAACATTAAAAAACAAAGAATAGCTTAAGATCAAATAAGGAATTTTAACCTAGTCTGCTTTCAACATATTCTTAAAGGGAAACATTCATGATAAACATAAACAGTAGCCTAAGATCAGGTAAGTACTTTTAAACTAGCCTGCTTTTGACATACTCTTAAGGGAACTTTTTAAAGCAACTGTTGGAGAAGAAACTAGAGGACAGGGCTAACCATAGACTTCCCTAGTTCAACTTTACTTAACAGACTTTTGAAGAACATTCAAGGACATAATCTCAAGTTTTACTCAGCAAGACATGGGCTCACCAACATTCCTTGACCAATTACACTCTATTGAATTATCCTCAAATACAAAATTAGCAGAAAACATAAAGATAAAGCTTAATCAGTGAGATTTAGGGTACTTGACAGTAAATCCTAATCTATATTTGCTGTTCTTTATCAGAGAAAGTGGACAGTATGGAAAACATGAGAAAAATGACAATTACAGTAAGGAAAACATCACCATTGACATAAACCAGGATCCCATAAATCAGCTTGTGTATTTGATGTTCAAACCAATTATAATCTTTAAGTCCAGTGGGTCTTTTACAACTTCAAACTTCTCATCTCAACCTATCTTTCTTTAATTCCAAAATAGAGCTTCAATAGCCTCAAAGCTATTTACATTCAGTGAGTATTCAACCAACAATAATAATTAACTCCTCATATGATATTTATAGATGAATTGAGGAGGTGGAGTGAAAGGAATGTTTAATTGTTCAAATAATACAGAGTAAATGCTTCTCGGCATTTGGGAGGCCTTAGGAGATTTTTTTCAAATGTTTTAACTCTGCTAATTGATTATTACCTTAAATTTCATCAGCTTCAGTCACTTTTGTTGACTTTGGAGGTTTTTGGTAGGCTGGAAATTAATTCTGAGCTGTCTTTGGAAAATATCTTTGACTGTGCTTTAACTGTGTATTCTTTTAGGTGAAAAAGGCCTGTAGGTGGCATTTTGAGGAGTAATTGCCTCAATGATGTGGAATTTGGAGGCTTCCTTCACGATCTATCAACTTATGTGGCTTTAAACACTAATTTAGGCCTTGATACTGCTTTTGGGCCTTTGTAATCATCTTCGGGTCTTTAAACTTTTCTGCTGAACGTATTCACTGTTAAATATCCCTTTTTCTTTAGCTTTCAATCTTCATTGTTGTGTTAAGCTCCTTAAGCTTCCATATTTATGTATTTAACCCTTTATCCTTAAATATTTGATGAATTTCTCTTTAATCCTCTGTATTTAACCTTCAAACTGTGTATTTACCCTTAAACTACCGGATTAAACCTTTAACCTTAATCTTTGCTTTAATCTTTTAATCTTTAACCTTTGTCTTCACTGTTTTTTCTTCTTTACTATGTAGAGGTGGATTTTAGTGCGTTGGAGGGTTTGATGGTATAACCAGTGCTCATAAAGCACCGATAAAACCATTGAATAAACCCTGGAAGCTTCTATTCAGCATTGTTTAAGCTTCAAGGATTATGATCTTCGGCCCTATTCCTTTATGGACTATAGGGGGCTTTCGGCCTTAAAAAATGCTATCAAAACCTGCAAAAATGAATAAAACATGTTATGAAAAACCTGCGCGGGATGGTTTGACTATTTAGGAAGTTGGCGGAGGTGGAGGAGTTTATGAAAAGGGGTGGAGTATGCAGGCGAAGGAGCGGAGGAGGTTTCATGGAGAAAAACCCACGAAAACTAGTTTAAAAACTGTATTTGGCGCGAAAATGGGCAAAGTGGTTTTACGAAAAATGTCAACAGTTTTCGTGCAGAAAATGGGTGGTAAGCGGTTTATTTTTGATCGAACGTGATCCAATTAAAAAGGGACACATGGCCTTTGCAAAACCGGCGGTCTCGCGTGATTTTGGATCGTTAAACCCGGACGACAAATTCACGCGATATGTGATATCGACCGTTGGATGAAGAGGGGCGGATGCAACGGTCAGGAGAGAAGCGCGATGGGAAAAGTGCATGAGCGGGAGCTTTGGTGGGAGCCAGGTGGCAAGCAATGATTGGATGGGCATTTGAATAGTGGAAGGTGGGTCCGAAGTGGTTGTGATGTCGGGTTTGATCGGGGCCGTTGGATTATATAGATCAATGGTGAGATTTGATGCGAAGGGTGGATGGACAGATATGGGTCGGGCGATCAAAGGATAGGTGGGAAGGTATAATGAACATTGATCTTTATAGATCGATGGTTAAGATTGTTCAGGGAGTGAAAAGGCGGGGAGAAAAGGATCAAAGGAATATGGTTTTAAGGAGAGAAAAAAAAAAGGAGGAGGGGGGAATAAATCAGCGCCGTTAGATCATATAGATCTACGGCTAGGATGTAGGTGGGATTGTTACAAAGGTGGCGGAGAAAATATAAAGGAGAAGGCCTTTTTCAAGGGGAGCGGGGAAAAAAAAATAAAAGGTAAGGGAAAGGGTCTAAGGGCAAAGTAAGAAGCGCGGTCCTGTGGAGGGGTAGAGGACCGAGGCAGAAAATAAAAGGGCTAGAGGGCTAAGGTTTTAGCGCTAGGTCATGGGAGTTAGGTTCATGACAGAGAAGGGGCTGGGTCTAAGCCATAAAGGGGATTAAGAGCCTGTTTATATAAAAAATGGCACTTTTTAGGCAAAAAGAAGGTTTTTAAAGGGTTTTTGAGGTTTCGATAGGCAAAATAGGATAATTTAAATCATAAAAAAAGATTTTTTATGAGTTTAAAAGGGATTTTTGAAGATTTTTTAGGATAATGAAGGGAAAATTAAGGGGAAAATGAAGGATAATAAAATGGAAAAATGAGTGAAATAGGCTTAGAAAATGATGGAGAATGGTTTCTCTTTGGATATCAGCATGGTTTCTTGGTGTATTTCTTCAATGAAACATTAGTGAAAATCACTTTTTGAGTTTAGGAAGCATCAGAAGGCTTCAAGAATGAACAATTTTCTATGAAAATAATCTCTTGAAGGCTCAAGACCTGTTTTAGCTATCATTTGCTATAACAAAAATTTACTGATGGCTAACAGGATCAAGTGAATTAAATATTATTTAATTCAAAATCAGTGATCTACCATGCAATTGATGATTTAATATTAATAGCTGCATGCATGTCAGTTCCAGTGGAGACCCAGTTGAGACAAAGGTTAAAGGGAGCTTAACTATTAGTAGTGTGATTAGTAGGTTTCCTGGAAGCAACCAAACATCCATTGGAGTGCCCATGATCCTTCCGCAATTTAGGAAGGCCAAAATTCCTAAAGAACATGGATTGCATTCATCAGGAACTGCACAAGCAAGGCATGCTATATAGGCTGAGAATTGGCTAAGTGTTGGTCAGTTTTGTCCAGGACAGTGTGAGACAATTGTGAGAGTGCAGGAGACTCTTGTGAGAAGATTTAATTGTAATTGTTTCATGATTCCATGGTTAATATAAAATAGAAGACATTATTGGTGCAACAGGTGATTCAGGATCGAAATGGATTTCAATGGCTTGATATTGGAGTATGCAATCGAGGGCAACTATAACTATGTTGCTTGGACAGATAGGATGGAGGTAGTATTGGAGGACAATGGGTTGAAATAATTCATTTACAATGATGTTCCAATACCTGCTGTAACAAATGCTGCAAATCTTGATGCTTGGCAAAAGAAGGTTGCAAAGGTGAGGATGATCTTATTGGAGGGAGTACGAGACCACATTGCCTCAAGTATCCATGGCAAAGAAAAAACATATGCAATGTGGAAAGATTTGACAGATCTATTTCAGATCAATAGTGATCATAGAAAATTGGCACTAAAGGACAAGCTCAGGAAAATCAAAATGGAGAAAGGCGACACCATGCCGAAATATTTAGCAAATTTTGTCCAATGTCGGGATGAGTTTGGGAGAGTTGACATTATTGTCGCTGATGATGACTTGGTGAACCTAGCTCTTCTAGGACTTCCCAAGAGTTGGCATAGTTATCAGGACTTTGTTAATGAAAGGGAAAAGCTACCAGATTGGGAATGACTTTGGTCAGATTTGGTGCAAGAAGAATTCAGGTAGAATACTAGGGATGGATCTTCATCTAGAATGATGATGAGGAAGATTGTGATTTGGCTGCCAAGGCGAAGAAGGGGAAAGGAAGGAAATTCCATTCCAAATGTGAGTCTGGTAAATATGGCAAGAAGCGCGACATGTCCAGAGTAAAGTGTTTTTACTGTCATGAGCATGGAAATTATGCCAATAATTGTCCACAAAAGAAGAAGAAAAACAAGGCTTCAGGATTTGTAGCTGATGAGGCTTTGGTCTCACAATTTGATCTTGACTTCTCACTCATTGCATGCATGGTGTCAAGTGAAATGGGATCAGTGTGCTACTTGGATAGTGGTGCATACTTTCACATGACAAGAGACAAAGAAATTTTCAGTAGCTTGGAGGAGAAGGACCTCTAAATGCATATCGAAATGGGTGATGACAGACGGTACAATTCTACCAAGATTGGTATAGTTACCTTCCAGAGACAATCAGGTAAACCATTTCAATTAAAAGATGTAATGCATGTACCAGGATTGAAGAAAAATTTTGTCTCAGTCGCAATGTTGGAGGATAGAGGCTATGCTGTTGTTTTCAGTCAGGGAAAAGCTTTCTTGCGACACAAAAAAACAGGACAAGCCAAGAATATTGGGATTCGAGTTAAGAATCTCTATAAAATTGATGTAGATGGCCGCACAACATTGATGGGTAAGGCAAAAAAAGTGGTGAGCCAGGATGAGGGCGGGTTATGGCACAGGAAATTGGGCCATCTCAACCACAGAGCCTTGAAGGTCATGCATCAATTTCTATGGGTCTTCCCAAGGTTACTCTTGCACAATCAGACACATGCAAGGGATGTACTATGGGGAAGTATGCAAATGCCACTCTTCATGAGAAGGATAATTGAGCCTCAGAGATCCTTGAGAGAGTTCACTCAGATGTGTGTGGACCATTCTCTACTGCTTCGACAACAAAGAATAAGTACTATGTGATATTTGTTGATGACTTTTCTAGAAAGTGATGGATCTAATTCATGCAGAAGAAAGATTATATGCTCTCAAAATTTCTTGAGTTCAAATCACTGGTGGATAAATACATGGGGAAGCATGTGAAGGCTCTTAAGAGTGACAATGGTGGTGAATACATCTTAAATGAATTCAAGAAATTTTGCAGAAAATAAGGAATTCAGAGAGAACTAATTTCACCTCATAACCCACATCATAATAGGGTCGCAGAAAGAAATAACAAAACAATTGTGGGTGCAACACGAGCGATGTTGCATGATCAAGGCCTGCCGTTGCATCTGTGGGTGGAGGCATGCAACACAATGGTGTTCGTGAAAAACCTTTTTCCTCATCGGATACTTGGCATGAGTACACCATAAGAGGATTTTGCTGGTAAGAAACCTAATGTTTCAAATTTTAAGATTTTTGGCTCATCTGTTTATGTGCATGTGACCAAAGACGCCAGGAAGAAACTGGAACCAACAACTGAGATTGGGATTTTTTTGGGGTACGCTGATACTCCCCACAACTATCAGGTGTATTTCCAAATAAAAAAATGACTGTTTTTCGACAGGATATAAAATTTGATGAGGAGAAAGCCATGCGATTGTCCCTTGAGAGGGAGCTGGATTTTCATGTAGAGAAGGAACTCCTGGTTCCAAAGAATGAACCTCAAGATGCATAGCAACCACATGCAAAGGATCATGGAGTGGAAAAAAACACTCATGCAGATCCATCCATCAGAAATGGTAGAAGGCACATGTTGGCTTGAGGGGTCCTGACCCAAGTTCAGAGGTTAAGGTTTGCCAACAAACCCCTGTAATACTGGCCCTTTCGGTAGTGACCTGCTTGCGCAGGCCAAAGTCACACCCAAAGCAGTATGGGAGGGTGCTGGAACCAGGTTTCCACACCTTGAGAGAGAGTAGATAAGTCAAGAAGATCTGCATCACGACCTATCGAGTTCACACCAACAGATCTATTCGCAGGGCTGTTAACAATATAATCACAATATACATATCTAATATCATGCACAAAGCCAATTAATAACTCTGCATCCACGTGAATATTAGCAGTAATCAACACATATTATCACAACGCATCATCAACAGAGTACAATTACACCATAACATAGACAGATACACAACATAAACATATAACCAACAGTATTCGTAACAGATCTAATAGTTTGCATCAACAGAAATACCTTAGATCAGATAACACATAAATACTTCAACCATATTTGCATATATTATTACCCAAAACTCAATAAAATTTGACATAGCCTGCGCACACAGCCAACAGGGTCCGCACACAGTAGGACTGAGGATCTCCGCGCACACAACCAACAGGAGTCCTTACCCTAATGACCAACAACAGATCTAACAATTCGCACTTAGCATCAGATTTAATTCTTTCCTAACTTAAGACTAAAAAAGGTTCATCTATTTATATAGGCTTAGCCTATGCTTCCAATCGTTCGCAAATCATGGTTTTCAGACTCTTGGTCTACCCTTGACCTATTACATTTCATTCGGGGCTTTGACCCACCCCAAAACCCCTACGCTAGACTAAATAATATCAAAAATATACAAAATTATACAAAATTTACAACTTTTAGGGGACCCTATTCAAATAGTCCCCCAACACAATCTTGTGACTCGTCCTGAGTCACTGTGACCATGGGGTCTCCACCTGCGCCTGCAGTAGTTTGACCACCTTGACCAGCGGAGTCAACACTCCTTCACTCTGAGCAACAGTGTTCTGAGCAATATCCACTAGCTTCTGCGAAGTCGGTCCTTCTGTTGCAGCATCCAGAGTTTGGTTCAATTGCTTCATAGCAGCATCAATATACTGGGAGAGCTTGAGGGCTTCATTGACCCACGACTTAAGACGGTCACTGAGAGTCTTCTTTTTCTGGCGAAGTTCGTCGATATCATCCCGAAGGGCATGGATAGTGCGCATTCGTGCTAATTTTTGAGAAGGAACCAATGTAGGCATCGTGGATTTGATCTGATCAAACGTTTCTTCCTTTTGTCGCAGGTCCTAGTTGATTTCACACAAGATTGGGTCACGCTGTAATTTGGTCCATAACTGTATGGATGCATCCAGCAATTGGGAACCCTGGGAAATCTGTTCGGTAATCACATTTGTGGCCGTGGTAACCAACGCAACTCGCTAGGTCCGCACCTCTGGTGGTGTCTCTAGCTGTAACTTGGCCTGCAAGTCTGCGATCTGCTGTTCCATTTGTGTTTTGACTACCTAGATCTCCGTTCTTAAGGCTTTTAATGCTACGAACAGCCCCTCGATCTTGGCCTTGGGGGTAGCTGTGGCTGGTATTTCATTTGTAACATCCATGCAAATTCTACTAATTAAATGTTCCAGCTTCGTCTGCTGCGCGGTGGCAAGGGTGCATGCAGCCTGTGCCTGAGATACTTCAACAACTTTTTCTTCAATCATTTTCTTGGCTACGTTGAGCTGATGGTGCACTTTGCGATCCCGATGTTGGATTTATTCAAAGAGCACAGTGTGGAGCAGCTGCAATGACTCATGAGGTAACTGGGCTAGATCTAACTGCACTCCTGCACAAACATGGAATTGCGCACTTAAGTCAGGGGAAATCATTATGAGGGCTCTGCCAGGCAGCATATAGGGATGGCTTTCAGCTGTAACCATGGCTGCGTTATTAGTTTCGGGGTGCGGCCTCACCTGGGTCATGCTGGTCTGCAAGGTATCTGCTTGGAGCTGCAAAGCCCAGATCCCTACCTGAAGTGTATCCACTGCGGCCTTCTGCTACTCCTCGAGAGCTAGCCATTTTTCCTTTGTCGCCAAGGTGACCGCATCTACAATCTGCTCTAGATCATCTTCGGTCAATGTAAATATGGTACCTCGTTATGGTCGGATGGCTCGCTATTTCTTGCGTGCTCCCTTGACATGCTAACTTGTTTTCTTTGTGCCTCGGGGGGAATCAGAACCTCCTGCATCCAATCCTTCTCTCCACAGATCCTGCTGCGAATCTGGCTGTGTTTATGCTTCTGTGTCATTTTCCGTGGGCGGTTTCTATTGCGAATACTTTTGGGAGTGAACATTACCATCTTTTTCAGTGCCTTTGCTCGATCCACCAATTTCTTTGGTCATGGTGGAAGTTATTTTTGTAGCACTTGTGCCTGTGGTGCCCATCGTACTGGTTTTGAGCCCAATCTTCCATTTAGGAGACCATGTAGTGACGATGCGATCAATATCCTCGCCTGTAACCATATATGGGAGTGACTCCAACGCTTTATCCTTGCATGCTCTGATTTGGATGTTGTGCACGGTGATTTGAAATGCCAAAATGTTCTTATACTTGTCATACACTACTGGAGACAAGTGCGGTCGGGAATTGATGGCTGCTGCCAAGCTGCTCTGGAAGAGGACCCATAAGACTTGGTTTTCCTCAATGCGCTGCGCATCCTTAGAGTCCCACAAGTTCTTATAATGAGCCCCTTTGCACATGTCTTGGGTGAGCTCAGGGAGGACTAATTCCTCCGGTGTTTCCCAGGCGACCAACGCAATGAGAAATAACAACCATGAATAACAAAAGGCTTGTCCCTACTCCTGGGATTCTCGGACATTGGCCAAGAATTCATCTTACAAGTATTGGGCCCAATTGAAGCAGACCCATTTCCCACATTCGCTTGCTAACTAAATTACATATGCAGGGATGGTTGCGACTTGGCATTTTCGCATCATCTTGCAGGCCAACAACATGGTACCCAAATGTGTACCTGTTAGGTCCCTATATTACTAGTATAGTCCATTATTGTTATTAGTGTAACCCCCTTATTGTTATTATTGTACCCTTGTAACCCCCATTTTGTTATTATTGTGCCCCTAAATTATTATTGATAGGTCGGCTAGGATTACATTGTGGCCCACTAGGATTACATTATGGCCACATGGACTCTTATATATAGAAAGGAGGTTTTGTAAATTGTATCATCCAAGAATTGTTCATTTATGTAATGTATTGGAGGTTGCCCCCTCGAAGTGGCTTATTTCTAAGGCATTGGTATCTCTTTTCTTCTATTATTGGAGCTGGTTACACAACATAAAATTTGGTATAGAGCTTTGGATTCTGAGGTTTCGCTACTCCAAAACGGTGCATATTGTGGATATTTCGCATAAAATTTTTTTTCCCAATTTCAAAGTACAGGGGCTGCAGTGCGACCATGAGCCTCCAAAGCAATCCTCTTACTCACAATACCACTGACTTTTATTGTGTTTTACCGAGGTTTAAAAAAATTAGGCGTGAATTCGTTCTGTCCCCATAATCATGGTTGTGGTGATACAGAGTGCAGAATGTCAGTTCCAGAGCCAAAAGGATCATAGAGGAAGACACCAGAGAGGGTTTAAAGCACGTTTTATCAAAGATCAGCTTTATTAACCCTGATTCAAACCCTCTAGCATTCCTAAAACCTGTACATTCACACAAACAGGTCGGCAGAAGTGACAAAGTGTATCAGTGAGAGATTAAAGGGATTGAAGCTTATTATTAAAGACTTAACGCTTATAATCCAGTGTTCAAAGGGACAAAGACACAGATGACGACCATTAAAATGATCAAGGAGGCTTAATGAAGCCTAAAGCACATAAACAAGCTATAACAGTGCTTTCATATCAGCAGAATGTTCTTTTTCCTAAGAAGGACAAATTCCTACAACATTCTCCATGCCTCATAGAACCCAAAACAGTTATTATTCTGACAGAAAGCTCCTAGAACTATCAGTGCATTGGTTATGAAGTATGGAAGACATGAAAGACCTGAAAGACCTTCTATCACCTTACTTGTCACAGAAGATAAAACATAGTACTACAACGAGAAGAGTACTTCAAAGAACATACCTGAAGTTATTGTCAGCCTGACAAAGACTTATAAACTAGCCTAAAGGGTACAAACAATTTAATGCAAAGCCATTATGCAGAGTGGGCATTCAAATTCTTCCTCCCCTCTATCTTAATGGATCATTCAAGTTCATATATACTACTCTACCTCCTCATTCACCTATAAGTATTCAATGAAGATTCATTGTAAAGGGTTGGGATTTTTGATTGTTAGAACTGTTATTGAGGGGAAGTAGCTGAGTATTTTGTAATATAGTAGGCTGGGAAGGAAAGTTTGGACTAAAAAAAGCCACTGGGCTCAAAGTATGTGACTGGATTTGCACATCAATTGAACAAGCAGATTCATAGGATCCTGGTCTATATTATTGGTGATGTTTTCCTTACCGTAATTGTTTCCTTTCATGTTTTTCATACTTTCCATTATTCTCTAATAAAGAACAGTAAGCATAGATTAGGACATACTGCTGGAAGTACCCTAAATATCACTATCAAATCTTTATCTTTATGTTTTCTTCTGAATGTGTATCTTGGAACAAATTCAACATAATTTAACCAGTTAAAGAGTTGATCTGCCCATACCCACTGATGTATGAATTTAGAGTTTGTCTCTTAGATGTTCTTGTTTGGTTTCAGCTGAAAGAATTGGGAAACTAGGGATTTAGAGTTAGCCCTGTCCACTAGGTTCCTTTTCCAACAGTTAGCCTTTCTAAGATCCCTTTGAGTTGGTGTCAAAAGCAGAGAAGGTTAAAATTCTTTCTCTTATCTTAGGCCTTACTCTGTGTTTAATCTTAAATGTTTTCTATTGTCTGAAAGTGGTTAAGAGGACTGCTGGATTGTTTTCCTTGAGAGTATGCTGAAAGCAGGTTAAGTTAAAAGTCTTTCCTTGATCTTAAGCTACCCTTTGTGTCTTTATTGAGAGTTTCTTTTGAATTATGTCAAAAGAAGGATAGGTTCAAAGTCCTTACCTGATCTTAGGCTGCACTTTGGTCTCTTTATTTCACCCATTCTTAATGTTCCATTCCACCATCTATCTAAAAAGATCCTTTGGTATAGATGACTTGCCCTATGGAAACCCTTGGATAGTTGTTATGTAAGTAAACCCTTTTATTACTACATATCCCAATGGATTGGCACTTCTCTTGACCTATCTTCCCATGCTGAAACATCCTTCTATTTAGTTCCTTCTTCACTTCCATAACCTTCTCAGTTAATGATCTCCAACCAAACAAACAAATCAAAAACCTTTGTGCTTCATAACTAGCCTAATACCATAAAATGATCTTAAATATACATCATTCTTTACATTTATAGAGAGATCCCTCTCTGGATCTAGGAGGGTTAGATCCTAGGATACCAAAGTGGTTTGATGTTGTCTTGTCTTTGGTATTTCCAAATCTTCCAAATCACAGGAACCACAACAAGTCCCACATCGAATGTTGCATACATTACCAACCCCTGCCCAGAGTTATGGCAATGTTCCACCTGGATTTATCACCCACTCCTCGAGCGCCATCTGGAATGGCCACGTGAAGTCTAGTGGCTATAACATGGGTTGAAATGGGCTCAAGGTAGACAACATGGATGGTGGAGATCAATCCTGGTTTGTTCTACGATGCCTACACCAGTCCTCAAACCCTAAGGTCTTTTCTTTCATCGATTTTCTCATTTTCTCTATGGAATTTCTCATTTGATTTGTGGTGACACTGCGATTCTGGAAGGAGGGGGTCATGGTTCACCTTGACCTGTCCCTGGTATGAGTGGCATTACCTACCTTTCCTTGTTCGACGATATTGTGGTTCATGTGTTATTCTGTTTCCATTTCGAATAAGTGCCGCAGACTTCCCTCTCAATGGACGAACTTCCCTTACAATGGGAAGAGCGAGTTATTTTAAGGTAAAACCCTCTACTGTCACAATTCAGATATCTCATTCTATTTATGTATTATTAAATTCGTTCCAATAATCATTATCATTTAATTGACTACTGTTTATTTTCCCTTGCATGTGCTCCCACAAAATGGGGAAAACCCTGGCTATGGGGTTACTCCCTTCATACTAATTTGCTGAGTTTAAGTTCATGGGTCTGCGAGATTTAACCCAATAATGAATTCATGGTCTGCCTTGAAGAATACCACAAAGGTTTCTTGAAGTTAATGCCCAAAATTTAAGGGTTCCCTTCCCTTTCGTAGTGTCTTTCCTCTATTTCATGTTATGTCGAACACCAGTCCCCAGGTTAAATCCTTGTTCAAATTTGGGGTTGCAGGCTTGTTCAGATTGTAAAGCCCCATGATTGGGGTGATGGATTTCTGGTTTCACTGTAATTTTTTCCTTGGTGGCTTGGACAATGCGCCCTTCTAACAGTTCGAGGCTCCATGAACCCTCACCCTTGGTGGTAAGTTATTTTTGTATGCGCGAGTCTTTTTATTTCAATTCTTCCCCTTTTCCACAATGCATTAGCTATTTGTGCTTGCAACTGACAGGGTTCTCCCGTGAGGATGGTTCAAGAGTGGTTGGTTACACTCCAATATTTTTGGGGTCAACATCCCCCCGTAGGAAATTCATATGCTCCCTTTTGCTTCTTTAAAGCTCACTTTTTCCGTAGCGTTGATTTTCCTACCCATTACTAGTGTAGTTTCCTCCTCACTAGGGTTTCATTAGATATTTTTTTCCAATAGAAAATAAATTTAATAATTTCTTACTCCCCAAGGTTTTTTTTTTCTTTTTTTTTTGGAGATTTGGGAAATTGTAAAAATTCCATCCTATCCACATGGATTGGAATTTAGGATATTTTTATACTCCAACTTTTCCAGATTAGTATTGAAATTATATTGATATTATTTCAACAAATAATCCTTACAGAATTATAAATGTTTCTTAGGCCCAACATAGTAAGTTGTCGTTCCTATAATTAGTTTAAAATCTAAAACCTAATGAACTAAAAATCTAGGACGTTACAGATCTCTTCAGTGACTTGGAGGAGAAAGACCTAAAGTAGAACATAGAGTTTGGAGATGATGGGAGGTATAGCGCGACCAATATCGATATGTTTACTTTTCAGAGGGAGTCTGGCTCCCCTCTCAGACTCATATATTTGATGTTTGTTTCAGGTCTAAAGAATAATCTCGTTTCCGTTGCGGTATTGGATGGCTGTGGCTACAATGTGACATTTAGAAAAGGGAAGGTTTTCCTTAGACGCATCACCACATGATAAGTGAAGTAGATCGATGTGCGAGTCAAGAAATTGTATGCACTTTATGCAAAAGATGCATGAAAATCCTTGAGGAGCAAGGAAAAGGTTAGAGAATTGGTGGTTTAGAGGGAGCATGAATTACCTCTTAATATGTAGCCTCAACAACAACCTCAGTAAATTGTGGAGTAGCCATATTTTAGAAGCAGAGAGGAGGCCGTGTGGAGAAATACACTCAAGTAGAGACCTCCAGTAAGGAAAAATTTCAAGCCAAGTGGGCAGAGGGAGCACATGTATCCATACCTCCTGGTGAGAGGTAGGGCATTGTGAAGCAATAGTCCCAAGGGTGCATAAATTTGGGCATGGTCCATTGAGATGTGTATTATCTCATAGATCATTACCTTGCTACGAGGGCCCACAATATTCAGTACCAGGAGAATAATTTTCAGTCAGATATTGAGGAGTGAAGAGAAATGTTGAGAAAATAGTAGGAGACTCAGTAGCAGACATAAAAACAACACATTTTTCCCAGTAGAAACTTGTAGACACAATTGATTCATTTTTTTTTTTGGATCCTTTTCAGTTGTAAATGTTGAAGTAGAAACAAAAATAGTGAGAAGTGTTGCATGAAGAACATTCCAAAGGTACTGGATTTGGATATATGTGAATCCCTTTCTTGTTGAGAGGAAGTGTTGAAAATGACAATAAGAAATGTTGAAAATGGCACCTGTTAGCCACCTATGAAATTTTTGACAAGAAAATAGGTGGCTAGATTGTTTTGAGCCTTCAAGAGATACATTTTCTATGAAAATATCTCATCCTTGAAGCCTCTGTGTGTCCATTTCCTTTCAAAAAGACCCTCACTACTATTTCCATCCAGAAAGCCTCATTTACTGAAGATAACTGTGCTCAGAAAGGCCCTCGTTTGACCCTTGTACCTCTGCAAAATTCCTTATTTTAACCCTTTTCCCATTTTATAATTTCCCCCTTCAACCCTAGAAATCCCCCCCAAAATCTCCTAAACCACCCATTTTCCCATTTAAAACCAAGTGAAGTCCCTTCATTTTAGTTTAAACTCCTTTTTTTTCCTTTATCGAATTCCCCTTTAGCCTTAAAAATCCCTCCTTTTGGCTAAAAATCACCCTTTTTCATATATTATGGCTTAGCCCCTTTTGACCAGTCCCCTTTAACCACTTCCCCATGTGACCCCGGTGCTAAAACCAAGCGCTAGCCGTAAAGCGATTATCGAAATCGGAGAGTTGGAGCAGAGAGTATTACCTTTGTAAACAGAAAATATCCGATGCGATAGTGTGTTTGTTATGTTCAACTCCGCCGCGATCTGAGCCGTCTATCTGTTCCAATCCAATGGGCCAACGCTAATCGCAATGCGCCCATTGCCCGATTTCATCCACTCCTCCAATTTCATCAGATCCGTCGATCTGCCTCCAAATCGGACGACAATCGCTCCATCACACCGCCGCTCCAATTGCAATCGCAAATTTTAAGCGGTGCCACCCTCTGCACTCCCCGATTGTGATCTCCACCATTGATTCACGTTAAATCCAACGGCCCAGTGCTAATCACAACTCAACCCATCAGATTTTCAGCCCCTAATTTGCTCTGATGCGATTAGATCACAACTGTTGACCTCTCGAGATCCGATGGTCCAGGTTTCATCGCTCCCCGCTCATTGCACCCATCTTCCCCGTCACCAATTTAATCTTCGCCGTTGATCTTGACCCGGATCAGACGACTGGCGCTCAATCACATCGCCACTCCAATCGCAATCGGAACTTATTAAATGTGTCACCCGCTGCACTCGCCGATTGCGATCCGCCGATCTGATACTAGCCGTCCATCCATTTGGATCCAACGACCCAGATCCCATCGTGCCCTCCCACCGCTCCATTCTTTCTCCCCGTTGATTCAATCTCCGCCATTGATCTCGACCTGGATCGGACGGCTAGCGCTCAATCGCATCGCCGCTTCAATCGCAATCAGAACTTCTTAAATGTGTAACCCCTGTCTCCCCCGATTGCGATCCTCCGATTTGATCGCGACCGTTTGTTTGGTCCGAGATCAACGGCCCACATTACATTGCATCCTCCACTGCATTTATTCATCTGAGCCTCTATTAGCTCCATCTTTCGACCTCCGCCGTTGATCTCCTCCTGAGATCTAATGGCCCAAAACTAATCGCCCTCCACCCATGCCGAGTCCCACGCACGACCAGTTCCATTGCATTTTCATTCATTTCTTCGCATTCCACCTAAGTCCAAACTTTCGTGATTTACATTAAAGGTTTAATGTTTTACATTAAATTCTATGCATTTCACCCAAATTTGATAAGCCATCCCGTTATTTAAACCTCCATCGTCGATCTTCGCCACCGGACCATGATCGAACGATCCACGTGAATTTCTCCACCGAAACCCCATCAGTCGCAGTTTACACCATATTTCTGCATTTTCCACCATTGCTTCATCTAAAACTTCCATTTTCACCACCGTTGCGCTTCCATCTTCATGACTCTCCACCACATCCATCCTCCCATGCATGGATTTCTTAAAAAAGTTGCATGTTATGCAGGATACAGGAGGTGAACGCCGCAATGGTTCACAGTCATTGTTACAGTGACACAGAGCACTGTGAAACGAGGTCCAGAGCCCGATCTTACATAGAAGAGCCTGAGAAGGTGCTTAGAGCGTGATTTTCATTAAAAGTAAAGAGTTAGGGAGCTCTAATGCACATTATTGAAAATATTAAGCCTTAATTCAGAGTTTTAAAGGCAAGGTACCATATTGAATACCTCATAAATCACACAGAAGGCCTGGTGCGTAGAAAAAATATCATCAATGGTTACAAATCGGCAGAAGTCTCCTCCCAAGAAAGGACATGGTACTCGTACTGTTTTAGTCTACATAGTGTCCATGAGAAGTTTTCCTCCCTGACAACAGTCCTAATGCTACCAGAGCATTTTTTACACAGTATGGCAGTCCTCAGAGTCACTTATCTACCTTTTTTTTTATTCGCAAGAATACTGCAGTGGTTCTACAGAAAATTACGTCAAAGACATACCTGGAGTAAATGCAACCTGTCAAAGACCACTCTTTCATCCAAAGAGTACTGAAGATTAATGCTCAGACATTAAAACAGAATGGATTTCGACCCACTGCCTCTACTCTATTTTTAATGTTCATTTAGTATTTCATCTACCTCCTCTACCTCTCTTTCAGCTATAAAATTCATGAAGAAACTCATTGTAAAGGTTGTTGATCGGATATCTGTGAACTGCAAGCTGTTTCTCCTGAGACATGTTCTCCGTGTAAAGTTGTAAGATAGGTTGAGGAAGATGTTTTCAGACTGAATACTGAGTGGTTGGAAATGTTGTACATGACTGGCGTTTCTCTTTAATATGACAAGCACATTTCTTTGGATCCTGATTTAAAGCAGCGGTGAAGTTTCCTTATCTTTATCTTGGTTTTACCTTATAGTTCATTTCATTTCAATTCTTCTGGGCACGCATCAGAAATATGGCATGGGATTTACCCTTGTTAGGTACCCTATGTGTCTTCTCTCCCCGCCCTCAATGATTTCTGCTATATGTGTTATCTGAGGATTGATTTCAAGCTAATTTAACTAGTGTAGTGGTCAAATATATACTGCTAGCTGATGTATGAATTAATGAATCTATTCTTAGATGTTCTTGTTAGGTTTAAATTGAATGAATTGGGATACTGGGAGTTTAGAACTCTGTCTCTGTCTCACTAGGTTCCTTTTCAATTAATTGAACCTTCCTAAGATCCCTTGAGTTGGAGGCCGAAGCATTGAGAGTTCAAAGTCTCTCTCTGATCTCAGGTTTTCAACTTTGTGTTCTAAATCTTAATGTTTCCTTGTCCGAAGAGTTAACCTTTTGGTTTCAGGATCACAGGTTGTCCAATGGCATGTCCTGTCCCTGGATCTCATTCCTAAAGGTCACCTTGGAGGTTTCCTTGCTTTCACCTTCCGTCTTGCCTTTTCACACCTCACTATCATCTTTAAGATCCAATGCTTTAGATGACTAGCCCAATTGAAAGCCTACATATTGAATAGCAAGTAAAACCTTTCCTGACTCCATTTTCCCAATGGTCCTGATTGTTCTCTAAAATTTCTCCTCCTTTGTCTAGAATCCTCTTTATACAGCCTTGTCTTATACTGAACTCTTCTTTCTGGATTCCCAACAACCAAACAAAAACCAAACAAACAAAATCTATGCCTAAAACTAGCCTAACATCTTAACTTTGAGCTTCAAAGACATAAAAAATTTGCTTATATAGAGAGATCCCTCTCTGGACCCAGGAGGGCTAGATCCTGAGGTCTGAAAGTGGTTTGATGTTGTCTCATCTTTTGGTATTTCCAATCTTGCCAAAACATGGGAACCCCAAAATAATGGTGACTCCGTTGGGGACTTTCTAAAGTATGTTCCATCTTACTACATCACAAGAGCCTCAGAAAGCCAAGAATCCCTGGTTAGGTTGGCAGTGAAACACTTCCACTCGAAAATTACTTTCCACTTGTTGTGTTTATCCCGCACTCTTAGAAAGAGTTTGGAAAGGGCCAGATAGCCTCCAGATCTCACTCTCTTTCAGAGGTGAGATATCTGGTAAAAGCCCTCCTAGTCCATCTCTGGTTAGAGTTTGTTGTGTTTTGAGGATATCCTTGAGAAAGGACAACACCTAAGCACTGTGGTGGACAATGTACCTCCTAGAAACACCCTAAACCTTCCACCCGATGACTCCATTGTTCCTTAATGATTAAAGACTCCACTGGTGATCAGTATGCTTACTGATTATCTTGGTTCACATAAGACTCCACTGGAAGACCAACCTCCATAATAACATCAACCATAACAGAAGTAACAAGTAGGGTTAAGCTGCTTTGTTGGAAAACAACATTCTGGCTTCAAGGACCATTCACACAAGAGCTTATCTTAACCCAAACCCACCTGGAGTAGTTGAAAATCTTGAGAGAATCCTCAAGAAATATCCTACACTCAAAATACCAACTATTTCCAGTCATATCCATAGAGCTAACTCTGCACCAAAAGATTTTGCAGCTCTATCGGACCCACTTTTTGACCTAGACTCTCAAAATAGTTTACCTAGAACTAGGTCATTCAATGCTCTAGACCAGCTAGACCTTAGGCTTCTTGGTTCACCACCTTAAAGTGGTAAACACATTAGGGACACAGAGACCCCTCCATATACACCTCCTGATATTCACTTTATTCAAAACTTGGGACTCTGCCATCCTAGATCAGCTCAAAAGACTTCTGCTGGTCCTAGTATCCTTGTCATCTATATACCAGCTGCTCAAGCCAACCCCTTACCTCCTCAAAATACCATCATGGCAGCCTGGTATGCACCGCTGGTTTTACCCCAGCCTCTAGTGCCCTTGCCCAATGATTATCAATCAAAGATCCCACACTTCATCGCAAAAGAAGCTACAACAGCTCAGCACCATGTAGATAGGATGGAATATTCTTTCGACTACATGGAGATAGATGATGATACGGTAAAAATGATAATATTTTCCCAGAGCTTAGGGGGTGATGTGAAGAAATGGTTTAAAGGCCTACCCGCTAATAGTATCCATGACCTTCCTGCTTTATATCAAACCTTCGTAAACAAATGGGAAGTTAAGGCCAACCCTCTCCAAATCCTAGCAGAATACAATAACCTTAAGAGGAATGTAGGAGAGAGTGTCCATGACTACTCTACAAGGATTAACAGTGTTTATAATGCCCTTCCTCCACACATGAAACCTACCCAAGGTATGGCCCTAGTGAAATATCCCGAAGGCTTTGGCACTGGCATGGCCTACCAGCTTAGGGAGAGAGATTACAACACATTGGAAGACATGCAAAAGGGAGCGGTGAGTGTAGAGGCTAATTTGATTGAGAAAAAATCAAGATTGAGAGCTGAGAAGAGGGTAACATATAGAGATGACACTGTAGCCTCCACATCTGACCCCAATTATGACCGTCTATCTAAAAACATGGAAAATCTATAGCAAATGATGGAAAAAATGGTTTTCACAGTTAGTAATCAGAATAGAAACCAAAATCATAACCAGAACTAGAAATTTAGAAGGAACAATAACACTCCCAACATACAAAGAGAATCAGATCAACAAGTTATACCCCCATTTCAAGAGAACTTCCTTGATGAAGATGAGGGGATAGTAGAAGAGTCTGAGGAAAACACGATAAATGTGTTTGAGACAGATGACTCAATCCGCAATTGTTCCACAGAGGAAGATCAACCCTCATCCTCATATTGGGATGAGGAAATATTAGAATATGAGGATTACAGAATAGGGTTTGAAAATTCCATCATGTAGGTCAGAGAACAGTATGAAATTAGAAGAAAAAAGGCTTAGAAAATTCCAAACCCAAAGCTTCTGAGATTACCATTAAGAAAAGGCCTGAGAAAAATTCTAAAGCAACTGCTGAAAGTAAAAAATCAGTAGTGGAGAGTTCTGGGAAGAACAAGGAAAAAGACAGCCAAGATACTAATAAGCCAAGTCAACCAACTAGCAGCACTAGCACTACAGTTAGTGCTCCTGATAAAACAGTTCCTAAGCCTGTACATAGTGAGAATCAGCACACTGATTCTGCCACCAAGGTGGTGGCTAAAAAAACAGAGTTGAACATTCCAAGGAGTCAGTCCACTTTCAATTGGGAGAGTGAGATTGCGAAAATTAAAATCTCTGTCCCGCTCTCTGAGCTGGCCACTCAGGATGCATATAAAGGAAAAAATTTGAAAGCTTTAAATCTAGGGGAAAACAGTGACACTGTCAACCTGAGTGATGATCAACCAACCCTTCTGTTTGGTCTAAAGATAGAAGGAAAGTTTCAGGAAGGGGTAGTACCTCCTTTTTATATAAGTCTCAATATCCATGACAAGATCCTTCACAATGCAATGCATGACTCTGGAGCATCACACAACCTGATGCCTAAGGTAGTTATGGAAAGGTTAGGCCTAGAGATAACTTGACCCTACAAAGATTTATATTCATTTGACTTTAGCAGAGTAAAGTGCCTTGGCCTAATCAAAGACCTGTGTGTGAACTTGACCTAGATTCCAGCCAAGTGTATGGTCATGGATGTTGTAATGGTAGATGTGCCACCTAATTATGGCATGTTGCTGTCAAGGTCATGGGGAGCCAAGTTGCAAGGTACAATGCAGATGGATGGGGCATATGCCACAATTCCTATTTTTAGCCAACTTAGGAGACTATATAGAGAGGCACAAATGAAATTCCTGTTCAGCAGCCCTAAAAAGCCTGAAAATTCTCCTTTGTACTCTGTGCACACCAATTTAGACTCCTTTATCCTTTGCAATGATGAATCCTTAGAGGAGCCAACACCAGAAAATAGAGTCACGGAACATGAGATGGTGCCTATAGATTTCAACATAATGGCCACTTTGGACTTAGAAAGAAACGAGGTTGAGATCAGTGGGCAGTGCACTGAAAACAAAACTCCGAGTCAACAAGAAACACGATGTGAACAGCTGGCTAGTCACCCCTCACCAACTCAGACACTCCACAAAGAACTAACTCGTCCACAGTCCAATGCAGATCCTGTAACACAATAGAACAGTGAAAACCACATTAGGGAGGAAAATGATGATAAACCTAAGATAGAACCCTTATGGGAGATGAAATTCAATGGGTCATGCACCAAGAGATCCGCAGGAGCGGGAGTGTGGGTACATAACACAGAGAGTGACTATGCAGAGAGTCATGCTTTCAACCTGAACTTCAAATGTACAAATAATATCACAGAGTATGAGGCTCTTATCCTGGGCTTGAATCTGTTGAAAAAATTAGGAGCCCGTAGGATAGCAGTGCATGGAGACTCTGAGTTGATCATAAAACAAGTAAACGGTGAGTATACAACGAAACACCCTAGGTTGAGAGTGTACAGGAATGACGCCATGGATTTACTGAAAACTTTCATGGAATATGAACTAGTGTTTGTCCCTAGGAGTCGAAACACAATTGAAAATGGATTAGCCTGTATAGCTAGTTCATATCGCAAGCCTTCCAGTGACCAAAAAATCATCATTCAGACCAAATTCAGACCAGCAGTGCCGGATAACGAAAAATATTGGCAGGTCTTTGAGGGCGATAAGTAGATTGAGGATTTCCTGATAGGCAAAAACGAGTTTGAATTCTCTGAGCTGGAATCGAAGTCCGATGATAGGTGCCTAAGTGAAGAGCCCTTAGACGAGGAAGAACCACCCTGTAACATAGAAATAAACACTTTAAACGAACAAATTGGAAATCCAAACGAAGAATGTGAAAACGCAGATAGTGAGGAAGTAGAGGTGTTGCAGGCCAAAGATAAGAACATAACCTGAGGTCTGGCACCTTTAGAAGATCTTTTCGACTTTGATGACGTAGCAAAAAAGCCCACCATAGAACACGCAGACTCTAATGTCAAGGAATGCAACATAGGCACTGAAGATAAACCCAGGATGATTAAATTGGCTAACTCCCTACCCGCAAACATGAAAAGGAAATATATTGACTTATTCAAAGAGTTCATCGATGTGTTTTCCTGGAGCTACGAGGACTTAAAGGCCTATGACACAAACATCATACAACACACACTACTACATTTGGCGGAAATTCCGACACTTGGTTCCGACGCTTTTGACCAAATGTCGGAAATTTTCCCAAATTTTTTCCATCCCGCCCGAAACCGTCGCTATACCGACATCTATAGAAAAGTGTCGCAATACCGACACTTAAAAATGTGTCGCAATTGCGACCTTTGGAGGAAGACATCGCAATTGCGACACCATGGCCCAAAGCGTCGCTATTGAGACGACTCCAAACGTCGCAACTGCGACACAATGTCTAGGTGTCGCCATTGCGACGTTTGGAGGCACCCGTCGTAATAGCGACGCCTTTTCCGCCGTCGGTATAACGACACTTATTTTCGCGCTACATAAATATACCAAACTTATATGCGCGCTACATAAAAATTCGAAACTTATATGCGCGCTACATAAAAATGATTTTATTGTTTCATATTTGTCGCAATAGCTACATTAACGTCTGATATCACGCGCGCATTCGCCCTCTGCTCTTGCAGAACAACATTTTCCCTCAGCATTCGCGCTCAGCTCTTGCAGAACAGCATTTGCCCTCAGCATTCGCCCTCAGCGTTCGCCCTCAGCTCTTGCAGAACATCATTCCCCCTCAACTCTTGCAGAACAGCATTCGCCCTCAGCTCTTGCAAAATGGTAAGTTGTTACTGCAGGCCCTTCCTCCTATAGTAGGGTTGACTCTATTTGGGTTTTTTTGGTCCATTCCATTGGATTGTGTTAGGCTGTAGGGTTCTCTATAGATGTCAAGAATCAAGATTCAATACCCTCTATTATCTTCATCACCCAATACAAGATTTAAATTTTTCCCAAAGAAACTCTTATTAATTTGGCAGCCATTATTTCTCCCTGCTTTAAAAACCCTACATTTAAATGAAAACAAGCATTGCATTTCAACTACAAAAGTCTATTAGTGTTCAAATGTACATGTGTGCTACATTAACGTGCGATATCACGCGCGCATTTTCGCCCTGCTGTCTGCAGAGAACGACTCGCCCTCGGCTCTTGCCCGAGCATTCTCCCTCGGCATTGTACACTCAGCTCTTGCGGAACGACATTCACCCTCACGTGCGCCTTGGGCTCTTGCGAAATAGTATTCGGCTGGATTCGCCTAGAAGCTCTTTCGAACAACATTCACTGCATTGCGCCCTCAGCTCTTGCAGAACAGCATTTGCCCTCAGCATTCGCCCTCAGCGTTCTCTCTCAGCTCTTGCAGAACATCATTCGCCCTCAGCGCTTGCAAAATGGTAAGTTCTTACTGCAGGCCCTTCCTCCTATAGTAGGGTTGACTCTATTTGGGTTTTTTTGGTAAATTCCATTGGATTGTGTTAGGCTGTATGGTTCTCTCTAGATGTCAATAATCAAGATTCAATACCCTCTATTATCTTCATCACCCAATAAAAGATTTAAATTTTTCCCAAAGAAATGATTATTAATTTGGCAGCCATTATTTCTCCCTGCTTTAAAAACCCTACATTTAAATGAAAACAAGCATTGAATTTCAACTACAAAAATCTATTAGTGTTCAAATGTACATGTGTGCATCACTTGTGTAGGGTATTCCTTTTCCACTTTCACATTATCCAAGAATGTGTGCGGTATAGTTCATATTTTTTGTGATTTAGATTGTCTTGAAAAAGGAAAGGTAAATTATTTCCCATGGAAAAAGAAGGTTTTCCCTTTTTATAGGTTGTTTGGACTTACGTGGAAAAATTTATGGTATGCCTTTCATGTTATGTAGTTTAAATTTGAATTAACAGATTATTCTACATGAAAATATAATTACCTATGTGATGTCCTTCATCACTAATTAAAATTATAGGGTTTCAATTTCCTAGACTCTAACTCATCCGATGCTAAATTCTAGGTTCTCATTGGTGGATCACTCTTCCATTGATTTCCTTTCCCTCTGGATCTTGTCATACTTTAAAAGTCATCAATGATACATATATTATTTCAGGTATCCCAAAAGGCTTTATAGTAGAACATATTGTGAAGGTTTTTTGACACTTGAGGATTCTTTTTAGAACTGCAACGTGGTCTATGCTATCGAGTTATATATCAAGCAACTTGTCCTTAATAACCACACTATGAGGTAGGTTCAACCAGTTTGAACTTGTTGGGACATAGCATATGAAGTTGTGTGATGAGTCCATATCACGGGTCTATTATGGTGACAAAAGTGAAGACACGTAATGATAGTTATTATGTTAACATTACTAGAAACATTTTCGAAATTATCCATGCTATCAAGATGTCAAAATTCCAGGCATTGGGTGTCAATACTCGTAGCTAATAGATAATAATAATAATATAAAAAAATCACAACTTTATTCTTGAAATATGATTGTTACACATTGGTAACCTAGTTCATGAGTTACTATCACCCAAATACTGCAAAACAAACTTAAAATATAAATTAAACCAACATGAGAATCCAGCTAGGGGTTTCTTGACAAAATCATGCCATAACTTGGCATTTTGAAACCCAAATTTGAATCCATCATAAGTAATACAATGCAAACTCAGATGGATTTTCAATGCATGTTTGCATGCTACACTTATTCTCTGTCTAGATATCATTTTTTAAATGGAGCCATTAGTCAAGCCCACAGTCCTTTTTATGTGAAAAATTTCAGCTCTATTTGAGCTCTTTTTTGCTCCACCACCTCCATAAACATATGCAAACATATATCATGATCTTGGAATTCCATTACATATGTATGTTCCAATGTTCCATAATCATGCCCCATCATCAATTTAAGAAATTTTCATTGAATATCAAATTATGGAGGGGGGGAACTTTTTGCTGCAACATTTGGCTCAAAATCAGGGACCATCTCCGTATGAGGTGAATGAGAACTATAGATATTTGAAGAAGTAGATTAGTGCCTTTTCCTCTGGCCATGGAGTCATATACAGTCATCCATCACAAAAATTTGTCTTTGTTCATTCTCACCTTGAAAATTGCAAAAATTCATGCCCTAATTGAAACGACACTAAATTTGAAAGATATAATAAAAATGCAAGCTAGAAGTGCCCTATTAATACAAAGGGAAAACCTTCCTACCTACCCTAACTGAGATAAATTTTGATTGAATAGGAAACATGATATTTCCTGTGGAGTTGATCCAACAACTTGTTAAATGTATGGGACTAAATCATGCATTTGATTTCCAGGGAAACATGCGCATGAAGAGAAAAAGTGCAGAATTAATGGAAAATCCATACATGCCACTTATAAAAACTACACCGAAAGGTCAAAAAATACTTAAGGCCTTAACTTAATTTGAATCCAGAAATGACAAAACAGGATTAGTGAAAACACGAGAGTGGTGTGGGTGAACAACATAAATAAAAAGTGAAGATACCTTTCCCCAAGATGCCTTTGTCACCGTTGTATGAAAACATGTTTTCCTTTCCATTTATACATGCAAGTGAATACATTATAGGTATGGTGTTTTCCCAGAATAGGAGAGGCCTACTTAAATATATCATTCGTGGAGTGAATTTTTGGGTGCCTTAATGTGCAATGACATGTTTCCAGGACTGAATTCAATGCAAGGCATATTTGAAACTCTAACTCTGTCTTCTGGTGTCTTATTAGAAATTATTTGAGTTTTCATTTTGTGTTTTCAAGTTAGATATTGTTTTCAAGTTTTTACATTTATAATTTTATTGCAATGTGGCAGACTGATCAGAGCAGTGCAGGAACAACCCCGAGACGGGATGATCGCGGAAAGAGGCTAGTGGAAGAACATGTAAAGTGCTAGCATTGCTCTATCTTTAGGTATTTTAGTTATTTACATAATTGAAATAATATTAATTTTGTTCAAATATGCAGACACCTAGCCATGGTACGCTTGATGATTCCCTCTTTGAGGAAGAGCTTTCTTCATCCCTATCTCCAGTGTTGTTGTTGCAAAAAAAGGCACGAGATGCAAGGTTGGAATTTAATGCTTTGATAGACGCGCCTCAAACACCTGAAACAGAAGAGAGGATACAACATCTTATGAGGCAACTAGAAAGATATCAGGTAATAATAAAAAGTCAAAAGGATATTTTTTTTGTTCTGCATGAGATGAATTGTGATAGTTTGATTTTTAATTTTTACATTGACTAAACCAACAAAAAGTTCTTTTGTATGTAGCATTTACTGGCACTTGCTGAAACCGGTGTTGGTGGTAGTGGGACACAAGGGCAAGAGATTGCCCAACAACCCTCTTGTACACCTTCTACTCCTTTAGGTGCCAGGCAAGAAACACACCCTGCCCAAGCAGACACCCAGCCAACCGCTGAACGTGTTGGCAATGATGAGGTTGATATGGCCAACTACATTATTGCGTTTCCTGGAGCTACACGTGTCAGCTCCACAGGGACCATTAATGGCACGTTGTTGGTGAACGATGAGGGTGTCCCTATAAAGCATGTACAACTCCCGGGTAAATTTTAATATTTTAACTATTTCATGTACTTTATCTAAAACATATTTATCATGATTTTTATTTTTAAATTAATGATAATATCTTCTTCTTTTTTTGGTTTTATTCTGTGTAGGAAACAATGAGTTCTACGGGATTCTGGAGAGCCATGCGTTGGTAATTTTTGGCCCAACCATACGTACAGGGTGGAATTCCCAGAATTCCAACCTGAAAAAAGAACTTCTAGATTATCTAGAAGCCCTTTTTGGGGTCGGCACATTTGACAGAAAAGCGGTGGCTCAGGTAGCCGGAAAATATTTGAAATATACCGGGGACACCTATAGGACGCAATTGCAATTTAACCCTAGATATGAGCGTCCTCTCGCAGTTTCAGAGAGTGAGTGGAGAGCACTCATCCATGACGGAAAAGAGAAAAGGGCAAAGAAAGAAGGAAAAATGCCAACTGGACCCGCAAGGTAAATTACAACTTTAATTCAATAACTTTAATTTTCTTTATGTCTAAAATAAAAGTGTGCTACGTCATATCTGACTTCAATATTTTGATGCTAGGTTGCCTGACACCTCAAAGGCAACCAAAGCTAGGATTGAAAAAAAGGGCCATCACAAGCTAGGCCAGGGCGGCTACTTGAAATTAGCTGCAAAAATTGTAATTAAGTAGCTAAACATCTTATAATTAATTGTATCGCCTTCCAACGTTTTTGTAATCCTATCAAATATGATTAAAAATACACAATCATGTGTAATGTAGGGTGATGACTTCGGAACAGAAACTACAGAGGAAGATAAAAATATCGCTTTTCGTTTCGGCTATCAAGCTGTAGTTGAACGTCGCAGAAGCTTGGGGCAGGTCCCAAGATCTAGAATGCCTGATAAGGTAAAACATTAACCTTTCAATATTTTTGTTTTCGTCCATAAATTTAATTTCTAACAACTTTGTTTAAATCAGGGGAGCAGCACTACCGACGAGGCAAATAACCTAGTTTTAGAGCCAGATGTAGATGATCCTCTCATGCAACCTGATCATTGTAGTGGGGACCAGGCCGACAATGCTACTATCAGTGAGGGCCGTGACGGTAATTAATTTCCACTTATAATTTTTTCTAATTATACCTTGATGGTTGTCCTTATAATGTTTTTTGTTTAAATGACAGAGAATTTTTCCCTTGAGGATCTTACCACCAGAGAGGAAGACAGGGCAACAGTCCCAACGACGACAACTGGTGCACCAGGTAAATAATCTCATTGCAATTTTTTTTATTAATATTAGCGAACTAGTTCAATGATATTTAAAAACTGATAATTAAAATTTAATATTATCTTTTTTTGTAGGCGATGCCCCGTCACTGGATGAGACCAGACATCGTGACAACGCAACTAGGTCAGCGGCGACAACTGGTGCACCAGGTAAATAATCCCATTGCAATTTTTTTTATTAATATTACCGAACTAGTTCAATGATATTTAAAAAATGACAATTAAAATTTAATATTATCTGTTTTTGTAGGCGATGCCCCGTCACTGGATGAGACCAGACATCGTGACTATGCAACTAGGTCAGCGGTGACAACTGGTGCACCAGGTAAATAATCTCATTGCAATTTTTTTTATTAATATTACCGAACTAGTTCAATGATGTTTAAAAACTGACAATTAAAATTTAATATTATCTGTTTTTGTAGGCGATGCCCCGTCACTGGATGAGCCCAGACATCGTGAATACGCAACTAGGTCAGCAGTGCGGGTTGAAAGGCACGAAACAGGAGCAGAGCACAATGATATTGATGATGTAATTAGGAGCTTTAAAAATAGGAAGAAGAAAAAGAAAATTTGACAATGTAAAATATTGTATTATTATAAGACAAACGTTACCATACTTGGAACGTTTTTTGCGTTATATAAAAACTCATTTATCATACTATTTTTATGTCAAGCATTAATTGCAATGTTTCCTTGCGTACTTTTTGTTGAATTGTTTTTTTATTAGTTATTGAATTTTTTTTTTATGCTCATGAAAGTAAAAAATGAAATATAGATTAGGTATTGGGGAATTGAGAGTGATGTGAGGGGGGTGAGGGGCCATAAGAGCTTCCACCTTCACGTGGTTGGCCCTGTTTAGTAGAGAATAATTTATTGGAGCGATTTAATCTTGGAGCAAACCTCCCTCGATCCAACGTAGCAACAAAAAAGTCACTATTGACTTAGTTGCTACTCTTTCAAATCGTGGGAGGCTTGTTCCAAGTTCATGCGACTCCAATAAATTGTTCTTGAAACGAAGAGGAGCTTATTCAGGTATGTTTTGACATTTTCAACATGTGTTCTAACATTATCATAAGAATGCATCTTAGAGTAAAAAATACTACATCAATTACTTGTATTTATTGTATAGATAATGATGGATTTTGATTGACTTAGCAGTGCAGGTACAAATCCTCTTGCATCATGAGCAATACAACTTGTCAACCAGGGTCATGTCCAAGATATTTTTGCTCGTGCACTTGACCAGGTTCATAATGTAACATTTTGTAAGTTCCTTTACGGTTCATAATTCAATATTAAGCTTGTTCATGATTATTATCTAGGTTTTTTGTATGTGTTTTTTCATCTATTTGATTGTAAGCAACTCTGCATGTTTCCTGTTGTTCACTATGATTTCTCCCATTACCACTCCAGGATGAATCCAAATTTATTGTTACATAGGTTACTTTATTGTTACTATGATTTCTCCATTTACGATTTCATAGGTTACATCATGTAAAGTTGTCAATCTCAGGTTGGTGATGAGCTTTAGTTCTCCAGATTTGGGGCTTTTCTGATATTTTCTCCCTCGTGTCATTCCTGCATCACCTCGTTGTTTGAGCATGCCAATTTTCTACCACTTGTACCAATTGGCACATGTCAATCTCTGAGTGGTGCCACATTTCACCTATTTTCGGTGAGAGTTTAGGGTTTCTCTAACATAGCTTCAGAAATCCGATTCAGTGCCTGCTTGAATATTGTCACATAATACTCATGGTTTGGATTGATGAGCATGTTTTGAATGGTTGGTTGATTCATAAGAACCACCCATATATTCATCTTGAGATATTTCAGAAGGTTTCTCGAGTTTCCTTTTTCACCGTTTCTAGTGGGTGGGATGGTGTGGGGTGATCCATCAATACTGGTGCTCTTGTAGTAGGGAATTTTTTTTTTGGGGATATAAAGGAGCATTTGATGTAGATATCCCATTGGATGCATTCATAGATGGGCACGAGAGGTCAAGAATTTAAATTAAAAATATGCAACCTCTAGCATGGCAACCTGAAGGCCGCGAGAGACACTGGTTAAAGATTGTTTTGTGTTGGCCTTAATATAGTCGTGATTTCTTTCTGTTATCTTAATGCAAATATATAGTCCGGTCTCATTAAAATGAGGATTGTGGTTGTATTTCTCTTTGGTTGTTTCTCTCTTAATGCTCCAGAAGTTGCCAAAAGTTGCGATAGTTGTTTAGTTTGCATGTTACAACTTAAAAGTGGTTTTTAGCAATGGGAGTCATGTTTTTTAAGGTTCATACTAATATGAAGATATTGTAATTCTATATTCAGCATAAGAGAAGATGGCCTCTGCTTTGGGCGGTATGACAAAAATTTCCACATCTACCTCATTGGGTAACAATGGAAAGGGGAAGAAGTTGGGTGCAATGTTTGATAATTATGGCAGACAATTGTCTTCTCTTTCAGTTTTTTCACCCATTTCCTTTAATCGCTCAAGCAGAAGAGGGACTATGAGATTACGCGATAGAGAGAAGGTAGTTAATACAAGAGCTATGGAAAAGGAGTTGTACTTCAACAAGGATGGCTCAGTGACAAAAAAATTGCAGGTCAAAGAAAAAATTATGTTTAAAGGAAGGTCACCTGCACGTGAAACTTCACTGTTGTGGATCTTTCCTTGTCCACTTATATTTGATTTTAATGTGTTATTTTATTTTTTCATGGAGGGTTGTTTTGGCATATGGTCTGGCATTCAATTGCACACTTACTGAAAGCATTGTCAATTTGTCTTGCAGGCGGTGTGAACAAACTTGCTGATCTTGTTGGAGTCACCCTTGGGGCGAAGGGCAAAAATGTTGTCTTGGAGAGCAAGCATGGTTCTCCGAAAATAGTTAATGATGGTGTGACAGTAGCTAAGGAGGTAATTTGTAGATGTGTGCTCTGGTTTTCTTTTTAACGTTGTATTAGTTCCCCCTCTTAAATGTCTTAGATTTGGTAGGCATAATTTGAAAACTCAAGGTGAAAGGAAACATATTTGTTACCCAGTGGTCTACTTGGCCTATGGACTAGCCACATTAGATTAATGCATAAAGCTTTTCACAACAATAAAAGGAAAGGGTTATGGCTGAGTCAAATTTTATTGTTATTGACAGTGTAATGAAATGTATCTCAATGCTATGGTTTTAGCCTTTTTATTGGTTGAATTAGAGGACCCAGTTGAAAATATTGGGGCCAAGTTGGTAAGGCAAGCTGCGGCAAAGAAAAATGATTTAGCTGGGGATGGAACCACAACATCTGTTGTTCTTGCACATGTTGGAATATTGAAAAATTCCAGAACAATGAATGGAAAATAAATCTCCCTTCCTCTAACACACAGAAAATAAAAATTTCTTTGACAGGAGACAGAGTTTCAATACTTTGAAAACAAACTTCTATTCCCTTCAATAACTCCAAAAAAAACTATTACACTACTTCCTCACTGAGAGGGATTACAAAATTATGACTGCTACAAAACGCAGTGCATAAAACCAACTCACTGTCTGTTCAAAACAAACATACTCTGTGTCTAAGACACTCTGCTGTGTTTTTCCCTTTCGCACTGCTGTGCATACACACTTAAAAAGTTACACTCAGTTTTTCACTTTTTACACACTGCTATGTAATAAAAAATTTACGTACTGTCTATAAAAAAAACTACCAAGCTTTTTCGACCTTTTTTATTTTTATATGCCGGAACATATAAAACATATTATAATAAACCCTCTTTTAAAAAAAATAAAATTAAAACTAAATTCTATGGCCCACCTTTCATTTCGCATGTGATATATATATAACATATGTATATATTAAACTATCAAAACATTAAAGAACCCTTTCCGTCGGACTTCAAAAGTCTAAATAGATTGAATTTCAAACCAAATTCGCGTTCCAAAATGGGATGCTGACGTCTGCCTAATTTTAACTCGAATTCTCAATCCAATGTACCCTATAAAAAATTCGGGTCCGGTTTTCAGGTTTTCAGATTCCCTTCAATTTCATGTGATCCAATATTAATGCTCCACGTGTCCTCCTTTTGAATTTACAAAACTGTCAGGTAAATTTCTGTTTGTTTAATTTCTGGTTGGTGAATTGCGTTAATGTTGGTTGTTGTGTTTAAATACAATCCTGTACAGAAATATGGCTGTGGCCGTCTACAAAAAAAACTTGCAGGAATTTTAAATGCTGAATTAAATTTCTGGATGGCATGTAAGCAACCTCCAAAAAAAAATGTTGCTGCTGCATCCGTCCTTCTGCTGCAGCAGTTGAAGTTAAAATTCAACAGCACAGGGTTTAATAAGTGAGGGTGTAAAGGTAAATTTTTGTCGATAGTACTGGATTAAGATCATCTATTCATTTTTGTAGGGTCTTATGGTGTTTGGTTTTTTATTTTTGGGTTGGGCTTATTGAGTCTAAGATAGTTTTTGAGTGAAAAAATTGCTATCAGGTATTAAAAAATTTGGTTCTTTTGTCAAAATTTATGAGCTTGTTAGGAAATACAAAACTGATAATGGTTGTATCTTAAATTTGTGGAAAATAATTTGAAATGAAACCTTTTGTTTAGGTTGTTGCAGCAGGTGCAAACCCCATTCAAATTACTAGGGGCATTGACAAGACAATAAAGGCCCTTGTTTCGGAACTCAAAATTTTGTCAAAGGAGGTAAACACTTGCCTTTTGAGTAGGCTGGTTTTCCTTTTTGCTGATGGTTTGGGGTATTTTTGGTTGCAAACTCCTTTTCATTTTTCATACAGTATTGGCCTTGTGGAATACATTTGATTGCGTGGTCTTGTTAGATCTACAACATTTGTAGTTGTTTAGTCTTATGGCCGAGGTGCACTTTTATTATGGAAATAGTTGATGCAATATTGTCATTTAATCCTTAATGCAGGGTAGCATGTTGAGAAGTTTCATGTGAAACATTTTGTATTCAAAATGACACTTGATCCTATACAGCATCATGCACTTGACTTCAAAATTCATATTCAAAGTGTGCCAGACAATTCTTGCAAATTTTCAAATATTTATGTTGTTTTAAACCATTATCTTTTTCATGTATTGGATGTTGAAAATGTGAAAAAGACTTTGGTATGAAACCAACTGGTGAATAATTTCCAGCACAACAATCAATTCCAAGACATGATTTAGAAGTAGAAAAAATGTGCTTATGAAGCATAGAAAGATATCCTTGATGCATTGTCAATGTTTGGCTAGGGTTATTTTTGGAGAAAATAACTCCTTTTTCCTAGAATAGTGATCTTCAATACAAGTAAATGCCAGAGAAGAGAGATCATCGTGTGATGCAACAAAACTGAAATTGGACCCCTAAGGAGAGCTGGTGTGTCTATAATCGCTCTGTCAGCATTTTCCCTTGGTTTACCCCGTTCTTTTCCTCCAGCCTGAGTCTTAATTGACTTCTTCTTTCTTCGGGTTTATTTATCAAATTCATAGAATTTGATAAATAAATACTATCCACAATGGTTGGACTTTAATTTATATTCTTGACTTTATATTATCTCCAAGCCTTATAACCAATGTTTAACTTTCAACACTTTGTATTTATACTCCACGTTTCTTTTTAAATAAATAACTTGTAATGAACTTTCGGCTCTATATTTCACCACCCAGCCTTACAACAATCACGCTCCGGACTTATGCTAATTATCCGCAAATTGTTTAATTAAACAATTTCATTATACTCCGGCCCCACCTATATATATCAATAACCAATCAAACACTCGTATCGTACCTGGCTATCCTCCGCACACCTTAGTTAACCTCCGGGCAAGTTCAACGTGCGACCACCGTCCGATGGCCCTTCTCCAAATCAACGACTCTTGGAAATTTCGCTCGACTTCCAACGTCGGGCTTTAACGTGCGATGGCGCGGGTTAAGCGGTGGTTTTCCGGGGGTCACTTCGCCACGTGTCGCATTCCCTATGGAATCGCTCGCGAATAGGAAATACCGCCTACTCCGCAAAAGCGGTGCGATATGGGCAACCCACTTTTGTGATTCCACTCGTGGTTTTGGTAGAGGGCTTGACCACGGGTGCATGTCTGGTTCCGCTATCCTTTTGTTTGTTAACTCATGTCCAATCCTCGGGTCAGGTTCCGAAAGCACAACAATTTTGTCTCTTTATTAAGCGGGATTTTTATATTTGAGCAGTTTTCACGACCCCGGTTCTCTACACAAACCTCGCCTTCAGGTGGGGTGAGTTCACAGGGTTATCCAACAATTTACGGGAATTCAAAGACAGAAGAATGGAATTATCATTACCCAATCACCTCATAGTTAAACAATTCTTCAAAATTAGTAGTTCAAGATAATTCAATGGCAACTAATCTTGGAAATCATTTATATTTGAACAGTTTTCACGACCCCGGTTCTCTACACAGACCTCGCCTTGGATATTTTTACATAAAAATGATTGTTCTCAATAATTATTTATATAACGTTTCCACATGTTTAGTGTGGTATTCCCATGATTTATTATAAATATGTGTATTATCAAAGAAAACCAACACAAATTTTATAAGATGAGATCAAACAAAATTGTTCTTAAGTCGAGCCCGCCGGAGTTCAAACGGCGATAAACCATAATTCAAACCAAATTCGCGTTCCAAAATAGCTTGCTGACGTCGGCCAATTTTGTGACGCGAATTTCTTATCAAATTTGCCCTAATATTTGCCCTAATATTTTAAGGGTCCGGATTTCCACTACGCGAGCGGCCCAAACATCCTTCCAACTGACCGCCACTGTCCCCACAAAATTGCCTGCCCCCACGCGGGCATTCGATGGCGTTAAGGTGATGGGACAGCCACAGATATGGCGTAATATCAATCGCATTAATACTTAACATTCAATTTAAATTTTCACACTGAAACCGCATTAATTAATTTTTAACACTCGTTCAAGACCTGACTCTACTCCTGTTAGCCATTCCACATGCTCCAACCTGATCCGCCTTCGGCTCATTAATGATCAGAGATTAATTATGACGGGCGTCTTTGATCGTACTGCAAACGAGCGACAAAATGGCTTCTAGCCAAGTTTTTCGTACGTTTCTGCTGTCGGATTTTCAGCACCGTCCGCGTTAACCGTGACGATAAGGAGAAGTGGCCGGCCCAATCTCCTCGCCAGACGCGTCGAGCACGCCCAGCATTTCTCTCGGTTCTCACCTTCGGTCGTTCTCTCTCCTCTCACACCGACCGTCTTCATCTCCTCTTGTGCCCACTGCGCCTGAGATTGCACCCATGCCTCGCGTGCGTCATAGGATGCGTTGCCACAGGGGGAGCACTAGACGTCAACCCCGGCGCGCTCCCTCCAGCCCCTCAACAGAGTCGACTTCCGGCCAGTCCACTGATTATTACTTAGGTCGCTATCCAAATACTAGGAGTGGGCAGGGTCGGCTTGTAGCATCTGGCCACCGTATGGATTCCCCTGCTCCTGGCTTCCCCACCACTAGTTAACCTTCTCCCACGACGCGCACTGCGCAATTTTCCTTTAATTTCTCTCTCAACCGCCCAAGAATCACGGCTTTAGTCACTGTGGTATTCTGCGAGGAGGCCCAAACGGAGGAAGAATGCACCCGTCCGGCGGGTCTGAGCTCGGAAAAAGTCGGCCAGCATTCGGGCCTTCAGGAGGGGAGCCGTGGCATGCATGTGGAGGTAGCACCTAGCGATCCTAGACCTTCCGAAGGATGGTGCCGAATCGTGGAGGAACCACTGGAGGAGTAGTTTGGTTAATTTGTTTTTCTTGCTTAGCAGGCCCACTTAATTGGGCTGCTTTTAGTTTATTTTACTGTGCTGGACCTTTGTAATATTTTTGAATTCTGTAAATTAAACGTTCAAGACTGGTTTCCCCGTATGAGGGCAGTCTTCTTAATTTTTTTATTTTTTGATGACAAATTTGCCATGAGTATGGCCAGGAAATTTTTTTGACTTCGGTGTAATTTTATTCGCAATGTTAACAGATTAACTTTACTTAGAATTCTCACATGATTAGCGTTTTTCTTGATCTGTTCAAGGATTTTGGGTACTTTAATTTGTATTTAGAACAATGGACGTCGGTACTCTATCTGTTGCTTTACTGTTCTACATACTACTATTTCACTTTCTTATAGATGCCTCAGGCATATTTGAATTCTTTCTCAGATTGTCGATAATCTCCATGTGGACCGTTACTGGATTTTATATCATGTCCCTGTATGTGACATGGGGTATTTTTCTATCATTGTCTGGGGTGGGACTTCCACTTTTCTGGATGGATATTTGGGTTCCAATCTTCAGATGTGAAAATGTAATGACTTCATGGACTATTTTACTTCATATAATATATTCAAAACAACGTTTTTTCTCTTGTGAAAAAAAAATGATTAATGTTTATCACTCTGCTTTCAAAACTAGCGATGCTGGTCTATGTTGCTGGTTTATTGATATGGTCTGATGGTATTTTTATATTTTGGACATATCACACTCCTCACATGATTAGCGTTTTTCTCTGTTCAAGGATTTTGGTTACTTTAATTTGTATTTGGAACAATGGACGTCGGTACTCTATCTGTTGCTTTACTATTCTACATACTGCTATTTCACTTTCTTATAGATGCCTCGGGCATATTTGGATGCTTTCTCAGATTGTCGATAATCTCCAGGTGGACCATTACTGGGTTTTATATCAAGTCGCTGTATGTGACATGGGGTATTTTTCTATCATTGTCTGGGGTGGGACTTCCACTTTTCTGGATGGATATTTGGGTTCCAATCTTAAGATGTGAAAATGTAATGACTTCATGGACTGTTTTACTTCATACACAATATATTCAAAACATCGTTTTTTCTCTTGTGAAAAAAAAAATGATTAATGTTTATCACTCTGCCTTCAAAACTAGCGATGCTGGTCTATGTTGCTGGTTTATTGATATGGTCTGATGGTCTTTTTATTTTTTGGACATATCACACTCCTCACATGATTAGCGTTTTTCTCTGTTCAAGGATTTTTGGTACTTTAATTTGTATTTGGAACAATGGACGTCGGTACTCTATCTGTTACTTTACTATTCTACATACTGCTATTTCACTTTCTTATAGATGCTTCGGGCATATTTGGATGCTTTCTCAGATTGTCGATAATCTCCATGTGGACCGTTACTGGGTTTTATATCATGTCCCTGTATGTGACATGGGGTATTTTTCTATCATTGCTTGGGGTGGGACTTCCACTTTTCCGGATGGATATTTGGGTTCCAATCTTCAGATGTGAAAATGTAATGACTTCATGGACTGTTTTACTTCATATAATATATTCAAAACAACGTTTTTTCTCTTGTGAAAAAAAATGATTAATGTTTATCACTCTGCCTTCAAAACTAGCGATGCTGGTCTATGTTGCTGGTTTATTGATATGGTCCGATGGTCTTTTTATATTTTGGACATATCACACTCCTCACATGATTAGCGTTTTTCTCTGTTCAAGGATTTTGGGTACTTTAATTTGTATTTGGAACAATGGACGTCGGTACGTACTCTATCCGTTGCTTTACTATTCTACATACTGCTATTTCACTTTCTTATAGATGCCTCGGGCATATTTGGATGCTTTCTCAGATTGTCGATAATCTCCATGTGGACCGTTACTGGGTTTTATATCAAGTCCCTGTATGTGACATGGGGTATTTTTCTATCACTGTCTGGGGTGGGACTTCCACTTTTCTGGATGGATAGTTGGGTTCCAATCTTCAGATGTGAAAACGTAATAACTTCATGGACTGTTTTAATTCATATAATATATTCAAAACAACGTTTTTTCTCTTGTGAAAAAAAAATGACTAATGTTTATCACTCTGCCTTCAAAACTAGCGATGCTGGTCTATGTTGTTGGTTTATTGATATGGTCTGATGGTCTTTTTATATTTTGGACATATCACACTCCTCACATGATTAGCGTTTTTCTCTGTTCAAGGATTTTTGGGTACTTTAATTTGTATTTGGAACAATGGACGTCGGTACTCTATCTGTTGTTTTACTATTCTACATACTGCTATTTCACTTTCTTATAGATGCCTTGGGCATATTTGGATGCTTTCTCATATTTGTCGATAATCTCCATGTGGACCGTTACTGGGTTTTATATCAAGTCCCTGTATGTGACATGGGGTATTTTTCTATCACTGTCTGGGGTGGGACTTCCACTTTTCTGTATGGATATTTGGGTTCCAATCTTCAGATGTGAAAATGTAATGACTTCATGGACTGTTTTACTTCATATAATATATTCAAAACAACGTTTTTTCTCTTGTGAAAAAAATGATTAATGTTTATCACTCTGCCTTCAAAACTAGCGATGCTGGTCTATGTTGCTGGTTTATTGATATGGTCTGATGGTCTTTTTATATTTTGGACATATTCATTTTTCTCTGTTGCAGGGTTTTGGGTACTTTAATTTGTATTTGGAACAATGGACGTCGGTACTCTATTTGTTGCTTTACTATTCTACATACTGCTATTTCACTTTCATGGACTATTTTACTTCATATAATATATTCAAAACAGCGTTTCTCGTCTTTTAAAGTTTCAATTTTTTTTTTTTAAATTGAACCCTCCGTCGGTCTACCGACGCCTTGTAGACGTCGGAACTGCGACAATTTAGAAACGTCGGAAGAGAGACAGTATGAAAACGTCGGACCACATTTTGTCGGAATTGCGACAGATTACAAACGTCGGAAGAGCGACGTTACAAACGTCGGACCACATATCGTTGGAATTGCGACAGATTACAAACGTCGGAAGAGCAACGTTCCAAACGTCGGACCACATATCGTCGGCATTGCGACATCTTATAGACGTCGGAAGAGAGAAGTCCAAAACGTCGGACCACGTTGGGTCGGAATTACGATGGTTTACAGACGTCGGAAGAGCGACGTTCCAAACGTCGAACCACATTTCATCGGAAGTGCGACATTTTACAAACGTCGGAGGCGCGACGGTTTGTGAGACGTCGGAAGAGTGACGCTTGTTCGGAAGCGACGGAAGAAGTGTCGATAGTGCGACACTTTTTACGTGCGTCGGAACTGCGATGGCATGAAAAACCACAGTTTGTATGCCCTCGAACTATCGCTCTTGCGACGACTATGTGTCAGAATAGTGACGAATTGGCCGTCGGAATTTCCGCCAAATTTTATAGTGACAAAATACCTTTGAAAGAAAACCAGAAGCACTTCAGACAAAAACTTCATAGGATAAACCCGAAACAATTGCCTGCAGTAGAAAAGGAGACAAAGAAGATGTACGAAGCATGAATAATAGTTCCTCTGAGGTTTTCTGATTGGATCTCAAACCTTGTAGCTATAGAAAGAAGATAGGTGAGATCAGACTGTGCATAGATTTCAGGAACCTTAACAGAGCCTCACTTAAATACAACTATCCTTTTCCGAAAATGGAACACATTCTCTAGAGAGTAGTAGGCTCAAAAAGGATCTCCCTGTTAGACGGTTTTTCAGGTTACAACCAAGTTCTAGTACTCCCAGAAGATCAACTCAAAACCACTTTCACCACTCCATGGGGCACTTTTATGTATGTAAAGCTGCCTTTTGGACTGATGAACGCTGGTGCCACCTTCCAACGAGAAATGGACATAGCCTTTTCAGTTGAAATAGGGCACTTCATTTTCATCTATCTGGATGAAATAATAGTCTATTCCAAGACTGATGAAGGGCACCTAAAACATCTGAGAAGAGTTTTTGAAAAATGTAGGAATTTCGGTCTGTCATTGAATCCTAAAAAGACTGTATTTGGGCTGCAATAAGGTAAGCTTCTCGGCCACATTATATCTGAGAAGGAAATTAGAATAGACCCATAGAGAGTTGAGGGAATACTATAGATCACACACCTGAGAAACATCAAAGAGTTATAGTCCTTTATTGGGAAAATCAACTTCCTAAGGAAGTTTATTCTCAACTTAGCTGAACACCTCAGGAATATGACCAACATGCTGAAGAAAGGTGTAGGAGTTAAGTGGACTGTTGAGGCTAAGAAATATTTTGATTCATTTAAACTTGCAATCACCCAGGCTCCTGTCCTAATTAGCCCAGATTTCTCAAAGGATTTCCCGATATTTTCATTTGCCTCTAAGCATACGGTGGCTGCAGTTTTATTGCAGAAAAATCCAGAGGGAATGGAACAACCCATTTATTTCTTCAGCAAAGCTCTGAGGGATGCACCCTTGAAATATAAAATAATGGAGAAAAAGGCCTATGCCTTAGTAAAGGCCTTCAAAAAATTTAGGGTGTACATACTGCATTCCCACACCATAGCCTACGTGCCAAACATAGTGGTTAAAGACATATTGTATCAAGATCCATATGGAAAGAGGGGAAAATGGATTGCTGTAATATTATAATATGACCTTGAGATAAAACCCACAAAACTGATCAAGGGTCAGGGCTTAGCTCAACTAATGGCTGAATCAAATTTACAAGCCCTTGACATAAACATGGTAGATGCCTTGGATGAGCAGGAAGGATTGCCTGATCCCACTGTTGAGGAGAAGTTTCAGAACTCTCCTTGGTATTCTGACATTCTGTACGTGCTCACAAACCTCAATGTCCCTCCTAAACTATCAAAGACTAAGGCCAAATTCCTAAAGCTAAAAGCCAGAAACTATTGCATTCTCAATGAATGTTTATACTAGAAAAATAAAAATGGCCTATTTCTTAAATGTTTGCCTGAAACTGAAGGAGAGAGGATTAAACAAGAGTTCCATGCAGAAGAGTGTGGAGGCCACTTGAACTGGAAAGCCACTGCCAACAAAATACTCAGAGCTGGCTATTATTGGCCCACACTTTTCAATGACATCCATAAGATGATAATTGCCTGCCATAAATGCCAGATTTTTGAAGGCAAAAGAAAGCTCCTCCCTATACCTTTGCAACCCATCACTGTTGAAGGTCCCTTTATGCACTGGGGCCTAGATTTCATAGGAGAAATACACCCTGCTTCTTCTGCACAACACAAGTTGATCCTTACAGCCACAAACTACTTTTCAAAGTGGATAGAGGCCATACCTGCTAGGAATTCCATAGATTCTGTCATCATTAGGTTCCTAGAAGACCACATCCTCTCTCGGTTTGGCTGCCCAAGGAAAATAATCACTGACAATGCTGCTGCTTTTGGATCCAAGAAAATGGTTGATTTTTGTCATAGGTATCAAATAGCACTCAGTCATTCACCTGCTTATTACCCATAAGGTAATGGGTTAGCTGAATCATCAAATAATAGCTTGGTGACCATTATCAAAAAACTGCTTGAAGAGAATAAGAAGTCATGGCACAAAAAGTTAGTGCATGCCTTGTGGGCTGACAGGCTTACAAAAAAGAAATCCATTGGCATGTCACCATACCAAATTGTATATGGAACAGAAGCAGTGTTTCCTACCAGCCTTGGAGTACTAGTGATTAAGCCTTTCCAAGAGATTCAGACAGAAGAAGACAGTATGGTGAGGAGGATAAACCAAACAATTCATCTCCAAAAAACAAGGGAAGAGGTCTACAATAGAGCTATGAAAGTTTAGAAAAATATAAAGAAGTTATTTGATAAAAGAACGAAAGCTGGTGACTTCAAAATTAGAGATAGAGTTCTGAAATGGGACTCCAGGAGAGAAGACAAATGAAAGCATGGCAAGTTTGACAGTTTGTGGCAGGGTCCATACATCATCTAGGCCACTGTTGGTCCAAATGCCTTTTTTCTGCAAGAGCTAGATGGTACAGAGCTATTTGGGGGTCCTCTCAATGGCAGGATGCTCATACACTACTACTGCTAAGTTCTAATTTCTAGTTTTCATTTCCATTGTAAATACCATTGCTGTGTTTTGTTTCCAAGAAAAGAGAAAATGTTTCAAAAAAGAGGAAAAGAGAGGTTCAAACATGCTCAAAACATGAACCTCTAAAGTGCAAATATTGGATCTAACATGATCAAAACCTGAGCCAAGGGAAGTAAAGATAGCTGGTTCTAAAATGCCCAAAATCTGGACCAGCAAAGAAGAAAGAAGAATCAGCTCTAACAAGCCCAAAACCAGAGCTGAGATGAAGAGGAAAGTGACTCTAAAAAGCTCAAAAATTGAGTCACAAAGAAAGGAAGGATGCTTCAAGGTTTCAAATTTCAAGCCTTCAAGATTTTGTTTTCAGTTTTCTGCAAATTTTGTCCATGTGCAATTGTCTTTATGCCTTGGATCCACAACAAACTAGACTGTCTAATCCTAGTTTGACTGTTTTAAATTTCTGTTGTATAATGTAGAGAAGAAATCCGCTGGACAGTTTAATCCCAACAGATATTAGATTAGGTAGAGAAACATGTGAGGCCAACAGTTTAATCTGGTCTCATGGAGTGATAAGGGTAGAATTAGATTAGTGTGTTTTCTGTTTCAATAAAAATGATGAAGAAGGTTTGCCAATTCAAATGCACCTTGAAGAAAAAAGTGCTAGGATTGTAGGATGGGTAGGTAGATGGTTTGAGAATGTTGCCGCTGATTTATCATGTTTGTAATAGTTGAAAATCAAAGAAGGAAGATGGCTCAAAGATTAGGCATCTAGCCTACCTCAAAGATTATTTTTTGAATTCTTGACTCCTTCAAGAAGAAGCCATCCCCATGTGGATCCACTGTTAGCCACCTATGAAATTTTTGTCAAGCAAATAGGTGGCTAGATTTTTTTGAGCCTTCAAGAGATACATTTTCTATGAAAATCTCTCATCCTTGAAGCCTTTGTGTGTCCATTTCCTTTCAAAAATACCCTCACTACTATTTCCATCCAGAAAGCCTCATTGACTGAAGATAACTGTGCTCAGAAAGGCCCTTGTTTGACCCTTGTACCTCTGCAAAATTCCCTATTTTAACCCTTTTCCCATTTTCAAATTTCCCCCTTCAACCCCAGAAATCCCCCCCAAAATCTCCTAAACCACCCATTTTCCCCTTTAAAACCAAGTGAAGTCCCTTCATTTTAGTTTAAACTCCTTTTTTTACCTTTATCAAATTCCCCTTTAGCCTTAAAAATCCCTCCTTTTTGGCTAAAAATCACCCTTTTTCATATATTATGGCTTAGATCCTTTTGACTAGCCCCCTTTAACCACTTCCCCACATGACCTGGACGCTAAAACCAAGCGCTAGCCTTAAAGATCTTATCGCAATCGGAGAGTTGGAGCAGAGTGTATTACCTTTGTAAACAGAAAATCTCCGATGCGATAGTGTATTTGTTATGTTCAACCCCGCCGCGATATGAACCGTCTATCCGTTCGAATCTGACGGCCCAGCGCTAATCGCAGTGCGCCCATCGCTCGATTTCATCCACTCCTCCGATTTCATCAGATCCGTTGATCTACCTCCAAATCGGACGGCAGTCGCTCCATCGCATTGCCGCTCCAATCGCAATCACAAATCTTAAGCGATGCCACCCTCTGCACTCCCCGATTGAGATCCCCAATTGTGATCTCCACCGTTGATTCACGTTAAATCTGACAGCCCAGTGCTAATCGCAACTCAACCCATCGGATTTTTTTCCCTTGCTTTGCTCCGATGCGATTAGATCGCAGCCGTTGACCTCTCAAGATCCGATGGTCCAGGTTTCATCACTCCCCGCTCATTGCACCAGTCTTCCCCCCCGCCGATTTAATCTCTGCCGTCGATCTTGACCCGGATCGGACGGCTGGCGCTAAATCGCATAGCCGCTCCAATCGAAATTGGAACTTCTTAAATGTGTCACCCGCTGCACTCGCCGATCTGATCCTATCCGTCCATCCATTCGGATCCAACGGCTTAGATCCCATCGCGCCCTCCCAACGCTCCATTCTTTCTCCCCACCGATTCGATCTCCGCCGTCGATCTCGACCCGGATCAGACGGATGGTGCTCAATCGCCTCGCCGCTCCAATCACAATCAGAACTTCTTAAATGTGTCACCCTTGTCTCGCGCGATTGCGATCCTCTGATTTGATCGCGACCGTTTGTTTGGTCCGAGATCAACGGCCCACATTGCATCGCGTCCTCCACCACATTTCTTCATCTGAGCCTCTATTAACTCCATCTTTCGACCTCCGTCGTTGATCTCCTCCTGAGATCTAATGGCCCAAAACTAATCGCCCTCCACCCATGACGGGTCCCACGCATGACCAGTTCCATTGAATTTTCATTCATTTCTTCGCATTGCGCCTAAGTCCAAACTTTCATGATTTACATTAAAGGTTTAATGTTTTACATTAAAGTATATGCATTTCGCCCAACCTTCATAAGCCATCCCGTTATTTAAACCTCCACCGTCGATCTTCGCCACTGGACCATGATTGAACGGTCCATGTGCATTTCTCCACCGAAACCCCATTAGTCGCAGTTTACACCATATTTCTGCATTTTCCACCATTTCTTCATCTGAAACCACCGTTTTCACCACTGTTGCGCTGCCATCTTCATGACTCTCCACCAAATCCATCCTCCCATGCATGGATAACAAAGTTGCGTGTTTTGCAGGATACAGGCGGTGAACACCGCCACGGTTCACAGTCACTGTTACAGTGACACAGAGCACTGTGAAACGAGGTCCAGAGCCCGATCTCACAAAGAAGAGCCTGAGAAGGTGCTTAGAGCGTGATTTTCATTAAAAGTACAGAGTTAGGGAGCTCTAATGCACATTATTGAAAATATTAAGCCTTAATTCAGAGTTTTAAAGGCAAGGTACCAGATTTAAGACCTCATAAATCACACAGAAGGCCTGGCGCGTAGAAACAATATCATCAATGGTTACAAATCGACAGAAGTATCCTCCCAAGAAAGGAAATGGTACTCGTACTGTTTTAGTCTACATAGTGTCCATGAGAAGTTTTCCTCCCTGACAACAGTCCTAATGCTACCAAAGCATTTGTTGCACAATATGGCAGTCCTCAGAGTCACTTATCTACCTTTTTTTTTATTCGCCAGAGTACTGCAGTGGTTCTACAGCAAAGTACATCAAAGACATACTTGGAGTAAATGAAACCTGTCAAAGACCACTCTTTCATCCAAAGAGTACTGAAGATTAATGCTCAGACATTAAAATAGAATGGATTTCGACCCACTGCTTCTACTCTGTTTTTAATGTTCATTTAGTATTTCATCTACCTCCTCTGCCTCTCTTTAAGCTATACAATTCATGAAGAAACTCATTGTAAAGGTTGTTGATCGGATATCTGTGAACTGCAAGCTGTTTCTCTTGAGACATGTTCTCCGTGTAAAGTTGTAAGATAGGTTGAGGAAGATGTTTTCAGACTGAATACCGAGTGGTTGGAAATGTTGTACATGATTGGTGTTTCTCTTTAATATGACAAGCTCATTTCTTTGGATCCTGATTTAAAGCAGCGGTGATGTTTCCTTATCTTTATCTTGGTTTTACCTTATAGTTCGTTTCATTTCAATTCTTCTGGGCACGCATCAGAAATCTGGCATGGGATTTACCCTTGTTAGGTACCCTATGTTTCTGCTCTCCCTTCCCTCAATTTTTTCTGCTGTATGTGTTATTTGAGGATTGATTTCAAGCTAATTTAACTAGTGTAGTGGTCAAATATATACTGCTAGCTGATGTATGAATTAATGAATATGTTCTTAGATGTTCTTGTTAGGTTTTAATTGAATGAATTGGGATACTGGGAGTTTAGAACTCCATTTCTGTCTCACTATGGTCCTTTTCAATTAATTAAAACTTCCTAAGATCCCTTGAGTTGGAGGCCGAAGCATTGAGAGTTCAAAGTCTCTCTCTGATCTCAGGTTTTCAACTTTGTGTTCTAAATCTTAATGTTTCCTTGTCCGAAGAGTTAAACTTTTGGTTTCGGGATCACAGGTTGTACAATGGCATGTCCTGTCCCTGGATCTCATTCCTAAATGTCACCTTGGAGGTTTCCTTGCTTTCACCTTTCGTCTTGCATTTTCACACCTCACTATCATCTTTAAGATCCAATGCTTTAGATGACTAGCCCAACTGAAAGCCTACATATTGAATAGCAAGTAAAACCTTTCCTGACTCCATTTGCCCAATGGTCTTGAGTTTTCTCTAAAATTTCTCCTCCGTTGTCTAGAATCCTCTTTATACAACCTTCTCTTATACTGAACCCTTATTTTCGGATTCCCAACAACCAAACAAAAACCAAACAAACAAACTCTGTGCCTATAACTAGCCTAACATATTAACTTTGAGCTTCAAATACATAAAACCTTTGCTTATATAGAGAGATCCCTCTCTGGACCCAGGAGGGCTAGATCCTGAGGTCTGAAAGTGGTTTGATGTTGTCTCATCTTTTGGTATTTCCAATCTTGCCAAAACATGGGAACCCCAACAACACCAAGAAAGATTCTAATTTAATTTTCCCTTGATTTAAATTATAAGAAAATTGTAATTCCACATCTCATGGAAACTTGTACGAGTTAACTAAGTTAGTTTGAATTAGATGGTTTAGTTAATTCGGGTTGAGAACATAGCTTGAGTCCTGTAGAGTGTCTCCTACTTTTTAGGAGCCCTGGTTGAGTTTATTTCGAGTTGTAATTAATTAATTCAGTTTATTTGAGTTAAAGTAAGTTTAACTAGTTTCTACTGTTGGAGGAACTAGTGGGAGGTCAAGTAGTGGGGTGTGTACTTCATGATCAACTAGTTAAATGATAAATCAACCATAAATAACTCATGCATGTGTGATATGAGAGTTACCTAATAGAGATTGGAGTTCAAGGGCAATGTAATATCAGTTTTATAATCATCCAAATTGTATAGGTGGTGCATGCAGTCCGATGAAGGCCTCTGATGTATTGCACAATTCCCATTGAGTATTTCCCTAATTAATGGGGGGCTAATTCCCAAAGAAACTGTTAGCCCCCTATGAATTCCTTGACAAGCAAGCAAGGGGATAGTTTGTTTTATGAGCCTTCAAGGAATGCATTTCCCTTGAAAACACATCATCCTTGAAGCCTTTTATTTTCCCTGCCTTTGACTGTTTCCCTCTGCTGTTCTTGAGTCTATGAGCCTCACCAAGGATAAAAATTGGGCTCCAAAAAGGCCTTTATTTGCCCCTTTTACCTCTGTAGAAATCTCTATTTTACCCCTTTTTTCCTATTTTCAAAGTCCCCTTTCCATCCCAAAATTTCCCCCTTAGTCCTCTTAAATCTCCCCAAAATCCCCTTTAAATTCTACCCTTACCCTTTGTTTGGCCAAATTCCCATTCTTTCCCTCTATCGTTTCCCTTCCTAACCCTTAAAATGCATTAAAAAGGGCCTCAAAACCCACTTTTTAACTTTGTAATAGGGCCTAGCCTCTTTCCCGCCAACCCCCTTAAACCACTTCCCCATATGCCCTATGCCTAAGACCAAGTGCTTAATGCCTTGGGCGCTAGTCGCAATCGCAACTCGCAAACAGGCGCATTCCTTTGTTAAACGTGAAAAATCCGATGCGATTGGTTCTTGCACATAAGTCCTCCGCCGCGTTCTCCACCATTGATCTACCACGTAGATCGGACACCCCTGTGCTGATCGCACCCTCGCCCCGATCAAAATCGCAAGTTTCACCATGTCACACTTTGTTCCGCCTCGATTGCAATCTCCCGACCAAATCTGGGCCGTCCATCCCTCCACCAGATCCAACGGCTCAGCGCTGATCGCATCATCGCCCATTTCCCCTCTCCATTCCTCCTCGATTGTATGTGGGTCGTTGATCTGTTCCAAGATCCAACGGCCAACGCTCAATCGCGCGCCCGCTCCAATCGCAGTTGCATCTCTTAATCGCAGGCACCTTCTGCCCTTTACGATTGCGATCATCCCGATCAAATCACAACCGTCCATTCCCTTCTAGATCCGACTGCCATCGCAATCCCACTCTAATCGCAATTGAATTTTTTCTTCGGTGCCACTTTCCGCCTGTTGCGATCGTGATGCCTCGATCACATCTCCACCGTTGATTCCCCCCATCGATCCAACGACCATCGCTCTCCCGTTCCAATCGCATCGCAAACTCCGATCGCAATCGAAAATTCTAAAATGTGCATCTCTCTGCCTCCCCGATTGCGATCTCCTGATGCATTCGTGGCCATCGATCTCCTCCTGAGATCCGACGGTCCTAAAAGAATCGCCCTCCACCCATGCCGGGTCCCACCTCATACGTTTATTTCCGTTGCATTTCGTGCATTTCCTTTTTCATTGCCACCTAAGTCCCAAATTTCTCATTTTGCATTAAATTTTAACATTTCATATGTATTCAAACCAATTTCACATGCCGTCGACCTTCGTCACCAGACCATGATCTCCGCCGTCGACCTTCGTCACCAGACCATGATCGAACGGTCCATATGCATTTTTTCCATCAAACCCTACTATTCGCTGTTTCACCATATTACCGCATTTTTCACCGTTGCCTCACCATTTTATCATTGCCGCGCTACCACTCTACCCGCCCTCCATAACCATCCACCTCCTCCATGCATGGATTTCTTAACACAGTTGTGGGCTTTTTGTAGGGTACAGGCGGTGAAACACCGCCATGATTACACAGTTTTTAATGCAGCAGCAAATTTTCACCGACAGAGACAGAAAGGAGCAACAGAGAGTCTAATTCACGAAAATGAAGATCTTTGAGCCTTAACTCTGTGCTTTAGAAGAAAAGTACCTATTTGAAGACATCATAGATCCCGCAAAGGATACAGAGCACAGAAATTAATGAATAGCAGGTTTTTTTTACATCAGCAGAATGTTTTTCTCCATGGAAGGACGGGTGCCCATACTTTTTTTAGTCTATGCCGTGTTCTAGAGAAGATTTCTGCCTTGACCACAGTCCAAAAACATCAGAGCATGTGTTATGCGGTATGGCAGACTTCTCCGTCATTTATTTTCCTCTTTTGTTTATTCACCAAAGTACCACAGAGTTCTGCAGCCAAATTATGTCAGAGACATACCTGGAGTAAATGGAAGCCTGGACGAAACCCACATCTTCATCCAAAGAACACCAAAGATTAATGCACCAAATTTAAACAGAATGGGTTTCGGCCCTCTTTCTTTTATGAGTTTTAATGCTGCATTTAGTGTCCACCTATCTCCTCTGCTCATCTTTCAGCTATAAAAACTCATGAGAAAATATTGCAAATGTTGTTGATCAGTTATCAAAGAATTGTAAGCTGTTTCTCTTCAGATAAGTCTCTGTGTAAAGTAGTAAGATATGCTGTGGAGGATGATTTCAGGCTGAGTATCCAACTATTGGCAATGTTGTACTTGACTGGTATTGCTTTTTAATATGACAAGCACATTTATTTGGATCCTGATCTAAAGCAGCGGTGATGTTTTCCTATCTCTGTGTTTTAATTCATTTCATTTCGTTTCTGCTGGTTTGCATCAGAAGATTGGCATAGGATTTACCCTTGTTAGGTACCCTATGTTTCTGCTCTCCTTGCCTTTGATGTTTTCTACTAAATGTGTTGTCTAAGAATTGATTTCAGTTAATTTAACCAGTGTAGTGGATGTTATTTCTTGCTTTCTGATGTATGAATTGAATGAATCAGTTCTTAGATGTTCTTGTTAGGATTTAGTTGGAAGATTTGGGAACACTGGGGATTAGAGTTAGCCCTGTCCACTAGGATCCTTGTGCGACCAGCTGGTCTTTAACCGTGTGTCCTGAATCTATGTTGTCTCCTCCTCTCATACCATTCCATATCACACTATCATCTTTAAGATCCAATGTTTTAGATGACTAGCCCAATTGAAAGCCTGCCTATTAATTAGAAAGCAAATCCTTTCCCGACTCCATCGCCCAATGGTTTTGAATGCTCCCTGGAATACTTCACCTCTGCCTTATTCCTCTTTTCTCATCCTTGTCTTACATTGAACCCTTCTTTCCTGATAACCAACAACCAAACAATCAAACAAACAAACCCTGAGCCTTATAACTAGCCTAACATTTTAACACTGAGCTTCAAAGTCATATACTTTTGACATATCATAGAGAGATCCATCTCTGGACCCAGGAGGGCTAGATCCTGAGGTATGAAAGTGGTTTGATGTTGTCTCATATTTTTGTCTTGCCAATCTGGCCAAAACATGGGAACCCCAACATAATGGCGACTCTGCTGGGGATCTGAGAGCCTATAACTGCTAAACATTAATTTGTCTCCCAGTATTGTCACCAACATAATGGTGAATCCACTGGGGAAAAATCTGAGAGCCTATAACTGATAAAATTTGTATGTCTCCCATCGTTTTCACCAACATAATGGCGACTCCACTGGGGACATTCTGAGTATTTCTCACCTCCCACATCATAAGAGCCTCAGACCTACAATCTCTGGTTAGGTCAGCAGTTAAACACTCCTATTCACACATCAACCTCTATACCATTTGTTGTGTTCTCCCACACTCTTAGACAGAGTCTGGAAAGGGCCAGGTAGCCTCCAGATCTCACACTCTTTCAGAGGTGACACATCTGGTAAGAGCCCTCCCAATCAATCTCTGGTTAGATTTTGCTGTGTTGTGAGGATATCCTTGAAAGGGGACATCTCATAAGCACTGTGGTGGACAGTGTACCCTCCAAAAGCATCTTAAACCCTCCACCTGGCGACTCCATAATTCCTAAACGAGTTAAAGACTCCATTGGTGATCAATAGGCTTTCTGATTATCTTGGTTTCACACAAGACTCCACTGGGAGACTAGCCTCCATAACAACATCAACCATAGTAGAAGTAACAAGTAGGGTTAAGCTGCTTGGTCAGAAAACAACATTCTGGCTTCAAGAACCATTCATACAAGAGCTTATCCTAACCCAAACCCACCTGAAATAGTTGACAACCCTGAGAGCATCCTAAAGAGATCTCCTACACCTAAAATACCAACTATTTCCAGCCGCATCCATAGAGCTAAATCTACACCACAAGACTTTACAGCTCTATCTGACTCATTTTTTGACCTAGACACTCAAAACAGTTTACCAAGAACTAGGTCACTCAGTGTCCTATACTGATCAGACCTTGAGCTCCCTGACTCACCACCTCAAAGTGGTAAGCACCTTGGGAATAGACAGACCCCTCCATCTACACCTCATGATATATACTTCATTCAAAACTCGGGGCTCAGTCACCCTAGATCTACTCATCAGTCTTCTGCTGGTCACAATATTCCTGTCATCCATATACCAGCTGCCCAAGTCAATCCTTTACCTCATCAAAACATCATCATGGCAGCCTGGTACACACCTCTGGTTTTACCCCAGCCTCTAGTGCCTTTACCCAATGATTATCAATCAAATATCCCACACTTCACTGCAAAGGAGTCTACCATAGCCCAACACCATGTAGATAGGATGGAAGATTCTTTTGACTATATGGAGATAGATGATGATATAATCAAAATGAGAATATTTTCCCAGAGCTTAGGAGGTGATTTGAAGAAATGGTTCAAGAGCCTACCTCCTAATAGTATCCAAGACCTTCCTGCTTTATATCAGAATTTCATAAACAAATGGGAGGTTAAGGTCAACCCTCGCCAACTCCTAGCAGAATATATGAACCTTAAAAGAAACGTAGGAGAGAGTGTCCATGATTACACAACGAGATTTAATAGCATTTACAATGCTCTTCCTCCACACATGAAACCTCCCCAAGGTATGGCTCTAGCGAAATACCCCGAAGGATTTGATGCTGACATGGCCTACCAGCTCAGGGAGAGAGATTACAACACGTTGGAAGACATGCAAAAGGGAGCAGTGAGTGTAGAGGCTAATCTGATTGAGAAAAGAGAAAGATTGAGAGCTGAGAAAAGGGTAACATATAGAGATGACAATGTAGCCTCCACATATGATCCAAATTATGAACGTTTATCTAAAAACGTGGAAAGGTTACAAAAAATGATGGAAAAATTGGTTGTCACAGTTAGTAACCAAAACAGAAATCAAAACCATAACCAGAACCATAACTTTAGAAGAAACGACACCACTCCCAACAGACAAAGAGAATCAGATCAGCAAGTTATTCCCCCATTCCAAGAGAAATTTTTAGATGAATATGAGGGAATCATAGAAGAGTCTGAAGGGAACACAATAAACATGTTTGAAACAGAAGATTCAATCCATAAGTGTTACACAGAAGAAGATCACCCCCACCCTCTTATTGGGATGAGGAATGGTTAGAAATTGAGGATTACAGGTTAGGATTTGAAAATGCCATGATGCAGGTTACAGAAAAATATGAACTTAGAAGCAAAAATAGCCAAGAAACTGCCAAACCAAGAGCTTCTGAGGTCACCATCAAGAAAGGACCTAAGAAAACTTCTAAAGCAACTGCTGAAAGTAAAAAATCAGCAGCTGAGAGTTCTGGAAAGAACAAAGAAAAAGACAACCAAAACACTGATACACAAGGTAGACCAACTAGCAGCACTAGCACTGCAGTTGGTGCTCCTAATAAAACTATCACAAACACTGTACATAACGAGAATCAGCACACTGATTCAACCACTAAGGTAGTGGCTAACAAAACAGAGTTGAACATTCCAAAGAGTCAGTCCACTTTCAATCTGGAGAGTGAGATGGCAAAAATTAAAATCTCTGTCCCACTCTTTGAGTTGGCCACTCAGAATGTATATAAAGGCCAAATTTTTAAAGCATTAAATTTAGGTGAGAACAGTGACACTGTAAATCTGAGTGATGATCAACCTGCCCTTTTGTTTGGTCCAAAGATAGAAAGAAATTTTCAGGAAGGGGTAGTGCCACCTTTTTATATCAGTCTCAATATCCATGATAAGATTCTCCATAATGCAATGCATGATTCTGGGGCATCACACAACCTGATGCCTAAAGTAGTGATGGAAAGATTAGGCCTAGAGATAACCCGTCCCTATAAAGACTTATATTCATTTTAATCTAGCAGAGTAAAGTGTCTTGGCCTGATCAAATATTTATGTGTGAGCCTTACCCAGATTCCAGCAAAATGTATGGTCATGGATGTTGTTGTGGCAGATGTGCCACCCAAGTATTGCATGTTATTATCAAGATCATGGGGAGCCAAGTTGCAAGGAACCATGCAGATGGATGGGGCTTATGCCATAATCCCCATCTTTGGCCAACTTAGAAGACTATACAGAGAGGCACAAATGAAATTTCTGGTCAGTAGCCCCGAAAATCCTGAAAATTCACCTTATACTCTGTACATACAGACCTTGACTCCTTTATCCTTTGTAATGATGAATCCTCAGAGGGGTCAGAGTCCCAAAACAGAGATACAAACGAGGAAACAAAACCCATGGACTTTAGCATAATGGCTACTCTAGAATTGAAGGAGGAAGACGTAGAAAAATTTAAACAGTGCACTGTAACAAAGGCTCGAAGTGAACCAGAGACAGAATGCAATCGGCCAACTAGTCACCCCTCTGATTTCCACACACATGACGAAAAACAAAACGACCCACAACCTAGTGCAGCTCCTATAATACTACATAATGGCGAACCCAGTGGTAGGGGAAGAAGTGTTGATAAAACAAAAAATGAACCCTTGTGGGAGATGAGTTTCGATGGGTCATGCACCAAGAGAACTGCTGGAGCAGGAGTGTGGATACATAACCCAGAGAGTGATTACACAGAGAGCCATGCCTGAAATCTTCACTTCAAATGTACAAACAATATTGCAGAATATGAGGCTCTTATCCTAGGCTTAACTCTATTGAAAAAACTAGGAGCCCGTAGGATAACTGTGCGTGGGGACTCTGAGCTGATCATTAAACAGGTGAATGGTGAATACACAGCGAAACATCCTAGATTGAGAGCCTACAGGAATGACACTATGGATTTATTGAAAACATTTGTTGGATATGAATTAGTGTTTGTTCCTAGGGGTCAAAATGTCATTGCAAACGTATTAGCTTGCCTAGCTAGTTCATACCCTAAGACTCCAAGCGACCAACAGATCAACATTCAGACCAAGTTCAGACCTGCAGTGCCGGACAATGAAAAATATTGGTAGGTTTTTGAAGGAGATAAACAGATTGAAGATTTCCTGGTAGGCAGAAATGAGTTTTAATTTTCTGGTTCAGACTCTAAATCTGATAGTAGCTGCCTAAGTGAAGAGTCCTCAGACGAGGAAGAAACACCCTGTAACATAGAAATAAAATCTTTAAACGAACAGATTAGAAATTCAGACGAAAAATGTGAAAACGCAGATAGTGAGGAAGTAGAGGTGCTGCAGACCAAAGATAAGAAAATACCTCGGGCTCTGGCCCCTTTAGAAGACCTTTTTGACTTTGATGATGTAGCAAAAAAGCCCACTATCGAACATGTAGACTTTGATGTCCAGGAATGCAACATAGGCACTGAAGATAAACCCAAGATGATCAAATTGGCTAAGTCCCTGCCTGCAAACATGAAAAATAAATACATTGACCTATTCAAGGAATTCATTGATGTGTTTTCTTGGAGTTATGAGGATTTAAGGGCCTATGACACAAACATCATACAACATAAGATACCCTTGAAAGAAAATCAGAAGCCCTTCAGACAAAAACTTCACAGAATAAACCCAAAACAATTGCCTGCAGTGGAAAAAGAGATTAAGAAGATGTACGAGGCGGGTATAATTGTGCCTATGAGGTTCTCTGATTGGGTATCGAACCTAGTGGCTGTGAGAAAGAAAACAAGGGAGATCAGATTGTGCATATATTCCAGGAATCTTAATAGATCCTCACTCAAAGACAATTACCCTTTGCCAAAAATGGAACATATTCTTCAGAGGGTAGTAGGCTCTCCTTGCTAGATGGTTTCTCAAGTTACAACCAAGTCTTAGTAATCCCAGAAGATCAACTCAAGACAGCCTTTACCACTCCATGGGGTACCTTTATGTATGTGAAAATTCCCTTTGGACTGATGAACGTTGGAGCCACCGTCCAAAGAGCAATGGAAATAGCTTTTTCAGATGAGATAGGGCACTTCATTTTTATTTACTTAGACGACATAACAATCTATTCCAAGACTAAAGAAGAACATCTAAAACATCCGAGAAAAGTGTTTGAAAAATGTAGGAGTTTTGGTTTGTCATTGAACCCCAAAAAGACTATATTTGGGCTACAAGAAGGAAAAATTCTTGGCCAAATTATATCTGAAAATGGAATTAGGATAGACCCACAAAGAGTCGAGGGAATACTAAAAATCACACACCCAAGAAACATCAAAGAGCTACATTCCTTTATTAGGAAGATTAACTTCCTTATGAGGTTTATTCCCAATCTAGCTGAACACCTTAGGAATATGACTAACATGCTGAAGAAAGGCATAGGAGTTAAATGGACTGTTTGAGCTAAACAATCTTTTGAATTAGTAAAACTTGCACTCACCCAAGCTCCTGTTCTGATTAGCCCTGACTTCTCAAAGGATTTCCTAATCTTTTCATTTTCCTTTGAGCAAACAGTGCCTGCAATCCTACTGCAGAAAAATACAGAGGGAATGGAACAGCCAATTGCATTTTTCAGCAAAGCACTAAGGGATGCACCCTTGAAATACAACATAATGGAAAAACAGGCCTATGCCTTAGTAAAGGCCTTAAAGGACTTTAGGGTGTACATTCTGCATTCCCACACCATAGCCTATGTGCTTAACATAGTAGTCAAAGATATACTATCCCAAGACCCAGATGGGAAGAGGGGCAAATGGATTGCTGTGATTTTAGAATATGACCTTGAGATAAAACACACTAAACTGATCAAAGGTCAGGGCTTGGCTAAATTAATGGCTGAATCAAATCTACAAGCCCTTGACATTAACATGGTAGATGCCTCGGATGAGCAGCAGGGGTTGCCTGATCCCACTGTTGAGGAGAAGTTTCAGAACTCTCCTTGGTACTCTGATATCCTTTATGTGCTCACCAACCTCAATGCTCCACCTGAACTGTCAAAGACCAAGGCCAGATTCCTAAAACTAAAAGCTAGAAATTGTTGCATTCTGAATGAAAATTTATATTGGAAAAATCCAAATGGCCTATTGCTTAAATGTTTTCCAGAAACCAAAGTTGAGAGGATTAAACAATAATTCCATGCGAGAGAGTGTGGAGGTCACTTGAACTGGAAGGCCACTGTAAAAAAAATACTCAGAGCTGGCTATTATTGGCCCACACTCTTCAATGATGTCCATAAGATGATAATTGCTTGCCACAAATGCCATATTTTTGAAGGCCAGAGAAAACTCCTCCCCCTCCCTTTACAACCCATCACTGTTGAAGGTCATTTTATGCAATGGGGCCTAGATTTCATAGGAGAAATTCACCCAGCTTCTTTTGCACAACACAAATGGATCCTAACAGCCACAGACTACTTCACTAAGTGGATAGAGGCCATACCTACTAGGAATGCCACATATTCAATCATCATTAGGTTCCTAGAAGGTCATATCCTCTCTCGGTTTGGCTGCCCAAGGAAAATAATCACCGAAAATGCTGCTGCTTTTGGATCCAAGAAAATGGTTGATTTTTGTCACAGGTATCAAATAGCGCTTGGTCATTCGACTGCCTACTACCCACAAGGTAATGGCTTAGCTGAATCCTCAAACAAAATCCTGGTGACTATCATCAAAAACTGCTGGAAGAGAACAAAAATTCATGGCACAACAAGTTAGTGCATGCCTTGTGGGCTGACAGGCTTACAACAAAGAAGTCCATTGGCATGTCACCATATCAACTTGTCTATGGCACATAAGCAGTGTTTCCTACCAGCCTTGGGGTACCAGTGATTAAGCTGGTCCAAGAGATTCAAATAGAAGAAGACAGTATGGTGAGAAGGATAAACCAGACAATTCATCTCCAGCAAACAAGGGAAGAAGTTTACAACAGAGCAGTGAAAGTTCAGGAAAATATAAAGAAGTTGTTTGACAAAAAAACCAAAGCTGCTGATTTCAAAATTGGAGATAAAGTTCTGAAGTGGGACTCAAGGAGAGAGGATAAAGGTAAGCATGGAAAGTTCGACAGTTTGTGGCAAGGTCCATACATCATCCAGGCCACTGTGGGTCCAAATTCCTTCTTCCTACAAGAATTAGATGGTACAGAGCAGTTTGGGGGTCCTGTCAATGGCAAGATACTCAAACACTACTTCTGCTGATTTCCAATTTCCAGTTTCCATTTCCATTGTACATACCATTGCAGTATTTTGTTTTCAAGAAAAGGAAAAAATGTTTCAAAAAACAGAGAGAAAGGAGAGGTTCAGACATGCTCAAAACATGAACCTCTGAAGTGCAAAGGATTGGCTCTAACATGATCAAAACCTGAGCCAGGGAAAGTAAAGATAGCTGGTCCAAACATGCTTGAGACCTGGACCAGCAGAGAAGAAAGAAGAATCAGCTCTAACAAGCCCAAATCCAGAGCTGAAATGAAGAAAATAAAGTGACTCTGACAAGCCCAAATCCAGAGCTGAAATGAAGAAAATAAAGTGACTCTGACAAGCCCAAAAATTGAGTCACAAAAAGAAAGAAGGATGCTTCAAGATTTCAGATTTCAAGCCTTCAAAGTTTTGTTTCAGTTTTCTGCAAATTTTTGTCCATGTGCAACTGTCTTTATGCCTTGGATCCACAGAAAACTAGACTGTCTAATCCTAGTTTGACTGTTTTTTAAATTTCTGTTGTAGAATGTAGAGAAGAAATATGCTGGACAGTTTAATCCCAGCAGATATTAGATTAGGTAGAGAAACATATGAGACCAACAGTCTAATCTGGTCTCATGGAGTAATAAGGGTAGATTTAGAGTAGGTTTATTTTCTATTATAAAAATAAATGATGCAAAGGGTCTGCTAGTTCAAATGCACCCTAGAAGAAAAAATGTTAGGATTGTAGGATGGGTAGGTATATTGTTTGGGAATGTTTCTGCTGATCTATCATATTTTTGGCAGCTAAAAATCAAAGAAGAGAGGTGGCTTAAGCAACAGGCATCTGGCCTACACCAAAGATCTATTTTCTGAATTCTTGACTCCTTCAAGAAGAAGCCATCCCCATGTAGAGCCACTATTAGCCCCCTATGAATTCCTTGACAATCAAGCAAGGGGCTAGTTTGTTTTATGAGCCTTCAAGGAATGCATTTCCCTTGAAAAAACATCATCCTTTAAGCCTTTTATGTTCCCTGCCTTTGACTGTTTCCCTCTGCTATTCTTGAGTCTATGAGCCTCACTGAGGATAAAAATTGGGCTCCAAAAAGGCCTTTATTTTCCCCTTGTACCTCTGCAGAACTCTCTATTTTACCCCTTTTTTCCTATTTTCAAAGTCCCCTTTCCATCCCAAAATTTCCCCATTAGTCCTCTTAAATCTCCCCAAAATCCCCTTTAAATGCTACCCTTACCCTTTGTTTGGCCAAATTCCCATTCTTTCCCTCTATCGTTCCCCTTCCTAACCCTTAAAATGAATTAAAAAAGGCCTCAAAACCCACTTTTTAACTTTATAATAGGGCCTAGCCCCTTTCCCGTCAGCTCCCTTAAACCACTTCCCCATATTCCCTATGCCCAAGACCAAGCGCTTAATGCCTTGGGCGCTAGTCGCAATCGCAACTCGCAAATAGGCGCATTCCTTTGTTAAATGTGAAAACTCCGATGTGATTGGGTCTTGCACATAAGTCCTCCGCTGCGTTCTCCACCATTGATCTACCACGTATATCAGACGCCCCTGCACCGATCGCACCCCCACCCCGATTGAAATCGCAAGTTTCACCATGTCACGCTTTGTTCCGCCCTGATTGCAATCTCCTGACCAAATCTGGGCTGTCCATCCCTCCGCCAGATCTAATCGCTCAGCGCTGATCGCATCATCGCCTGTCGCCCCTCTCCATTCCTCTTTGATTGAATGTGGGTCGTTGATCTGTTCCAAGATCCAGCGGCCATCGCTCAATCACACGCCCGCTCCAATCACAATCGCATCTCTTAATCGCAGGCACCTTCCGCCCTTTGCAATTGCGATCATCCCGATAAAATCACAACTGTCCATTCCCTTCTAGATCCGACTGCCATCGCAATCCCGCTCTAATCACAATCACATTTTTTTTTCGGTGCCACTTTTCGCCTGTTGCGATCGCGATGCCCCGATTACATCTCCGCTGTTGATTCCCCCTGTCGATCCAACGACCATCGCTCTCCCGTTCCAATCGCATCACAAACTCCAATCGCAATCGCAAATTCTAAAATGTGCATCTCTCTGCCACCCTGATTGCGATCTCCTGATGCATTCGTGGCCGTCGATCTCCTCCTGAGATCTGACGGTCCTAAAAGAATTTCCCTCCACCCATGCCGGGTCCCACCTCATACGTTCATTTCCATTGCATTTCGTGCATTTCCCTTTGCATTTCCACCTAAGTCCCAAATTTCGCATTTTGCATTAAAGTTTAATGATTCATATGTATTCCACCCAATTTCATATGCCATCCCACGGATTAATCTCCGCCATCGACCTTCGTCACCAGACCATGATCGAACGGTCCATACACATTTTTTCCATAAAACCCTACTATTCACTGTTTCACCAAATTACCGCTTTTTTCACCGTTGCCTCATCATTTTATCACCGCCGTGCTATAACTCTGCCCGCCCTCCATAACCATCCACCTCCTCCGTGCATGGATTTCTTAACACAGTTGTGGGATTTTTGCAGGGTACAGGTGGTGAAACACCGCCATGATTACACAGTTTTTAATGCAGCGGAAAATTTTCATCGACAGAGACAGAAAGGAGCAGCAGAGAGTCTAAGGCACGAAAATGAATATCTTTGAGCCTTAACTCTGTGCTTTAGAAGAAAAGTACCTGTTTGAAGACATCATAGATCTCGTAGAGGATACAGAGCACATAAATTAATGAATAGCAGGTTTTTTTTACATCAGCAGAATGTTTTTCTCCATGGAAGGACCGGTGCCCATACTGTTTTTACTCTATGCCGTGTTCCAGAGAAGATTTCCGCCTTGACCACAATCGAAAAACATCAGAGCATGTGTTATGTGGTATGGTGGACTTCTCCGTCATTTATTTTCCTCTTTTGTTTATTCACCAAAGTACCATAGAGTTCTGCAGCCAAAGTACGTCAGAGACATACCTGGAGTAAATGGAAGCCTGGACGAAACCCACATCTTCATCCAAAGAACGCCAGAGATTAATGCACCAAATTTAAACAAAATGGGTTTCGCCCCTCTTTCTTTTCTGAGTTTTAATGCTGCATTTAGTGTCCACCTACCTCCTCTACTCATCTTTCAGTTATAAAAACTCATGAGAAAATATTGCAAAGGTTGTTGATCAGTTATCAGAGAATTGTAAGCTGTTTCTCTTGAGATAAGTCTCTGTGTAAAGTAGTAAGATAGGCTGTGGAGGATGATTTCAGGCTGAGTATCCAGCTATTGGAAATGTTGTACTTGACTGGTATTGCTTTTTAATATGACAAGCACATTTCTTTGGATCCTGATCTAAAGCAGCGATGATGTTTTCCTATCTCTGTGTTTTAATTCATTTCATTTCGTTTCTGTTGGCTTGCATCAGATGATTGGCATAGTATTTACCCTTGTTAGGTACCCTATGTTTCTGCTGTCATTGCCTTTGATGTTTTATACCAAATGTGTTGTCTAAGAATTGATTTCAATTAATTTAACCAGTGTAGTGGATGTTATTGCCTTCTCTCTGATGTGTGAATTGAATGAATCAGTTCTTAGATTTTCTTGTTAGGATTTAGCTGGAAGATTTGGGAACACTGGGGATTAGAGTTAGCCCTGTCCACTAGGATCCTTGTGTGACCAGCTGGTATTTAACCGTGCGTCTTGAATCTATGTTGTCTCCTCCTCTCTAACCATTCCATATCACACTATCATCTTTAAGATCCAATGTTTTAGATGACTAGCCCAATTGAAAGCCTACCTATTGATTAGAAAGAAAATCCTTTCCTGAATCCATTGCCCAATGGTTTTGAATGATCCCTGGAATAATTTACCTCTGCCTTATTCCTCTTTGCTCATCCTTGTCTTACATTGAACCCTTCTTTCCTGATAACCAGCAACCAAAAAATCAAACAAACAAACCCTGAGCCTTATAACTAGCCTAACATTTTAACACTGAGCTTCAAAGTTATATACCTTTGACATATCATAGAGAGATCCCTCTCTGGACCCAGGAGGGCTAGATCCTGAGGTCTAAAAGTGGTTTGTTGTTGTCTCATCTTTTGGTCTTGCCAATTTGGCCAAAACATGGGAACCCCAACAAAAACAACATAAGGATTTAAGAGCTTGGAAGGTAGTAGAATTGGATAAATGTTAGCTATATTCAACTTGTGAGGAGAGAGATAGATTGTACTAGTGCAAATATTGTTCAGGCTTGAACAAGCATTGAATTTCTTCTATATTTTATGATTAATGCAATATAGATAGGAAGGGGTTTTGAGCAGTTTCTTTCCCATAGATATATCCCCGTGCATGTGTTTTAATCCATGTCGCATGTTATTGATATTTCTTCTCAATCATGAATTTTTTTTCTGCAAATGATTAGAGTAGATTTGTGTCTTACGTTTTAGAAAATTACATGAGAAGTGTTGAATCTACAATTAATTTCTACACTTCTAGTTGCCTTCCTTGCTCACCTTATCTTTGATAACATGTTAGAAAATCTAAAGTCGCAACTTATTATATCTTATTTTCTTAACCTTGATACTTCCTTGGAATATTAGTTATCTTATTTATTTTATTTAGCTAGATATGTTCATCAAACAATATCAAGAAACTACTAAAAAAAGAGGACACAGATATAAGCTCTCAGCCAGGGTAAAACCCCTTCAAGGGGAAAACCTGAAAAATATTCTCTTATTAGAATATGCTTCAAATGAGACACAAAGGCCCAATCCATAGAATAATTCCTTATCCTAGCACAAAGTCATCCATTCGTCAATTCCCTGAATCTGCACCAAACTGCTACACATTGCAACTTCGATCTACTAGCTACAACACTGCTACTCAACCTGCAACTTCAACCTAGCTTATTCGTTCCAATAACTTCTTAGAAACCCTAATACAACCTCCTTCTAAGACCTACTTAGAGAAATCAAACTCCACCAAGGTCAACGAGGTCTAGACAAGGGTTTTACCTCTTTTAGATATAAATTCTGTACTTCTTCCCCCTGCAACTCGATCCTGCAATTTTTGCCTCCTACTGCAGCCCATAAACCCTATAATTTCACATGTGTGAGAACGATATAGCCTAAAGACAAGATATTTCAATCTCCCAGCTTATTCTAGATCTTAAATATCTATTTCTGCTCTTTCCCATCTATAAATCAAACTTTTCTTGATGATCAAACTTATGAGTGTGTGTGTCTTCAAATGAAGTCGAACTAATAATTATATATCATTCTCAAGGGGTCGATTTCTCTTTTTTAATTCAACTGGAGGATCCTAGGGAAAACTTGTACTCTTGGAGATTCTAGGACTTTCTAGACTAAAAAATAATTCCTTTTTACTATTGCTGCTGGGTGTGTGTTATATTATTTCCACGAATAGTCGCATGCCTATGGTTTTGTGCATGGGTTTGCACATGGTTTTGGGGCGTGATGGTTTTTAGCCCCTGGTATTTTGTAGATCTGATCAAGGGAACTATGTTTATGTTCTAATCCAGGGTTAATGTATTGTGGTTTATGAATGCTTCGGCATGTATATATATGTGTTGTAACACTAAAAGGAATATAATGAAAAATCAAGCTGGTCGTCCCGATTTGGGATCCAAATCTGTGTATATCTGTTTTATGTTTTATGATCTCATTATTGTTTATTTTATGTTTTTAAGAATTCGTTTGCAGATAATTTCTATACAAGGTTAAAACCTATATTTGGTATTAGATTTTTTTTGGCTTCAAGGGGACACCTTTACTGTTGAGGGGTTTTTTGCTTGAGCTTGAGGTAGACCGTGTTCAGTGGGAGATCTGCGGGATCGATTCTTGTGGTGAAAGAAGATGGTGAGCAATGTAAATATAAATATCGAGAAATTTAATGGTCATAGTTTTGAGTTGTGGAAGCTCAAGATGAAGGATCTGCTGGTGGATAAAGATGAGTGGATCATGGTAGATACGGGTACTAAACCAACAAAAATGTCAGATGAATACTTGGCGAGTTGGATCGGAAGGAAAAGAGTATAATACGGTTGTGTATCTTAGATTCGGTATTGTTGAATGTATCTGAGGAAGCTACGTTGAAGACTTTGTGGGTCAAGTTAGGGACTTTGTACCAATCTAAGTCTCTGGTGAATAAATTGCTCCTGCAGAAAAATATGTATAACCTGAGGATGAAGGATGGAGACTCGGTGACAAAGCATTTGAATGCCTTCAATACTATGGTAAGTCAGTTGTCATATGTTGATATTAAAATCTCATATGAAGATAAGTGGATCAGTTTGTTGTGTTCTCTACCATATTCGTGGGACAGTCTGGTTATTGCAATAGGTAGAAATACAACTACGTTGAATTTTGATGAAATTGTCTCAGCCTTGCTGTTAGAGGAAATGAGATGAAGAAATATGGAGGCCCAAAATAGAGATGCCTTATCTGTACGAGGAAGGTCCCATAATAGAAACAAAAATAGTTTTCGAATGGGAGATCTAAATCTCCAGGAAAGCATGTAAAGGTGTGTTGGAAATGCGGAAAGGAAGGGCACTTCAAAAAGTACTGTAGATCTAAATCTCCTGAGAAAGGAAAGGGATTTGATGATGCTCCTTTTGCAGAGGCAAAAAACACCTCAAAAGAAGGTGTGGATGTGTATTTGGCTTCTTCTTCAAATACACATGTAGATCATGAGGCATGGTTGATTGAATTAGGTGCATCCTTTCACTTCACTACCCATAGGGATTAGTTCTGTGAGTATGAGAAGTATGATGGTGGTGATGTCTTCTTAGGGGATGATAGGAATGCCAGAATCGTCGGATGTGGAAAATTCAAGCTGAAGCTGCAAGGTGGAAGGATTAGAACACTTCCTAGTGTTCTGAATATTCCTGCATTGGCTAGAAATTTGATTTCTGTAAAGAAGATGCATGATGCATGTGTAAAAATAATTTTCAAGAAACATACCTACAATATGGTGCGGGGAGCACTGATATTAATGTGGGGAGTCTGGATTGGAACTCTGTACAAGCTTTAGGGTAGCATTTTCATTGATGGGTGCAATAGTTATGTGGTTCTTGAAAGTGGAGCGGAAAACCTAGCAATATCTAGAGAAAAGACCATGCTATGGCATCAAAGGGTTGGACATATAGTGGAGAAGGGCCTTCAGATACTGCATGGTAATGGTATGGTAGAAGGTATGTCTAATTTCTCTCTAGATTTTGATTTTTGTGAAAATTGTGTATATGGTAAGCATAATCGGGTGAGTTTTCCTTTTGGTGCTAAGAGGGAAAACAAGATATTATAGATTGTGCATAGTGATGTGTTTGGACCTGTGTCAGTTTCGTCACTGGGTAAGTTTGTGTACTATGTTTCATTCATAGATGATTTCTTAAGGAATACATGGATATATTTCTTGAGGAAGAAATTTGAGGTATTTGACAGATTTAAAGAATTTAAGGCTCTGGTGGAAAACTAGATAGAGAAGAAGATAAAGGTGTTGAGGACAAATAATGATGGAAAGTTCCGCAAGAAAAAATTTGAAGAGTTCTGTGAGAAGTGTGGTATAGCATGAAATAAGATTACTCCATACACACCTCAGCAAAACAGAGTCACGGAAAGAATGAACAGAATGCTGATGGAAAAGGCAAGAAGCATGATCAATGGTACCGAGTTAGGATAAGAATTCTGGGTAGAGGAAGTGGAGACTGCATGTTACCTAGTTAACATATCACCTTCATCAACATTGGAGGATAAGACTCCACATGAGGTATGTACTAGTAAGAAACCCTCTCTTTCACATATGAGGGTATTTGGATGTGATGCATATGTACATGCTCCAAAGGATGAAAGGACCAAGTTGGATAATAAATTTGAAAGGTGCATCTTTATTGGGTATAAGGATGGTTTACAAGGTTACAATATTTGGAACCCAGAAACAAGGAAGGTTGTGTAAAATTGAGATGTGGTGTTTAGAGATGTGAAAGATGTTGTTAAACATGAATTCCTACCAAAGGAACCTGAGAATATAGAGTTTGATATAACATAACAACATAACAATATTTAGAAGAGGAAGAGCCACAAAATCCAGCTATGAGAAGATCAATTCAGGAAAGAAGACAATTAGAAAGCTATAGTCCATCTGCTTTCTGTTAAAATTTTGCTTTAACTATCACTGATGATGATCCTAGAACTGTCAGGGAGGAAATTGATTCAGAGGATGGAAAACTATGGAAGGAGGCCATGGTTGATGAAATGGCATCCTTGCACAAAAATGAGGCATGGGATTTGTTGGAGTTGCTGTCTGGAAGGAATCCCATCAGGAGAAAATGGGTGTTTAAGAAGAATATGAATGTAGAAGGCAAGCTGGAGAAATACAAATCTTGGTTGGTAGCAAAAGGTTATTCCCAGGTGTTGGGAATTGATTTTGGTGATATTAGTTCTCCTATTGCCAAGGTTACTTCTATTAGATTACTTTTATTTGTTGCTGTTGCATTTGATTTTGAGGTAGAAAAGATGGATGTGAAGACAATATTTCTTCATGGGGATATGGAAGAGGAGATATACATGAAGAAACCTGAAGGCTTTACAGTGAAGGGTAAGAAAGAACTAGTATGCAGGTTAAAAAAGTACCTGTATTGGTTAAAACAGTCACCAAGGATGTGGTATCATAAATTTGATACCTATATACGAGGACTTGGCTTCACTAGAAGCAAAGAGGATCACTATGTGTATTTTAAATTAATTGGTGACCATGTTATTTATTTGGTCTTGTATGTGGATGATATGTTTTTGATTGGAAATGACAAAGAAATTATCCAAGAATTGAAGACCCAATTGTTCTCCAAATTCGACATGAAGGATCTTGGTGTTGCAAACTATATTTTGGGCATGGAAATTAAGAGGGATCAGGAAAAGAGGAAGCTCTGGTTAAACCAAAGGAAGTATGTCAAGACAATATTCCAGAGGTTCAATATGAATGATAGTAAATCGATGAAGGTTCGTATTCCTGTAGGTGTAAAGCTATCTTTTGAACAGTGTCCCAAGACACAATAAGAAGAGGAGGATATGTCCCATGTTCCATATGCAAGTGAAGTGGGTAGCTTGATGTATGCAATGGTATGTACTAGACTAGACATTGCACATGCAGTGGGAGTATTAAGCAAGTTTATATAAAAACCATGGAAGGAGCATTGGACATCAGTGAAGCAGGTTTTCACATATTTGCGTGGTACTAGTGATTATGGCTTGTGCTACTAGGGAAGACCAAGATTGGACATAGTTTTGGACATTCGTGGTTTTATGTATGCAAACTGGGCTGGAGATTTGGACCAAAGAAGATCTACAAGTGGGTATTGTTTAGCCTATTTGGGGGTGCAGTCAATTGGATGAGTAAAAGACAGTCTGTAGTGGCTCTTTCAACTACATAGGCAGAATACATGGCAACCACTCATGCAAGAAAGGAAGCAGTTTGGTTGCAAATATTGTGTTCAAGTATGGGGTTGGTGTAACGAGCTATACAGATAGACTCTAATATCCGAAGTGAATTTTATTGGCTAAGGACCCTCCTTATCATTCAAAGACAAAGAAAATTGATGTTCAAAAGGTTTTACTAGTAAAGGTGGACACTTTGAAGAGTGTTGCAGATGCATTGATGAAGTATGTGAGCACTAAGAAGTTCTCTTGGTGTATAGAAACAATGGGTGTTGTAGGGCTAAACTAATGACTAAGCTCTCCTGTGCCGCCCTGCGGAGATAAAACAACAAGTGGGAGAATGTTAGGTGTGTGTTATATTATTTCCATGAATAGTTGCACATGTAGGGGGGCGAAAGCCTCCCTTGTACGTTGCGCCGGGCGCAATAGGGGAGGCAACCCCCCTTGTCCAGGGGTTCGCAGGGGGCATGTAACCCCCTACGCAGGGTCCGGGGCAACGCCCCAGGAATTTGTTTTTTTTTGGACCCTATTTTAGGTGTCCGGACCTGCCTATGATTTTGTGCATGGGTTTGCACATGGTTTTGGGGAATGATGGTTTTCAGCCCCTGGTATTTTGTAGATCCGGTCAAGAGAACTATAGTTATGTTCTAATCCAGGGTTAATGGATTGGGGTTTATGAATGATTCAAGAAGTATATATATGTGTTGTAACACTAAAATGAATATAATGAAAAATCAAGCTGGTAGTCCCGATTTTGGATCCAGGTGAAAAATATTTGCGTATATCTATTTTTATGTTTTATGCTCTCCCTATTGTTTATTTTCTATTTATAAGAATTCGTTTGCAGATAATTTTTATATAGGGTTAAAACCTACAATTACAAATTTCCCGAAAGGGTCTTATAAACATGATGTTTACTCCATTGAATCATGAAAATAAATCCTAAGACCTAACACACCATAGAAGCACGAAGAACATGCTTTTACCTAGATGACCATCAATAATGAGCATGAAAATCATGCTTTAATAATAATATTTTCTTTCTTATTTTCTTGTTTGTTACATAAGATACATATTTAAATGAGTACAATAATTATGAATACCAAAACTAGTTACATTTATAAACAATTCCCATGTCCTTTTTATCTTGTTATGTAACTCTAAAAATGTTTGAAATTGTTCTTTCCAATGTTTTTTATTTCAATGGACTAAAAAAGATCCTTGAAATGTCTAAAAACAATATGTAAATTGATATTAAATTATTTAATACACATGGCTCTAAAAAATTTAGAAAAATTTGGAAGAACACATTTATGTTGTATTCAAGGTTGTGGAAAAATGACATAGGTTTCTTAATGACTCAAAATGTATTATAGAACAAATGGTGTTACTCTATCATTTAAAGAATATAGATTGATCATTGGAAAACATAATAAGTGATTGTATTCCTCATAAATATGGATACTACTTTTACATAAGAAACAACTAGATAACCACCCAATAGCACATATGTTGTTTATTTACGACGAATTGTTTCAACATTTTGATAACATATTATGTATTGCTAGAAATTAACAAGTAATTATCATGTTTTTAATAATTAGGTGTCCCTACATTCATCAAATTTGTAACAATATTTATGTTCGTCATAATTGCGATGCTATGTTGTCACAAGTCTAATGCAATTAACTAGGGTTGCAATTACGACACATCATGGAACCCACTTAACAAAAAAAAATTGACTTAACACATGGTCAATAACTGTGTTAAGGTCAATAACTATTTTTATGACGATTCTCCTATATATAGAATTACTTAAAGCATATTTTTTTGGAGGATAGTTGTTAGAAGCCTCTCCTATAAATACAAGCCTCTCTCCACCTATAAATCACACAAGCCTCTCCGCACCTAGAAATCATTGTGAATTGTTGTGATCATTTACTCCATAATAAAATTATTTCTCATGAAGCAATGTTGCTGATTTTTCAAGTTTATTTCTCTGGGTTGTTTCTACAATATTTTTAAAGACATTATAATGATATATTAAGGCTATGACAAGGTCTTGAAAGGGAATGCCAAGCCTTTTTTACCCAACTTCTTCTTTGTTGGCCTTGTGCGGTAAGCATTGAATCTCCTTTCTAAGATAAATCCTAAAGGGTTCCTTAACGAGGGCTTTTATTTTGTTTCATGCCATAATGTACAATATGTATTTGTATATCAGATAGATATTTTTATGATTTATAAGTTGTACATGTGACAATTTTGTAGATTTTTTAAGGTTTTTTTTGACACAAAAACAATTTTATTCTATTTGTTAGTTTCATATCTAGTTTTTAATCTACATAGTTGTTTGGAAATTTAATTGTATTAAATTAATTACACAAATTATCGACTAGAGTTGGTAAACTCGTGAATTTCAAGTGAAAAATATATACTAGAAGTTATTTTTTAATTCAATTTATTGGTGTGATGATTGGATTTGTAAGATTACTTCTAAGGAAGTTTTTATTCTTTATGATCCTAATGAAATTGATAAATTACAACTAATTTCTAAAAATCAACTCAGTGAAAATCAACTAAGTTCTAAGAATCAATTAAGTTACCATTCTGCAAAAAACTGAAACAAATATTACTCTATCTTATGAAGAAATCTGAACTAGTCTATTTGTTAGTCTCTAAAAGAATTCTTATTCTAACAGACTTGTGTATAAAGATAAAGTCAAATTCTAGGAAAGGAAAATTTATATGTTTTTATGTTTTTGAAATAAAATTTTATGGAAATGAAAATAATTAAATCACTATTTATTTTGAAAGAAATCACTCATGAATTGAAAAATAGGTCACTCTTAAGCTACAAGAAAATCGTTCACTCATTACTGAATATAAAACACTCATGCTTTGCAAACTAGAAAATAAACTTCTTAATGTTTCTTGAAATAAATCACACATTAACTTGAGGAACTATTCTATAAGAATATACTGTTTCTTATGAATTACTCTGTAATTGTAATAATTCAAAAGGGAAATGAATCTACATCCTGTTGGGGTTCCCATGTTTTGGCCAGGTTGACGGAGACCAAGAGATGGGACAACATAGAACCACTTTGGGACCTTAGGATCTAGCCCTCCTAGGTCCAGAGAGGGATCTCTCTATGATTTTCAAAGGATATGTGACTTTGAAGTTCTCAATTGTGATTTTAGGCTAGTTATAGGCTCAAGGTTGTTTGTTTGACTGTTTGATTTTGGTTGTTGAGAATCAGGAAGGAAGGTTTCATCAAAAGACCAGTAAGGGTAAAGAAAGAGGCTAGGCAAGAATAGATGACTCAGGGAACATTAAGGCCATTGGGCAATGGAGTCAAGAAAGGATTTGCTTATGTTCCATGTGTAAGCTTCAGTTGGGCTAGTCATCTAGAGCACTTGGATCTCCAAGACTGACTGGTGGGGTGGTACATTAAGGAATGAGGATGAAGGATGGGAACCATCTGATTTCATTTATAGATCAGGCCAGAGGTCATTTACCTCCAGGCCTGCTTGGAAGAAACCGTAGGCAACACAAAGGATCTTTGAAAAGGTTTATATGGAAGGGCAGGTTATGCAGAGGCAGCGAAAGGCTTTACACCTCCCAATGTTCCTAACCTCTTTCAATTAAATCTTAGCAAAAACATCTGAATACTGATTCTGTCAACTTGCACATCAGAGAGCAGGCAATAATCATCCACTACACTGGTTTAGTTGATTCAAAACAACATTCAGACACACATATAAGCAGAAAACATTAAAGACTGAGAGAGCTGGGACATAAGGTACCTAACAAGGGTAAGTCTTATGTCATGCGTTCAGGTGTCAGCCAGAAGAACATGAAATGAAATGGAAATAAAACAGAGATAAGAAAAACATCACCAACTGCTGTAGATCAGGATCCAACGAAAACTGCTTATCATGTTAAACACAACACCAATCAGGTACATCACTGCCCAAAGCTTTTACATTCAGCCTGAATACATACTATTTCTCAACCTGTCATACAACTGTTACACACAAAATCTGGCTCGGGAGAAAATGCTTGCATATCACTGATGAAGCAAAAACAACCATTACAATGATATCCCTCTGTGCTTTATAGCAGCAGAGACACAGAGGGCCGACTGAGGAGGTAGGTGGATCTTTAATGTTACATTTAAACACACCACATATGCAGGGCTGAAGTACTCCAGGTGATTTGAACGAACATGGCATGAATCTGCTAGAAGGGACTGTCTCATTAGTGTCTGACTGTTTTCGAGCCGTAGCTTGATTGGGAAGCCTCCTTCAGAGGTATGGCGCATCATAAAGCGGCATGGGTGCCGTGATCTCGAAGAATAAAAACATTCTGCTGATGAAAACCCTGATGTTACTTTTGTCTGCGCTTCGGGGTTTGTGATTTGCTGTTCTGCCCCTTTGTACTCAGATTAAAGCTAAAAAACTTCATAAACCAGCTCCAATCTTCCTTTTGTTCTATGCTGATACACTTTGCCGCTTTTATTTGCTTCTGACAGGGTAGCTCGGTCTTTAATGGCGCTGAGAGATTTCCGGAGTTCGGAAATCTACTTTCTTTAATGCATCTCCTGCAAGCAGCTTTCTTTGACTTCCTTTAACTGTACCGGCTCCTCAAATTTAAATTCGCCTATGCATCTTGCCTTGTAAAACCATGGCGATCTTCAATCTCTGGAACCCCTGCAAGATAACCAACTGTGAGGAAAAACACGACTGTGGATGACGGAAGTGGCGGAGACACAATGTGGATGGATAGAATAGACGTGCGGACGAAGATCTGGGACGGAACCGCGACGAGATGGTGGACCGAACTCTGGTGGAGGATTAGTGATTCGCAGGGTGAAAACACACGAAAAACATTAAAAAACACGACAAAACTCAATATATGGTGGCGGAGACGGAGAATGTACGGGCGTACATGCGGCGCTGACGTGGAGAGACCAGGAGCGATAACCTGGCCGATGGTACGAGGAGTACACGTGGACGGGTGACGTGGAGGATGGACTCGGTCAACATTGAAAGGACAAATCTGGACCGTTGATCGGGCTGAGATCAACGGCTGAGAATGATGGAAGGCGGGCCCGAGGGTACGGAGGGTGAATGCTAACAGGTGCGCAGGATCGGGTGATGACAGCCGTTGGATGGAGGGCCGGAGATCGGACGACGGGCATAGATTCCGCTGCCCGGCCATCGTCCGAACGTTAACGCGCGGGCAACGGGCGGTTTTTACTACCGTACTGGGGACAGGTGGCAGCTGATGGACGGAATCGCTGGGCAATGGAGGAAAACCGCCCAGCGCGCGAGGGCGGTGCGGGGAAGACCGACGGGTTTTGGAGGTGACGTGGACAGGCGGGGACCACCACTCGGGCGCGCTCCGCGCCGTCGGATCAGCCTGCAAACGGACGGTGGAGATTCGCCGATCAAACCAAAATATTAAAACACGTTAAATGCGCAATTTCAAAGGTTTTGACAGAATTTTGCGCGGGGGAAAGGTCCGAGGGGCTAAGCGCCCGGAGGGTTTAGCCTTAGGTTCTGGCGCTTGGTCTCATGAGGAAAGGAGCGGGGGCTATGGGGAAGGGGGCTAAGGCCCAAAAGCATAGAATTTACCAATTTAACTCGTTTTAAAAGCGTTTTGGGTGCAATTAAAAGGTAACGAAAGAAGGTTTACGGGGAAATTTGAGGGAACGCAAAGTAAAGGGATGATCCAAAGGGGGTTTTTGGGGAATTAAGGGGGGAAATGGGAAGAATACAAAAGGGGAAACAGAGGTGATAATGGGGTGTTGAGACGTGAATCAGCGGAGAAACCAAAAGATAGGCACAGCACACAGGGGACTCCAAGGAGGATGAATTTTCAGGGGAAAAGCATTCCTTGGAGGCTCCGAAACAATCTAGCCCCCAGCTTGCTTGCCAAGGTTTTCATAGGGGGGCTAACAGTGGCTCCACATGGGGATGGATTCTTTGTGAAGGAGTCAAGAATTCAGAAATTGATCTCTTGGTGCGGGCCAGACGCCCGTTGCGGTAAGCCATCTTTCTTCGTTCTTTAGATTAACTGCCACAATATATTAGATACAAAAATCAACAGAAACATTTTCCCAACCAATCTACCTACCCAAACTAGAACTCTATCAATTTTCCCTTGGGTGCATTTGAACTAGCAGACCCTTTACCTTTTATTTTGCAAAACAAAACAAACCTATTCTAACTCTACCCTTGTTGCTCCATGAGGCCAGATTAGACTGTTGGCCTCATCTATTCCTCTACCTACACTACTACCTGTTGAGATTAAACTGTTCAACAGGTTCCTTCACCTACATTCTAAGACAGGAAATTTAAACACAGCCAAGCCAGGATTAAACTGTCTGACTTGCTGGGCGGAAACTTGAGGAAAACAAAACTGTGAAGGCATGTAATTTTGCAACTGCGAAACATCCTTCTTTCTTCTCTGTGACTCAGGTTTTGAGCATCTTTGAGTCACTCCTTTCCTTTGATCCAGCTCTGATTTTGGGCATATTAGAGCTGGATCTTCATTTTACTGCTGGTCCAGATTTTGAGCTTGTTAGGACCAGCTACTCTTGTTCCTTTGGCTCAGATTTTGAGTTTATTAGAGCCCATCTTTGCCTCGGAGGTTCATGTTTTGAGCATGTCTGAACCTCCATTCTCATTCTGTTTTTGGGACCCTTTCTTTTCTTTCTGCTGGAAATGAAAATTTGCAACGGTATGTACAATGGAAATGAAACTGGAAATGGAGGGTCAGCAGAGATAGTGTTTAAGCATCCTGCCATTGACAGGACCCCCAAACAGCTCGGTACCATCAGGTTCTTGCAAGAAAAACGCATTAGGACCCACAGTGGCTTGGATGATGAATGGACCTTGCCACAAGCTGTCGAATTTGCCGTGTTTTCCTTTATCCTCTCTTCTTGAATCCCATTTTAGGACCTTGTCCCCAACTTTGAAATTTGCTGCTTTGGTTCTTTTGTCAAACTGTCTCTTCATGTTTTCCTGCACTCTGACTGCTCTGTCATAAACCTGCTCTCTTGTTTGTTGAAGATGGATTGTTTCATTGATTCTCCTTATCCTGCTGTCTTTTTCTGATTGGATTTCTTGAACGAGTCTTATCACTGGTATCCCAAGGCTAGTAGGAAAAACTGCTTCTGTCCCATAAACCAGCTGGAAGGGTGATGTGCCAATAGACTTCTTTGTAGTGAGCCTGTCTGCCCACAAGGCGTGTATCAACTTTTTGTGCCAAGATCTTTTGTTCTCTTCCAGCAGCTTCTTAATGATTGTGACCAGGCTTTTATTTGACGATTCAGCTAGGCCATTACCCTGGGGGTAATAGGCAGTTGAATGTCCCAGTGAAATTCCGTACCTGTGACAAAAATCAATCATTCTTTTGGATCCAAAAGCGGCAACATTGTCAGTGATTATTTTCCTTGGGCAGCCAAACCGAGATAAGATGAAGTCTTCTAGGAACCTAATGATGACAGAGTCAGTGGCATTCCTAGTGGGTATGGCTTCGATCCACTTAGTGAAGTAATCAGTAGCAGTCAAGATCCATTTGTGTTGCCCGGAAGAAGAGGGGTGGATTTCTCCAATGAAGTCTAAGCCCCATTGCATGAATGGGCCTTCTATGGTGATAGGTTGCAGAGGGAGGGGAAGGAGCTTCTTTTTTCCTTCAAAAATTTGGCATTTGTGGCAAGTGAGAATCATCTTATGGACATCGCTGAAGAGTGTAGGCCAATAGTAACCAGCCCTGAGTATCTTATTTGCAGTGGTTTTCCAACTCAGGTGACCTCCACATTCCCCAGTATGGAATTCTTGTTTGATTTTCGCAGCTTCAGCTTCAGGCAAACATTTAAGCAAAAGACCATTTGGATTTTTCCAATATAGACTCTCATTTATAATGCATTAATTTCTAGCTTTGAGTTTTATGAATCTGGCCTTTGTTTTGGACAGTTCTGGGGGGGCATTGAGGTGTGTGAGCACGTACATGATATCGGCATACCAAGGAGAGTTCTGAAACTGCTCCTCGACAGTTGGATGAGGTAATCCTTCCTGCTCATCCAGGGCATTCATCATGTTGATATCCAGGGCCCGTAGATTAGTTTCAGCCATTAATTGGGGTAGGCCTTGACCTTTGATTAGCTTTGTGGGCTTGATTTCAATGTCATATTCCAGAATTGTGGCAATCCATTTGCCCCTTTTCCCGTCTGGGTCTTGGGACAAGATATCTTTGACCACTATGTTCGGCACATATGCAATGGTGTGAGAATGCAGAATGTACACCCTAAAGTCTTTCAAGGCCTTGATCAGGGCATAGGCCTGCTTCTCCATGATGTTGTACTTTAAAGGTGCATCTCTCAGGGCTTTACTGAAGAAGGCTATAGGCTGTTCTTTACCCTCCAAATTTTTCTGCAGCAAAACTGCAGCTATTGTGTGTGGGGAAGCAAATGAAAAGATCAGAAAATCTTTGGAAAAGTCAGGGCTGACAAGGACAGGGGCTTGGGTGAGTGCCAGCTTTACTGACTCAAAAGATTTCTTGGCTTCAACAGTCCACTTGATTCTAGCATCTTTCTTTAGCATTTCAGTCATTTTCCTAAGATGCTCAACAAGATTGGGGATAAATCTTCTAAGGAAATTGATCTTCCCAATGAAGGACTGCAGCTCCTTAATGTTTCTTGGAGGTGTAATTTGAAGTATTCCCTCAACTCTCTGGGGATCTATCCTAATCCCTTTCTCGGATATGATGTGGCCAAGAAGTTTACCTTCCTGCAGCCCAAAGACAGTCTTCTTGGGATTTAGGGACAGACCGTACCTTCTACATTTTTCAAAAACTTTCCTCAGATGTTTTAAGTGTTCTTCTTCTGTTTTAGAAAAGACAGTCAAGTCATCCAAGTAGATAACTATAAAGCATCCAATCTCATCTGAGAAAGCAATATCCATTGCTCTCTGGAAGGTAGCTCTAGCATTCATCAATCCAAAGGGCATCTTCACATACATGAAGGTGCCCCATGGAGTGGTAAAAGCTGTTTTGAGTTGATCTTCTGGGAGTACCAGAACTTGGTTGTATCCAGAAAAACCGTCAAGCAGGGAAATTCTTTTAGAGCCCACTACCTTCTGTAGGATATGTTCCATTCTCGGCAAAGGGTAGTTATCTTTCAGGGAGGCTCTATTGAGGTTTCTGAAATCTATACATAGTCTAATCTCTCCCGTCTTCTTCCTTACAGCCACTAGGTTTGACACCCAGTCAGAAAACCTTACAGGGAAAATAATGCCGGCATCATACATCTTCTTAATTTCCTTTTCTACTGCAGGCAATTGTTTTGGATTAATTCTGTGAAGTTTTTGTCTGAAAGGTTTCTGATTTTCCCTCAGCGGTATCTTATGTTGTATAATGTTGGTGTCATAGGCCTTTAGGTCTTCGTAGCTCCATGCAAACACATCAATGAATTCCTTAAACAAGTCAGTGTATCTTTTCTTCATGTCTGCGGGTATAGACCTAGCCAGTTTTATCATTTTGGGTTTGTCTTTAGTGCCTATGTTACATTCTTCTATATCTGATTCTGCATGCTCTATTGTGGGCTTCTTTGCAACATCATCGAAATCGAAGAGGTCCTCTAAGGGTGCTAAGCCTCTTGGTATGTTCTTGTCTTTGGCTTGCAGCACCTCCATTTCCTCTCTATCTGTGTTCTCACGTTTTATGGTTGAATCTCCAGTTTCTTCAGAAAAGGAGTTTATTTCTATACTACAAGGCGTTTCTAGTTCATCTGGGGAATCCTCACTTGAGCAACTGTCATCAGATTTTGAGTCTGAATCAGAAAATTCAAACTCATTTCTGCCCGTCAGGAAATCTTCAACCTGTTTGTCTCCTTCAAAAACCTGCCAGTATTTTTCATTGTCTGGCACTGCAGGTCTGAATTTAGTCTGTATGATGATCTGTTGGTCAACTGGGGTCTTAGGATAAGAGCTAGCTAGGCAGGCTAGTCCATTGGCAATAGCGTTTTGACCCCTAGGAATGAACACTAACTCATACTCGACAAATGTTTGCAGCAAGTCTAAAGTGTCATTCCTGTATGCTCTTAGTCTAGGATGTTTTGCTGAATACTCACCATTCACCTGTTTGATTACTAACTCTGAATCCCCTCTCACGGCTATCTTTCGGGCTCCTAACTTTTTCAGCAGATTTAAGCCCAAGATTAGAGCCTCATATTCTGCAATGTTATTCGTGCATTTGAAATGCAGATTGACAGCGTGGCTCTCTGCGTGGTCATTTTCGGTGTTACGCAGCCACACTCCTGCTCCAGCGCTTTGTCTAGTACAGGACCCATCAAAGTTCATTTCCCATAGCGGCTCTTTGTTTGCTTCCGCTTCACTTTCTCCCTTACAGTTGGGTTCACCATTAGGTTGAGTTGGGAGGTCTGTACTAGGTTGTAAACTGTCTTGTTGCTCATAGGGGCCATGGACGTCGGGGAGGTGGTCATCTTGCTGCTCTGGTCTTGTTTCTGTTTCTGTTTTACTTAGAGTGAGAGGACCACCACCGATCCTACAGGCTTCATTGCTGATTTCCTCTTTGTTTTCAGTGTGCTGCCCATGGTTTTCCTGATCATATTCTTCTAGGGTGGCCATTATGTGGAGGTCCATAGGCTCGGTGTTCTCGTTGGTATGCCTATTCTGGGATTCTGGCTCCTCTAAGGATTCATCATTACAAAAGATGAAGGAGTCAAGGTCGGTATGTACAGAGTACAATGGTGAGTTTTCAGGTTTCTCGGGGCTGTTGACTAGGAATTTCATTTGGGATTCTCTATATAGTCTTCTTAATTGGCCAAATATAGGGATAGTGGCATATGAGCCATCCATCTGCATGGTGCCTTGCAGCTTGGCTCCCCATGATCTAGACAATAACATGCCATACTTGGGTGGCACGTCTGCCACCACTACATCCATGACCATACATTTCGCAGGAATTTGAGTCAAGCTTACACATAGGTCTTTGATGAGGCCTAGGCATTTTACTCTACTCGAGTCAAAAGAATATAAGTCTTTGTAGGGTCTGGTGATTTCTAGGCCTAACCTTTCCATTACTACCTTAGGCATCAGGTTGTGTGAGGCTCCAGAATCATGCATTGCGTTGTGGAGGATCTGGTCATGGATGTTAAGACTGATATAAAAAGGTGGGACTACCCCCTCCTGAAACTTCCCCTCGATTTTTGGACCAAATAGGAGGGCGGGTTGATCATCATTCAAATTTACAGAGTCATTTATTTCCCCCAGATTTAAGGCTTTCAAAATTTGGCCTTTGTATACAACCTGAGTGGCCAGCTCAGATAATGGTACAGAGATTTTGATCTTTGCGATCTCACTTTCTAAACTGAAAGTGGATTGACTTTTGGGAATGTTCAAATCTGTTTTATTTGCAACTACCTTAGTAGCTGAATCAGTGTGTGTTTTATCATTATGTACATGTGTGGAAACATTTTTATCAGGAGCGCTAACTGAAGTGCTAGTGCTGCTAGTTAGTTGACTTTGTTTTTCGTTGTCCTGATTGTCTTTCTGTTTGTTTTTCTCCGAACTTTTGGCCGTCGAGTTGTTATTCACAACAGTTACTTTAGGAGATTTTTCAGGCCTCTTTTTGATGGTTACCTCAGGAATTTTAGGTTTGGAAGTGTCTTGGTTCCTTTTACTCCTGAGCTCATATTGTTCTCGGACTTGTAGCATGGCATTTTCGAATCCCAACCTATACTCCTCAAACTCAAACCATTCCTCCTCCCCATAAGAGGTTGAGGGTTGGTATTCTTCTAAATCACAGTTTAGGATTGAATCCTCCGTTTCGAACATGTTTATCACATTCCCTTCAGATTCTTCTATGATTCCCTCATCCTCATCCAGAAAGTTTTGGAAAGGGGGAATGACTTGCTGATCTGACTCTTTCTGTCTGTTGGGAATGTTGTTGTTTCTTCTGAGGTTTTGATTTTGGTTTTGATTTTGGTTCCTGTTCTGAGTGATAGCCATCTTTTCGACCACTTGGCATAGCTTATCCAGATTCTTTGACAATCTGTCAATATTCGGATCTGAAGTGGAGGCTATAGTGTCATCCTTGTATGTTACTCTCTTCTCAGCCCTCAGTTTTGCCCTCTTCTCTATTAGATTTGCTTCTATGTTTACTGCCCCTTTCTGCATGTCTTCCAAAGTGGTGTACTCTTTATCCCTAAGCTCATAGGCCATGTCAGCATCAAATCCCTCAGGATATTTAGCTAAGGCCATACCTTGTGGAGGTTTCATTTGCGGAGGGAGAGCGTTATAGATGCTGTTGAATCTAGTGGTGTAATCATGGATGCTCTCTCCTGCGTTTCTCTTAAGGGACATGTACTCTGCTAGGAGCTGACGAGGGTTTGCCCTAGTTTCCCATTTATTTATGAAAGTCTGGTATAAAGCAGGTAGATCATTAATGCTACCAGCAGGCAGGTTCTTAAACCATTTCTTCACTTCACCCCCTAAGCTCTGGGCAAAGATTCTCATTTTGATTGTTTCATCATCAATTTCCATGTAGTCAAAAGAATCCTCCATCTTATCTACATGTTGTTGTGCTGTTGTAGGCTCTTTAGCAGGGAAGTGTGGGATTTTTGACTGATAATCATTTGGTAAGGGTAACAAGGGTTGCGGTAAGACTAAAGGTGCATACCAAGTTGCCATGGTGATGTTCTGCTGAGGCAAAGGGTTCACTTGGGCAGCTGGTATTTGGATGACAGGGATGTTTGGACCAACAGAAGTCTGCTGAGAAGATCTAGGGCGAGGAAGCCCCAAGTTTTGGAGAAAATGAAGGTCAGGAGGTGTGGAAGGATGGGTTTCACTGTCCCTAGTGTTTGGCTGGTCTGAAACACTGAATGACCTAGTTCTAGGTAATCTGTTTTGAGGGTCTAGGTCAAAGAAAGGATCTAATAGAGCTGCAAGATCTTCTGGTGCAGAATTAGCCCTATGAATGTTGCTGGAAACAGCTGGTCTCCTACTCACGGGTGTCCTTTTAAGGATTTTCTCAGGATTATCAACTGTTTCAGGTGGGTTTGGATCAGGGAAAGCTCTTGTATGAATGGTTCTGTGAGCCAGAATGTTGTTTGTAAGCCAAGCAGCCTAACCCTACTTGTTATTTCTACTTTGTGGATGATGTTGTCTTGGGAACTGGCCTCCCTGTGGGGTCTTTTATACGTTTCGGGACTGGTCTCCCAGTGGAGTCTGATATGAAGCCAAGATATTCAGCAGGCCTACTGATCACCAGTGGAGTCTTTAACGTTTAGGAACAATGGAGTCGCCAGGTGGAGGGTTTAAGATGTTTCTAGGGTACACTGTCCACCACAGTGCTCAAGCACTATCACCTTTCAGGAATCCCCTCTAGAGCAACAGGCTCCAACCAGAGATTGACTGGGAGGGCATTTACCCGATATGTCACCCCTGAATAGAGGATGAGATCTGGAGGCTACCTGGCCCTTTCCAGGCTCTGTCTAAGAGTATGGTGGATATTCAATGACGGAGGCTGATTCAAGAAAGGTGTGACTTACTGTCAACCTAACCAGAGCTCTGAGCTTCTAAGGATGTTTGAAATGTAAAGCACTCAGAGTCCCCAGTGGAGTCGCCATTATGTTGGGGTTCCCATGTTTTGGCCAGGTTGACGGAGACCAAAAGATGAGACAACATAGAACCACTTTGGGACCTTAGGATCTAGCCCTCCTAGGTCCAGAGAGGGATCTCTCTATGATGTTCAAAGGATATGTGACTTTGAAGTTCTCAATTGTGATTTTAGGCTAGTTATAGGTTCAAGGTTGTTTGTTTGATTGTTTGAGTTTGGTTGTTGAGAATCAGGAAGGAAGGTTTCATCAAAAGACCAGTAAGGGTAAAGAAGGAGGCTGGGCAAGAATAGATGACTCAGGGAACATCAAGGCCATTGGGCAATGGAGTCAAGAAAGGATTTGCTTATGTTCAATGTGTAAGCTTCAGTTGGGCTAGTCATCTAGAGCATCTGGATCTCAAAGACTGATTGGCGGGGTGGAGCATTAAGAAATGAGGGTGAAGGATGGGAACCATCTGATTTCATCTATAGATCAGGCCAGAGGTCATTTAACTCCAGGCCTGCTTGGAAGAAACCGTAGGCAACACAAAGGATCTTTGAAAAGGTTTATATGGAAGGGCAGGTTAAGCAGAGGCAGCGACAGGCTTTACACCTCCCAATGTTCCTAACCTCTTTCAATTAAATCTTAGCAAAACATCTGAACACTGATTCTATCAACTTGCACATTAGAGAGCAGGCAATAATCATCCACTACACTGGTTTAGTTGATTCAAAACGACATTCAGACACACATATAAGCAGAAAACATTAAAGACTGAGAGAGCTGGGACATAAGGTACCTAACAAGGGTAAGTCTTATGTCATGCGTTCAGATGTCAGTCAGAAGAACATGAAACGAAATGGAAATAAACAGAGATAAGAAAAACATCACCAACTGCTGTAGATCAGGATCCAACGAAAACTGCTTATCATGTTAAACACAACACCAATCAGGTACATCACTGCCCAAAGCCTTTACATTCAGCCCGAATACATACTATTTCTCAACCTGTCATACAACTGTTACACAGAAAATCTGGCTCGGGAGAAAATGCTTGCAATTCACTGATGAAGCAACAACAACCATTACAATGATATCCCTCTGTGCTTTATAGCAGCAGAGACACAGAGGGCCGACTGAGGAGGTAGGTGAATCTTTAATGTTACATTTAAACACACCACACATGCAGGGCCGAAGTACCCCAGGTGATTTGAATGAACATGGCATGAATCACAGTGAATCGTCTCATTACTGTCCGATCGTTTTCGAGCCGTAGTTTAGTCAGTTTTCCGTGAGTGTGCGCGCATCATGTGCCGCAGGTGCCGTGATCTCGAAGAATAAAAACATTCTGCTGATGAAAACCCTGATGTTACTTTTGTCTGCGTTTCGGGGTTTGTGATTTGTTGTTCTGCCCCTTTGTACTCAGATTAAAGCTAAAAACCTTCATAAACCAGCTCCAATCTTCCTTTTGTTCTGTGCTGATACACTTTGCCACGTTTATTTGCTTCTGACAGGGTAGCTCGGTCTTTAATGGCGCTGAGAGATTTCCGGAGTTCGGAAATCTACTTTCTTTAATGCATCTCCTGCCAGCAGCTTTCTTTGACTTCCTTTAACTGTACCGGCTCCTCAAATTTAAATTCGCCTATGCATATTGCCTTGTAAAACCATGGCGATCTTCAATCTCTGGAACCCCTGCAAGATAACCAACTGTGAGGAAAAACACGACTGTGGATGACGGAAGTGGCGGAGACACAATGTGGATGGATAGAATAGACGTGCGGACGAAGATCTGGGACGGAACCGCGACGAGATGGTGGACCGAACTCTGGTGGAGGATTAGTGATTCGCAGGGTGAAAACACACGAAAAACATTAAAAAACACGACAAAACTCCATATATGGTGGCGGAGACGGAGAATGTACGGGCGCACATGCGGCGCTGACGTGGAGAGACCGGGAGCGATAACCTGGCCGATGGTACGAGGAGTACACGTGGACGGGTGACGTGGTGGATGGACTCGGTCAACATTGAAGGGACAAATCTGGACCGTTGATCGGGCTGAGATCAATGGTTGAGAATGATGGAAGGCGGGCCCGAGGGTACGGAGGGTGAATGCTAACAGGTGCGCAGGATCGGGTGATGACAGCCGTTGGATGGAGGGCCGGAGATCGGACGACGGGCATAGATTCCGCTGCCCGGCCATCGTTCGAATGTTAACGCGTGGGCAACGGGCGGTTTTTACTACCGTACTGGGGACAGGTGGCAGCTGATGGACGGAATCGCTAGGCAATGGAGGAAAACCGCCCAGCGCGCGAGGGCGGTGCGGAGAAGACCGGCGGGTTTTGGAGGTGACGTGGACAGGCGGGGACCACCACCCGGGCGCGCTCCGCGCCGTCGGATCAGCCTGCAAACGGATGGTGGAGATTCGCCGATCAGACCAAAATATTAAAACACGTTAAATGCGCAATTTCAAAGGTTTTGACGGAATTTTGCGCGGAGGAAAGGTCCGAGGGGTTAAGCGCCCGGAGGGTTTAGCCTTAGGTTCTGGCGCTGGGTCTCATGAGGAAAGGTGCGGGGGCTATGGGGAAGGGGGCTAAGGCCCAAAAGCATAGAATTTACCAATTTAACTCGTTTTAAAAGCGTTTTGGGTGCAATTAAAAGGTAACGAAAGAAGGTTTACAGGGAAATTTGAGGGAACGCAAAGTAAAGGGATGATCCAAAGGGGGTTTTGGGGAATTGAGGGGGGAAATGGGAAGAATACAAAAGGGGAAACAGAGGTGATAATGGGGTGTTGAGACGTGAATCAGCGGAGAAACCAAAAGATAGGCACAACACACAGGGGACTCCAAGGAGGATGAATTTTCAGGGGAAAAGCATTCCTTGGAGGCTCCGAAACAATCTAGCCCCCAGCTTGCTTGCCAAGGATTTCATAGGGGGGGCTAACACATCCAATGACAAAGGGAAACTACTTAAATTTCTACTTCAAATGGAAATTTATAATTCTGAAAGCAACTACAACAATTGACAAAATGAAAGCAAGAGCTTAAGCTACATCAAATGATACAATGAAAGCATGAAAATAACTACATTAAAAACATAAAATGCAGAACCTTCACTGTTTGCAAGGTCCCTCCACAAACATGTGGTATCAAAGCTTCACACGAATAGTCAGCTATGCATCAAATGTTCAAAGCACTTCTTCATTAAAAAGGATGTAAAATAAAGTTTTAACAATTCATTGTATGCTTCAGAAAATTAGCCTCTCTTATTTGTTTCAATGGAGTGTTTATATAGGGGTTACAATGTAATTTCATGGAGATTCATATGGATATAGATCATAAATGAATGGACTCTAGTTTCCACGAATTTGGTGAAGCACAATCCATTCCAACCTCAGTTTTCTTTAGTGGGCATTTATTAACACATGGGCGCAATGTTTTCTCATGCAACTACAAAATAGGGCTCCAAAGAACCTAAAATATATCCCAAATGGTAAAGAATTTGGGAAAACTGCTCACGAAGAACTTAATGGGGCCCGTGTTGAACAACACCCATGTTTTTTTTTTGCAAGATTCAATTTAGTTTTCTCTAAAAACATGTTTTAATTTGAATGGTCAAAACTGCTGCGATTTTTCCTTGATATTTTCCTGGAGGTCCACATGTGCAAGCTAGGTGGAATTTGACCAACAACAATCCATATTAGAGCTTCTAGAAAAAATGTCCATGTGTCATAATTCATTCTAGAGTGGTTGTTATAGGTCAATTTGGGCACCATATCCAATGACCTGGTTAACTGGACATCATCTCCAAGACCATTGATCAAGGGTCTATCATTCCCTATCATTTCAGTTGCTACATGCCCTAAGACAAGAAACAAGACAAATCAAGAAAGACTTTGATCAAGCAAAGGTTTCCATCGTTTGAAGCTTATTATATAATATATGAAAGATTACCAACGCAGGCTCTAATGGGCCTAAGTGCGTTGCATATGCAGGTAGACCCATGCAAGGCTACTTTGCAAAGCACTTCCCGACATTCACAGGTGCGTTTGTCACATTGAGAGTGAAATTCTCATTGTTCCGGAATCTCCACTTGGCCAATGCCTTCTAGAAGAGTTCACATGTGTCAAGCTTCAGATCCAAGTGTCCATTTGACATCTACATGACTGGAAACATGTATTGCCTATTATTGGAAAGTCATTGATTACAAAACAACCTACAGTTCATCTATAAATTGAGCACAGATCTAAGTGCTTGATAAGGAAGAATTTGAGTAGAGAAATGCTGGAGAATTTTCAATTGAGAGCTAGATTTGTGTAGCTATTGATGGAGAGATTTATACTATGATGAGGCTTGGGAACGTTGCTGGAAGGTCACTTCAAATTAGTCACTAGGTTGTAACCTATCCTTCTATCATCAATAAATAATACTACTTATTTTTCCCTATATGCATCTGTATTGGCTTTTATTTTATATATTGCAAGATCTTGGTTGATGATATGGTTTATTCTTTACTAATTTAGCTAACTAGCTTGAATAGATATCTATATTATTGCATCTTCTGCTATTTTAGTGTTCTTTCTTGCAGGAAGCATTCAACCCAAAAAACTGCTTGAATTTGAAGCTACAACAGAAGTGACAGAAGTAGCCATTTGGAAGCGACTGATCAAGTAAGCCTCCAATCCTCTCTGTATATCTATTTTGAGTTAGGAAAAATAGTCGTATAGTCTTTCACATGTTATTCTAGACTAGCACCTGTCTAGGGAAGCATGATTTATCTGTAATTCAAAATTCTGGCCCAACAAATTGGCGACTCCACTGGATTGTTATTTTTTCTTGTGTCAACCTCGTTAAAAAATGAAACAAGTTCCTATGAGGATGGTTGTTTTACTGTGTCAACCTCGTCAAAAAATGAAACATATTATGAGGATAGTTTTTTTTTCTTTTCTTGTGTCAACCTTGTTAAAAAATGAAACAAGTGCCTATGAGGATAGTTCTTTTACTGTGTCAACCTGGTTAAAAAATGAAACAGGTCATGAGCATAGTTCTTTTCCTGTGTCAAGCTCGTTAAAAAATGAAACAAATCCTCTCTTATAATGAACCTTCATTCCATCTAGGTATTAGTAACCAGTAATATACTTAGGTGAATGAAATGAATCTTGGGGGGCATCTACTCTTGCAGGGGGCATTCGACATGTGCTCTTGCATGGGGCATTCAAAGCATTCTTACCTATTGCACGCAATTGATAGCTGAATTTCGGGGGAAAAATCAGGTTTAGAGCTCCAAAATGCAAATGGTAACTATGGAATGGTAAAAATGAATAGTCATTTAATTGTTTGTAAATCATATTTACTGCTATGACTATAGTTTTATTATTTTTTTATCATGAAAAAAGCATTTTTAATCCATTTTATGTTGTTCTGAATAGGAAATACAACTGATGAACACATTAGTCGTGCAAATTTATTTCAAAGAATGACTTGACCACAAAGCATAATTTTTCTCCTTTTTTTTCGAGCTTTGTTAAAAATGAAAAATGATTTGAAGCACACTTTTATCTCTTTTTTGAGCTTCTATAACAGCAAAAAAAGAACCCCTGGAGTCTTCTTTAAGCTCTTTTCAGACTCCGATAATGTGAAAATATTGTCGAGCACTTGTCTTTTCGAGCTCGTTAAAGTAAATGAATTGATATCTACTCAGTATAAGTTTAACCCTTTTCCGGATTGAGATGGATTATTTACGAAAAATGAATACCTTGGTTAAACATGACCAAAGAGATTCTCTCAGATATTGCTTTACACTTTTTTGGGTCTGAGTGACAGATTTACGAAAAATTACTTTTGGAGTTCTCTTTTTTCCTCTTTTTCAGACTCTCTAAATATGAAAAAGGACCGGGCTATCACTGCCATTAATCTCGTTAAAACATAAAATAGTGACGAGCTTGTCGATCATGGAAAGAATCAAGTTTCATTCATCGCTAGACTCGTTAAATTATTAAATAACGATACTTTATTTACTCGAAGGGTTGAATTATAGATCAAGAAAATGTTATCCTCCTCAATCTTGTTAAAAAATAAAGAGCTACTGGTCGACAAATGACTGGGGAAAATTTGGGAAAAGTAAGTAAAGTTTCTTTTTGGTAGCAAGTCGCTTTTGAACATGACACTTCTTCACTCCATGTCCGTGACTGTTTGGGTTGGGTAATCATCTTGACGGTTCATTCACACCTATGGTTCATCATACCTTCACTTTGGTTTTGGGTCAATGCTTCCAACTCATCATAGTGTCGCCGATATGTTCAAGAGAAGTCATCCAGTGATTAAAAACTCATCCCTTTGCAATAATTTTAAACCTTCATTTTCATGACCGTCATCCCTGAAAATTGCTATATCAAGTAATACCCTTGTCTCCGAAATCAGTAAGTCCAGTTTTGCAATAAGGTGACTTCCTGTCGATGACAAATCAATATCTAGGAAGTTCACTCTGAAACATCAGATTCCAATACTATGAGGCTTGTTACAACATCGACAAGATCCTCACTTCCAGACCTTTGACCGAAATATTTTGTTTGGCATTTGACATCAAATCATCTATTCACGCCTTGCGAAATGTACTGCAGTACCTTGAGGGCCATTGAAATTAATTGTGGTTCTCTCATGTTTGTTAATAGCTCACATCATTAGCTGGTAATCAAATGATGTCTTTCCATGTTCGACTACAAATTGTATATTCGCATGGCTAGACTTGTACTCGAATGATCAAGTGAACAAGATAAAAATACCCCGGATCAAGTTTCAGCCATCCAGGATTCGATTTTAGGATTGTTGTTGTTGAGCGGATTAATCGATCTTGCGGACAAGACCGATCTCCCTAGTTCCAAAAGACAATCTAGCAACAAAGAGCCAAATAAACTAATCTTTCTCTAAGAATATATGATTTACAAAAAGCACTATAGAGGTGTAAAAGAATTACCGTAGGTCCAGCACTTGTTTGAAGTCATTTTTGTCCCTCGTGCACTTGAAGGAGTTATCTTTGTAACCTGCAGTCACAAACAAGAAAAATATTAAATAGCACCTGTATAGAAATCATCATAAATAATCTTATCATAGTGATCAAGGAATCTATGAAATAAACCATTAACTAACAGCTTATTGAGAAAAATGAATATATTTGTATTAATTTCAAAAGAAGGAAAACCTTACAACCTTAGCCTTGATGTTGAACAGGCCTTCCCAGGGTCCAAAGCAAGAATCTCCTCTACTCTGATAAGCTTTGCACTCCTCCAACCGAGACAGATAGAGGTATGTGATCTCTCCTCACAAAAATCTCAGTTAAATGAGTCTGAATCCCAATAGCACTTAACCTCAAATATTTCTAAAGCTTGAACTCCCTTTGAGGCTACCCAATGCCTCTTTTTATAGTGGAAAAGAGGAGGTTTCAGTTCCAACTTTGAAGGGATAGAATCCTCCTTCAAAGGGATAAGCTCCTCACATCAAGGGGTTAGCTCCATAAGGTAAGGGATACATGAACCTCATAAGAGCGGTTCTGCCACCGCAAGGTATTTTCTAAAAGCTTCTAGAATTTACTGAAAGTGAGATTTTTTGAGTTTACTTGCGCCTTTTTAATCTTTACAGGGGTCCGAACCCATAACACAGAGAAAGTGTGTTCAGGTATGTAGAAGACATGAACATTAGGTGCGGGACCACAGGCAAGATATAGAGAAAGTGCGACACCAAAGTTAAGGAGATTTTTAGAAAACTTTTCTCTGATTTTCAAGGCTTGACATGAGAAACTGATATGTTAGAATTGCAAAGGAGGAAGTATGAGTGATAATGAGCTCATACACATAGCAGAATGTCAGGATGACAATTTTCCATGTAACAGATTGCCCCGTAAAGTGAAAAGTATGGAATAGATGAAGCTGAAGTCTATCATATATGAAGAGTGCAGTACTTTATCATTTCAAGGATCATCCTGTGGACACCCCAGTTAGAACCTGTAAAAAAATTCAATGCAATATATATATATATATATCACCGCTGAGGTAGGCATTCCCATACTCAGATCAAAACTAACTAGAAATTGATTCAAACTGTTCTGATACAGGAATGATTTTGAGTACATCACAGTATAAACATATGTAGACACAGTATGGACGCAACCATCTATTTATGAATAGTCCACTGTATAAATGATAAAAAAATTCCTTGCAGCCTGGATGGTAGAAACTAGATCCAGGGTCTTGATTTCCGCTTCTCGAACCAGTACGATTATATCCATGTGAATGAATGTGTCGAAGTTGAACATGGTAGAAACCACTTGATTACCAGTCAATGATGTAAACTGTTAACAAGTGTGAGAGTAACCACCAGTAATTTCAATGGCCCTCAAAGTACTCAGTACAATCCATGAAATGTGAATGAATGAGCTGAATTCGAACATGTCACGGAATCATTCGATCGAAGGTCAATGATGCAACCTGTCGTCGAAGGTGAGAAATCTTCCATTGAGGCATGCAGATTTCAAGGTACTAATGATTTCTAGATCAATTTCCTAGATAATGAGTTGTCGTCGATAGAAAGTGATCCGTCGTAGGCAAGCCCACAACACGAAATCATAGATCAAGTTTTAAAAATATGTTGGCAAGGACTGACTCAGGGATGGTCAAAATGGATGACAGATATTTTGCAGATGAATGGTTTATTTGAACTGTCCTCTTGAACACATAACGACACTGCAGATGGTTTGGTGACAATTAACCCAAAGCTAATACCCAGAAACCGGTTGAAAACTTTCAATGTGGTTTGATTAACTGTTAGGTAAAGGATTTCCAAACCCAGGTGGACAAAATGTGTCATGTTCAAGAGTGGTTAACTAGATTTTCAAAAAATAAAAATACAACAAACAAGTCCATTTTTCTCTCTTTTCCCCCACCATTTCTGGAAAGTACCTCTTTATTTTTGACAAGCTTGAGGAGGATAACATTTGCTTTTTTATAAGCTCATCCTTCAGATGAGTCCAACTTAGTTTAAGATTCGAACCCTAAGAAGGAGTGGTTCGTTCCTGTTTAGAATTGAACAGGTCCTTTATTGTTAAATTTTAACGAGTCCAATATAGGAGAAACTTGGTGTTTTTCAATTTTAGGGAGTCAGAAGAAAAACTTAAGAAAAATCCGTGGGTGTACTTTTTCATAAATTTAGTCTCTCGAGTGCGAAAAAGGATAGAATAATGCGGGAGAGAACTCTATTGACCGTAATTAGTCAACATATACCTTTTTCGTAAATAGTCCATTTCAGTTCGTAAAAGGGGTAAACTTATACTGAAAGGACGATCATTCATTTACTTTAACGAGTTTGAATAATCAAGTGCTTGGAAATATTTTCATGTTTAGAGAGTCTGAAAAGGGCTTAAAAGAGGAATCCAAATTTTCGCTTTTTCGTAATTTTTTGAAAGAGTCTGAAAAAGTGATACAAGTATGCTCTTTGTTGAAAAACGATCAATTCTCCTGAAAATTCCAATTTCTGCACAAAAAATTGAAACATTACACATACCTGTTTAAGATAAATAAAAATGCTTTCAAAAATAACCTTTTTTAAAGTGAAAAATAAACAAATTAGAAACTCGTTTTTTCGAAAAAACTTATAAAAAGGGCTTTTCCAATTTCATTTTTACCGTTCGAGTTTAGAGTGAAAAGTAAAAGCTTTTGGGTAAAAAATTTCTTGTGAAGATACTGGAAAATCCGTCTGACGAAATCGAGAACCATCAGCTCCAGGTAATCCACGACCTCCTAACCTTGTATTTCATCCATTTGCATTTCATTTTAGGCTCTAGTTTTCATTTTTAAGAGAAAAATATGTTTAGAAAATCGCCCGCGGGGGTCCGCAAGCACAACACACGGGACCTGCGGACCCCGACCTTTTTATATGTAGAAAAAGGTCGTGGGTTTGCACTTGTCACACAACACGCGTGCGTTCCTACGCACTGTGTATGAAGACAAAGTGCGGACCCCGCGCAATTAGATTTCAAAATTAAATTTCTCAATTGCCGCCCAAAATTTTTCAAATTAGATTGTTCTAATATATCTTCTTATGCATTGTAGGATAAACAAGATGCTGATTTGGAGAGAACATGAGCATGAAGATGTGGATGAAGCCGCAATGCTCCATATGCCCACAATGCAAGCATTAAGAGCATGCGGTTTGTATAAATTCCGGGCCATTCAGGGCATGAGGGCATAGGTAGACCTCCTAACATGGCTGGTGAACAGGTGGAATGTACAGGACCAGTGTTTCATTATTGGCGGCCACCGGCTTGAAATCGAGCTGGAGGATATTTATTTTCTGACTGGTTTGTCCAAAAGGGGCGAACAAATTTCCTTGTTTGGGACTAGGCCAGGTGGCCAGACTGTCGCTAGTCTTCGACAAGAGTTGTGTAATGATAAGGCAGACCCTAGGGACAAACGGATTGACATAAAAACTATCATCCATCCCGAGCTAAAATTTATCGCATTTACTGTTACTAGGCTGTGTGGGAGTGCAACACTGCATGTGGCTACCGGTTCCTAGATGTGCATTGCTGTAGACTGTTTTCGAGGCACCATTTTCAACTGGTGCAAAGTTGTGTTGGCCAATGTAAAAGGCCAAATAACTAGAGAGAAGAATGGAAAACTAAATAAATTTGGATATGGATCCATTGCAGTCACCTTTTCTCTAGAGAGGATCCCCATGTTAGCTCCGCAGAACATTCCTGTTGATGCCGGTCGACTTCGAGAACCTAGGATGGTTCGTTGGGTTGAATTAATGGCTCGTCATGGTATTGAGGGCATCGAGATTGTTCGATTTCCTCCTTCATATTTTCGTTGGATAGAATGCCAACTTTTCGTTATAGAGGATTTTCCATACGCCGGGATAGATTTCCGCTGCGACCGAGAGATGACTCTCCCAACAGGGGAACAGTGGGATGAATCAGGTAAAATCATTTTCAACAATTTCTAGTTCTAATTTTTTTTTGTTTTTTAATCATCTTGAAAATAATAACCAAAAGTTTTGAATTCAAATTTGGGCCCACAGTGACCAGCCCATCTCCAGCCTTATGAAAGAAGACAACCAGTTGCAGCCGCACCAGCCCCAGCAGTCTAATTAGCAGAGATCATGTCTGATTTAGAGCATCACCTAGAGCGTCTGACTCTAGACATTCTAGAGACGGACATAGATGAGATTCCTCTCAGATTATAGAGATACATGATTGGTGTTCCAGGACCTTTTAGGAGGTTCCTGTGTAGGGTGGCTCAGGCAGTGGTATCTTATCGTGATCACCATTAGTGATGGGATGATCATGTCGTAGACTCATACTTTTGACCTTTTGTATTACCATTTTTGCCAATCATAAGGTGTTTCCAACCTATGATCGAAGACGATGTATATTTTTTGAAAACACTTCTATACTATGATATATATCACTATTTACCGACTATCTGTGTACATGTTATGAATGTTTTTTAATTTACTGTTTTGATTATTGCAAATGTCGATTTATCATACTAGAAGCAACTACATCTTCTAATGTATTTAAATGTCTTGGAATATGTTGATATTCAATGTAATAAAATTCACGTTCCAAGAGACAAACTCTAAAAAATAACCGTAATACCACTGGATTTATAATGGCATAAACCCTGTTGAGCTATAATACAACAAGTTCAGAATCCAACCTAACAATCAAACTCCGAATTCCAAAAGATATGGATTCAGATAGTAACTCAATCACTGCACTATACTCTGCAATGTTATTCGTTGTTTGACCAAGGCTTACCCCATGCATAGATACTAACTCGTCAGAGGGTGGATAAATAACCCAAGCTGCGGAAGAAATGTTCTGTGTACTACGACAAGCACCATCAACAAAACCAACGTAGGTTTGAAGAGACGTCGACATCTACAATATCAAGAGTAAAACTCAGATAAGCAGGAATAGTGAAAAAACACACTTCTAAACTAGGCACGCTTTAATCTAAGACACACCAGCAATAAAGAAATCTAATCTAAATAAATCTCCACACCACGTTTAAGCATAATATATCTTTAGATAAAGCCCATTTCTAGGTTTATCTAAAGGGACACCGTCAAAATCTATCAGCTCATAGGCCCCTTTTGCCAGCTTTTGCTTAAAAATGAATGGACCATGCCACATAGGCACAAATTTTCCAGCTCCTAGCTTCTCGTTGGCTTCATCATAAAATAATACTAGGTGTCATTCTGAAAAATTTCGAGGGGTAACACTTCTATCGTACTGAGCTTTTATTCGTTTGACATGAGCCTCGTTTGCTATTGCAGCATTTCGTCGATTCTCATCTAGCTGAGCCAAGTACAAAAAACGTTTCTCCTTTTCAGAAGTAGCTGGAAGTAATTCTATGGGTAATTTCAAAGACGGAATTTCGCATTCAATCAGTAACACAGCTTCCAAACCATAAACCAGTTGAAGGGGAGTGAAACCAGTTGATGTTTTTACCAAGGTTCGATATGCCCAAAGTGCTGAAAATAACATGGAATTCCAATTCGACTTATGAATACTGATAATTCGTCTGATCATAGTGACTAAAAATTTATTTATGGCTTCAACCAGACCATTGGCTTGCGAATAATATGGAGTGGAACTATCGTGGCACAGGCCAAGTTGATCTGTTAGTTCAGTCATCATGATATTTCGAAAATGACTTCCATGATTTGTAATAATGGCTTGAGGAACACCGAACCTAGAAATTATGTGATTGAATACAAAAGTTGCAGCAGTCTTGCCGTTAGCCAAAAATTTAGGCATTTCCTTGGCCCACTTAGTAAAATAATCTACCGCTAAGATAATATATGCATGTCCCCTGGCCAAGTGAGGGTTACATGTAATAAAGTCAATACCCCATTTTGAAAAAGGACCGACAACAATTATAGGGTGAATAGGAGTGGGTGGCGCACGCATCTTACGATCAAAAAGTTGACAATTGTGGCATTTCCGAATTGCATAAATACAATCTTTGAATAACGACAGGCATAAATAAACAGCTCGCAATATATTTTGGGCTGTGGAATACCCAGACATATGACTGGCACATGCCCCAGAATGTCAGTCATTTAAAACCTTCTCAGCTTCTTCATGAGTAAGACAACGTCGGAAAACAGAATCCGCTCCATGATGATAGATTGTATCACCGATAATATTGTATTGTTGGGATTGGAAACGTATTTTCCGTCACTGAGATCGCGAGATTTCAGGCCGAAAAGATTGGGTTTAGAGATAAACGATAATATCCCCATACCATGGATCAAGAGTACTGATAAGAAACAAAGATTCATTCGCAATGTGCTCTTCTGCCACAGTTTCAGTATCAGTAGAGGGAAAATCGCACATTAGTTCCGCGAAAACCAAAGATTTCTTTGCCTTGGATTTTTCAAATTCCAAGTCAAATTCCTGTAGGATGACTATCCATTTGGAATACTTGACCCCTAGCAATTGTTTGGTCAAAATGTACATCATAGGGTTACAGTCAGAAATTACTGTGGTTTTGCGTAATAAGATGTAGTGTCTAAATCTTTGAACAACTTGAACAGCTTCCAAGGCCAATTTCTCCACATGTGTATATTTGATCTCAGTTGGATGCAGATTTCGACTAAGATAGTAAATCACATGTTCAGTTTTAGATTCGTCTTCCTGAACTAAAACCATCCCAATTGTGGAATGAGAGGCGGCGAGGTACAAAACGTAGTTCTGGTTGTAGTTGGGAGGATGCAATAACGGTGCATGGGTCAACGCGTGTTTAAGTGCTTCAAAATATCGATCAACAATTTCATCCCAAAAGAATGGAATGTTCTATTTTAGCAACTGGGTAAAACCCTTCGTTAGCTCAGCATAGTTAGGAATGAAACGACGTAAAAAGTTTGCTTCCCCTTGCAAACTTTGGAGTTGGTGCAAAGTCAAGGGAGGAGGTAAATTGAAAATAGCTTCAACCTTCGACGGATCAACGTGGATGCCTGCTTTCGAAACAACAAATCCCAGTAAGCGACCATATTCTACATAGAAAACACATTTGTGTGGATTCAGCCTAATTCGATAATGCCTACATCTCATAAAGATAGCTCATAAATGAGTGAGATGGTCAGCCCTATGTTATGAATGAGCAGGTAAATCATCGAGATAAGGCTGCACAATGTGCTTAATGTCATGAAATGTGTAAGACATGGCCCTTTGAAAAGTTTCTCCAACGTTCTTTAATCCAAAAGGTAGTTTGCAATAAGAAAATGTCCCCCATGGACAAATGAAAGTTGTTTTTCGCTGATCAACAGGGAGTATGTTTATTTGGTTGTAACCAGAAAAACCATCCATAAAGGAAAACATTTCACTACCGGCACAATCATTAATTATTTGATCGATATAGGGGGTTGGATAATTGTGTTTAGGACAAGATCGATTAATATCCCTATATTCGATACATACTCGTATCGTTCCTTGTTTTTTAGTAACAGGAACAATATTCGATACCCAGTCCGTTAAAGGAATTGGATAAATAAAACCTCCGCGAAGTAATTTTTCAACTTCGGCTTTGATAGCAACAACTTTTCTAGGATGTATTTGACGTAGACGTTGACGAACAAGTTTGGCATCTGGGTAAGTCTTGATTTCATGTACGACAATTGACGGATCGATTCCTGGAATTTCTTCATAGGACCAGGCAAACACATCACGAAATTATTGAAATAGGGCTTTATAAGTTTGAATTTCATCTTCTGTACAACAAGCACCTATATGAATTTTTTCAATTATTCCTAGTTTTACTGAAATGTCAATTGGAATCGTTCGAGAGATATTTTCCAAATTTAACTCAGAATCAGGATTTCGCAATGGATTATGCGGTTCTTTGACATATTTAGCAGTAAAAATAGAAGTGAAATCATCTTCAAAATGATCGAGCTCAGGTAAAAATGAAGATCGATGATGTAGATCTTCCCATGGTAAATATTCAACAGACAAAAGCTCACGAATCTGCTCATCAGTATGAAAAAGATCAGGAAATGTCGTTGTGGCTGAACTAGATATAGAAAGTGATTCCTGATGGATACCATTCATTGGATCAGTTTCGGTTGAAGAGGGGTCGGAAAGTGACTGTACAACCTGATACGCAATTTCAAATGGACTCAAAGGCATCATTCCATCAAATGAATCTAACTCGGAGTCGGAAGGTACGATCCAAGGATCATCAAACATATCAGTGTCTGAAGAAATCATATGAATAGTTGCGGTAGAAGGCGATACACTAAGAGGAGGAAAGGAAAAAGTTCCTAGTAAACTAGAATCTTTAATCAAACCTACTCCAACATCCTTGTAAGGGATAGTCGCTTTACCAACGTGCTGGATTGTTTCTGTAGAGGCTGGATCAGAAGAAAAATAAGTTAACTGATCTATTGTAACGATCCTTCCTTGATGTGGAAATTTTATGAGCCGAAAGACCGAAGAAACAACAACAGTCATAGCATAAGACCAACTGCGACCCAGAAGAAGGTTGTAATATAGAGGGGCATCAACTACTTCCACATCTAGATTTACAGTTTTACCTTCGACCGTTATGGGTAAATCCTGCAAAATACCAAAAGGGTGGAAACCTCGGCCATCAAAAGCCTTTAGAATTGTCAGAGATTGATTGAGTGTAGGAGAACCAAGTGATTTCCAACACTGGATCGACATAATACACGTTGAAGCTCCCTCATCAATCACAGTCCGAAATATCGGTCTGTTTTTTACTAACAATGGAATTTGGAAAGCCATTTGATGAGGTAGATGAGGTGTACTATTTTCTAAATCGAAGATTATAAGGTTCGAATCCTTAACATCGACAACTCCTATGGCAGACAAAAGTAATTTATGTTGTGTTGGGCATGACTGCAACACTTCCAAAGTCGACATTCCTGAAGGGGAAATAACTAAGTCCTCAACAATGTTGTAATTCTGAGCAGCTCTCGCATGTGGCTTGAAAGCTGATTTACAAAGAACACCTTTAGCAGGCGGTTTGATTATTAAGTCTGGATTTGGTTTCTCGATCTGTAGCGAGCCAGAAACAGGGGGAGGTGTAGTTGATGTGTTTGCATTAGAATATTCTGCTTCTTTACCATCAATAGGATTCTTACTGCCATAATCTTGCGATCGCGTCGCAATCCATACATGAGACATCATTAGAATAGGTTCTTTTGAGGCATTCAAGTTAGAACCAACCATCTTACTATCTTGAGTTGGAAAAGGATTCTTCAAGACAACAGGTTGTTGTGAACCTTTAACGAATTTTGCAACCTCTACTCAATGTGGGAATTCCTTAGTAAAATGATCCTCGTCACAAATGTAACAAGGATAGCGAGGTTTGAATTTTTTTTCATTGGATTCGTTTTTATCAGTTTTCTCTTTTGAATTCTTTTTTTTTTGTTCTTCCCTTTATTTTTACCACCGGATTTAGATTTGGCCGTAGATGTCTCTACGACATGAATGTCGGCAAAAATTTCAGGGGAAGATTCTCCTTTCGAGGAATCAAGTAAAGTTATAATAGGAGAAGATTTCTTTGAAGATTTCTTCTTGCTTTTAGTATTCACTGTACCAATCATACCATCAGTGGCATGAGACCCTGAAGGAGATGCAGCTATTTGACCTTGTTTTGGAAGATCGGGGATTTTTTCATGTAAAGTACCTGAATGCGTATAAACGAGGTCAAGGTACTGAGCCTGAGCAATTACTTGCTCCTCAGTAACAATGCTAGCCTTAGCTATGTCTTCAGTGATTTTTGGTAACAATGATTTAACAAACCATTCTGACAAAATTTGATCCGGAATGTAAACTTTCACCAAACGCCTTCTACGTTGCCATTCATGAATATGATCATAAATATATGTGGACGTGGATTGCTTTAGTGAAGTTAATAGTTCCATGCCATTGTCGTATTTGAAAGGCAACTGAAAGTGAGTCAAGAAGGCAGTTGCTAACTGACTGAAATTATTAAAAGAGCCTTGTGGTAACTCAATGTACCATTTGGCGGCAAGACCAATAAGAGTTCTTTGGAAAAGACGTAAGCGAATTGAATCATCAATTATTGAATTAGACGTACGCCAGAGGTGATAAGTCATCACGTGATTTGACGGATCCTCTCCTGACTTACCTTCGAATTTTGGTATATCACTGGGAAACTTATGCGGCATTGCTGGCCAGTATGGATAATAGAAAATTGGATCATTCGTAAGGTGCGTCAAATCAAGTAAATCCAAAGTTGCAATAAATGGTAACTGACGGTTAGGGTCATGAAAACCTTGAGTAGCCAAAGTAGTCCCAGGAGGAGGATACCCAGGATAACTGGGAATCAGATTTGCATTAGGAATTGTGTAACCTCCTGGGTAACCAAGATTAACCGGACCAAACTGGGGTTGTTGAGGATGTTGATAAGTATAGCCAGGGTACGGTTGATATTGATAATTTGGATTTTGTGAAACGGGACTGAATTGAGGCTATCCCTGGTACGGTTGATACGTGAATTGTGGTTGAATTGTGACCACCGTACTTGTACCAGCTTGTCCCGCAGGCATCTGGATCGAAGTCTGAACTGAAGGTCCTGACTGGGGTACAGAGACTTGAGGGATTTGCATGGATGCAGGGATAGAAGAACTCGGAGCTACAGATACTCCAGAAATATGTGTTATAGGTTTAACAAAAGTTGCAGCAATTGCAGCAGTTTGAGGCGGAGTCTGAGGTGTACTAGGCCCAGACTGCTGAACAGAACTAGGTGCAGGAGTTTGAATAACATGCTGTACGGGTTGTTGGGTTGGACGAGAAACCAAAGGCTAACCAGGTTGAGAAGGTAACTGCACATTAGGCTGCATAGGCTGTTGATATTGGGATGGATCCCACACCATATTCATTCTAGGGTATTGTCCCGTAGAAGGTTGAACGTAAGGACCATAGTCTGGTTGAACGTAGGGTTGATAAGTAAGTGGTAAATTTTCGGCTCCTTGAACAGATGATTGACCAGAAGGCTGTTGGAAACCTTGAATTGGGTACTTAACTTGAAGTTGATAACCCTGAGGCACATACTGAAGTTGGGGTTGATAAGGACCCTAAGAAGCATATTGAGTTTGGGGTTGACCTTGGGGTATGTACTGTCCTTGAGGTTGATAACCTTGAGGTATGTACTGTCCTTGAGGTTGTCCTCCAAAATAATATGATTCCATAGTTTGTCCTGGGGAAAATCTACCTTGAGGTTGCCCCCCAGGTGGTAACTGACTACCTGAAGGTTTCCCCCCAGGCAGTAATTGAGTACCCTGAGGTTGCCCCCCAAGCGGTAATTGATTTCCCCGAAATTGTCCTCCAGGTGGTAACTGACTGCCTTGAGGTTTAGGATTTGGAATATTACCAGACATCATAAAGATTTGCTTTGCATTCAACGTTTCAGTTTTAATTCCACTTAAACCAGATGATAACACTTGTTCAATTGGTTGAGGAGCTGCTCTAGAGAAAGTACCAGACAAAGCCTGATATCCCACAAGAACAGAAGGACCACCGTGTAAAAATGCTTCCGGTGTCCGGGAAAACATGGATGACTCTCTGACCATAATGGATGACAGATAGTAACCTCTGGGTGTAGGTTGAAATGGAATTCGAGGTGGAGAGAAAGAAAGACCCGGTTTCTCTAAAAAGTTTGTTAAAGATAGATACCAAGCGTCAGTTCGAAAAGGGCTGTAGAAAATAGATTCACGCTCCCTAAGATTTAAATATTGAGGGGATTCGGGAAGAGATATCTCTTCGTCTGGACTAGTAAGTTCTTCAATAGAAATAAGGCCAGATAGAAGATCTTCAGTGATAATATTTCTTACCCTAGGTGAACCAGGATCGCTAGAAGTTGGTGTAATAAATCCTGAGGATGTTTCCAAAACAGAAGGTTTAGTTTCAGGCTCAGAAATTTCAGGTTCGTCAGCAAGTTCACTGGAAGGATAAATACTACCAGTAACTTCGAAACTGAAATTGGTTCAGAAATATGTTCTGTTATGGGTGTTTGATGATCAGGATGAAAAAATATAGATGAAGTTCCAACTTTTGTTGATTTAATTCTACTGCTACTAGATGATACTAGAGCACGCAGCCCTTCAAGCTGACCTGGTGTATATCAGGGGGTTTCCCTTGAAGTCTCTGGGATTGTCTCGGCAATTCCGCCACGATTAAATATTAACTAATCACACGCAAACAAAGAAAAATTCAATAAAAACACCTAAAGTCTCTAAAGGAACAAATAGTTGAATCACACGCTTAAAAATCTAAGAGTTCAAACCACACACAAACAGTAAACTTCCCGTACTAAAAACACTAGTTGGTGATGAAATCCAACTTAGTAGAAATTTAATACAGAAAGTGCGGTTGGAACAGTTACCCCGACAACCTGCTTAATGAAACAGACTGGCACAAGTTTCTTCACAAAACCATCTCATGTGAAGAGAACCCCCCAGAGAGTCCAAGTGAGTCTAGTCGACGTCTGCTCCAGGTAAAGTGAGATCTTTCCTTCACCGTCACCTTAGGAAATAATCTTAAGTTTTTGGACACTAAGGTTACCAACAATAAAAAATACAACTAGGGGAATAGTCTACGATATGATCCCACACGCAAGGGTAGAGTAACAAAGTTCAATCCCCTTGAAGGCTCCTTGACATGGTCAATCCGAGGTTTACCGACAAGTGACCCTAGGCTCCTCGACAATGGTTAATCCGAGGTTTACCGTTTGTAATGCACACAAAATCTTCTATCTTCCCCAATGAAACAGAATTGATTGTCTCAAAAGTTCGGATATGATCTCGTGATTGACTTCTTTAAAAGAAGCTTCCTAGATTGTACCAATTATAATTGGATTTATTTCCTACCACAAGATTTATCTACTTGTTTGTTTTTACTATCTTGGAGAGTTAATTACTCCCTACTCCAAGATACTAGCCTAAGCTATGTTGGTGATAAGAGCCCTAGAAAATAAAAAAGATTGCTAGATGGATTTTAATTAAGCGTTACTTTTATGAGCTGTTTATTAAGTCAATAGTTACGAAAATGAAACTTTGATGGTGTGAAGACTCGAATTCCAAAAAAACTAAAAATGCACCTAAAAATGATAACCAATTCGTTTTGTTTCAATGAAATTCTAGCTAAAGAAAGAGTTCGAGAATGCAATTCTTTTAAAAAACAATTCTTTCTTCAAACATAAAGAATAACCAAAAGAAAATATTTTTGTATTTTCAATAATAACTCAAAATTAGATAGATTATCAAAGCTCACAACAGAATCCTTTCACTTTCAAAGACTTAAAACTACAAAAACAATTTTCCTTCAAAAGAAATCTACAAATTTTAAAAGCACTCAAAACTATATAAAATTAATTTCGAGATCTACAAAATTTAAAAATCTAATTGAATAAAAGCTTTAATATTTTTGAAGAATGTTTTACTTAGTTGTTTAGCAAACTAAGGATCTATTTGTCCAGAATAACAAAGAGATAAAAAACACTCAGATATGTTTTTTATAAAAAATGAAATTCAAAAACCTATAACAAAGTTTTTTTGAAGATTTGCAAAGAAACAAGTAGATCTATTTCTCAATAAAGGATAGATTTCACAATTAGGTCAGACTCAGCAAGAAGGAAAAAATACCAATGTAATCTGAGGTATTTAAAACTTCCAATGCTTCGAATCACTACAAAGACCAAGTGAAAAGCAATCCAGAACGCAAAACTTCTAGAAAATCATCAAAACACCAATACTGCTGGAATTCATTCACAAAAAGCTTTTGACAGAAACAATCATCAATCTGGGTAGAAACCAAAAAACTCTAAATTAAAATAAATATAAACTGAAGAAAGAAATCTGGAGTTTTTCCAAAATTTTAACAAGGTCCGCAGGCTTTTAGAAGTAACAGGTGCGGTCCCGCACTGTTTACTCAAGAAAAGTGCGAAACAGCCCGCACTGTGCAAAACAACAAAGTGCGGTCCCTAGAAAAACTAAAGAAAAACATAAAAGATTTCAAAATTTTGAAAAACAGAGAAAACCTAAGCTACCCAGGTAGATATCTATCAATAAAAAACTAGGAAAAACTTTTCCTCAAATCAAAATAAAAGAGAACCAAAAACAACAAGTTTTCCCTAGTGGAGTCGCCAATTTGTTGAGTGGATTAATCGATCTTGCAGAAAAGACCGATCTCCCTAGTGTCAAAAGACAATCTATCAACAAACAACCAAATAAAATAATATTTCTCTAAGCATATATGATTTACAAAAAGCACTATAGAGGTGTAAAAGACTTACCATAGGTCCAATGCTTGTTTGAAGTCGTTGTTGTCCCTCGTGCACTTGAAGGAGTTATCTTCGTAACCTGCAGTCACAAACAAGCAAAATATTAAATAGCACCTGTATAGAAATCATCATAAATCATGCTTATCATAGTGATCAAGGAATCTATGAGATAAATCGTTAACTAACAGCTTATTGAGAAAAATGAATATATTTGTATTAATTTCAAAAGAAGGAAAACCTTACAACCTTAGCCTTGATGTTGAACAGGCCTTCCCGGGGTCCGAAGCAGGAATCTCCTCTACTCTGATAAGCTCTGCACTCCTCCAACCAAGACAGATAGAGGTATGTGTTCTCTCCTCACAAAAATCTCAGTTAAATGAGTCTGAATCCCAACAACACTTAACCTCAAATATTTCTAAATCTTGAACTCTCTTTGAGGCTACCCAATGCCTCTTTTTATAGGAAAAGAGGAGGTTTCAGTTCCAAATTGTTGGGTATGTGTTATATTCTTTCCACGACTAGCCCCACGCGCTGTACGTTGTGCCAGGCGTAGCAGGGGGGTCACAAGGGGGGAGGCAACCCCCACTGTTCCCGGCGAAAATTTGTTTGGTGTGCGGACCCACTCATAGGCGGACCCACCCATGTTTTGTGCATGATTTTGCACATGGTTTTGGGGTACGATGGTTTTCGGCCCCTGGTATTTTGTAGATCCGGTCAAGGGAACTACGGTTATTTTCTAATTCAGGGTTAATGGATTGGGGTTTATGTATGCTTCAACACGTATATATATGTGTTGTAACACTAAAAGGAATATAATGAAAAATCAAGCTGGTCGTCCTAATTTGGGATCCAGGGGAAAATCTCTATGTTTATCTTTTTTATGTTTTATGATCTCGCTATTGTTTATTTTCTGTCATAAGATTCGTGTGTATATAATTTCTGTTCAGGGTTAAAACCTACATTTGGTATTGGAGCTGTTTCGGCTTCAAGGGGATGCCTTTGCTACTGAGGGTTTTTTGCTCGGGCCTGAGGTAGACCCTGTTCAGTGGGAGATCTGCAGGATCTATTCTTGTGGTGAAAGAAGATGGCGAGTAATGGGAAGATAGAGATCAAGAAATTTAATGGTCAGAGTTTTGAGTTATGGAAGCTCAAGATGGAGGATCTGCTGGTGGATAAAGATCAGTGGATTGCAGTAGATCTAGGTACTAAACCAATGGCAATGTCAGATGAAGATTGGAAGAAACTGGATCGGAAGGCTAAGAGCACAATACGGTTGTGTGTCTTAGATTCAGTATTGTTGAATGTATCTGGGGAAGCTATGGCAAAGAATTTGTGGGAAAAACTTGGGACTTTGTACCAATCTAAGTCTCTGGTGAATAAGTTGTTCCTACAGAAAAAGTTGTATAACCTGAGGATGAAGGATGGAGACTCGGTGATAGAGCATCTGAACGCCTTCAATACTGTGGTAAGTCAGCTGTCATCTGTTGATATTAAAATCTCATATGAAGATAACTGCATTAGTTTGTTGTGTTCTCTACCAGACTCATGGGACAGTCTGGTTATTGCAATAGGTAGCAATACAACTACCTTGAATTTTGATGACATTGTCTCAGCCTTGCTGTCGGAGGAAATGAGACGAAGAAATATGGAGGGTCAAAATGGAGATGCCTTATCTGTACGAGGAAGGTCCCAAAACAGAAACAAGAATAAGGTTTCAAGTGGGAGATCTAAATCTCCTGGAAAGTTTGTAAAGGTATGCTAGAAATGCGGAAAGGAAGGGCACTATGAAAAGGAGTGCAGATCTAAAGCTCTTGAGAAAGGAAAGGGATCTGATGATGCTCCTTCTGCAGAGGCAAAAACCACCTCGGATGAAGGTGGGGATGTGTATTTGGCTTCTTCTTCAAATACACATGTAGATCATGAGTCATGGTTGATTGAATCGGGTGCATCCTTTCACTTCACTCCCCATAGGGAGTGGTTCTGCGAGTATGAGAAATATGATGGCGGTGATGTCTTCTTAGGTGATGATAGGAAGGCCAAAATCGTCGGACATGGAAAAGTCAAGCTGAAGCTGCAAGGTGGAAGGATTAGAACACTTCCTGGTGTTCTGCACATTCTTGCATTGGCCAGAAATCTGATTTCTGTAAGCAAGATGGATGATGCAGGTGTAAAAACAATGTTTGAGAAAGATACCTGTAAGATGGTTCGGGGAGCACTGGTATTAATGCGGGGAGTTCGGATCAGAAATCTGTACAAGCTGAGTATGCTTGTTATTGATGGTGTAACAGTGCTATGTTCCTAAAAGTGAGTGGAAAGCCTATTTTGTCTTCGGAGAAAAGACCATGCTATGGCATCAAAGGCTTGGAAATATTGGAGAGAAGGGCCTTCAGATACTCCATAGAAATGGTATGGTAGAAGGTATGTCTAATTTCTCTTTGGATTTTGATTTCTATGAACATTGTGTATATGGGAAGCAGAATCGGGTGAGTTTTCCTTCTGGTGCTAAGAGGGAAAACAAGATATTAGAGCTTGTGCATAGTGATGTGTTTGGACCTGTGTTGGTTCCATCACTGGGTAAGTCTGTGTATTATGTTTCATTCATAGATGACTTCTCAAGGAATACTGGATATATTTCTTGAGGAAGAAATCTGAAGTCTTTGACAGATTTAAAGAATTTAAGGCTGTGGTGGAAAACTAGACAGAGAAGAAGATAAAGGTGTTGAGGACAGATAATGGTGAGGAGTTCTGCAAGAAGGAATTTGAAGAGTTATATAAGAAGTGTGGTATAGCACGGAAGAAGACTACTCCATACACACCTTAGAAAAATGGAGTTGCGGAAAGAATGAATAGAATGCCGATGGAAAAGGCAAGAAGCATGCTAAGTGGTACCGAGTTAGGACAATAATTCTGGGCAGAGGCAGTGGAGACTGCATGTTACCTGGTTAAAAGATCACCTTCATCAACGTTGGAGGATAAGAATCCACATGAGGTATGGACTGGTAAGAAACCCTCTCTTTCACATCTGAGGGTATTTAGATGTGACACATATCTACATGTTCCAACGGAAAAAAGGACCAAGTTGGATAATAAATCTGAAAGGTGCATCTTTATTTGGTATAAGGATGGTTCAAAAGGTTACAAGCTTTGGAACCCGGAAAAAAGGAAGGTTGTGTCTATGTGGTGTTTAGGGAGGTGAAATATGTTGTTAAACATGAAATCATACCAAAGGAACCTGAGAAGATATAGTTTGAGCTAAAGGAGGATGAATTAGACTCTACAATAGAAGAAGACTCAGAAGAGGAAGAGCCACAAACTTCGGCTTTGAGAAGATCAGTTCGAGAAAGAAGGCAACCAGAAAGGTATAGTCCATTTTATTTCTGTTCAGGTTTTTCCTTAACTATAGCGAGTGATGGTCCCGGAGGCTTGTCGGGGGAGCGATGGTCCAGGGATAGGGAAAACTCTAGAAAAGGCCATGGTTGATGAAATGGCATCCTTGCACAAAAATGAGGCATGGGATTTGGTGGAGTTGCCAGCTGGAAGGAATCCCATCGGGTGAAAATGGGTGTTTAAGAAGAAGATGAATGTAGAAGGCAAGGTGGAGAAATAAAAATCTCAACTGGTAGCAAAAGGTTATTCCCAGGTGCGGGGAATTGATTTTGGTGATATTTTTTCTCCTGTTGCCAAAGTTACTTCTATTAGATTACTTTTATCTGTTGCTACTACATTTTATTTTGAGATAGAACAGATGGATGTGAAGACAACATTTATTCATGGGGATCTAGAAGAGGAGATATACATGAAGCAACCTGAAGGCTTTATTGTGAAGGGTAAGAGAGAACTAGTATGCAGGTTGAAGAAGTCTTTGTATGGGTTAAAACAATCACCAACGATGTGGTATTAGAAATTTGATACCTATATACGGGGACTTGGCTTCACCAGAAGCAAGGAGGATCAATGTGTTTATTTTAAATTATTTGGTTACTGTGTTATTTATTTGGTCTTGTATGTGGATGATATGTTGTTGATTGGAAATGACAAAGAAATTATCCAAGATTTGAAGACCCAACTATTCTCCAAATTCGACATGAAGGATCTTGGTGCTGCAAACTATATTTTGGGCATGGAAATTAAGAGAGATCGGGAAAAGAGGAAGCTCTAGTTAAACTAGAGGAAGTATGTTGAGACTATATTGCAGAGGTTCAATATGCAGGATAGTACACCGGTGAATGTTCCTGTTCCTGTAGGTGTAAAGCTATCTACTGAACAGTGTCCCAAGACACAAGAAGAAGAGGAGGATATGTCCCGTGTTCCATATTAAAGTGCAGTGGGTAGCCTGATGTATGCAATGGTCTGCACTAGACCAGACATTGCACATGCAGTGGGAGTATTGAGCAGGTTTATGTCAAACCCAGGGAAGGAGCATTGGAAAACAGTGAAGCGGGTTTTCAAATATTTACATGGCACTAGTGATTATGGCTTGTGCTACCAGGGAAGACCAGGATTGGAAAGAATCTTGTACATTCATGGTTTTGTTGATGCAGACTGGGCTGGAGATCTAGAACAAAGAAGATCTACAAGTGGGTATGTGTTTAGCCTATTTGGAGGTGCAGTCAGTTGGATGAGTAAAAGACAGTTTGTAGTGGCTCTTTCAACTACAGAGTCAGAATACATAGTAGCCACTCATGCAAGCAAGGAAGAAGTTTGGTTGTAGAGATTGTGTTCAAGTATGGGGTTGGTACAGCAAGCTATAAGGATAGACTGTGATAGCCAAAGTGAAATTTTATTGGCTAAGAACCCTGCTTACCATTCAAAGACAAAGCACATTGATGTTCAATATCACTTTGTTAGATATATGGTTGAGGCTAAAAGGGTGTTGCTGGTAAAGGTGGACACTTTGAAGAAGATGCATTGACGAAGTCTGTAAGCACTCAGAAGTTCTCTTGGTGTAGAGAAACAATGGGTGTTGAAGAATTGGCCCAGTGACTAAGCTCTCCTGTGGCCCCCTGTGGAAAGAAAACAACAAGTGGGAGAATGTTGCCTATGTGTTATATTATTTCCACAATTAGCCCCACGCACTGTACGTTGCGCCGGGCGCAGTAGGGGGGTCACAAGGGGGGAGGCAACCCCCACTGTTCCCGACGAAAATTTGTTTGGTGTGCAAACCCACTCATAGGCAGACCCACCCATGTTTTGTGCATGATTTTGCACATGGTTTTGGGGTACGATGGTTTTCGGCCCCTAGTATTTTGTAGATTCGGTCAAGGGAACTATGGTTATGTTCTAATCCAGGGTTAATGGATTGGGGTTTATGTATGATTCATCATGTATATATATGTGTTGTAACACTAAAAGGAATATAATGAAAAATCAAGCTGGTCGTCCCGATTTGGGATCTAGGGGAAAATCTCCGTGTTTATCTATTTTATGTTTTATGCTCTCGCTATTGTTTATTTTATGTCATAAGATTCGTGTGTAGATAATTTCTATTTAGGGTTAAAACCTACACAAATTTGAAGGGATATAATCCTCCTTAAAAGGGATAAGCTCCTCACATCAAGGGGTTAGCTCCATAAGGTAAGGGATACATGAACCTCATAAGAGCGGTTCTGCCACCGCAAGATCTTTTCTAAAAGCTTCCAGAATTTACTGAAAGTGAGATTTTCTGAGTTTACTTGCGCCTTTTTAATATTTACAGGGGTCCGCACCCATAACACAGAGAAAGTGCATTCAGGTATGCATAAGACATGAACATTAGGTGCGGGACCACAGGAAAGATATAGAGAAAGTGTGACACCAAAGTTAAGGATTTTTTTAGGAACTTTTCTCTAATTTTCAAGGCTTGACATGAGAAACTGATATGTTAGACTTGCCAAGGAGGAAGTATGAGTGATAATGAGCTCATACACATAGCAGAATGTCAGGATGACAATTTTCCGTGTAACATTTGTACACATCATATGTACGGTGACCTTACATACATATTGTCATCCAAACATGGGCTTATATCTGTAGGCATGTCTGCATCTGGGCAACATTCTAATGAAGACAACTTTCTAAATTATGTACATGTTATTAGATTGTTTTATGTGCTGAACATGGGAATGCCTACCCTTAGAAATTATGATCAAAGAGGATATATCATGATGTAATTTATTTTAAGATTGATGAAGGTGACCACTCTACTTCGTTTCCAGGATCATCACAGTGTAAACCATCTCAATCAAATGTTCTTATTATTTGGATCTCATGATTTAGGGGGAAATTGTTATAGGTTAATTTGGGCACCATTCCCAATGACCTGGTTAACTGGACATCATCTCCAGGACCAATGATCAAGGGTCTATCATTCCCTATCATTTCAATTGCTACATTCCCTAAGACAAGAAACAAGACAAATCAAGCAAGACTTTCATCAAGCAAAGGTTTCCATGGTTTGAAGCTTATTATATAATATATGAGAGCTCACCAACGCAGGCTCTAAGGGGCCTAAGTGCGTTGCATATGCAGGTAGCCCCATACAAGGCTGCTCTGCAAAGCACTTCCAGAAATTCATAGGTGCATTGGTCACATTGGGAACAAAATTCTCATTGTTCTAGAATCTCCACTTGGCCAGTGCCTTCTAAAAGAGTTCACATGTGTCAAGCTTCGGATCCAAGTGTCCATTTGACATCTACATGACTGGAAACATTTCTTTCCTATTATTGGAAATTCATTGATTGAAAAACAACCTACAGTTCATATATAAATTGAGCACAGATCTAAGTACTTAATAAGGAAGAATTTGAGTAGAGAAATGCTGGAGAATTTTCAATTGAGAGCTAGATTTGTGTAGATACTGCTAGAGAGATTTATGCTGTGATGAGGCTTGGGAAAATTTCCTGAAGGTCACTTCAAATCAGTCATTGGGTTGTAACCTCTCCTTCTATCATTAATAAAGAGTACTGCTTATTTTTCCCTATATGCATCTGTATTGACTTTGATTTTCCATATTGTAAGATCTTGGTTGATGTATATGGTTTATACTTTAATAATTTAGCTAAATAGCTTGAATAGATATCTATATTATTGCATATTCTGTTGTTACAGTGTTCTTTCTTGTAGGAAGCATTTAGCCCAAAAAACCTCTTGAATTTGAAGCTGCAACAGAAGCGACAGAAGGAGCCATTTGGAAGCGACTGATCAAGTAAGCCTCCAATCCTCTTTGTGTATCTATTATGAGTTAGGAAAAATATTCGTATAGTCTTTCACCTATTATTCTAGACTAGCACCTGTCTAGGGAAGCATGACATATCCGTAATTCACAATTCTGGCCCAACAGTGGTGCTACCACCTCAACTATGGATACAACTGCGGAAACTGTAGAAACTTGAACTGTTAAACTATCATTAGTAAAGCCATGCATAATTCTCTTTAATTCAATAAAAATAATGGAAATAATAATAATAAACCATGTAAACATGTATGTGGGAATTTGGTACGTTTATGAAGAAATATGGTTAAAAATGATGAAAATGGGTGAATAGAATGATGTGAAAATGGATGATTTCATCAACAAAATTATGAAAAAATGAAGGCCCAACATTCCCCCACAATAGATATTTTACATTTCCTCATGCAAACAAAGCATTTCAAAGTTTCATAATCCAACCAATTCCTTGTGTTCCTTTATTCTATCATTTCAACTAAATCCTTGACTAAAGGTCCAAGAGAGCAATATTGACCCTCTATCTCAATAAGATGAACTTTTTTCTTTTTTTTCTTTTCAAGATTACTAATTTGGTAGCATAAATCTTTGTTTATACACTTGCTTGTTGTGTCATTAGAGTAAGAAAGAAGAGTTACCCATCCTACTTTGAAAGTAAAACAACTTGAAGTCTTCACATATGAGGCTTCTCATGGATGATATTATCACCAAAATGAGGCTGATTGGGCCACTCAACAGTCAATCCAGTGTAACTGTTTCAAACCACTTATGGTTGGAAGTTAGCCCTTCCAACCTGAGAGGGCTCTCTCAAGGAAATGTATGGTCTTCTATAAAAAATGTTTAATACAAATATGGCTAACTCTCAAAAGTGTCTTGGATGATTTTTTGTAGGTGAAGGATGTATGTTAATGGCTACCATTGGGCATGGAGTCAGTGTGAAACTCAATTACATAAAACTATTTCATGGAAGCTGAGGCATGTGTACTCTCATAAAAAATAATTTGGACAAAAAACTAGATGTAGGAAGTTGGAGCATACTTAAGTATGAATTCCAAGTGATTATACATATAGTAAACTAAATTAAAATTGAAAAGGTAGATAAGACACACACATAAGAGTACATGAAGAATCTCAGGTTTGAAATAAGCTTTCTGCAACTGTATATTACTGAAAGGAAAATATTACAATAGTAGCATAAGGCATAAGATCGATCAACCCCCTCTAATTCTCTCATCTCCCTATTTATAGAATTAAACACCTTTTACATGAATTTTTCCACCTGGGATAGACCCTCAAAACTGCCGAAGACATCTTATCCAAAAAGGAATTGATTACAAGGAGATAATATAGAGATATGTATGTTTACAAGGAGTTTAAAACTAGGAATCTAACACCATTAACTTCATTAACAACTTTTAAATGACCCATACATGATTATGCTTATCGAACAAAACAAATTTTGCTGAGGTGGAAATGACCATGACCAAGTGATGAACATTCATATTGGAATCTAGGCCCCGCTTCTCAAAATTTTAGGATGTTCTGTTGAGTTTGATGATGTGGAAAAAATGATGAGATGACAACTTAATCACCCTCCTTGTTGAGTGTTATTATCAAAATGTGTCTCCACTGACACACTTCAACATCTCCTGATGACTCATGTGCTCCCAAAAAACACTAAATGCTACAAAACACCAAAATTTTCCCTCGTTGCAAAAACATAGCATTTAAGGCAAGTCCGTAGCGAAGAGTTTGTAGAGTTTTCCATTTGGAAATTTCTGCAACCATTCTGACTTATCTGCTCATTGGAGGGTCTTTATTAGGAAAAAATACTTAAATGCATGCCTTTACCCACTCCTCTTATGATAAAATTTGGAAATTATAATATAAAATAATCTTCACCGAGTTTGCAGCGAAAACTTGGCTTTAAGCTTGGAGTACACTATGAACTTGCTTGATATTTTCCAGAATTTGAAATTTCCACTTCTTACCTCCAAAAAAATATCTAGAGCTATGTGAAATGATTAGAGGGAGCACCCTAAGACAAAATTGGCTTTAAACATGTCTTATCCTTCTCAAGAGGCAGCAGGTTCATCCACAACAGGTTCATCCACCACTATCATTTTCAAGCCTTTTTTCTTTAACTCTGTCTGCACCATTTCCATTTGAATTTATAACTCTTTGACTTGATTTTGCAGCTTTCCACTCTTTGCGTTAAACCACCTATTTCTCCTCATGGCATGCTTCATCATCCTATGCAGAGGTAGTGTTCTTCTTAGCATTTTCCTTCTTGAAATCTATCATCTCTTTCCTTTCTTGTTTAAAATCCTTCAACTCCAGCTTGGTTTCTAAAACTTCATCTCTGGCTTCTTTAAGTTGCTCTCTAAGAAACTCCACTTCAGACCTCTCTTGGATCTTCTCTTTGCCTTTCTTGTTTTTGGTGATTTCTGCTTCAACCGGGGATAGCTCAATGATCTCTTCCATAATGGGCTACTTCTTCTTTTCTGTCTCTTTATGTATCTTATTAGGCTTTCCTCCCCTTGAGAGCTGTGACCTAGTAAAAGGTTTTCTAGGCTTGAAGACAAAACATGAATCCTCAGTGGAAAAATCAAGCTTTTTTGCTGTGAGACCCTTCTTCTTCATTTTTGTACCTTTATTCTCTACAGGTTCTACCACAGGGGTTTCTTCAATATCAATGTCCTGCAGAATGTCTTCAAGTTTACCCTTTCCCTTTGTCTGACTCCTGGTGATTCTCCTATGAGCCCTTGTATTAGTTTTGAGCTTGCTGCTTGTAGGTGTTGGCTGAGGTGCCATTGTTTCATGCAAATTTTCAATCTCTACCTCCATGGGATCTATTATAGGCTGCACCTCTTCCTCAGGTTCAACCCCTGCTTCAGATATGGGATATTCATTCTTATTAGGAGTGCTTGTCTTTGAATTGGGTGTATTCTTTGGCATAAGCACATCTACATCATAACCATTTAAAAATAGAAAGGTAGCCCAATCCCTATTCAATTTCTTCAATTCTTCCATAACCAAAAACTTGATAAAGCCGTGATGAAATATGGATGTGTCACTACTCTCAGGTCTGGCTTGCACTTTGTTATACATCTTACCTAAGCTTATGAAATGGAAGATCAATGAGCTATTTACCTGTGAAATTGAGTAAGAGCCTAAAATGGTATTGGTAGATCATGTGAAATATACCCTCACATGTAAAATAATTTTGGATTACCATCAACAGCTTTGAGTAGTTTTCCTTAAGGAAAATCCTGGGTATACTTGAGGTCATATCAACTCCTATATGTTCCCGCTTCAGAAATTCATCACAATCCTAAATTTTGAGCTTGGTGGCCTTGAACCATTCATCCCTAGACCTTAGATTTTCTGTTGCTTGTGCAATGGTTGTTGGTGTCCATATGTCAACAATATTCAAACCCTTTTTCCACATAAATTATCAACCCGAGGCATTAGTTATTTCAAGACTAACACACACAATATATGCAAGAGAAATCACATAACCCGCTATTAGATCATATGCTTAAATCAATGAACACACAAACTACTGTAACAAAAATTAAAATGCATTGCAGAATTAAAAAGGCATTCACAACAATTAATGGATTATACTGGAACAATAGTAACAAAACGAATTGAATATAAAAATCAACCAAAAGAAAGATAACGCAGCACCTGATCAGAAGAGTGGGCCCAACTCTCTGATTAGGGCTATGAAAAAATCATAATTTACGGGTGAAACAACAGAGTGTTGTGCATTCAATTAATTGGAAAATATTTCTATTAAAAAATCTGTATATTCTTGGTTAACCCCGATTCACGGCCCGCATGCCATATTTATACCACTGTTCAAGTAATTTCATATTTACTCTAACAACTACCTATCTACAATTATACAATTTGTTACAAAAACAACCTAGTTGCCAAAAGGAAACCATGGAAAAGCCTGAAATATCGCTGGGGTGAAATAGAGTCTTCTGCGTTGTAGCAACAAGTAAAGATATTGTTGGAAATTAGGAGCTTCTCCATGACTCACAACTATAATCTTCCTGCTTTTTCCAAATCTGTAAAAATATCGGAGTTAATGTTGCAAAAGGTAAAACCTCCTTGAATATTACTTCATTAATCAAATATCCCATGTAGGATAAAAGAAAGGGGTTTACCTTGTGTGTTTAAGAAAAATAATGATACAAAGAGATAGAAAGGTGGGAGAAAATGGGAGAGAAAAGTATACAAATCTGGTACCCAACATCTACCCCCAACTGGTCTATCTGCATGTCCTCATGCAGCTTGTCGTCTCCTTAGATCTGGGGTCAACTAATTGTGAGTGGCATGAAGCTGTGTGAGATCATATTCTTCGACCATTTCTATCCTAGGGGGTTTATAACCCTCCGTCAGAACAACATCCTTCCACCAGTCTGGGTCAACGTTGTATGCAAGAGTATATTGCTCGGCTGGCAACCAAATAAGGGGAAACTGAAACCTCAACCCCATCCATCTGACTCCATAGGTATGAATACATGCTACAAAACGTGGCATCTTCTCTAGAGCCCATGCAAATTTAGGTGCTCCAAATGGTTCTCATCCTTTGACGGCTGAAGATGACAACATCCACCTCCTCTGAAAACTGTCCAGTGCTTCCTTACGGAACATTGTAATCTGTCTGACATAGAGGTCAATACACCATTTCTAGGTGGTCAACATGTGCTCTCTATGCCCCTCAATCTGTAGAAAAGTAAAATGTTTGTTATAAATGTTAGCTGACTGGCCATGCTCCCTCCTCATCATTAAGGGCCTAGTGACTTGGTTTTCCACAAACGTGTCATAGGCCTTCCTCCATTTAATCTGATTGATGGTGTAGGAGGTGAAATCTCTTAAATAAATGTACCCCATGAATGGAATGGGGTTAAAAACCTGATCATGCCTCAAGAAGTAACCATGCATGTAGAGCTCACACTTTAAGTGCTGTCCTATGATATCATGAATTTTTAAGATACAAATAAATTGAATGGGGTCCTCAATCTCGTGCCACATCTCCTTATATATACTCTCAAGACAAAAGAAAAGAAATTGTTCATGAAGGAATAAGGCATAGCTATGTGCAGGAGGTCTGCAGGCCATTACCTACTGTACCAGGGAGAACATCTTCTCCTTATCTGATTGTAGCAGCTGCACTTGTTCTTCCAATTCTTCTATTTTGGCCTTCTGTTTAGCTTGCTTCAGCCACGCCTTATCTAGTTGGTCTATGTATCCTGTAATGATCCCGACAGCCTGTTCTCGAACCCACATTATTTCTTTCTTATGTCCATTCGTATCAGACTGCCACCTCTCGATCTTGGCGGCCAAAAAAAATTCCCGGCCTTCAAACAACTATTCAATCAGATTAGTCTGTGTAGTTGCGTAGGAGACCTTAATTTTTGGCTTTAATTCCCTCCATTTGTAGACTCTTACCTTCTTTTTCAATTGGGAAACTTTCCTCTTCAACTCTTGAACCTCACTCTTCAATCTCATGGTTTCATTGAATTGCAACTGATACCTTTTCTTAAGAGGTAATCTTCTTTTCTCACATTGTTCAATCCATTCCTGTTTGACAATAAATTCATTTTCTGGGCCTATAACAGGCTCGGGAGGAGGTGGAATGTTGCCGGTATTATCAGCTGGTTCTTCTGTTAGGTCTTTCTGGCTGGGCTCCCTATCTGCAGGGGCATCCTCCTCTACATTCACCTCAGGGAATTTAGTTTCTTTTTCAACGCTTCCATCGACCATCCTATGTTCTGGTGTTTCCACAGGAATTTTGTCTCCCTTGTGAGATTCTGGGTGCGTTTTAGCAGTTGATGGACTGATGTTGGTCACATTTTTCCCTGGGTCGACGAATCTCAGCACCGGTGGAACGAATCTTTCCTCCAACAATAATTGGGACGAGCAGAATCCCCTCACCCCTCTAGGCATCATATAATAGAATAGAGAACGGGGAATAGCTTCGTCATCCTCATTTTCGACTTGGGCCGGGCTTTCATGCACTTCTACTTCAGTCGGGGTCGATGCTGGTTCTTGTGGGACAACGTTGATTCTGATGATTATTTCCTTTCTGTCCTCTTACCCTTTGTGCATTATTTGCTCCTCTGCAGTCGATACTGGTTCCTATGGGAAAATACCGACTTCGTGGGTTATTTCTCCTCTGTCTTCCTCTTCTTCATGGATTGCTTCCTCTTCTATGGTTAGCTCTTCTTTGTTTCCCTGTTCTAGTTGAATCGGGGGTGGTTCTTGTGTAACACCCCCACTTAATTCAATATCCATATCTGCTTGGGAAGGTGATGCTGTTTCTTGCAGAACAACATCACTTGCCATCCCTCTGTCTGATTTTCCACCTTCCTGTTCTTCATTAACAACAGTCGACGACTATATGACAGTCTCAACTTCATGCACTATATCCATAATTCCTTCATATGTGGGATCTTTAGGCGAGGCTGGTTCTTGTGTGGTAGCCTCGACTATGTTGCCAATTGTCTCCTCTACTCCCATTTCTTCAGGTTCTTCCTGATCAACCTCCATTTCTACTTCTTTGGGTTCCTCTTGATCAACCTCCATTTCCATTTCTTTGGGTTCCCCCTGATCAATTTCCTCTGAATTTTATCCCTCTACGAAACCAGATAGAGAGGCTGGTTCCTCTTCTCTAGTAGCAATAACAACTGCTATCTCTTCTTTTGAGGATCTACAAAGTTCTGCCCAAGAGACTCAAATTCTGGTTGTTGCATGTATGACCAGTAAACACACCAATCAATAATTAGGGAGCATTGCCGACATCCGTCGCGAACGTCGAGAAAACTGTGCCATATGCTGCAACTATTTTAATAAAAATAAGGGCATGTTTAAGGAATGCACCTGAGCCTATGGAAATCGAAGGTGAGTTAACATTTTAAAATGATATTTGAACAGAGTTGTGGCCCAACCCTTGCAAGTTATGTATTTCATTACAAAACCTGTGACTTCGTTCCATGGATACGGTACAACCTTGTGCTCATATCCTCTGCCCAATTGGACGACGCTTTCTCCTGATTCTAAGAACAATTCGAAAAAATTTGGGAGAGGAAATCTCTGAGCAAACCATTGTTTCCCTTGCTGTCTCAACCTGCTAACTTCTGCAATTATTTATTCTATGATAGGAATTTCCAATCCTTTGACCCATGAGTAATTCTCATCCAAATTAAGCGCAAATTCCATTGTGATTCCCCTTTCAAACCCCTGCAATCTGTCAAAGTAGGTATCCCATCCTGCATTAACAAATATTTTCCATACCTCTGGATTACTATAGACCGAAACTATATTTTCAGGTTCATGCCGCACAACCAGTCCACCCATATTGTGGGGACTGTAACAACACTCTTGGAACAAGAGGCCATTGGACGGAGTGGTAGGTACCAAATTTGGAAAACTAGCATGGTGAAAATGAATGGTGGTAACGGTAAATATGGATGGTAATTCTCGGAAACTGAGGACAATCATGAAAAAGTATGGTAAGTGCAATGACCAGAATGGTAATTATTTCATATCAAATGGAATGGACGTGTTACAGATCCTAATACATATTTAATGATTATACGGAGTATTGATAAGGATATTAGGGTGTACCAAACACGAATTTGTAATAATGACTTAAGAACTCATCATTACGTCGTCATTAAATTATGACGGAAGCCCCCCCCCCCCCCTCCCCCCAACTTAAAAGTTGCCGTCTGCGGCATTAATGTCTTCACATGGGATATTTAATTAAATCGGTGAAAGTCAAGTGGAGGCGTACCTGGCTGCCTACCTGGACGAAGTGACGGTTGGTAAGATGATGACGCAATAATGATGCAGTTGGAGTAACAACAGTACGAGTAAAAACATCTGGAGTAACAATAGTGCGAGTAGCAGCATCTAGAGTAGCAGCATCTGGAGTAATAGTAGTGCAAATAGAAGCATCCGGAGTAACAAAAGTGCGAGTAACAGTAGTGCGAGTAGCAACATCTAGAATAACAACAGTGTGAGTGACAACATCTGGAGTAACAACAATGCCAGTAGCAGCATCCAGAGTAACAAAAGTGCGAGTAGCAGCATCTAGAGTAACAACAATGCGAGTAACAACATCCAGAGGAACAACATATGGAGTAACAACAATGCGAGTAGCAACATCCGAAGTAACAACAGTGAAAGTAACATCATTTAGAGTAACAACATCTAGAGTAACAATAGTGCGAGTAACAAAATCCGAAGTAATAGTAGTGCGAGTAGCAGCATCCGGAGTAACAACATCTGGCTAGCACCAATCAAAGAGTAACAACATCGAGTAGTAGCAACCGAGTAACAACATCATTAGTAGCAACAACCGAGTAACAACATCATGAGTAGCAGCAACTGAGTAACAACATCATGAGTAGCAGCAAATGAGTAACAACATCATGAGTAGAAACAAATGAGTAACAATATCATGAGTAGCAGCAGGCAAGTGACAACATCATGAGTAGCAGAAACCAAGTAACAACATCATGAGTAGCAGCAACCGATACTTAGAAATTTTTTTGATCTTTAAAACATTACTCCTTAGTAGTAACTTCTGCAAAAATACAACAAAATTATTAGTAACAGTATAATTCTTTATTCTTTATTCTTTATTCCTTTTTTTTTTTAGAGTGAGGATGCATAGGAAGAGTTCTATGCACTGAGAACCTTCAAACCAGATTTCTCAGAGAGGTGTTTGATGAAAGCATCCTTAGAGGCTGGGTGGTAGTATAATCTCAGGTGATGTCCATTTGCTATGAATGAAGCACGTGTATCATCAATTGTGACTAGCCTGGCTGTTCCATTATCAAATACAACGTCCACATTGTAAGGTCCCATTCAGCGAGTGCAAATCTTTCCCTTAAAATCCTTTAAATGGGAGTCATAAAGTAATGCCCAGTATCCCCTATGAAACAACTTGTTTTTGATAAAATTATCGTGCCATTTCACTCTCTGCTGCTGAATAGCAGTAGTCCTCTGGACAACCATTGAACGGATTTCATCTAGTTCATTGAGCTGGTCCAGTCGGTGTTTCTAGGCATCTAACAGATCCAAACCAACTTCAAGAGCTGTTATGAGTGTACTGATTTCAAATTCTGTTTGAAATAACAGGGATTTCCCATAAACCAACTCGAATGGTGAAAACCCCGTTGTGTTCCGCCATGTTGTTCTGTACACCCAAAGAGCTTCAGGCAGCTTCTGAGCCCAATCCCGACGATGGTATGCCACAGTTTTTTGTCAAGTTATTTTCCAATGTCATGTTTGTGCTTTCCACGTGTCCATTAGCTTGGGGGTGGTATGGAGATGTCACCCTGTGCTTGACCCCATATTTCTGCATAAGATTTGCTATCATGTGTGATGTAAATTGTGCTCCTCCATCTGAAAAAATCTCTCTTGGAGTACCATAACGAGCAAAAAATTATTCAAATAGAAAATATAAGACCATATGATTTTTTTCTTGTGTAACAACTTTGGATTCTACCCACTTATTCACGTAATCAGTACAAACCAGAATGTGAACCTTTTTCTGGGAGGGTGGGTTGAAGGGCCCAACGAAGTCGATAGCTCATTTCTCAAAAGGTTCGAGGACTACCTGTGCCTACAAAGGCATTTCATCAACTCGACTGGGCTGCCCTGTACGTTGGCAACTATCACACCTCTTGACATAGTTCCATGCATCTCGAAAGATAAAAGGCCAGTAATATCCCATTTGTAGCACCTTATGGCTTGTTATTTTGTCCTGAAAAATCCCTCCACAAGGGCCATCATGGGAAACCTTCAATACTTCATAAATATCATCCTTAGATACAGAACACCGAATCTACTTATTAGCTCTTGTATGAAAAAGGTACCTTGCCATCCAAGAATATCGGGCACTATGATGATTAATTTTTCACTGTTCCCTGTATGAAAAATGATGAGACACTTTCCCTGTAAGAAGATAGTTAACAATATCTGCATACCACAGAGGTTTAGTAGAAACTGCAAAAATATGCTCATCGGGAAAACTATCTTCTATAGGTGTGCATTGATCATTGTTATCCCTTCTAGATAGGAAATAAACAACTACATTATCTTTTCCTGGTTTGTCTACTATTGTGATATAGAAGAAATAGCAACCATCTTGTAATACGACAATAAGTGATAGGTTTATTCATAAAATACCTTATTGCTGCATGATCAGTATGTACAAAAGTAGGATACCCAGTGATGTAGTGCCGAAACTTTCTGATAGCATAGATGACAACCAGGAATTCTTTCTCTGTCACCATGTAATTCAATTTAACAGGAATTAAATTCTTGCTGACATAGTAAATTGCATACGGTGTTTTGTCTACCTACTGTCCTAAAATTTCTCTTACTATTGTCTGAGAAGAATCAACATGTATGTGAAATGGTAATTCCCAATCGCGTCCTCGAAGGATTGGAGCCTTGCAAACCAACCCCTTGATTTTTGTGAAAGCTGCTTCACAATCTTCAGTCCACAAGAATTCTACATCTTTTGTTAGCAATTGAAAAAGTGGATGTGCTATTTTAGCACAATTTTCTATAAAGCGTCTGTAATAACCAGCACAACCAATAAATCTATGTACCTGTGTGGGTGTTTTGGGTACCGAGAAGTTTAATATTACCTCTACTTTGGCCGGATCAACTCGAATTCTAGCAGCTGAGAGCAAATGTCCCAATACTATTCCTTCTTCCCTCATCATATGGCATTTGACTGTACTCAAAGATACATGCATTTGCTTACATATTTTGAGTAATTTTTCCAGATTCTCCAATCCCTCTTCAAATGAATTTCCATATGGAGTAAAATCATCCATATAGATTTCAATACTGTCATCGACTAAATCAAAAAAAATTCCCAGAATTTCCCTCTCGAAAGTTGCAGGAGCATTACACAGGCCAAATGGGAGGACCATGTATGAAAAGGTCCCCCATGGGCATTCAAATTTGTTTTATCCTGGTCTTCCGGGGCTATTTGGATTTGGTTATACCTGCTAAATCCATCTAGGAAGGAAATGAACTTCTTCCCAGCTAGGGCGTCCAGGAATTGGTCAATGAATGCTAAAGGGAAATGGTATTTTTGAGTTACCTTGTTTAGCTCCTGTAATCTACATAGATCCGCCACTTACCATTATTTTTAGGAACAATAACTAGCAGAGATACCCAATGGCTATTTGAGATGGGGTAAATGAAACCTACATCCAATAATTTTTTTAATTCTTCTTTGACAATGTTCTTTAGAGCAGGATTCATTCTTCATTGGGGCTGTCTCACAAGGCGGCAATATTCCTTAATGTAAATATGATGAGTACATATGTTAGCAGGGATCCTCTTCATATCGGTATAATCCCATGCAAAATATTCCTGATGGTCTTGGAGGACTTTTAAAAGCTTCTTTGTCTGGGATTATGACATATTCGAGTTAATATTAAGCGTTTTCCCTAGTTCAATTTCAATTGGAATACTATCATGGGATGAAGTTACAAGAATTTATTCAATTTCATCTTTTGGTTCAAAGTTTTCCTGTGTTTCATAGCTCATAGTAGATTCTAAAAGTTGACGAGTTGAATTGAAAACAGAACTGGGATCATTAATAAAAGTGTTAATGGCATCGTCCTCGGTTTCTTTTTTGAATTGAAGGGCCTGCCCAATAGTGAGGATTGGTCTAACCTCTTCATTTTCAGGCTCAGGCTCTTCTATTGGTAGAGGTTTCTAACTGGCTGATAGTTTTTCAGACAGGCTAGGTTCCACAGGAGGGTAGAGGGTAAGATTATTTGTAACCGTCCTATTTGATATAATCATGTGTCCAGATTGGCATCCTATGTAAGCGTCTGTAGTTGCGAGCCAAGGTCTTCTTAGGATAAATGGATGACCACCAACTAAAGATCAAGTCTGTAATACAAGGAGGTCCACAGGGTAGTGCCATGAATCCACCGAAATATTCACATCTTCCAATTTCCCCACCGGTTTAATTGTAGACCTGTTTGCTAGTTCCAAGATAGTAGAGGTTGGCTTAATGTTTCCAAGACCTAATGTATTCATTGTTTTGGAGGTGATAATGTTGATGGAAGCTCCCAAATCTACCAGTATTTTTGGGATTTCAACCCCATTGATTTGTACTGTTAGAATTGGGTTTCCTGGGTCTCCATATTTCACAGGCATGATCCTTCCTAACATGATGTCAGACAATCTACCCATCACATGAATGGTTAATGGATCCCTAGGTTTATTCCCTTGTTTCTTAGAGCAGTAATATTTGAGAGTTTTTGCATATATAGGTACATCCCTCATGGCTTGTAACAGGGGTATTTTGAAAAAAATATTTTTCAATTCCCCTAGGAAGTCAAACTCTGCCTGAGGGTTTTGTTTGTTCAAGGTCAGTCTTTCAGGATATGGAGGAGAAGTTGAATGAACCTGATTAAGAACATATTGGGGAGGTGTCTGATTTGTTATGTTTTGGTCTGGTTTATCCCCAACTGTCCTCTGTTCTGGTTCTGTAACTTCACTGTCAATATATTCCATGATAATAGGTGAAGTAGGAGCATTTAATACCCGCCTATATCATAATTTTATCTCATTAACTCCTGCGGTAGAAATTATATAAGATGGAAGTTTAAGAGTGTCTATTTGTTGGACCCCTTTATTCTTAGGATTCGTATTGGGTTGGATAGGAAGCTGGGGTCTAACGGTTGAATTTCCTAGAGGTACATTGGAGGGCAACTGAAGTTGCTATTGAGGCATAGATTGAGGAAACTGACTAGTAGGAGAGGGTCCATGCCAGTTATGATTCCAAGAAGGATTCAAACTGGTTTGGGGAACCCATTTTTGCTAAGGGGGGTATTGATATTGAGACCACATAGATGAAAAAGGTGCATACTAGGGACCCATATTAAAATTATTAAAATACTAGGATGGGTCCTGAAACATACCTGGATTCATAGCTGGTGGTCGAGGTTACCATGGTTTTTTAGGCCCCATGAAGTACAACTGGTCTACCACATTTTCTTCACTTTCCCCTTGAAAAAATGCCTTCAGTCTGGGCAACGAAAGGCACGAGCTAGTTGCATGTGTCTATTCACATATCGCGCAGGATTCTACTGTGTTTAAGGGGCATTCTTTCAAAGGATGCTTCTTTCTGCACTGTGGGTAGAATATAACCATAGTCTTCTTCAACTCTATCTATTTCTATTTTTCTTGCAGAGTGTCCGTCTAGGCAGATAATGTGCTCAATATATCAGTCCTTAGATTATCTAGTAGTTTTCTAATTTCTACCTTTGTAAACTCTCCACCAAAAGTCTTTAACGATCGAATTCCTTGTCCACTCCTTGCAGCCCCCCGTGAACACTGAATGCAATAGTCATAGATGGTGTTGAAGTCTTCTTTTGAAATATCTCCCTTTCATACTATGTTCAAAAGTTGTATGGAATCTTCCCTAAGTTCTCGGAGAATAATGATCTTTAGAATATCCTTATCCAGGTCACTATGGCCTGATCTCTACAATATATACTTGAATCGTTCCACACAGTCTTCCATGTTCTCATCCTCTTTCTGTGCAAATTTAAAAATCTCCTCCTTGATATCACGAGATTTACAGTAGTCCTGGTATTTTTCAAAGAAGGTTTCTTTCATCGCATCCCATGAAGAAATAGTCCTTCAACCTAAACCCATGAACCATAGCAGGGTTGTCACTTTTAGGGTAGCAGGAAATATTTTTAGTTTCTGAGCATCAAAGATATAATCACACCTTCGATAGTCAATGTCAAATTCGAAGAGGAATGTATCAGGGTATTTCGAAGAAAGACCATGAAAATTAGGTAGATCCGTTAAAGGAATGGGCTTCAATGGTGCATCATCTATAATGTTTCCAATTGGAAAATCAATAGAAGAACTTGTAGGTGCCATAAATATTCTTCAATACTCACCTAGGATTTCAACTAGTTCTGCGGCTGGTACTCGAGGTGATTCAACTTTAGGAGGCTTCACTGCACTCTGCTGGTCCCTTGGTGATGCAAAATCCTTCATAAACTCTCTTTTCAAGTCGGAATTGCTTAGTTCAACTGTAGGAGGCTTTACAACACTCCATTGGTCTTATGGTGATGAAAACCATTTCGGAGGTTCTCCTTCCCAATTGGAATTACTCAGTTCTTCCGATCCTCTGCTTGCTACTTCTTCCCCATATACCGACAGTAGGGATGTCTCCTCCACCAATACCTTATTTATGGATTCTTTTTCCATCAAAAGAATTTCCTCTGGTACCGTGGATGGCACTGGTTGTTCAACCAACTTCCCTTCGGACTTCATCTGAACCCTTTCCTTGACGGCAGCGTGAGAGGATGCTTCATATTTAGCCTTTTTTATGATCTCCTGGATATATGTCTTCCTCCCCAGATCATTTCCTTTATTTGGGGGTCTTCCTCTACCCCTCTTATTCATATATTTTTTCATATAATTGGTGAGAATAATTCATCAAAATAACAAAAGTGCTTAGCACTCAGAGCATAAAATATAACTTCCTCCCCGGGACAAGAGAGTAGGTTAAAAAAAAAAACAAAAATAAACTTTTTAAAATAAGAAAATCAAAGTTTAGGACCTAAAGTAGGGTAATAAAATACCCTCCCCATGACGATAAGTTGGCCCTTTCAGAAATACTCAAAAAGCAGAAAAAACTGAAAACTATGCCCATGACTTAGAGCAGGGTAACAAATAATCTCCCTAAGATGAGAGATCTATCTTCACAAAAGAAAACAAAGAAAGGAAAAACAACACACTATGCTCAAGACTTGGAGCAAGGTAATAGATGCCCTCCCTAAGACGAGAGATCAATTCTAAAGAAAACAATAAAAAGCAGAAAAACGCAAAACACTACGCCCAGGACTTGAAGTAGGGCAATAAATTCCCTCCTTGAGACGAGAGATCGACCCTTATATCAATTGCAGATCATGTTCTTGCACCTTGTTAGCCTTCCCCGATAATGATGCCAAAATTTTGGTGTCCAGATTTGAACAATATTCAAACCCTTTTTCCACATAAATTATCAACCCGAGGCATTAGTTATTTCAAGACTAACGTGCACAGTATATGCAAGAGAAATCACATAACATGCTATTAGATCACAAGCTTAAATCAATGAACACACAGACTACTGTAACAAAAATTAAAATGCATTGCAGAATTAAAAAGGCATTCACAGAAATTAAAGGATTATAATGGAACAACAGTAACAAAACCAACTGAATATAAAAATCAACCAAAAGAAATATAACACAACACCTGATCAGAAGAATGGGCCCAACTCTCTGATCAGGGCTGCGATAAACTCATAATTTACGAGTGAAACAACAAAGTGTTGTGCATTCAATTAATTGGAAAATACTTCTGTTACAAAATCTGTATATTCTTTCTTAACCCTGATTCATAGCTCGCAGACCCTCTTTATACCACTATTCAGGAAATCACAGATTTCCTCTAACAACTACATATCTACAATTATACAATTCGTTACAACAACAACCTAGTTGCCAAAATGAAACCATGAAAAATCCTAAAATATCGCTAGGATGAAACAGAGTTTACTGCGCTGTAGCAGCAAGTAAAGATGGCGCTAGAAATTAGGAGTTGCTCCATGGCTCACAACTATAATCTTCCTTCTTTTTCCAAATCTGTAAAAATATTGGAGTTAACGTTGCAAAAGGAAAAACCTCCTTGACTATTACTTCATTAATCAAATATCCCATGTAAGATAACAGAAAGGTGTTTACCTCGTGTGTTTAAGAACAATAATGATACAAAGAGATAAAAAGGTGGGCGAAAATGGGAGAGAAAAGTATATAAATCTAGTACCTAACAATGGTCTCAGGGGAAACTGTGAAACTTAGTATGCCCACCTTTTAAGCTGTACCAACAAAGTTGACAAAAAATCCTTGGATACTTGTGCATGGTAGACCTGCAGTTTTTTACAAAATCTCATACAACATTGTGAAGGCTTGTGCAAAAACTTGGATCCTCCATAACCAATTTTAGGTACATAGGATCATATATGACTATAGAGCCTCCTTTTTTGGTCTTTTTATGTGAAGCCATGCCCTCCAAAACAACGCTGCACTGCTTCAATTATTGACACCTGCAAAAAATGTATAAGACAAAAAGCTGCTTGTTTCGGAGAGGTGGGAGCTAACCTAAGACAACATCTAAAAAAGAGATAGAAGTGAAAAGTGCTAGCACTGGATCGAGCAACTCACAAGGATCGAAAGGCAAATGATGTTTCTTGAATGGATGAAGGCTAAATTAGGAAAGAGAAGTGGGAGGGAAAACTGAATGATGGTGGTGTGATGATTACCAAGCATGCAATATATCAAATGATGACTCATAACATATATGCACATGATTAAAAATTGACCTCTAACCACTGAAAATATGACATCACACTGATTCCCTCACTGTTAGCAAAAAAACATGATTTCATAGGGTTTTTAGTTAGTGGAATGAAAAATTCGCTACGAAATTGTCAGGTGAGTCTGTAGCAAAAACAAGTTGTTTTTCACAGAGAATACTGTGAACTCAGGTAAAATGTGCCAAGTGTCAAGAAGTGACTTAATTAACCCATGCATTCAGATTTTTTAATTTTACCTTTGACAAGACCTTAGTTACATGACCAATGACCACTAAAAACCATTTAAAACTATATACAAAACATGAAATTTAATCAATTTCATGACTTTATTTTACCATAACAACCTAACCTAACTCAAAAAGACACTCCTAACCAACCTAATTGTTATTAAAGATAACATATGCTATAAAGGTAGAAGTGATACCTGCTGATTTGTTCTTTTCTTAATAAAAAAAACCCTTCATTATTTATTATATGCAACTTGTGTGAAAATAAACGATGCCCACATAGTAGCATATCCAAGTACTTGTCACTATTTTAATTGTGCTCAAATTTTTCAAGCCTTGATAGAATACCATATTGTGAAGAACACATCAAGACTTTTACTCTATCTATAGAATGTGCTTTCCATCCTTATGAAGTCCATCCCATTAGTATGTCTGGAAATGATCATAGATTGCAACCCATAATGATTGTCTTCTTATCATCCATGCATGGCAACCAATCATGTTTCAACAATGTTATCAAATAGTTTCTTCAACAACTCACAAAGTAATGAATGAAGAAGACTTCCCAATGTGAAGCTTTGATAAGATCAGTTGCACATAACACAAAATAAGAGTTGTTGTTGAGGGTTATACAACTTATCAAAGCCTAAAATATTCTTCCAAGTGATTTCAATAGTGCGTGAATAAGACCTTGTTGCAATCTTCTTCTTGTGGCTTTGTACTCATCATTCCTTGGCTTCCATTAAAAATCCTAAGATGAGAAATATGGCACATAATTTAAGTGCTCCATGTATGTTTTGACCATGTGCTACAAACATGTACCATGAATTCAAGTTTTTCTATTTGTAAAATAATTCTTTTTCTGAAGAACATCATGTTGATGGACCATTAAGGAAAGCATCAATTAACAATGAGAGAAAGTTTAAACAATAGAGCGGTGAAAGCATAAAAGAACATCATTATGACCATGAATAAAAAATGAGATGATCTCATGGGTGGTATGACTTTGTTGACATAGAATCCATTATAATTTGTGGGATTGGTTGTTAAAAGGTATGACAAAACATAATGGGAGAAAAATTGGAACTACATGTTTACAATAGATTTTCATCAAAATTTATAGAATTTTTAACAAATTAAAAAGTTTAAGGCTAGTTTTACCTAAGTTTACCTTTTGGAATTGGAGAAGAGAACACGATCTAATGGATGATTTGGCGTTGATTTGGCTCAGGTACTCTGCTCCATGACGCATTGACCTCCACTTTGACCTTGCTCCACAAAATGTATCTTTTTCATGTAGCAGATTTGTTTTTCCAATTTATCTCAAATGGTAAATAAATTTCTCTTGAAATTTTTTGAGGTTGTTAATATTAATATTATGCATATTCCCACAAAACATCTCAGCCAATGGGTGCACATATCTCGAAAAAAATGAGAAATGGTTTTAGGTGAAAGTGGCCAATTTCTTCAAAAATACACACTGAATTTTCGGAAATTTTCTGTGTTCATTTACCCTACCTCAATGCATTTACCATAAAAATACCAGGCCCAATGAATACAAAATTTGCAAGTTATGATCAGATCAATTTCTTCCATGTTTCACCCTTCACGTTGCCCAATGTTGCAACAAAAACATATGCCACAAACTCATTTTAAGGCCAAATTGAGTGCTTCAAAAAGGAAATGGTGCATTTTTACCCATTTTACCGCCACGTGCCTTCAGAATTCCATTTTGATGAAGAAAAGATGATGTTGTGAAAAAAAATTGAAATCTGGCCTAATCTGTCCACAATGGTGAAAAATGAAAATCTGCCTTTAAAACCCGCTGAAAAATTGCACTTTTTTTTTTTTTTAATTATGCCCATGTTTTACTCAAATTATCATATTATGAGAAAACTCAGAAGCTCAGAATTTTTTATTTATGCTCCAATCTCTTGCAATATTTGTGCCAAAATTGCTTCTGGAAAAAGCTGCTACAACAAAATAGGCTGTTACAACAATAGCTACAGAAACTGCAACTTTCTGTAGCTGTTGCAGAAAATGTCAATTTTATTTATTTATTTATTTATTTTATTTATTTATTTATTTTTTTTTCTTCAGAAAGTTGTTTTCTCCTAGTTTTAACTACTGATTTGGATTGTGTACTATATATTGAATTAGAAACCATGAAACATAATGAATATTGACTGAAACAAGCCCAAATTTATTCCTTTGCTTGAGAATGAAATGAATGAAAAAGTGTTGTAATGGTGGCATCATGTTGTTGTTGAATTAAAACAAGATGAACATGCTGCTACAAGAAACCAAAAATATGATGCTGCAAGTTGTTGTTGATTCCATAAAACCATATAGTCTTCATCAAAACCAAAATTCATGGTACAATCCTTACCATGTGAATGAATGTGTCAAAGTCGAGCATGAGAAGGAATCATTGGATTACCGATCAATGATGAAAACTGTTAACCAATGAGAGACAACTTACCGATAATGTAAATGAGTGTCAAGGTATCTGAGTGCATCTCGACAGGGACAAATGAATGTGTTGAAGTCGAGTCACCTGCAAGATCTGACAATCAAGATACATTTTTATCAACAAGGAGGCTTTCCATTGATGTATGCAAGTTCCAAGGCACTCCAAATAATCTCTGATCTTGATCCCAGATAAGGTGTTAAGGTCGATGGGACAAGATTTGTTGGAAGGTGGACCTTAAGGAATCCCACATCAGCCATCTCGAGCATATAACCAAAAATGATTTTAAGAACCATAACAAAAGATTGAAACCATCAAAAAATTGCATAACTTATTATGAACTTTGCTTGCCATTTTCCTGGTTTTTAAGCAAAACTCATGTCCAATTGCACCAACAAGATTGCGCCAACAAGTTGGTTTTCACAATATGACTTATTTTTCTCTCTTTTTTTTTTAATATATGTCCTTCTCTACTTGAAAAGGAAATATCGTTCAGGTATATGAATAATTCTAATGGAACCAAGTGTGTAACAAGATGATAGATAAAATCATATGAAGGTTTTAAATATACTCTTTGATATGTACGAATATATGAGAGACCAACTGCCTTGATTGAGATGATGTCAGAAAATACTGAAGAATTGAGTATTGGGATCCAATGATTGTCTTGAACCAAGACTCATTGTAATCTTGTATTCCTTGGATTCCTGCTATCAAGCCATGCAAATATTCAGAGATGTGATCTCTATTCATATAATATGGTGATAGGCATGCAAGAAACTTTTCAATATCAGGTTCCAACAACTGCTCTTTATCAACAGACATCCATGATTCTTGGACCATATCTGAATCTTCTTCTTTTGTTTGTTGTTCTTCAATGAAAGTTGGTGAATCATTTCAAAATACCTCAAAATTGTAAGTGGATTGAGGTGTTTTATTATTTGGGATTCGAAATGGTTGTGCAGTTAGTGGAGTGGGAATGGATCTTTGGGGTGATTTTGTGAGTGGTAATGGGAAAGGTTGAATTGAGGTCAACTGAGGGTGAAGTTGATTTTGTGGTGGAGGTGAATGGTATGGATAAAATTGAGATTGGTATTGAGGATAATGAGGAAAATATTGAGGATACAATGGATTTCTTCTATAAGGCCCTTTTCAACCTTGTTTCCAAGATAGGTTTTGAGGTTGGGATTGAGATGGACAAGGTTTCCAAGGCAAGAGTGTTTTACAATTAATTTGAGATTATTATGCATAACCCTGAAATTGAGAATCAAGAACTTGCATCATACTAGGTTGATGAGGCTTACATGGTCTTCTTGGAACCACATAACATGATTGTTTGAGTGTTTGATTTTCTCCTTGGTAAACTGCCTTTAACCCTGGTAATGATGGAAAATATTTGGTATTGTGTGATCCTTCACATATTTCACAAATTTTAATGTTATCAAGTGGAAATTCATGCAAAACATGTTTGTTTCTACATTTAGGGGAACAAAAAAATGAAGTAGCATTCATTTAAATTACCAAGAATGTCTAGAATATTGTTAAGGTTAGTTTGACTTACCAATCCTGATGCCGAATTACTTACTCTTGCCATAACTAGATCTTGAGGGGATCTTCCATACTTTTCTTTTCCTCTTGATATGTTCTTGCACAGTTCGCAAATCTCTTGAAATGACAATTGAGAGACATATTATTTTCCCACCAAGTTAAGAAGATCAATAGGAGAGTTTTTAATGTGTCTGATCCTAAATTATGCAATTTAGATCTTTTGATATTATACTTAAATCTATCCACTAAATCTTCTAGGCTTTCATCCTATTTTTGGTTCATCTTAAAAACTTCATTTATAAGGTCATGGTGTATGCAGTAATCTTTATATTTTTCCAAAAATACTCTTTTCATATCATCCCATGTCCTTATAGAATTTGTTCCTAAAGTCATGAACCATTTAAGAGATCTATCCTTCAATGTTTCCAGAAACAGATTCAATTTTTGAATGTCTAATGAGTAGCCATAAGATCTACAAATTATTTCAAATTCAGAAAGAAAGGTATCCAGGTCTTTGGATCTTATACCTTTCAAGTTAGGAAGTAGGGATGGAGGGATGTTCTTCATTTGAACATTGATATCTATTTCTTGAGTGAGAAATCCAAAAAGATCTTCCTCATTGTCATCGTCTCCATCCATTTCTTCGACCCCCTTTGTCACCTCTTATTCTACCTGCAAAACTAGAAATTCATGATGTGGATGTGTGGTTCTTACTGCACCACGTGATATAGTGGGTGTGGTAGGTGATTGAAGTTTTTTTTTTTTAATGAAAATAAAAATGCTCCTATTTACACTTCCCTGACAACGGTGCCAAAATTTTTGGTCAATTTAATTGTCTTAAATTGATTACATAAATTATCGACTGGAGTTGGTAAACTTATGAAGTGAAAGTGAAAAATATATGCTAGAATCCCTTAAATTATCAACTGGAGTTGGTAAACTTATGAAGTGAAAGTGAAAAATATATGTTAGAATCCATTTTTAAATCCAATCTATTGGTGTGATGATTGGATTTGTAGAGATTACTTCTAAGGACTTTTTTATTCTTTATGATCCTAATGAAATTGATAAATTACAACTAAGTTCTAAAAATCAACTCTGCAAAAATCAACTAAGTTCAAAAAATCAATTAAGTATTTCTATATCTTATGAATAAATCTAAAATAGTCTATTTGTTAGTCTCTAAAAGAGTTCTTATTATAGTAGCCTTGTTTATAAAGATAAAGTCAAATTATAGAAAATGAAACTTTATATGTTTTTATTTTTTTTGAAATGAAATGTTCTGGAGATGAAAATAAGTAAATCACTATTGGTTTTGAATGAAATCACTCATGAAATAAAAAATAAGTGTATGTTTTAACCCTGAACAGAAATGATCTACTCACGAATCTTATAACAGAAGATAAACAATAGCGAGAGCTTAAAACATAAAACAGATAAACACAAAGATTTTCCCTTGGATCCCAAATCGGGACGACCAACTTGATTTTTCATTATATTCCTTTTAGTGTTACAACACATATATACACATGCCGAAGCATACATAAACCCCAATCCATAAACCCTGGATTAGAACATAACTGTAGTTCCCTTAACCGGATCTACAAAAATACCAGGGGCTGAAAACCATCGTGCCCCAATACCATGTGCAAAACCATGCACAAAACCATGGATGGGGACTACCCACCGGAAATGTGCGTGCTTAGTCATGGAAAGAATATAACACATACCCAACAATAAGTCACTCTTAAGCTACAAGAAAATGATTCACTCATTACTGAATAGAAATCACTCATGCTTTGCAAAATGGAAAATAAAATTCTCAATTCTTCTTGAAATAAATCATGCATGAACTTGAGGAACTATTCTATAAAAAACTATTGTTTGTTAAGAATTACTTTGTAATTTTAAAAATTCGAAAGGGAAATGAATCTACATCCAATGTCAAAGGGAAACTATGTAAATTTGTACTTCAAATGGCAATGTAGAATTCTGAAAACAACTACAACAATTGAAAAAATGAAAGCAAGAGCTTAAGCTACATCAAATGTTAAAATGAAAGCATGAAAACAACTACATTAAAAACATAAAATGCAGAACCTTCACTATTTGCAGGGTCCCTCCACAAATAGGTGGTATAAAATCTTCACGCGAATAGTCAGCTACGCATCAAATCTTCAAGGCACTTCTTCAATGAAAAGGATGCAAAACAGATTTTTAAAAATTCACTATATGCTTCAAAAAATTAACCTTCCTTCTTTGTTTCAATGGAGTGTTTATATAGGGGTTACAATGTAACTTCATGAAGATTCATATGGCTTAAGATCAGAACTAAATGGACACCTAGTTGCCACGAATTTGATGAAGCATAGTCCATTCCAACCTCTGTTTGCTTGACTGGGCGTTTATTGACATATGGGCGCAATGTTTTCTCACGCAACTGCAAAATAGGGCTTGAAAGAACCTGAAATATATCCCAAATGGTAACAAATTTGGGAAAAATGCTCACATAGAACTTAATGGGGCACGTGCTAAACAAAACCCATTGTTGTTTTACGAGATTTTCTTTCGTTTTCCCAGAAAATGTGTTTCAAGTTGACTGGTAAAAACTGCTGCGATTTTCCCTTGATCTTTTCCTGAAGGTCCACATGTGCGAGTTAGGTGGAATTTGACCAAAAATAATCCATATTGGAGCTTATAGAAATAATTTCCATGTGTCATACTTCATTCTAGAGTGGTGCTCTACCTCAACCATGGAGACAACTATGGAAATTGTAGAAACTTGAACTGTCAAACTATCATTAGTAAAACCATGCATAATTCTCTTTAATTCATTAAAAATAATAGAAATAATAATAATAAACCATGTAAACATGTACGCGGGAATTTGGTGCATTTATGAAGAAATATGATTAAAAATGATGACAATGGGTGAATGGAATGATGTGAAAATGAATGGTTTCATCAACAAAATTATGACAAATTGAAGGCCCAACAATAGCTCATTAGATTATTTACATAACCATTGCTCTTAAAATTATGTCATTATTGATTGGCTAATATGTTCTTATATGTAAATCATTTGATTTTTGATTGATGAATTTCAAAGTTACCATAACATTCAAATTGGGATTATAATTGAATAAAATATTAGTGATAGTTGAAAACTCCTCAAATTAAATGAAGATGTGCCACTTGTATTATTATATGTCAAATATGTGCCTTATGTCAAAAATGCAGATGCATTATGGAAATACTTGTTTTTCTTATCTTTTCTATTATGTCATGTATTATTTTTTTTTTCTTGTAGAAATGCACATACATTTGTGAATTAGGTTAATGAATATATGCATATATGGTATTTGCATTACTTTATTTCTTTTAATTGTAGTAATGATTAATCAAAATGGCATATAAGATTGCCCCAGAAGAAAATTAATAGATGCTTGCTAAGTTATTTGCTTCATTAAAGGAAAAAATATGATAGGAAATGTTACTACCCTTACATAAAATTTGGTCATGTTGAAGGGGTGCATAAATATCATCGCTTGGTAATTTATGATTCATTATATATGTATTTTCATATTCGATTGCATTCATAAATGTTTTTATTGCTTTAATATTTGATACACACATTATTAATTTTATTTGATTCAAAATGTGATTATAAAGCTAGGGTTGCCTAAGAGTGAGCTTGGGAATGTGCCAAGGAGTAACAAAAATCATGTTGTACATGCTGAGGAAGAATACAATGAATATTGAAGATCAAGTTAGTCCTATGGAAGAAGATGACATTGATAATATGGTTGATAATGATGGTATAATTAGATTGATCGAGGACACATTTTCTCCAACGTATGACAATTTTGAGGATATTCATGATGTACCTTTGATTGAGTTGTGAGAACAACTCCTTTATGATGGCTCGAGGACAAATCTCCTCTTTTCTATATTGTTTTTGGTGAACTGGAATGTATTTAATATTTTGTCAAACACTTCTCTCACACAAATATTAAGGTAGGTTATATAAATTGTTACATATACATAAAGGTCATTTTTTTGTTTTTTCTATTTTTAGTGTTAATGAATGTTTAAATTAAGAATGCAATATTTACAATTAATATTCTTTACTTTAACTATTTTTTTTTGTTTTTTGTTTTTTTATTTTTATTTTATTTTTTAATTTTAATTTTTATGGTGTAGATTGATAGGTGATTTTCTATTATCATCGTCAAATAATTTACCTTGCACACACCAATAATTATCTACCATTATGTAAGATATTATATTGGACTGTCAGTGTATTGGTATATGTCCTGATGATCACATATATATTATGGAAAATATGCATTCGAAATGAAATGCTCATAACGTCAAATCAGTAGAGATCAAATCAATCAAGTAAAAAAAGGTGCCTCGTAAGGTTATCCATCATATTACCATAATTTCACATTTGAAATGGTTATTCAGGTGCCAAAGAATATCACAATTTATGGATTATCATGCATAAAATAAAAATGAATATGTTGTTATTCAAATGCCTATAGATGCTTCTACATTTAGGAAGATTAAATAAATATGACTGATTTTTAAATAAGAATCTCATAATGTTAGGATTTCATTGATAATTAACAGTGTCAATCCATTTGGAGAGACGGGGTCTATTTATTCAATGTGAGGCTATTTTCGATATAAACAATAACCTTACTCCTTGGATGTCAATAAAGAGGAAGTACATGCTATTGGTGACACATTGGTGATGATTGTTCCAAGTATTTGTTTACAATAATATTTTAAACATATGTAACATATGTAACAATATTAAATTTATCTTTTTCATTACATAATTAAATCAATTTTGTGAGTACCAAGTTAAATATGTGAATGAATATATTGAGCTTTTCATTGGAGGACCTCTAAAGTTATTGGTTAGAAACATGGTGTACATCATTTTTAGACCAATATGGGAAAAATAAATTTCAGTTCCATGAAATACTTACATGGATAATTAATGAGGCCCTAGGGCTAACACATTTTTGCGGTATGTAATGCACTATTGTGTAGTCATTTTCAAGATCATTTCTTCATTGTAATAACAATACTATAACATAGTGGTATCACAAAAATGCTACAAAGGTGTAAAAATAACACTATAAATGGGTGTGATAATAGTAATATGAAATGGAACTGCAACAATGCTATAGGGTTGTGATAGTAGCACTTGTTGTACTCTACTCTTATGTTCTCTTAAGCTTCATAAAACTGAGAGGTTGAGGTGAAAATCATAGTAGAGTTTGGAGCCATTTTTAGAGTAGCAGATGAGCTTAAAGACCATATCACACCCATACAATAAAAAATTTCTTTGGAAGATATGTACAATGGTATAAGGAAGTTTGCAATTGGCATCCTAGATCAAAAGATAAATGCAATCAAATTTGGGCATAGGAAAGTCAAAGTCCCAAAGACCCCACGACCTCAGAATCCCATAACTCACTATAAAAACAATTTCAAAAGGCTTCAAGGACCAGGGACTAGGGACTAGTTAAATTTCAGAGCTGGGGCCATCTACTGATGGAACCTCATAATAGATACTGGAGGCATAGACCCCGCGATCCTAGAACCATGTAACATTTTTCTAAATCAATTCTCAAAGGAAACAAGATTAAACCATTTACATAGGAATCATTCACACAACAAAGGACCGAGCACCCTTCTCTCTCTCCTCCAACTAGACATGTGACTGTTGAGAGTTTTAATTAGAAAATTAATCCTCCAATATTTATATGTCAATCCCGGCTTGTAAACACGAGCTACAATGCCCTTCTTAATTCAGTTTGTTAGCCAGAGCTTTAATGTTTCCTTTATAATGATTAGCTAAGTAATAAAACACACAAATGCTTGTGAATAATTTTTTTTCGAAAAGGGAGTCAATCCATCTCACTAAAAATAATCAAATTCAGCTTTAGAACTTAAGATCTCTATTGAATCAATCCAATTATGCTCTTTAAAGAAAATTGTAGTTAAGTGAAACCCTAATTTTTATTGTAAAACCTACTTCAAACAATCTGTGAATAAACACTAAACAATCTTGAAATTAAAGCTAAGAAATCTTGAAATTAAAATCTTGGAATCAATCTTGCATTAAACCCTAAAACTTCACTTGGAATTGAAAAGCCTAAACTGATTGGAGCTCCACACACACAAACTTCAATGTTATTCAATAAACAAAAGGAGAATGCTAGCTAAGAACTGATCTAAGAATTCTACTCTTAAGGAATTATGCACACACACCATATGATCTTTTGACAATCTTAGAAGAAACCTCAGTTATCAAACTTTGCAGAATTCAATCAAACCCTAACTTTGTTTTTAGAAATGAAAAGAAAAACAACTATGAAATGCTATTAGAACACAAAGGAAAATAATTAAATAAAAACTATGCCACTGGTTCGATTTGCATTCAACATGAATTACTTTCTTTACTCTTTTAAAGAATAAGCTAGAGAAATCTAAGTAAAATTTGGACAAACCAACACTCTAATTTTCAATTGAAAAAAAGTCACACTGCTAGTTGCATTATTGACTGATTCAAAATCCAACAAATCCTACACGCACTGTACTAAAAACTTTCTTTTGAAAAAGAAGCTACAGGTATTGATCCAGGTGGATATTGGTGGCCACCCACCTATTCCACTTGGGCCCCCACCATTGTCTCTTTCAGTTTTTCAGTTTCGGCATAACTTACTATTTTTAGCAGTTTTTTGGGTCCTGAACTTCCGGAGCCGTTTTGAGGCCCTAAACGACGTTTTTTGGGCATCGCACCTCTAGCGAATATGATTCCATTTTGGAATGATATTCATGGAAAAAGTTGTAGTCCTCGGATAGAGATTTCTAATGATGTATCATGTGTGTCAAACGAAGATAGTATGCCAAAGTTACGTCCTTGGGAAGTTCAAACACCAATTTACCCAAATGGGGCCCATAGTTTTGGCGCTTCATCTCCTAGGGTTAGGTTTTTGGATGTTTAGGGTTCTCCATTGTTTCTAAATAATAAATAGGCCCTCGAGCCTCATTGTAACTCAGTTCAGAGGCCTGTAGCCGCCACATCTCTTCTCAGAGATAGCTACCAGCGCCCTAGCTAGTTTTATTTCCATTCTCTCTGTAAGCAAATTTCAGTTCTTTGATATTAATGAAATGAAGTGTTATTTCCGCTGCATCTCTGTATTTATGTTTATATGTTTATTCTGTTGCGTTCCCGCATAAATCCGGATCAGTGGTATCAGAGCGGTCTGCTTTTTCTCGATCCTTCTTTGCATGTCCCCAACGAGGTCGGGGTATAAGGAGCTAGGGCTTGATCTGGTGGAACCTTTGCAAGATCAGCCTCGCAAACCTCGACGAACGCCCATGGGGGACGAAAAGAAAGATGAGGGAGCAGGAGATCCTATCAAAATATTGCTCGAGGAGGCCCTCGAAAAACAAAGGAACGCGATGATGGATAACTTTGCTTAGATCCTTCAACGGCTGCCCACCGGCGGCGCATCTGCATCCAGCAGCCACTCTGGAGGTGCGACTCCTTTTAAGGTACAAGTAAATTTTGACATTCCCATATTTGAGGGTCAAATAGACGTAGATGCCATAGATAGATGGTTGAATCTATTAGAAGGATATTTCTCTATTCATGACTTTTCAGACCGGGAGAAGATTATTTTTGCACTCCTCAAAGCTACCCCCCATGTTAAGGACTGGTGGGAAACCTACTGTGAGAACAAGGACCAGATAGAACCCTCTCTATTCTCCACTGTACCAACTTGGAATTCTTTCCGAGACACCGTCAAGGAACAGTACTATCCCGTGGGGAGCTATGAGGACAAGTACATACAATGGACCACGCTGCGACAACAAAGGGATCAAGATGTGCATGAGCTGACGAATCTGTTCCATACCCTGCGCACAAAGTTGGGTATCAAATATTTAGAGAAACATTTGGTGCTAAAGTATCGCAGTTGTCTGCACAGATACATTCAGGAGGAAATGGAGTTCCTTGACATCTCCTCGCTTGGTACGGCATACCGGTATGCTGCCAAGATTGAGCAGAAATTCAAGCAGAAGAAGCGAGACTTTGGATCTGCGAATCAAAAGCAAGGGAAAGGTGCTTCCAAACCGCAGAAAAAAGGACCGAGCCAAGGCATGGCGGCTAAAGACAACTCATCGAAGCCACAAGAAAAGAACAGCACCGCAAAGCCAAAGAAGGACACGGAAAGTGGTGTGAGTTCCATAAGAGCTCCACTCACAACACAAGTGAGTGTCGGGCCAAGCAGTCGCTAGTGGCCGAGATGAGGGCTTCTGAGTCAGATGCATGCTCTGACTCTGAATCAGAACCTGAAAAGGGGAATGAAAAAGGGAAACAGATTATTGATGCGGAGCCCAACGCCACTATTGCCACTACAAAGATCCAGAAGGAGGAACCGGAAGATCCAGAGGAGGAGGAACGTCTCTTCCACTCCCAGATGTGGGTAAAGGGCTCCCCTGTACAGTTCATTGTCGACAATGGGAGCCAAAAGAACCTCATTTTAGAAAACGCCGTGAAGAGGTTGGGCTTGCCAACCACAGCTCACCCACATCCATACACCATCGGGTGGCTTCACCAAGGATGAGATCTCCGCATCAGCCAGCAATGCCGCCTTCCCTATAACATCAAGCCCTTCACGGATGAGGTATTATGTGACATTTCTCCTATTCATGTTTCTGATGTATTATTAGGAAAACCATACTTGTGGAAGTGTCATGCTGTGTACGAGTCTCGACCTTGTGCTATTATTGTTACTTTTGGAAATAAGTTGTACAGGATACCAGAGGTACCACCTCCTGTGACTATCTCTTTGGTTACTACAAAAAAATCCAGTAAGCTCATTTCCCAAACCAGGAAATTCGTTTTCCTGATGATCCGCCCCCAGGGCAAGAAGAAGACTGTGGCCATGACCTCCAGACAGGGCTCCTATGCATGACAACAACAAATGGATAAGGTTGTGGAGGAGTACGGGGACATCTTCACCTCACCCACAGGGGTTCCTCTGCACTGTCAGGTCAAGCACCCGATTGATCTGACCCCAGGTGCACCACTACCCGATTGTGTTGGTACAGAAGAAGGATGGGACGTGGAGACTCTGTATTGACTATCGGGCGCTGAACAAGATCACTGTCCGAAATAGGTACCCAATCCCACGGATTAATGACCTTCTGGACCAACTCAAAGGTGAAAAATATTTCAGCAAGATTGACCTGAAGTCTTAGTATCACCAGGTACCAATTGAACCCTCTAATGTGTGGAAGACTGCCTTCAAAGCCAAGGAAGGCCTTTTTGAATGGTTGATCATGCCTGTCGGGTTGAAGAATGCTCCTGCAACCTTCATGAGGATGATGGAAGACATATTGTGGCCATTCACCAACTCATTTGTAGTGGTGTACTTGGATGACATTCTGATCTTCAGTAAGACTTGGGAAGAGCACCTTCACCACATCCGACAAGTCCTCAAAACACTGCGGCAACACAAGTTGTGTGCCAATTTGGAGAAGTGCACGTTTGGCATGACCCAGGTTCAATATCTGGGATACATTATTGATGAAAGTGGGGTGCATGTGGATCTAGCCAAGATCCAAGTCATTCGGGATTGGCCAGCCCCAACCACTATAATAGAGCTTCACAGCTTTCTGGGTATTGCTAATTTCTACCGTAGATTTGTGTTGGGATTCTCTCATATCACTTGGCCCTTGAGTCAAGTCACCAAGGGAGGAGCGAGAGAAAAATTATTTTGGTAGGAACCTCAACAGAAGGCGTTCACTGAATTGAAAAATCGCTTCTGTTCTGCCCGAGTACTCACATTACCAGACTTGCAATAGCCATTTGAGATCAAGACAGATGCCTCTGACTATGCTATTGGGACAGTTCTTACTTAACAGGGACATCTAGTGGCATATCACAGTGAGACATTGTCTGAGACAGTTTGCAAGTATCCCACCTATGACAAAGAAATGTATTCCATTGTGCAAGCCTGTCAAAAATGGAAGCATTACATTTTGGGGAAGGAAACAATCATCCACACAGACCACCGGCCCCTGCAGTTCATAGAGACACAAGGGAAGTTGCAGAATGATTGCCATAAGAAGTGGTCCACATATCTGCAATAGTTTCATTTGAACATCAAGTACAAGAAGGGTAGCACCAATAATGTTGTAGACTACCTCAGCCAACCACCAATCGTGGCGCTCACCACCGTGCTCAACTCTTGTGGGCACGAGACTTATGATTAGCCGCTTCTCTATGAGAGTGACCCAGAATTCGGCAACACTTACAAGGAACTCTTGGGGGGTGCACAAGTTCCAAATTTTCACCTCCAAGATGCACTTTTATGTCACCTGGGACACCTTTGTGTTTCTTCAAGTGAGCGTGCCAAGATGATATGGGAAGTACACTACAGTCAAGTCGCTGGGCATTTCGGGGTTGAGAAAACAGTAGCAATACTATAGAAGTATTTCTATTGGCCGAACCTTCGAAAGGATGTCGAGAAGCACATCAGATCCTGCACTGCTTGTACCATTGCCAAACCGACCATCAAGAAGCAAGGCCTATATACTCCACTACCTACCCCTAGTCGGCCTTGGGAATCCATCTCTATGGATTACATGTCGGGCCTGCCTTCTACTAAGAATGGAAATGACTGTGTTTTCATGGTCATAGACAGATTCTCAAAGATGGCCATCATGGAGGCCTGTAAGAAGAATATCACAGCAGAAGCCACCGCTAAACTCTTCTTTGAACGAGTGTGGGTGCACTTTGGGATCCCACAGTCTATCATATCAGATTGAGATAGCAAGTTCCTCTGCACATTTTGGTCCAGCCTCTGGTCAATGTTGGACACAAAGCTCACCAAGTCCACAGCTTTCCATACCCAAACAGATGGCCAGACAGAGGTCTTCAACAGAATGATTGTACACATTCTGCGCATGTACAATTCAAAGCATCCACGCACATGGGATGAGAGCCTACCCTATGTAAAACATAGTTATAACCGGGCGCTCCACAGTTCAATTGGCCATAACCCCTTTCAGGTGGGCTTGGGATTCCAGCCACTATGTCCCATTGACGTAGCCATGCCATTTGCAGCTGCTCAGGCCGATTCAGCTCATGTCCAGTCTGAAGTTGACAAAGCAAGTAGCTTCATCGAGCACATTCAACACATCTGCCAATAGGTTCATGATATATTGGACAGAGCCAATGCCAAGTACAAGCAACGCCATGATCAACACCGGGTGCCACACAACTTCCAGGTGGGTGACAAAGTATGGCTACATTTGCAGAAGGAGCGCCTCACTGGACCCCACCGCAAGCTTCGTCCGCTCCGATACGGGCGTACACCATCACCAAGGCTGTAGGGAACAATGCATTCGAGCTCAGTATTCCACCATTCCTTGGTCTGCACCCAGTCTTCAATGTGGATCGCCTTCGTCCTTACTTCCCACCTCTACTAGACACCTCGGACATTGCAGAACAACTCACACCAACAGAGTTAAACCCAGACTGCATGGAACAGGCCACCACAGATTGTATCATGGACATGCAAATCAAGAACACTCGTCAACAGCAGATCCAACTGTATCGGGTTGTCAAAGCTGGCCAACTTCTGCACCAAGGAAAGTGGTTCACCGGGGACCAAGTTCAGCAGAAATTTCCTCATCTCATGGAGGAACTTAACGCAATGGGGACCATTGCTTCCTAAGGGGGGAGGAATGATCCAGGTGGATATTGGTGGCCACCCGCCTATTCCACTTGGCCCCCACCATTGTCTCTTTCGGTTTTTCCGTTTTGGCATAACTTACTATTTTTAGCAGTTTTTCGGGTCCTGAACTTCCGGAGCCGTTTTGAGGCCCTAAACGACGTTTTTTGGGTACGAAAGCGCCAGCGAATTTTCTGATAAAATTCGTCCCGACAGCTGTAGTCCTCGGATCGAGCTTTCTAATGATGTATCATATGCGTCAAACGGAGATAGTATGCCAAAGTTACGTCCCTGGGAAGTTGAAACACCAATTTACCCAAACGGGGCCCATAGTTTTGGCGCTTCATCTCCTAGGGTTAGGTTTTTGGATGTTTAGGGTTATCCATTGTTTCTCAATAATAAATAGGCCCTCAAGCCTCATTGTAACTCAGTTCAGAGGCCTGTAGCCGCCACATCTCTTCTCAGAGATAGCTACCAACGCCCTATCTAGTTTTATTTCCATTCTATCTGTAAGCAAATTTCAGTCCTTTGATATTAATGAAATGAAGTGTTATTTCCGCCGCATCTCTGTATTTATGGTTATATGTTTATTTTTTTGCGTTCCTGCATAAATCCGGATCAGGTATCCACTCATTTTAATGAAAATTACCTTAAAAATGGAAACTTATTATTTCAATCACACTATTCACATTGCTAATGAAGATATGAAATTCACACTTGGCAACACTCAACTATTTAAATTAAATGGAAACTATCCAATCTATCAAAGCTCCGGATTAAAAGAAACTCAAACCTTGAATTGCAGAGGCTATCAATAAAAAAAATTAAGACTCTGTCAAACTAGACACACTTTTCTTATTAACTTAGAATATCTCGTTGATAACAAAAAGGAATTGAAAGCACACTGTAACAAAATTGATCAATCAAACTGAAATCACACTTATGCAAATTGAAACCTATTTTTAATGCTTACTCGGGAAACATGAGATTCTATTCTATAACTACAATAACATAACTCTATTCTATTTCTGAAAATATTAATTCACCGAAGAAATATGATTAAATCTCAAGGTAATATCGATTTAGACCATGCTATGTTTGAAAATGATTGAGATGCAATGCATTTGGTAGACAAGGACAACAATATGTGTATATAAATGAGTGCTTTCAATGCTAAACATAAGGACGCAGAGTGATGCTCTGTAAATGTCAAATGCACATAACAGTGACTTGTATGCAATCCTTGAGATCAATTGATGTGAAATTCTCGACGTTATGGACTTGGCTGTTCAATCAAAATTTGCAAATGAGATTTATTCATCTAACTGGAATAAAAAAACATCAATACATAGTAATCTAATTGAATTAGGCAAGGAAAATGAAATATAATTAATTGTTTAGGAAGAAAAATAGAAATACAATGATGGGATAAAAACGCACACAAATATTATACCTATGCGTATGGTTAAAAGAAGCTGTATCTGGACTGTGGTGGGCCATTGCCACACCTGGAGTCAGCTTGGAAGCTTATAGGAAAGAAATAAACCTTAATGCATAATATTCAAGGAATGAATGAGTTCACACTACTTATATGTCAAATCAATAACACGCCATAATGAATCACCAAACATAGATTTAATTATGAAGTAACCGAGCCTTACAATCTCTCATAATTGATAGCAAATGTAAACAAAAATCATAACTCCTTCTCTCTCTAGTGCGCAGTGCTCTATTATATAGCAGCAACGCTGCCTCTACATAAATGGATTTATTGTTACATTGTATGTAATTTTAAATACATATCGATAGAAATCAAAACGAAAGGTTTTGTTTTCGATCGGGGTCGAGCCGGTGATCTTCTTCTAGAAGAAATTTGACAACCCATTGCTGGCCGAGGAATTTTACTCTTATTGGATCTCAACGCCATAGTCCCAATCATTTATTGGCAAGAATAAATTGCAAAAGTAACTGGTGGATAGCCTTCCACGGTCTTGTGATGTATAAGCATGCCACACACTCCATCATCGCTCATGAACATCTTCATATTCTTTTATCATATAGTAACTCATCTGGATTATTGCCTAAGTAAAGAAAAGCACCTACATGGGAGACTCACCAAGTCCACTTAGTAATTTCATATTGGTACCATTTGTTGCGTGAAAAGCCAAATTCTGAAACGTTAACTATTGCTGTTGTTGCTGCATTTGTTTTTAGATCACACCCAGATCTGTGTTTTCAAATCGTTGAATTATCTATTTGCCCTGCGTGTGAAATCAATGAGTGCCTTCTTCCTCCTACGCCTGCTTCTTCCAAAGGGTCAGAGGTCTAAATAGTACATTGCAAGAAATTGAGGCCTTTCTTAGCCTTCACATCAACCTCATATCCGCAAAGAGAAATAGAAATGTTCTCACATGCCCTGCAAAGAGTTCTTCATCAACTATTGATGAGTATCAATAAAAAGAGTCATATATACATGTGTTGCAGAGTGATTTAAAGATTTCTTCATCTAGAGAAAAACATGTAGTGCTGGTCCGATGTTATTATTAATTGTTGAAGGTCCCATAGATGATCTTCGTGTAGCTGTTTCTATGATTAAGATGAATCCATACTCAAATATGTTCCTGCACTAAAATTATTCACTGGCTCGTGAAGGATTTCAGCAATGGAACCCTGTGATAAATGTACTTAGAAAAACCATCATTAGTAAAACATGGAATAATCATCTTTAATCATAGAGAAGCGAATAAAAGTAATGATAATCAACCATATAGAGTATTTTTCGGCAAGTTATGGAATTAGGGTACGGAATGGGCTAAAAACCTAGGGTTTTAGGGTATAAACAATGATATTTCGTGATGAAAACATGGGCATATATGAGGCCCAACATCCCCCCATGCCTGAGGTTTTTCATGCCCTCATGCAAACAAATAATTTTCTCATGTGTAGGTTTTTATGGCATCATAGATTTAGGTAGGGTTAGTTCTTGTAGAGCAACACTCCATGAAGATTTGATTTTAAGAGTGATACAAATCGAGGAAAAACAATAGATATGATAGGAGGAAAATGATGAATATGATGTGTTATCGTTCTATAATTTTAAGATTGACAAGAATAATCATAAAATGACAACATCAAAACCACTTTGGAGTCTAGGATCTAGCCCTCCTAGACTCAGAGAGGGATCTCTCTGTAATATTTAACTTTTTTTTTTAATGTTTTCTGATATTAGGCTAGTTAAACTGATGTGAAGGTTGCAAGGTTTCCTTTTAATTGATAGTTTTGGTTGTATAAAGGGATCTGCTTAAAATATTTCCATTGGGCTATGGATTCACAAGAGTCTGGGTTGTTGCATCAATTTTTCCAGAGCAATTGCAAGGCAAGCTAAATATAGTTACTAGGTCTTAAAAACATAGAGAATTATGGAATGAAAGAAGATTGATTTCAGTAGTGGTTAAAAATAAATTAAGTATTTTTTAACCAGACCTCAGAAGAGAAACACTTATATTGTAAACACAGCAAGAATTAAGGTGCTCTATGTAGCAAATCTCAATATTCATATTTTTGTTTTACAATTAGAATTAAATGATACACTGAAAGAAATAACAATGGAAAACATTAATTATAGTATATAAAAGACATCACCAGATAAAAATAACTCAAGAATATTGCAAAATGGTATTTTATTATTGATGCTCCATCTCCAAAATTACAATGCTCCAATAGAAAAGCTTACAATCTTGGGTCCAACCCCTGATATTGAACATAAATGTATTATTTAACTAATTTTTAGTGATTGCCTTATCTACATGGGAAATCTGCTATTTATTACAATAATAACTGAAATTTGACAAATGTGACCACAAAGTGGACACGGTAGAATGACTATGACAGGTGGCCATAATCTCCAAAAGGCTGTTACTATGCCTTTTGACTTTTTGATGTGCTAAGTTGGCTATTCCATTGATGTGGTGAGATATCACCCTTCTTGGTAATCACACAACTTATCCCATTGTTGTGCATTTGGGATCTTGATTCTAATTAATTTCCTGTAAATTTCATCTGTCTCTGTGTACTTCATAAAAGTTGTCTTTAACTGGAAAATATGCTTGATTTCATGCTGAATGTATAAATCATTATCCATAGCCTCTAGGAAGGCTCTTCCAGTCATTGAACAATTAATCCATGTAATATTTGTTGTGTCTTTTGAAATCTCCTTTAGCTTCTTGATATAATCTGGCCTGTGTACGAGCTTATCATTTATCACAAAAAGAGAAGTAAATCCTCTTTTGATCAGTGGTTCGATTCTATTGAAGAATTAGCTGACACCCGTTTGTAGTTGATGACACTTTTCTTCCACTTGTGTGACCAAACTCTTTTTTTTGAGTACCTTTTTGACTTCTAGGATGGTTGTTGTTCTGTCCTCCACTCCTAGTGCTTCCAATTTAAATATGCTCTTATAATTCAAGAATTTGATGATATTTTTTTTTTCTATTTCAGGCATCCCTGCCAGTTCTCTGTTTGCGTTGTCTATGGCAACACTCACTAATCCAATAGATCTACTTGTTCAAAATTTATTTGGATATAAGGCCATATCTCATTCATGGAGTCAATAATACTAGTCCAAATAATTTCTTTTTCCTGCCCAATAGTCTGTCGAAGCTTCACTCTCTACCTTGATTAATTTTTTAATATGCTTCTGAGCTCTCTATATTTCAATTTCATGGGTATTGTCTGACCTTTTCTTCAAATATTTCAAGGCTTTGATTTCTGCTTCAAGCTTTTTAATCTCTGTTGTTTGAATGGTCATGTTATCCATGGTCTTGGCTAGCTGCTCTGTACCACCTGATGAGCCTGTTGTTGATGGTGTTGTTGTAGGAATGGATGCAATTGGGACAACCTATAATGTAACAATGGCCATTTCTGCTACTTTATCCTTTTCTTTCACTAGTTTTTCCATCTCTATTTCCATCTGCATTAACTGTGCAAACTGCTCCATGATTAACTTAATCATCTCAACTTTCTGTGCTTCATTTTCCTCAATGTATTTTGTCAATGGATCTTCAGCTACTGACAGTTTGATTTGTTTCCCAAGGGCTGCTATATCAACATTCTTTTTCTTCAATATCTCTTGCATAGATTCTATGTTGGTTGGGTCATACCCAATCTTTATCACTAAGTCCTCCAGAGATTTTATTCTAGTATCTTTGGCCAGAGAAGAGATATTCTCCATTTTTAGCTGAGATTGAAAATTGGCCAAGGATACCTGTAATTTAGACAAGCTCATGGCAGTGTTGGTCAATGTAGAGGAAATCATCTCTCCAGTCTGTTTATGCATCTCCATCTGGTCTATTGGATGGATGTCTTTCACATCAAATTCAAATGTAGTTTGCTTGAAGTTTGTAGGTGTTTTAGGCTGAGAGATTTGTGCTTCTTGGAAATCCATTCTCATATTTCCTTTCTCTGAGTCAAAGGATGATAAAATCCTACTCTGTCAACTGCATGTCTGCTTCCAGAATTGGTTGTAGGTGCTGTTTTTCAGGATTTCATTTTTTATTTTGATTTCCCTGAATATATCATAGATGCCCTCCTTCTTTCCCCCTATAGTAGCAGCATATGTAGGGGTTTGTAAGTTCTGCTGCTGGAATGGAATGGTGGCTAAGGATGTTTAGAATATGGTTTGGCCACCTGCTGGAGATGAACTTGGAGAGTCCCTGATGGTGATGACTTCCTACTGCTTATTTCACTACTTTGGTCAATGTCCATGTGGCTCTATCTCCTTTTATATACTTCATTTTAAATTCTTTGCTAGATTTATCGGTCTCCATATCAGACTGATAATCTCTTGGCCTCTTCTCTGTTGTCTCTTTCTCTAGCTCTTTTCCCTTGTCCAATTTGTCTTCTGTTGTCTGGTTTTCATTTGGAGTAGTGGTTTAAATGATTGAGGTGGATATCACCTGTTCTTCATCCTCTTGCAGTGTATTTGCTTCCCACTTTTCTTGATTCACATATTTATTTATCTCAGGCCCGTGGGTGTGGATGTATGGGGTTGATTTGTACTCCACCCTTTTCTTGGATATGATCCCCAATGGGTCATATGACCAAGTGAACCTGTGATTGAATTTCATGTCCTTCAACATCTTATCAACCTCTTCTCCTGCTGCTCTGCTATTACAAATAAAAGGACCAATTTTGGACTTGATCCTAAATTGGGATTTCTTCTTTGCAGATACAAAGTGCACCTCATCTGCATTGATCATCTGCCTTATGTATTCAAGTGAAAATATCCTCATGGGGAGGATCTTTGGCAGCTTGTAGGGGGCCAAATCACATCCATAGATTCTGATCTCGGTATAATTTTGGTACAAGTACCAATATCCAGTTCTCACTTATCTGATAACTACATAATATTCTTGATTTCCTCATTAACCCTTGGCTCTGTTGTACTGCTAAGTATATTCACTGCTGCGTGCACACATGAATCAAAAATATCTTGTAAGTATAATTATTATGCTCCTTCATTAGCATAGTTGTCCAAAGAAAATTGATTGAGGCTGAGAGTCATCGTTAACCTTTGTCATTTCAAACTGGAATCTGTAGGCCTGAAAATAAACAAAAATATAGACCAAAACTAAAGTGTATTTGAACACTTCCTTTGTATGAAACTTTAAGAATTGATCATGGATGGCATCAGCTAAGAATTGGCTAAAGTTGAACAAGATTGAAGGCTTAGAATCTAATGAAAGAATAGTCTGAAAACCTATCATAGCCTCATCTGCCCATTGGTTTCAATGATACCCTAGTAGATATGAGAGGACAATGACAATATGTTAGGTTATATCAGGGAAAGTAGATGAGGGATAGGGAGGATTATTTTTGGGCATTGGGGCATCAGTGGCCATGAAAATATCTAATGTTTTAGCTCTACTGGCAAAATCTAGCTTTTGATACAGTTCTCTAAGGGCCTCATAGGAAAATGGGATGGTCTCTTCAATGGTGGAATCCTGCATAATTTGAAGGATTGATTGGGCATTGACAGTGAAAATGACTTCTCCTATTGGGGCTACTACAAATCTTTGATTGTGTTGTAGCCTCTACAACACCCTCCAAAAAACCCCACTTCAAAATTTTTTGGAGCCCCTTGAGCACAAAGAAAAGTTAAGTAAAGAGTCGGAAGGACTAAGTCGCTGAGTTGCAAATCTTAAAATTTGTGGGAAATCATGTTGTGTAACCAGCTCCAAAAATAGAAGAAAAGAGATATCAACGCCTTAGAAATGAGCCACTTCGAGGGGAAACCTCCAATACATTACATAAATGAACAATTCTTGGATGATACAATTTACAAAACCTCCTTTCTATATATAGGAGTCCATGGGTCATAATGTAATCCTAATGGGCCACAATGTAATCCTAGATGACCTAACAATAATAATTTAAGGGCCATAATAACAAAATGGGGGTTACAAGGGTACAATAATAACAATAAGGGGGTTACACTAACAACAATAAGGGACTATACTAGTAATATAGGGACCTAACATGCCCCTCTCCTTCAAAAAAGTGTTGTCCTCAACGCTTGAGTAGCTCTGGGTGCTTCTGTATAAAATTCTCATCCTCCCATGTAGAATCTTCGGTGGGTAAGTTCTTCCACTTGATGAGATACTCTGAAATTGATCGATTTCGTAGCTGTCGAGTTCTTGTTTCCATGACTGCTTCAGGTTCCAATATGATTTTTCCTTCCTCATCAAGTTCTGGAAATATTGTTTGAACCGGAAGATTTTCACCTATAACCTTCTTTAAGCATGAAACATGGAAAACTAAATGTACTCACGAAGAAGAAGGAAGCTCCAATTTGTATGCCATAGTACCAATCTTTTGCAACACCTTGTAAGGACCATAGTACTTTGGTGATAATTTATTATCCTTCTTAGCTTGCTTGAGGGACATTTGTTTGTATGGTTGTAGCCGTAAAAATACCCAATCTCCTACATCAAAACTTCTCTCTCTGCGATGTTGATCTGCCTGTTGTTTCATTCGATTTTGTGCCAAATTCAGGTTATCCTTTAAGAGTTGGAGAACTTCTTGCTGATGCTCGATGTGATCTTCCTCTGCTTGAACCTTCGAATTTTCCCTTAAAGATGATGTGATGGATGGTGGATGATATCCATAAAGTGCCATAAATGGGGTCATTTTTGCTGCAGTATGGAAGGAAGTGTTATACCACCATTCAACGAGAGGTAACCACTTGACCCATTGTATTTGTTTATCAGATACAAAGCAACGAAGATATCCTTCCAAACATTTATTTACTATCTCAGTTTGACCATAACATTGAGGATGATAAGATGAGCTATGAGCAAATTGAGTACCCAAAAAAGAAAATAACTCCGTCCAAAAATTTCCAGTAAAAATGGGATCTCTGTCGCTCACAATGACCCTTGGGCTTCCATGTAGCTTTTGAATTTTGTCCATAAATGTAGTAGCAACTGTGCTTGCTTTAAATGGATGAGATAATGCACAAAAGTGTGCATACTTGGTAAGTCTATCACCTACCACCATGATGACACTCTTTCCTTCGGACTTAGGTAAACCTGTGATAAAATCCATTGAAATCTCCTCCCAACGTTGACTTGGAATGGATAAAGGTTGTAGAAGTCCCGGGGTCTTAATTGTCTCAACTTTATTCTACTGGAAAACCAAACATTCCGCCACAAACTTTTGAATATCAGATTTAAGGCCATCCCAAAAAAATTCTTTCTTCACCCTGTGGTAAGTTTTTAAAAATCCTGAGTGTCCTCCTAAAGGAGAAGTGTGCAATTCCAGAAGAATCTCTTGTTTTAGTTGGGAATTCTTACAAAGATATAAGCGATCTTTGTACCATAAGGAATCATTTTTCCAACTAAATGTATCAGATGTACTAGGATCTTCCTGCAACTTTTGAATGAGTGTCCATACATCTTTGTCCTTCTTCCATTCATCTCTTGCTTCGGTTATCCAATCTGGTTGGATAATAGAAATGGCACAAAGAAATGCTTCCACCTCTTCATTCTTTCTTGAGAGTGCATCTGCAGCAACATTAAGCTTTCCTTTTTTGTAGATTATTTCAAAGTCATAACCCAACATCTTTGTGACCCATTTTTGCTGCTCTTCTGAAGATAGTCTTTGCTCCAAAAAGTGTTTAAGACTATCATGATCAGTTTTTACCTTGAAGTGTCTCCCCATTAGGTAAGTTCGCCATTTCTTTAGTGCATGTAGTATTGCTAACATTTCCTTCTCATAAATAGGTTTCTGTAAATACTTTCCTTTGATTGGACGACTTTCAAAAGCAATGGGTCTTCCTTCCTGCATCAAAACTGTACCAATTCCATTTCCTGAGGCATCACATTCCACAATAAAGGTTTTTGTGAAGTCTGGCGTAGCTAAGACCGGTGCATGGCACATTGCCTCCTTAAGATGTTCAAGGGCCTTAGTTGCTTCAGGAGTCCATGAAAATGCATCTTTCTTCAATAATGTTGTTAGAGGTGCTGCTATTCTCCCATAATTCTTAACAAACTTGCGATAATACCCTGTTAACCCGAGAAATCCTCGCAGCTGCTTTATGGTTGTGGGGACTTTCCATTCCTTAATGGCTTTAATTTTGTTAGGGTCTACTTTAACACCCTCGTGAGATACAATATGACGCAGATATTCCACCTCTTGTACTCCAAAGAAACATTTGGATTTTTTTGCATATAATTGTTTCTCCTGCAATAGTTTGAGCACCCTGTCAACATGTTCAACATGATCCTTCCAAGACCTGCTGTAGATTAGTATATCATCAAAAAATACTAGCACAAATTTTCTAAGGAAGGGTTTGAAAATGGAATTCATCAACCCTTGGAATGTAGAAGGTGCATTGGTAAGGCCAAAAGGCATGACCAAAAATTCATAATGACCCTCATGAGTTCGAAATGCTGTTTTTGGAATATCTTCAGTCTTCATTCTAATTTGATGATATCCTGAACGAAGATCCAACTTGGTAAAACAAATTGCTCCATGTAATTCATCCAATAATTCATCAATCACAGGAATGGGAAATTTGTCTTTAATGGTGAGGTTATTGAGCTCCCTATAATCCAGACAAATTCGCCATGATCCATCCTTCTTGTGTGCCAATACTACAGGAGTAGAGAAAGAACTTTGACTAGGTTGAATTATACCCGCCTCTAACATTTCTGCAATCATACGTTCAATTTCGCTCTTTTGGACATAAGGATATCTATAAGGCCTGATTTTTGGAGGGACACTTCCTGGAATCAAATGAATAGCATGATCATGATCACGAATAGGTGGGAGTCCTTTGGGAGTTTCAAACACCTTGGAATGATTGTCCAAGACTTGTTGGAGATCTGCAGAAATAGATGATTTTGATGTCGGAACTTCCAGTGAGCATAATTGTGCAATTACGCCTCGTTGTTCTTTCTTTAGAAGCTTTGTCATGACATTAGAGCTTATTATCCTTCCTGGCTTCCCTTCAATACCCCGTAATTCGACTTCCTTTCCTTCTGAAAAAAATTTCAAGAAAAGTTCTTGAAAATTAAAAGCTACCATCCCCAAAGATTGTAACCATTGTACTCTAGTACAACATCAGCACCTCCCATAGGAATGGAAAGCATTGGACTATTCAATACATATTCCCCCATGGTTAGCTTGATATTATGGCATTTTCTAGAGCAATTTATAGTTCCTTCATTTGCAACCATCACTTGACATTCTGGTGCTGGGTATAGGAAACAATTTAATTCCTTGGCTACCTTACAATGAATAAAATTATGGGTGCTACCTGAATAAATCAACACTATTACCTTTTTCTTCTTGATTTGTCCTTGTATCTTGAGAGTTTGAGGAGTGGTAATTCCCACCAGTGCATTACACGATATGGTCGGATTCATTTCTTCCTCTTCTACGGCTGGTTCCAGGTGTATATCCTCTTCTTGTTCATTTTCTTCTTCCTCTTCACAATCTATGTAGACTAATTTCTTCTCTTCACAACTGTAGCAAAGCCATTTTTCTCTTTTTTCTTCTAATTTTTGTGGTGTCAACCTTGTAGGTTGTGGAAATCTAGGTGTAGCAACACTTCCTTCTTTATAGAATTGAGTGGTAGGCTTCCTTGTTTCCATAATTTTACATTCAACTTTTCTTGCCAACCTGAATGCCTTCTCCAATGAATCAGGTTCCAGAACATGAACTTCATGTTGTATGTTATCCTTTCAAGTGCCTATGAAGAGATCAATCCTGTGTTCCTCTGGAATATCAGTTACCCTTATATTCAATTTTTTGAAGTCCTCAATGTGCTGCCCCACGAAACGATTTTGTTTGAGATTTATCAATTGGCTAAAGAAGGTGTTGCTCTTTGTATCCTCATAATGTGCTATCATTTCCTCCATAAAAATTGACCAAGTGACAGTTTTTTTACGGGAGCAAAGCCATCGATATCATACAAATCTATTTTTTTCTAAATGTAAAGTTGCAATGCGTACCTTTTGTGTGTTTTACACGTTATGGAGATCAAAATATTGCTCCATCTGTAGTATCCATGTTACAGGATCCTTTCCATCAAACTTCCTCATATCCATTTTTGGAATATGGTGGTTCTTCCTGCCAACATTAGAGTTTATGAAATCACGATTGACATTTATTTTGTTCTCATCATGAGGTTCTTCTACTATCTTTTCACCATTAGGAAACACTTCTTTTATCAACTTTGTCAAACCTTCAATGTTTGTTTTTAGATCATTCTTCATGTTTTCCATGTTGTCTTTCATGTCATCCATCTTAGCTTCCATGCCAGCTTCCATGCCATCCATCTTAGCTTCCACTCCTTTCTTCAAAACTTCCATTTCATTTTTTGTTTCTCTTTGCGAGAGTGAAATTTGTTGCACTTGCTCTTGTAATTTTGATAAATTATGTTGCAATTCTTCATCTTCATGAGTCATAGTAGAGCCTTCTGAAGGCTTAATGGGTGTTGAATTATTTTTACAGGGCATCTTTTAGAACCCAATACTGATATATATTCTACAATATGCCCTTAGAATCAATTCAAATTGATTCTTCAAACAAGACTTATGCAATTCGCAAAAAAAAATACACACCTTTTTCTTGCTTTTAAGGAGCTCGATATTGAAATTGGATTATCTCTGTAATTGAAGCACTTCAATATTTGGATTTTGGTACTAATGTAGCCCTCTGAATTATCTTTCGAATTCCACAGGTCTGAATTGATTTGGATTCTCCAAGACAAAGTTATGTCCAATCTCCCACAATGACCTAATTATGGACTGGTTCAGTACAGTGAACTTGTACGACTTGCCACGTGTCACTGTTTCATCCTTCGGCTCTGAAATTGATATCCAAGACTACAGTCCGTGTAATAGTGACCACTTTTTACGGCACTCAAATCTGATGCTCATAGAGAGAGTAATGAAGATTTTCCAACGATCACCTATTTGAGATGAAATTCAGGAGCCTGAAAAAGCACTACCTTCCACAGATCATATCTCCAAAAATATTTCGAACCAAGCTCTGAAATTTTTTGACGAATTTCTTCAGGATTTTAACTTCACACCATACAAATTTCAGATTCTGAACCTTCGTAGAAAAAAATATTATAGCGCAAATGCCACAATGACCTGTTTAAGAGCTTGAAAAAAGACCTAACTTCCACAGATGATATCTCCGAAAATATTGTGAACCAAGCTCTGAAATTTTTAGAAAATCTTCCACAGGATCTCAGATTCGCACCCTAAACATTTCAGCTTCTAAAACTTCGTAGAAAAAAAGTTATAGCGAAAATGTCACGATGACCTGTTTGGAGCAGCGAAACCCTAGAATCCAAAGCCCTCTGATACCAAATGTTGTGTAACCAGCTCCAAAAATAGAAGAAAAGAGATATCAACGCCTTAGAAATGAGGAAATTCGAGGGGGAAACCTCCAATACATTACATAAATGAACAATTCTTGGATGATACAATTTACAAAACCTCCTTTCTATATATAGGAGTCCATGGGGCCATAATGTAATCCTAGTGGGCCACAATGTAATCCTAGCCGACCTAACGATAATAATTTAAGGGCACAATAATAACAAAATGGGGGTTACAAGGGTACAATAATAACAATAAGGGGGTTACACGAACAACAATAAGGGACTATAATAGTAATATAGGGACCTAACAAATCCCGACCCCGCGACCCTGAGGCCGCAAGGTCGCATCCATCCCACATCACCTCGCCATGTGACCTTGCGACCTCATTAATGGCCCACATGTGTGACCTTTTTATATATAGTAGGTCGCTAGGTCGCATTTCGCATATGCAGAGGATAGAAAAAACGCCTCTGACAGGTCAACTGAAGCGCGATTTTCCCGGGTAAGTTGCCGCTTTCCCCCTATTGTTTCCTTTTTGGTTTTTCTGGCCTAAAATTTTCATCCTTCAGCCTTTAAATCACCCCCTGCCTTAGTCATTGTTTTCATTTATCACTTAGGGCTTTTCTTATGATTCTAGCTTTCACCCTACTTGCCCAACTTTCACAATTCCTCATCCAGTCTCCCATGGCATGTATCCTGCTCCAGAAACTATCCCCTGGCTCTGTCTGGACCCTTTTAACCTTGTGTTTTGCAAGTTAAAGGCCAAAAACAACTTCACGCCTTGCACGCCAAAACCCCAGCAAGCCCTAGCGTGACTTGCGACCTCGCGACCCCGCGACTTAGTCGCAAGGTTGCAAGGTCACATTTCCACCATTTTCTTGCAACTTGCGACCCGGCGACCCCACGACCTAGTCACAAGGTCACAAGGTCGCATTTCTGATATTTTTCCACAATTTGCGACCCAGCGACCCTGCGACCTAGTCGCAAGGTCGCAAAGTCACACCCCCATCGTTTTCTCACAAGCCGCGACCCCGCGACCCCGCGACCTAGTCGCAAGGTCGGAAGGTCGCACCTTTTCCATTTTCTCACAACTTGCGACCCCGCGACCCAGTAGGCCACTTATTTAGTTCTGCCTATGTCCTCAGTTGAAATACTTGATAAGTTGTAACTGGCCTTGTATCATCACGACATCTTTATTATCTTGGGATTCTTTCATGAATATGACAGGTGAATTTGAAGCAGACTTGGAGTGTATACCTGTCCCCTCAGATTCCAGCGACATGGGACCTCTAGTATCTCGGAAAAAAGATAAGCACCTGGCAGTGGAGGATGTAGAGATGGACATGCCAATGTCCCCACCCCCGATTTACAGAGATACACTATGCACATTTTCCAAAGGGGACAACATGCGCTGGTACCAAGTGTACCAAGAGTTCGCTAGAACAGAATTTCCAGAGGACCTCCCTGATCGGGAGATATACTTAAAGGTAAAAAGGTCTAAGCTACATCTTGTAGGCGCCCATCCGGCCATATTCCCATGCCCATAGATGATAGATTGAATTATACAGAAAACTGACCCCAAGAAGTACATAATCAGAGACATCGAAGGCAAGGCTTTCACAACACTCAAAGGCTCAGACGCTCATGTTTATTACTCTTTTCCTGAATGAGAAGAAGACTTCACAGAAGAATGGGCTCTTGCCCATGTAGTTCCTGTAGTTGACACTATAAAGCAGTGGTGGGAGGAGCCTGAGAAATTTAAGGTCAAGAAAGACCAGAAATATCCAGTGGCGAGCTTGAGGAAAGTATATAAATTAGTGGCTGCCATACTTTGTAGATTGTACGGGCGCCCCGATGCCACCACCTTCAATGGCACATGGGCAAGTCTCATGGAATATGTCACAGTGCACGACACCCATTTCAACTGGGCTAGCATATTGATGACCTCCATGCATACAAACTTATCCTCGACATTTGTACCAGATGAAGGAATGCCTTCTGAATTCTATATGGCCTCTTATTTGTTGGATGCTGTCTGTTCAAGGTTGCACTTTGAAGGATGGGTGCATAGCTGGGATCCAAAACAGACTCATGCAATCCACTTACAAAACAAGGTGTTTTGGGATTCCAGGTATAAAAAAGATATAGAGCCGATATCTCAAGTGTTCATCCCCACTCTATATAGAAAAATATTCAGCCAAGACGCTCCTTGCATGTCTTGGCGAGCCATGTAGATGCTAAGCAAGGTGGTGCATTGGTTCCCATTCACCGAGTATACGTTCATTCGAGTCTTTGGCTCGTTCAAGGCCCCACATGCTATGCCTCGTTTTGTCACAGACAAAATGCTCATGCAAGAGGTCTATTTCCAAATGTCTTCGGGTTTCTCCAGGGTCCTGTCCAAGGGTAAGAAGAAGCCATGGCCTACGCTACCGCTCACTACCAGCGCATACACAGTCAAATACTTCAAAGAGGTAGAGGCAGAGGGAGAGGAGATGAAAAGTTACCACCTTGGGGCATTAGAATACCAAACATACGACTCAGAGAGGATAGTTCCTGATCATTGCAAGAGGGCTAAGTTCAAATGGAACTACCAACACGTGGAATGCCTGGGAGAATATGAAAGAAGAAATTGGTATAATGCAGATAGAAAACTTGCTCCGGGGGTGGACTCTGGCCAAGAAGACCCAGATGACCAAACCTTGGAAGACAGGAGCCGAGAATTAGGAGGCGCTTCTTCCTCTCTGGCTAAAAAGCCTCGAACCTTTACAGGGCATAGTACTTCTACCCAACAGAAAGAAATAGAGGCCAAAGCCCAGCAAGAGAAAGAGAAGAAAATGAAAGAGGATGAGGATAAGCACAAGAAGAGCCTAAGGTCAGAACAGAAGAAGAAGCAGGCCGAGGAGGCCAAGAAGGAAAAGGAGAAATAGGAGGCTGAGGCTGCAGCAGAACAGGAACTCAAGAAAGAGTTAGATAAAGTGGAAGCTGACCGCCAGAAGAAAGCAAAGCAAGCTACAACAGCTGAGCGTAAGAGGAAGGCCGAATTAGAAGCAGCGGCAGAAGAATAGCTCAGGCGGAAGGTAGAACATGAAAAGGCAGAAGCCGAACGCCTACGAAGAGAAGAGGAAGAAAAGAAAAAGAAAGAAGAAGAGGATGAAATGCTAGAAGACATCAAGGTATCTCCCCTTGAGGTACCTCTAGTCAATACATGAGCCACGCTCTCCGATGTTAGTTTTTCCTAGGGGCAAGAGGAGGAGGTATTTGGCCTCACCAGGTTCACGTTAGATCAATTCTCCTTCAAAATCCGACAGGAGAAAAGAAGATGCCTAGCGCAAAATCCTTCCGCCGCATCCACAGTCACAACCGAAAAAGACATAGTCCTTGATACTAGGATTAATCTCGTGATGATAGCATCAGCTGGCATAGCCTTCGATGCAGCCATGGAAGAGAATGTGACCAGAATGAGTAGAGAGATCGTTTCACTACAAAATAGGCTACATGAAGCAGAGCAGCAGGATAAAAGGGCAGAACAGGAAAAGACAACATTAAGAGAGGAGGTTCAAAAACTCCGAAAAAAAGCTCTCCTTATCAATGAAGTGCCGCTTACCATTCAAAGGGAGGTCGATATATTAGAGACTACCATGAGGCAAGTTTATGGGGAAATGTTTACCATAAAACAAACAGTTTCCCCCTTGGTGAAATCCCAAAAGGAAACTAAGCAAAGGCACGAACAGTTGAAAGAAGCCTCAGCTACCTTGGAATGAATGATGGACTGGACAGCGCGATACTCCCAGGCTCCCGAACATTTTCTAAAGAAGGATTGGATTCAAATGCAAGATGCCAAAGTTCAGATCCGTGTGAAACTACAGTCCAAGGATAAGCTATCCAAGGACCTAGAAAAGGTTATGGTTGCATACGAACATCTAATTAGCGGCATCGATTCGATGCACATCTTACATCACATTCCATTGCTAGGCACATTGGACAAGGGGAAGACATGGGAGCAAGTGAATCAAGAGATCCAGTCATTTTTGAAGCCCATTAAAATAGCTGCTGCCACTTCTAACTTTGCAACATCGCAAGAGAACCTAGGCTATTTTCTTGTCATGCCAGTTTGGGTCTACACCAAGCTCGCTTCTCTCTCCAACCAGATCTCACAGAAGAAGGAGAATCTAATCCCAAACACCTTGGAGTGTATGCACCGGCTGAAAGAAGAGGTCCCTTTGGTTTCTCCCATAGCAGCAGACTATCAGAATTGGCAAGACTTCCTCAAGGGACAATAGATTGATACCCCTGATCTCACAATTGCGCGCACATATTCATAATCCAGTGGCAATAGATCGATGGGAGGATTTGGAGACAGGTCGCAGGTCGTGCCACCCAGACAGGTCGCAGGTCACATTGCCCAGCTAGGTCGCATGTCGTAGTTCCCTTCCAGGTCGCAGGGCAGCTCAACAGTCAGGCAGGCGAAGGGTCAGGAAGCCCAATGGGCAGATTTTGAGCTATAAAACTCCCTCCGGGGAAAATGTAAAGGATCTTGTTTTTGGGACTCAAGAGCTATACAGCATTGTATTGAAAGATAGAACTCTTGTGCATATGAATACAGATACTTGTTTTAAATCCTTTGGATTTGATGTGTTTTGCTATGCGAACACTATGAGTATTTATTATACAGTTTCAAAAATATTTTGGTTAACGAAATTGCACTTTTAGTGGCATCATTTACACATTATGGCTATCTGTACTTGTGTTAATGATGTTTAGTTCATTTTTTCTTTCTAAATGGATGTTAATGACTTTTCTTATTAGCATTTGTTTTATCTTTCACGAATATAAAAGGGGCATCTTGCCATAAAGAATTGTTTCTTTTGTGGTTAGAATAGCCTACAAGCATAACCCCAATGATGTGTTGCTAACAACACCTCCTTCGGCGTCTATGATTCATTATTTTTCTTGCTATGCATAGTGTCATATACGTCTTTAACGCATCAATCATGTATCTTGTATCATTTGAATAAGTGTGTGTCCATAGGTTCAATCGCGTTCTTTTGAGACCAAAGGGAAGGTGACTTAAGCGGTAGCTGGACCCACACCTCGAACGGGATCCCTATTCCAAACGGTTCAAGGTCTAATTGGGACTTTCTACCGGGGAGATCCCCAACTGTTGGCCGGACAGATTTTCCCGTCAACAGATTTGGCGCTAGAAGGAGGGCCAAATGGTATCCTCCCAGCATACAACCAAAATTCCATCACAAAATCCCCATGGGGAGGTCATAAATGACGATACTATCCCTCCCTCATTGGAAGATATTCCAGGGGAGGAGGTTCCATATTATGAAATTACCAGAGAGCAGTTGAGAGCCTTGCGCCCAGCTGCCTGCAATCTCATCAGGGACTTGCGATATGCCCCAATCATGAGTTTCTTGACCCATACTAGAACCCCTACTGAAAACATCACTCGTAATGGTGCCCTGGTGAGTACCATACCACAGTTGGTGAATCTCATGGTTGAAGACCTCGCCACTGTTGTTCAGGGTGATGAACCAATTCCTGAACTCCAAGTGGGCGAAGAGGAGGAATTTGGCATGACTGAACCCTTCCCTAACCCTCAGCCTAACCAAGCCCAAAAGAACAACCACCAGGCACACCCCCCACCTGGGGAAGGCGATGGAGATAGAGGCCGAGGGAACAAAGGCGAGGGAAATAGAGCCCGCAGGAACGAATGCGGGGGAAATAGAGCCCGCAGGAATGAAGGTGAGGGAAATAGATCCCGCAGAAATGAAGGCGAAAGAAATAGAGCCCGCAGAAATGAAGGTGAGGGGAACACAGGCTGTGGGACTGGAGGTAGAGGAGATAGAGGCCATGGCCAAGGACACCGTGCCAACCACTACCGCCCAAACCCAAATAGGCCGCCTGTCCACAATTGGGGATATCTCAGAGACATGGCCAACCATGAGGGATATCAAGATGAACACTCTCGCCATGAGGGGGAAGCATCAGTGTCAGGTACATGGAGTGAATTTGAGTCTGAGATCAGGCACCACCAGCATGCTAGGAGATTGAAACCACTTGCCTGGATGGCCTAGTCCCCATTAGATATTTTAGGCCCCCTCCACGACCTACCTAGGCACCCTGAGAAGCATCTCCCCAAGTTTGATCCCGAGAAAGGCAACTTGGCCGAGGATCATATAAGCAGCTTCTATCTTTCCCTACAAATCATGAGGGTTCAGACAGATGACGTTGCTTGCTACTTGTTTCCGCACACTCTTGAAAACAAAGTGGCCACCTAGTACCATTCCCTCCCAAGTGCCTCCATTACGTCATGGGACCAGTTCCATCGCGCATTCCTGCAGAAATTTTCAGAGGACAAAACCCCTTCCATGCTCCCCATGGAGTTAAGTACCATTAAGTGCCATAAGAAAGAGAAGGTTAGAGACTTCAATCAATGCTTTGCCACCATACTGCAAAATTTTCCCCCCAACCTGGCGTTGGATGACTCTATTACCATAGACTACTATACAAAATCTCTACCCAGGGATATCGCCGTCTTCATAAAACGCGAAGCTCGGCCCACCCTTGCAGAAAACTACGCAGCTGCCCTCGCTGTAGAAAGAGACATGCTTTCTATAGGAGCCATCGATCACGAGGGGAGAGATGACCACAAACCAATCATGAAGAAAGGTCAGTCCTCCACAAACAAAACTGCGGATAAGGATAAGGATTCTTTTGAATTCGAGAGTATAGCAAAGACCCTCAAGCTATTGAAAAATGAAGTCTCCGACCTGAAGAGAAAGGGTATAGAATCCACGACTAGAACCAAGGCACCTAAGCCCTTTTTCAGAAAGAGAAACCCCAACACCAGCCGACCTCCGTCTAACCTGAACACGGTTCTCAACATGGACAAAATAGGAAAAGATAACTTCTGGTCCTTCCACTAGGCTGCCCACTCTAAAAAACATGCCCACAATGGATTGGCAGCATGACGGCAGTGGTAAATCAGCTTCTGGATGATCAAACCCTAGGGGATACGGGGGAGGATGATGTTTCTGACCATGATGAATATTTTCCCCTGGATGAAGAACCAGGGTCCTCTGTTCTTGCATTTGACATAATCCACGGGGAAAACAATCTTACCATCATTGATATCAACATGGAAGACAATCCTAAGGCCCTGTTATACATATTGTGCCCTGCATATAAATTTTTGGTCCGCAGCCTCTTTCGAATCTATTTCAAACCTCTGCCGTGGCCTAAAATCCCCATGCTTCTGTTTAATATTACCATTTCCGCCCGAAAAATCCACCCTGCATAGGTTAAAACCCATTATTTAAAACTTATCGGGCCTAGCCCCTAAGATTTTAGCCCTCCCTGTTTTGGTTCCCATACGACCCGAGCGCAAAACCATATGCCAGAGGGAAAGGGGGCTTAACGATAAACGTTTCAGGCACATCTGCAACCGTCAGATCAAAACCAATCGACGGCCGGCAATTAAATCATCCGTGGTGGCCCCCGCGCCCGAAAACCAGCGGTTAATTCCACACCACCTCCATCGAGTCAGCGGTTTTCAACCAAATGCCAGCGATTCCACAAACCGCGTGCCGTGTGTCCCCATGTATGATTCAAAAACCACCATTTCGTGCGTTAAAGACTGGTCAATGGACGGGTAGCGGAATTCACCCGCGCTGTTGGATCTGTCGACGTCCATCCAATGGCAGATATCCTCCGAATATGCTCGTGCGTTATCCCGTGTCTGTTGTGTCCCATGGCCCACTGTCGTATCACTCCCGCGCCTCTGAGCCGTTGATCCAGTTTCATGATCTAACGGCCCAGGACGCGTTCTCCTCCGCCTGTTGACTATACACCTCCACGTCACCCTTTTCATCGACATTTGTTGTACTTTCGTCCACGTCGTCTATTCCTCTTGGTTTTCCGTGTGTCCATGTGTCATTCCCCCGTGTACCTATTGTACTACCATTCCTGTTGTCCATATATACACGTTTTATTCATATTTATCGTTTTTTACCCATACGTCGTGTTTCAATTGTTCTACACGAAAACTTACGTTCCCATCTGTTTATCAAAATTCTCGCTGTGTTTTCTCCGCCACCCTGCGTGTTCCTGCCATACGACCATGTCTCCATCGTCCTCGTCTCCATCCCAGTCTGGTTTTCCTTAAATGGTTTGTGTTTTTGCAGGTTTGCCGCGGTCGAAGATTCATCATAATTTGCTGCTTTGTTCGCAGAAGTCAAGAACACCGCCCTCGACAGTTTTCGAGGAAGGGATTAAGGAGTGAAGCCGAGGGTAGTTGTATGATATGACAATCCTTAAATAAAGCAAAGATATGAATCTATAGAACCCTCCAGAGAAAATCAAGGGGCAGATTTGAGCAGGCGAGAGTATTAATGGGGCAGTATGGAATACCAATGGAAAGATGTTTTGATCCACAGTTTTGGCTGTAGCGATAGAGCATCTCAAAAGGCAATTCGAATGAAGCTGTCATTATGAAGAAGGGTCCTGAAAGCCGCCATGATAAGACATTCATCGCAGGAGTTGGATTTAAAATCTTTCGAACTCTCCAAGGACAATTTAAAGAGGCCGGTTGGCGTATGGGGATATAAATGTTCCTGCAAAAGAACATCAGCAAAGAATTAAAGATTTCAACTACCTCATTGAAGATTATGAGCTCATATCTGGTGTTAAAAGACAAGGGTATCGGACCAGAGATTTTCTAGATCAAGCTGAGGGTACAATACATTAAAAATCATACCCTACAGATTATATTTCAGCTGATTTTCTTCTCAGGAAAGTACAGAAGGCTCATGAAGATTTTCTCTTATGCCGTGTCTCCGAAGAGATCTTCTTCCCAGTTCATTTATTCTCACAAGCAACCTCAAGATTCCATTGCAGCAAATTTTTCTCCTCCAGCCAAGTACATAGCATTTGTATATTTTATTATTTGTGTCTTGTTTATAAGGAGATTTTCATCCCCCAGCATTTATTTCTAGAGGCAGATTGTAAAGTACAGTCATTTATATTTAGTCATTCACAGTGTGGGCGCGAATGTTTTTTGCCATTTTGTTCAAATTAAGTCATTAAATGTGCTCCATCTACCTCCTTCTCGAGGATTCTCTATCTCTTCTATAAAAACCCAGAAATAAGACATTAGAAGGGTTCCAGATTTCTATCAGCAAACGGTGCAGTGAAAAGGCTTTTGTATAAATTGTGTAACACTTCTGTGTGAAGGCTCAGAGCCCATAGGGTCTCAGTGAGGAGGAGTGATAACTGTAATGAGGATTCTGGTCTTTGGTATCTCACAGTATGTAATTTCCTCATATGTGTTAATACAATATCTCATTTCATGCTATTTATTTTCTTGTATCATGCTTTAGAATGCGAGTGGCTCACTAATCTTGAGTAAGGATTCATCCTAGTTGATGCCCATATTGGGGTTAGTCAAGCGCTTTAAATATGCGTAGTCATGATATACTGTTCCATGTTCATTTTATCCATATTTTTTGCTATATTATTTACTTGAGGAGGGTGCTTTTAAAACGCCATTGTCATGTATGGATTCTTAGTTGGATAAGCCCATATGTGATTCTGTTGTGTATCTGGGTATTAGTCTCATGTTAACTAATATCTTCTTCATGTTTCTTCACTGCATCCACTTTCTGATATTTGATTTCTGTGGTATACTACTTGAATTGGCCCACTTTACAGTAAGCTGTCTCTTAACTGTCTGATGCCTTTGTATTGGAGTTTTGCATGATGTTCCTACATTATTCTTATCTTTGTATCAGCTTCTGAGAGATTTTGGTCCCATTCAACCTTATTTCCTTGCTCTACAAGTGATAGTAAGAGAGCTTTTGGATTGAAAACCCAAGCTATATTATGAGCTCCTTGCTATATTAAGATGTCCTAGGCACTGGTCTATGGAAACTCTAGGCTGTCTCTAGGAGTGAAAAAATTGTTGCACAACAGGCCCAACCTGTGCGAAATTATAGCCTGAGGAGCAAAGGACCGGTCCCCGAACAGTCCTTTGAGGAGAAGAAAAGGGCTTTCTTAAGGAAGATTCTTCCCTCGGGAAATGAACAACAAGCTGTTCCTGAGAAGCCCACGAATAAAAACACCCGAGTAAATCAAAAGAGCAAGCTCCCGGTGGGGTCCCCCAAAACCACTACCGAGCCTTGTCCTCAATCTGATTCCTCTTATAACATTGTAGAGGACATGAAGAAAACCAGAGCTAACATCTCCCTCTACAAGCTTGCCCACATCACAAATCAACGAGAACTTATTCTTAAAGCCTTTGCCAATACCTCAACCAATAAGCCTGTGAGCAATATGTCTGCGTAAGCCAGTCCGAGTGTTCAGTCTATTGTGAACACCATCAATGCAAATTCCAGGGGATCAACTCCTACCTTCCTATTATCTTTTGATATTTTTAACTTCAACGTCCATAACTGTCTAGTTGACTCCGACGCGTCCACAAACATCATGCCCCTATCTGTTTGTAAGAAGCTAAACATCCGCCCAGAAAAAATTGACGCGAGGATCATCCAACTTGATAGATCGCAGGTGCCAGCTGTAGGAGAGTTAAATAACGTCATCATCCGCCTATCGTCCGATTATAGAGTCCACCAATGTATTGAAGTTGTGGTTGTTGACATACCTGAAGCCTACGGCCTATTACTTAGTAGAGACTGGTCCAGCAAGCTGCAAGGGTATTTTGCCACCGACTGGTCCCACCTGTGGCTGCCTTACAAGGGACGGAATAACCAAAGCAGGGTTGAAAGTGAACCATATATGAAATATACTGTGACTGATTTGGATGCTACTAATGAACCCATCAGTTTTTCCTAGGAGGAGCTTGGAATGTGCTTCTTGGAAGCCATTTTCGGATGTTACCATCTGCCTCAGTCTCCAGTAGACCCCGAGATCCAGTCTGAATTAACTCTTGTCACAGAAGACCAAGCCACTCTCGTATCACACGAAACCGAAATCCATCCCCAACCTACAATCCCGAAGGAGCCTAAAAATGATGTGTGGACCCTGTACTATGACGGTTCCAAGACCCATGACATGGCTGGTGTAGGCTGCATCTTGCTGGACCCTCAGAAGAACAAGTTCTTGATTTCGTGCCGGCTAGAGTTCTAGTGCACTAACAACACTGCTGAATATGAAGCTTTGATCCTCAGACTCAAGAAGGCATTGGATTTGAAGGTAAGATGATTGCGGGTCATCAGAGACTCCGAGATTATCACTCGGCAGGTATGCAACACCATTCACTGTTTGTCTCCACACTTAAAATCTTATCAACAAGAGGTATGGCATCTTATTTCTGCTTTTGATGCATTTGGAATCAAAGCTGTTCTTAGAAGGAATAATGTAGCAGCTGATACTCTGGCTAATGCTGCTGCTAGATTTACCCCTTTGAGGGATGGCTTTTCTATTGAAGTTATGTATAGACCCTCCATGCCAGATAATATTTCTAATTTACGCATTTTTGATGATGATCAACAGATATTGGAATTTATGCTCAACGCTGAAGTATTCAAAGACGTGGAAATAGACGAGGCGAATCACGATCAAGATTTGCAGGAAGAGCATGATAAATGCAAGGAGAACCCCATGCCCAAGGGGATAGTATCACTTGAAAAGATCTTTGATCAGCAAAGCCGATTCCGCGGGCCCCCAAATACCAAGGTACAAAGTTCCACCTTGGCACATCTGCAGGTGAACTTGGGATCAGATGATAACCCAAAGTTCATCAACCTTGGGAAATATTGCACTGACCAGGAGACACAGGCTTTCACCCAGCTATTTCGAAAGTATCGAGACGTATTTGCATGGACGTGTGATGATTTACGTATGTACGATACTCAGATTATTTAGCACGTGATACCCATGAAGGAAGGCATGAAGCCTTTCCAACAGAAGCTCAGAAAAGTACATCCTACTTTGGAACCGATGATTCTGAAAGAACTTAAGAAGATTTTGGATGCACGCATCATCTTCAAAGTTCCCCACTCCACATGGGTGTCAAATTTGGTCCCTGTACAAAAGAAGTCTAGCGAGATCTGCTTATGCGTGGATTTTCAGAATTTAAATCGGGCCTCAAACAAAGATAATTATCTGGTGCCTCCAATGGAACAAATATTGCAAGCTGTGTCTGGATCCGAGATGTTCTCCTTGTTGGATGGATTCTCCAGCTACAACCAAGTGCTGGTAGCTGAGCCGGATAGGTTAAAGACTACTTTTCGAACCAAATGGGGAACTTTCGCGTTTAGACGCATGCCCTTAGGATTAATAAACGCAGGGGCAACCTTCCAACGGGCCATGGATATAGATTTCCGTGGTTTGATATGACAAAGCGTGGTAGTATATCTGGACGACATCACCGTGTTTTCAAAACACCGAGGTGATAATTTACGCCACCTCAAGCAACTTTTCAAAAGGTGCAAGAAGTACGGGATTTCACTCAACCCGAAAAAGAGTGTTTTCGCTGTGGCAGAAGGAAATTTGCTAGGCCACATTATAACTAAGCAAGGAATTGTTGTAGATCCAGAGCGGGCAAAAGCCATTTCCCAGATTTCCCCTCCTAGCAGTAAAAAAGCTATGCAATATTTCATGGGGAAAATCAATTTTGTACGTAAATTCATATCGGATTTCGCCCAGATAGTCAGGCCTTTGCAGGGGATGATAAAAAAGAATGTGATTTTCAAATGGAATTTGTCGGAGAAGGAGGCCTTCAACAAAATCAAGTAGGCTATAGCTGAAGCACCATCCCTTCAGAGTCCAGATTTTAGTAGAGGCTTTATCCTGTATACTTTCGCTTCAGATTCATCACTTGCAGCTGTCCTCATGTAGAAAGATGACAACAATGATGAACGAACTATATCCTTCATGAGTACTGGTTTACAGGGAGATGAATTGAACTACCCTGAAATCGAAAAGAAAGCCTATGCAGTCTACAAAGAAGTCAAGAATTTCAGGCCTTACATCTTGAAAAACCATGTCACGGTTTTCGTTCCCCACTCAGATATCCACTCACTGTTCGTACAATAGGAGCTAGGTGAGAGGTGAGGCAACTAGGTGGCGTGCTTACAAGAGTATGACTTAGAATTTAAACCAGCACACACTGTTAAAGGACAAGGACTATGCCAAATGGCTGCGGCGGCTGCAAGCTCACATGGAGTTGAAGAAGAGTGTTGGGAATAGGAAATTGACATGTATCAGAGTGACCACACACCTCAGCAGAGAAGCCCTTCTTGGTACTCTGACATTTCGGGATATTTAGCCCATGGCATACTGGACCCTGCTCTAACTGCCCAGCAGAAACGTGCAATAAGGCTCAAAGCTGCATCTTACTAGTTGATTCAGGATAAGCTTTTCAAGAAAAATTACGATGGATTCCTGCTATGCTGCTTGGAACATGATGAAGCACAGAAAATCTTGACCGAGCTGCAGGACGGACCAGCTGGAGGTCATTTTGCAGGTGATACTACTGCCCACAAGATAATGCGCGCAGGATACTATTGGCCAACCCTTTTCAGAGATGCGCATGCATATGTTTGGAAGTGCACTCAGTGCCAGAAATTCACAAACCGGGAAGCGCGGCCAACCGCCCCCTTACTATCAGTAGCAGTGGAGGAACCTTTTCAACAGTGGGGTTTGGACATGATTGGTGAAATCATACCTCACTCTTCCAAGCAACATCGATATATTCTTACTGCTACCGATTATTTCACCAGGTGGGTCGAAGCAACACCTTCACGCCAAATCAATGATCAAGAGGTAATAGAATTCGTCACTCATTCCATCATCACCAGGTTTGGTGTTCCAACTTCCTTGGTTTTTGATAATGCAACTTACTTTTCATCTTTTAAATTGTATGATTTTGCTCTGGAAAACGGTATTGTTCTTAAACATTCTGCAAATTATTATCCCCAAGGAAATGGGTTAGCTGAGTCAACTAATAAAAATCTTATCCGCATCATTAAGAAGACCCAGCTGTCCCACCAGCACAACTGGCACAACGCCCTTCACAACGCTCTTTGGGCCAACCATGTCACGCCCAAATCCTCCCTAGGTACCTCCCTGTATTTTCTCATGTATGGAAAAGAAGCAGTTCTTCCTCCCCATTTATCTCTCCCCTCCCTTCAGTTGTCCCAAGAATGTCATGGTACCCCATGCCCCACCTTGCAGACTCGGGTCGACACCCTACTGAAGTTGGAGGAAGAAAGACAAAAAACCCAGGAAAAGTTCGCCATCCACCAAATCCGGATCAAGAGATGGTTTGATAGAAAATCCGCAGGGAATAAAAACTTTGAGGTAGGAGACCTGGTCCTGAAGTGGGATAAAGCTCACGAAGAAAAGGGAAAACATTCCAAGTTCCAAGCATTGTGGACAGGTCCTTTCCAAGTTAAAGAGACATTAGGTTCCCATACGTTTAGACTACGAACTCTTGAGGGAAGAGTTGAGGTCCTCCCGGTAAACGGGCATGACCTAAAACATTACTTCACTTAGCAGCGCTTAGAAGGCTATCTTATCCTTGTACCATAGTTTCCACTTTCGTTCCCTTTTTTTTTGTTCAAAAAAATAAAATAAAATAATAAATAAATAAATAAATAAATAAATAAATAAATAAAAAATAAAATAAAATAAATTAGTATAAAAAATGGAAGGACTTGTCGGAGCCACACAATTAGCACACTGCAACAGGTTCTATGTTGATGGGAGGCCTTTCCTGATAGACACAAAGGTGGTAAAATCTTGCTTGTAATTAGCACCTAAAGGTAGCATGTGACCTAGCTCAAGCCATCAATCGTGGGGAGCCCACCTAGCAAGTTTGAGAGGGTGTTTGCAAAAAGAAAGTGCGATACAATGGTAACTAGATCGGAAGGGAACAAAGTTACTCCAGGTTACGTCAGGGCATCCGGGAAAAACCAAAGTCCTGATATCAGACCAGGAGCAACCTCTCTGCAAGTAAAATAAGTCAGGATCCCTCATCTGCCCAGGCAAAAAATTTCCCATCTCAAATAAGTGCCATGAGCACATCTAAATAAGTGCCTCAGGCACATTCAAAATAAGTGCAATAGCACAGTAATAAAGGGTAAAGGATTGAGAAAGGCTTCCTGCGCAGAGATGTGATGTAACGACTCCGCCGGGGTACTGACCAGGCTCACTAGCAGCGGAGCAACGTTCATGACTCCTAGGTAGTGACTCCGCCGGGACCGAGAGGTTCGCTGGCAGCGGAGCAACACGATGAGGACAAAATAATCATACCGGACCCTGTAGCCGCCTGGAGTTCTCCAACCCTTTCGGTCTAGAAACCTGAAGAAATGAAGTTCGGTTAACTAGCACCCAAACAAGCCAGCAGGCCAAGCAACCTTGCAAGGTGTCAAAGGCAAGGTAGTGTTGACCTTAAGGTAAAAAGAACAACTAGTGAAGGCCCCTCCCTCCCCCTCCAAGGCCAACCATCGGTAGAGACTCTGAGTTTGACCAGTGAATCGCCATTTTTTGTAGCCTCTACAACACCCTCCAAAAAACCCCACTTCAAATTTTCTTGGAGCCCCTTGAGCACAAATAAAAGTTAAGTAAAAAGTCGGAAGGAGCTGAGTCGCAAATCTTAAAATTTGTGGGAAATCGCGACCCGCGACCTTGTGACCCCGTAACCCTGAGGTCGCAAGGTCGCAAGGTCGCTAGGTTGCATCCATCCCACATCACCTTGCCATGCGACCTTGCGACCTCATTAATGGCCCGCACGTGCGACCTTTTTATATATAGGAGGTCGCTAGGTCGCATTTCGCATATGCAGTGGATAGAAAAAATGCCTCTGATAGGTCAACTGGAGCGCGATTTTCCCGAGTAAGTTTCTGTTTTCCCCCTGCTGTTTCCTTTTTGGTTTTTCTAGCCTAATATCTACATCCCTCAGCATTTAAATTTCCCCCTGCCTTAGTCATTGTTTTCATTTATCACTTAGGGTTTTTCTTCTGATTCCAACTTTCACCTTGCTTGTCCAACTTTCACAATTCCTCATCCAGTCTCCCATGGCCTGTATCCTGCTCCAGAAACTATCCCCTGGCTATGTCTGGACCCTTTTAACCCTGTTTTTTTCAAGTTAAAGGCCAAAAACAACTTCACACTGCACACGCCAAAACCCCGGCAAGCCCTAGCACGACTTGCGACCCCGCGACCTTGCGACCTAGTCGCAAGGTCGCAAGGTTGCATTTTCGCCATTTTCTTGCAACTTGTGACCTAGCGACTCTGCGACCTAGTTGCAAGGTCAAAAGGTCACATTTCCGCTATTTTTCCACAATTTGCGACCCAGCGACCCCGCGACCTAGTCGCAAGGTCGCAAAGTCGCACCCCCGTCGTTTTCTCACAACCCGCGACCCCACGACCACGCGACCTAGTCGCAAGGTCGCAAGGTCGCACCTTTTCCATTTTCTCACAACTTGCGACCCCGCGACCCAGTAGACCACTTATTCAGTTCTTCCTGTGTCCTCAGTTGAAATAATTGATAAGCTGTAACTGGCCTTGTATCATCATGGCATCTTTTTTATCTTGGGATTCTTTCATGAATATGACAGGTGAATTTGAAGCAGACTTGGAGTGTATACCTGTCCCCTCAGATTCCAGTGACATGGGACCTCTAGTATCTCAAAAAAAAGACAAGCATCTGGCAGTGGAGGATGTAGAGATGGACATGCCAATGTCCCCACCCCCGATTTATAGAGATACACTATGCACATTTGCCAAAGGGGACAACATGCGCTGGTACGAAGTGTACCAAGAGTTCGCTAGAATAGAATTTCCAGAGGACCTCCCTGATCGGGAGATATACTTAAAGGTCAAAATGTCTAAGCTACATCTTGCAGGCACCCATCTGGCCATATTCCCATGCCCAGAGATGATAGATTGGATTATACAGAAAACTGACCCCAAGAAGTTCATAATCAGAGACAGCGAAGGAAAGGCTTTCGCAACACTCAAAGGCTCAGACGCTCATGTTTATTACTCTTTGCTTGAGCGAGAAGAAGAATTCACAGAAGAATGGGCTCTTGCCCATGCAGTTCTTGTAGTTGACACTATAAAGCAGTGGTGGGAGGATATTGAGAAATTTAAGGTCAAGAAGGACCAGGAATATCCTGTGGTGAGCCTAAGGAAAGTATATAAATTAGTGGCTGCCATGCTTTGCAGATTGTACAGGCGCCCCGATGCCACCACCTTCAACGGCATATGGGCAAGTCTCATGGAATATGTCACAGTGCACGGCACCCGTTTCAACTGGGCTAGCATATTGATGACCTCCATGCATACAAACTTATCCTCGGCATTCGTACCAGATGAAGGAATGCCTTCTGAATTCTATATGGCCTCTTATTTGTTGGATGCTGTCTGTTCAAGGTTGCACTTTGAAGGATGGGTGCATAGCAGGGATCCAAAATAGACTCGTGTAATCCACTTACAAAACAAGGTGTTTTGGGATTCCAGGTATAAACAATATATAGAGGCGATCTCTCAAGTGTTCATCCCCACTCTATACAGAAAATTATTCAGCCAAGACGCTCCTTGCATGTCTTGGCGAGCCATGGAGACACTAAGAAAGGTGGCGCATTGGTTCCCATTCACCGAGTATACGTTCATTCGAGTCTTTGGCTTGTTCAGGGCCCAACATGCTATGCCTCGTTTTGTCACAGACAAAATGCTCATGCAAGAGGTCTATTTCCAAATGTCTTCAGGTTTCTCCAGGGTCCTGTCCAAGGGTAAGAAGAAGCCGTGGCCTGCGCTACCCCTCACTATCGGCGCATACACAGTCAAAGAATTCAAAGAGGTAGAGGCAGAGGGAGAGGAGATGAAAAGTTACCGCCTTGGGGCATTAGAATACCGAACATACGACCCGGAGTGGATAGTTCCTGATCATTTGCAAGAGGGCTGAGTTCAAATGGAGCTACCAGCACGTGGAACGCCTGGGAGAAGATGAAAGAAGAAACTGGTATAATGCAGACCGACAACTTGCTCCGGGGGTGGAATCTAGCCAAGAAGACCTAGATGACCAAACCTTGGAAGACAGGAGCCGGGAATTAGGAGGCGCTTCTTCCTCTCTGGCTAAAAAGCCTTGAACCATTATAGGGCATAGTACTTCTACCCAATAGAAAGAAATAAAGGCCAAAGCCTAGCGAGAGAAAGAGAAGAAAATGAAAGAGGATGAGGATAAGCGCAAGAAGAGCCTAAGGTTAGAACAGAAGAAGAAGTAGGCCGAGGAGGCCAAGAAGGAAAAGGAGAAACAGGAGGCAGAGGCTGCAGCAGAACAAGAACTCAAGAAAGAGTTAGATAAAGTGGAAGCTGACCGCCAGAAGAAAGCAGAGCAAGCTGCAGCAGCTGAGCGTAAGAGGAAGGCCGAATTAGAAGTAGCGGTAGAAGTAGTGCTTAGGCGGAAGATAGAACATGAAAAGGCAGAAGCCGAATGCCTACGAAGAGAAGAGGAAGAAAAGAAAAAGAAAGAAGAAGAGGATGAAATGCTAGAAGACATCGAGGTATCTCCCCTTGAGGTACCTCTAGTCAATACACGAGCCACGCTCTCCGATGTCAGTTCCTCCCAGGGGCAAGAGGAGGAGGTATTTGACCTCACCAGGCTCACGTTTGATCAATTCTCCTTCAAAATACGACAGGAGAAAAGAAGATGCCTAGCGCAAAATCCTTCCACCGCATCCACAGTCGAAACCGAAAAAGACATATTCCTTGATACTAGGACTAATCCCATGATGATAACATCGGCTGGCACAACCTTCGCTGTGGCCACGGAAGATAATGCGACTAGAATGAGTAGAGAGATCGTTTCACTACAAAATAGGCTACATGAAGTAGAGAAGCGGGAGAAAAGGGTAGAACAGGAAAAGACGACATTAAGGGAGGAGGTTCAACAACAAAGAAACAAAGATCTGCTTGTCAATGAAGTGCCGCTTACCATTCAAAGGGAGGCTGATATATTAGAGACTACCATGAGGCAAGTTTATGGGGAAATGTTTACCATAAAATAAACAGTCGCCCCCTTGGTGAAAGTCCAAATGGAAACTAAGCAAAGGCACGAACAACTAAAAGAAGCCTCAGCTGCCTTGGACAGAATGATGGACTGGATAGCGCGATACCCCCAGGCTCCTGAACATTTTCCAAAGAAGGACTGGATTCAAACACAAGATGCCAAAGTTTAGATCCGTATGAAACTGCAGTCCAAGGATAAGCTATCCAAGGACCTAGACAAGGTTATGGTTGCATACAAACATCTGATCAGCGGCATCAATTCGATGCACATATTACATCACATTCCATCGCTAGGCACATTGGACGAGGGGAAGACATGGGAGCAAGTGAATCAAGAGATCCAGTCATTTTTGCAGTCCATTAAACTAGCTGCTGCCACTTCCGACCTTGTGGCATCGCAAGAGAACCTGGGCTAGTTTCTTGTCACGCCAGTTTGGGTCTACACCAAGCTCGCTTCTCTGTCCAACCATATCTCACAGAATAAGGAGACTCTAATCCCAAACACCTTGGAGTGTATGCACCGACTGAAAGAAGAGGTCCCTTTGGTTTCTCCCATAGCAGTAGACTATCAGACTTGGAAAGACTTCCTCAAGGGATAACATATTGATACCCCTAATCTCACAATTGCACACACATCTTCATAATCCGTTGGCAATAGATCAATGGGAGCATTTAGATACAGGTCGCAGGTCGCGCCACCCAGACAGGTCGCAGGTCGCATTGCCCAGCCAGGTCGCAGGTCGCAGTTCCCTTCTAAGTCACAAGGCAGCTCAACAATCAGGCAGGCGAAGGGTCAGGAAGCCCAAAAGGCAGATTTTGAGCTATAAAAATCCCTCCGCGGAAAATGTAAAGGATATTTTTTTTGGGACTCAAGAGCTATACAACATTGTATTGAAAGATAGCACTCTTGTGCATATGAATACAGATACTTGTTTTAACTTCTTTTGGATCTGATGTGTTTTGCTATGCGAACACTATGAGTATTTCTTATATAGTTTCGAAAATCTTTTGGTTAAAGAAACTGCACTTTTAGTGGCATCATTTACGCATTATGGCTATCTGTACTTGTGTTAATGATGTTTAGTTCATTTTTTCTTTCTAAATGGATGTTAATGACTTTGCTTGTTAGCATTTGTTTTATCTTTCACGAATATAAAAGGGGCATCTCGCCATAAAGAATTGTTTCTTTTGTGGTTAGAATAGCCTACAAGCATAACCCCAATGATGTGTTGCTAACAACACCTCCTTCGGCGTCTATGCTTCATTATTTGTCTTGCTATGCATAGTGTCATATACATATTTAACGCATCAATCATGTATCTTGTATCATTTGAATAAGTGTGTGTCCGCAGGTTCAATCGTGTTCTTTTGAGACCAAAGGGAAGATGACTTAAGCGGTAGCTGGACCCACACCCCGGACGGGATCCCTATTCTAAACGGTTCAAGGTCTAATTGGGACTTTCTACTGGGGAGATCCCCAACTGTTGGTCGGACAGATTTTCCCGTCAATAGATTGATGTCACAACATGCATGGCACTTTCTAATGAATTCAGGACAACCATGGGTCTTTGGGAATATAAAATAGGAAAATTTGGTCTCCCGTAATCCTATGTCATCTACTTCATCTATCAATTTATCCTCAAGCCAACAATATACATCGAATATATTAGAATCTGAATCTGTCTCATGGATTTTATACTCTCTTTCAGTCAGAGCCACATGATCCAGGTCTACCTGAGGGTAAACTATATGATTAAAGGGCTGTTGATCCTTCTTTGGAGGCATTGTTGTCTTCTGTAAATAATATGAGAGTCTGTAAATAGCCTGAGAGTGTTTTTCAATGTTGCAAAGAAGAATGGGATTAAAAGAAGTCAGGAATACACAAAGGAAGCTTCTGTAGATCATAATTGGGAGGGGAGATGTATAAAGGGGATTTTGATTTCTTTTGCAGATAAATAAAATATTTTATGCACCTGCCTTTAATGTAAATTCTTGAATTATTCAATTGCAACACAAGAATGCTATAATAATGGTAAACCTTGCCATAGGTGTATGATTTTGGTTTTATGGAGTGATTGGGTGACTGTTGACATGGCATGGGCCCATTGGGTAATTGCCTAAGCCATTAATTGTCTAGCAGGCTTGTGACGGGAGCATATGTGATTGGATGGAGGGTACATGAGGGAGCTTATGTGGCGTAACAGTAATGGGTAATGATCATTGGTGCAATGGTAAGTGGCATGGTGTTTTATGTTGTGGTAAAAATGATTTTCGGGGGGGGGATATATGTCTTAGAGACTTAGTATATATATTATGACATAAAGTATGTCACAATATCTTCAATAAACCTTAATTTCCAAAACTTAGGCTAAATTTCCATTTCTTTTGATTTTTCCTTTTTATTCCGAGAAATACACGAACTCTTAGGATAACCTTGGAGTAAATTTCATGTTTCCTCCCTTCTTTCTTCTCTTCATCATTACCTACCCATGTCACTAATCTAATATTTTTTATTGATTTGTAGGGTGCATTTTGTTGAGTCAATTTAATTTCTACCTATCTACTGATATGACAAGGTTAAACAGTTTGGAAAATCCTTATTTTCTAACCTATCAACATAAATTTAAAATTTTACAATCATGCTTAAAATATATGATGGAACAAGCTAATCTAATCAGTAGTGGCATTTTGATTTGCGGCACTTTCAGTATTATTTCTTTTCGGGTTTTTCTTTCTTTTTCTTTTTCTCTTTTTCCTTTTTTCTTTATACCCTATTTTCTTTTCTTTTTTCATATTTTTTTTTGGAAATCACTTGAATATTGAAAATCATTCTCAATATGAAATTGAAACTCATGAAATACTTAATCACCTTGAAATCCTATGATTTATAGGATACTAACAGTGGCTCCAGTTGGGGATGGCACTTCTCCAAATGAAGTGTCAAGAACCTAAGACCAGTAGCCTTGAATTCTCCATTTTCTGCAAAATCTTCATCTGATTTATTTTTCTATTTTATGACTACTCATCAAACCAGGCTTAGGGCCTTCTCCACGGGGTTCAACCTTGGTTAATGAATTATCTAAATCACAAACCATAAAACTATGGTATTTACAATGATGAAATACCAACCTGAATTTTTAAGAGAAATAATGTTTCAACATCCTACCATTTACATGACCTCCAGGTATCTATGTTCCATCCAACTCTTTAAGAAAGTATGTAGTGTTTCCTCTGAAAGCATCAATGATGTATGGCCCTTGCCAAATATTGTCAAAATTTCCATGTTTACCTTTGTCTTCTATTCTGGAATCCCATTTCAGAACTTTGTCTCCTAGATTAAAATCATTAGCCTTTGTTATTTTATAAAAAATCTTCTTTATATTCTCTTGAATTACTTGAGTTTTGTTATAAACTTCCTCTGTAATATTCCCAAATGGTAAAAGAAGCAATATAGCTCATAAAATGAAAGCAACATCAAGTATTTAACACATGAAATCATGAGACTAATATAATGGCATCTTATTAACCACACATGCAGCAATAAAGTACAAAACAATGAGGCACAAACCATAGAATGTAATCACACAAGCCTCCAATAGATAAAAACTCTCAAAAGTGAGATGATGTTGCAATACAAAATGTCGGAGAGTTGCTACAACATAGTAATATTGGGTATAAATACAGTTGGAGATTAAAAAATGATATAAAAATATTTATATAGGCCCCAATAGAATCTAAACATATAGATCCGGGCACTAGATAAAATTTCCAAGATAACCCAAGAGGGTTTCCAGAAAATGCACACAATGTGCTAATGTAAGTTGCAGCCCTAGGGCTGAAGATATGCTACAACAACTAAAATCAAAAGATATGGCTGAAAATGATGTAGAGAATTGCAAATCTTCTCCAATAGATCCTCTGGATGAAAGAATGGCTCCTCCACTGAATAAATCACCTCTCAAAACAACCACTGCAACTCCTCCCTAAAATAACGTAGATCTGGACAAAAAGTGCACTGTAGGGGATAAATACTCCTTATCCTACTGCTAAATGTGTCAATAAATCTCAAGGGGCTTATTTATAGGCCTCCTAATGGATGGAAACCTTCCTCCACTACAAAACTAGCTCTGAAGACACCCGATCTAATCCTCCACTACTGCACCTTGCAACACAACACAGTATCCTGCAGAAACTGCAATGATGAATAAAGCTGTAGCTTGGTCTGAAACCTGAATGTGGAAATGAAATGAAATGCTATTCCAAGAGCCTCTCAAGGAAAGAGGTGGGATTCCCGCTCGGGAGCACCCAGTGCTAAACAACAAAACAATCTCAACTAAACAGCTGAAGAATGCAAGAAGTCTAAACATACCACATACAAAATAATAATCCAAAACATATCTCATATGGCTGCCATCCTCTTCCTTATATAGATTATGATATTCCTTGCCCTTGGCCCCACTCAATTAGGTCATTTCCTCCATGCAATCCATTTCCCTCTAAAACTGTGTTATTCCTCATTTAATGTCCACTCCTCCATAACAATGTTATTGACTTGGTCAAAGTTGACCTGTTCAACATGAACCAACTCTTGTTCATACTCAAAGGTGATTTATTTAGCTTCGTAGAAGGTCTCCTTTCACAGTTGAAGTGTTTTTATTGCTGCTAAGAAGATTTACGGACCTCCCTACCCATTTATTCACCTACCTAGTGACAAAACAATCTATAATATTCCATTTAGCTAAAAGATAAATTTTAGGAATATTACAATCCTCCCCTCCAAAATGTTGCTTCTCCTCAAGCGACTGTAAAGGTGGAGCAAAATTCCTCCCCTCCTCCTCTTGTGGCCTCCTCATCAATAGTCCCCACCACCGCTCCAAAATATTTTGCAATAAATTTGCCCCCCAATGGTTCCTCCCAAGTATGCAAAACCAAATGGCTCACATCATGAGAAAGTGGAAGGTGTAAGTGGAAAATTCTTGCTGTCTAATGGCCTCCTCAAGGTAAGTGAGATTATGAAAATTAGGGATCTCCATCCCAATAAGAGACTCCCATACTCATGCTATCATCCAAATGAAATGAGCCATCCTAGGTAGCTCATCAAAGAAATCCTCAACCTTGGTTCATGCAATGTATTGAGGCTGTATGAAGAGATTATATTTTTCCACCCATGTTGTTTCTCTCTCCATTTATGATATGTATGGGGCTGCTGCTGATCTTGGGCTGAAATATTATGGTCTCCAAGAATGTCCCAAGTTACCCCACCAATCAAAACATCCATGAAGTGCCCCTCCCAAGAATTCAAGTTCTCCAAATGTCTCCTCCCACAAGAAGACAAGATATGTAGTGTGGAAATCATGGCTTGCCCATTGTTTCTCCTAAAACATGCAACATATGAAGTATGGAGAATCATAATCCCAATGGGCACCTCCAACTCTTGTACCATCCTCCCAACAAAGCTTCTCATAAGAATAAGAACATCATCAATATATGGAAGAAAAAACAAATAAAAACAAGTTGCCATATGACAACCGGGAGGTGGATCATAGTCCCACATGGGGAACTAGGGTAGTGCATCCCCTGCCTTCCTCAAAAAAATTTATAAAAAGTGTCTTTTCAGCCACTTGTTTTCTGCCACAATCATCCTACAAGATGGGATCATAAAAGTAAAATTTGGTGCCAATGGTGCACACCAAGAATCATGTGGCATCTCCCACAAAACACCAATAGAATGGACAACATAAATGCTACAAATGGCCTCAAATACATCACAATACAATATACAAGAAGGAAATATCCTCCTTGGTACAATTTGTTGCTCAAAAAAAGTAAAGGAGTACAAATCATAATGCATAAATGTACATCCTCTACTATGTACTATGGTCATTGAGCTGAAATGGCTCAACTGAAAGTTCTCCCTCTCTCTTAATGAGTAGGGAAGTGGTTGTGACAACCTCTCCATCATCATCTGGGCTATGCATCTCTCCATATGATGATATACATCATGTTGAATTCCCTCCCAAGTGAACTCCTCCATCAAGGAATGATATGCATCAAAGTGCATGGAAAGAAATTCCATATGTGCTGCATGTAACAGCTTCTCCTTGAGCTCAAAATCTATAGTCAAGAAGACTATGCCATAAAAATAGATGACCCCAGCATCCACCATGTACCTATCATCTCCCTCCGGGTCATCAAGAATCATGCAAGCACCAATATCCTTGGAGTACTCTACCAAAATTTGAGACCTCCAATATGGATCAATCCTCCTAAGAGACAGTGCTGAAGATCTAAAATGTGAAGCTCCTCACATGCTGTTGTCTTTTCCTGTGACATCCCTCATGCCAAATTCATCCTCCAAAGTGCTTCCATGCCCATAATGCAGCTGCTCATGTTTTAATAATGCACCAAGCTCTAGCTCACAGAAGTGGTGGTTTTGGAAGCGGGCCTTCCACAGAGAAGTACCATCCAAAAAGAACCTCTATCTTCAACAATGTAGCATGAGTGGCTTCTACATACTCCAACATATGGAGGATTCTTCTCAAGGGGAGTATCCTATGTTTTCCAAATCCATGGAGGCCTTTGCACCATGGTGCTATCCTTCATCACCGTACAACTTTGTCGCCACACAATATGTAGTGAGATGGGTAATTCTGCATCAGAGAGATCCCTCCTCCCTAGGGTTTTTCTCGTACTCTTCACACATTTTAAGTTGAGAGAACACTTTATTCTTCTTCCAATCAGGGAGTGTCCCTGGTGGAATGCCTCCATGCAAAGAGACATCAACGTATAGAGCAGGATGTATATGTGTGTGGACTAATTTGTCCTTACCTTCACTACACAAATCCTCCTGCCTCCTTTGTGTATCAATCTTCTGAAATAAAGAAGGGTGTGTGCTCCTCATCATATGATCCTTGTCCTCCCCTTTATCTCCTTCTATCTTTCAAGATCTCACAATTTTTCAACGATGACATGCGTGTTGGCGGACCGTGCTGGCATGACCCTCCATATGTGAGACTCTTTTGGAACTCTCTGCAAGAGTGAAAGAGTTTCTCTCCTCGAGAAAATGCTCCATATCTTCTCATTCATGAGGCATCGGGATGTGCTCTTGACATGATAGCGTTGTTACCCCCTCCTTCTTTCTTTCTCGCTCATTAATATGTGAGAATACCTCTGCGAAACAGACCTTAGATCTTGTTGTGTAAATACCCAAAAATAGAAGAAAAGAGAGACATCAACGCCTTAAGAACAAGCCACTTAGAGGGGGAAATTTCCGTCACATTACATAAATGAGCAATGACTATACTAGTAATATAGGGACCTAACATGCCCCTATCCTTCAAAAAAAGTGTTGTCTCAACGCTTGAGTAGCTCTGGGTGCTTTTGTATAAAATTCTCATCCTCCCATGTAGAATCTTCAGTGGGTAAGTTCTTCCACTTGATGAGATACTCTGAAATTGATCGATTCCGTAGTTGTCGAGTTCTTGTTTCCGTGACCGCTTCCGGTTCCAATATGATTTTTTCTTCCTCATCAAGTTCTGGCAATATTGTTTGAACTGGAATATTTTCACCTATAACCTTCTTTAAGCATGAAACATGGAAAACTGGATGCACTCGTGAAGAAGCAGGAAGCTCCAATTTGTATGCCATAGTACCAATCTTTTGCAACACCGTGTAAGGACCATAGTACTTTGGCGATAATTTATTATCCTTCTTTGCTTGCTTGAGGGACATTTGTTTGTATGGTTGTAGCCGTAAAAATACCCAATCTCCTACATCAAAACTTCTCTCGCTACGATGTTGATCTGCCTGTTGTTTCATTCGATTTTATGCCAAATTCAGGTTATCCTTTAAGAGTTGGAGAACTTCTTGCTGATGCTCGATGTGATCTTCCACTGCTTGAACCTTCGAATTTTCCCTTAAAGATGATGTGATGGATGGTGGATGATATCCATAAAGTGCCATAAATGGGGTCATTTTTGCTGCAGTATGGAAGGAAGTGTTATACCACCATTCAGCGAGAGGTAACCATTTGACCCATTGTGTTTGTTTATCAGATACAAAACAACGAAGATATCCTTCCAAACATTTATTTACTATCTCAGTTTGACCATCAGATTGAGTATGATAAGATGAGCTATGAGCTAATTGAGTACCCAAACAAGAAAATAACTCTGTCCAAAAACTTCCAGTAAAAATGGGATCTCTGTCGCTCACAATAACCCTTGGGCTTCCATGTAGCTTTTGAATTCTGTCCATAAATGTAGTAGCAACTGTACTTGCTTTAAATTGATGAGATAATGCACAAAAGTGTGCATACTTGGTAAGTCTATCAACTACCACCATGATGACATTCTTTCCTTCAGACTTAGGTAAACCTGTGATAAAATCCATTGAAATCTCCTCCCAACGCTGACTTGGAATGGATAAAGGTTGCAGAAGTCCCGGGGTCTTAATTGTCTCCACTTTATTCTGCTGGCAAACCAAACATTCCGCCACAAACTTTTGAATATCAGATTTAAGGCCATCCCAAAAAAATTCTTTCTTCACCCTGTGGCAAGTTTTTAAAAATCCTGAGTGTCCTCCTAAAGGAGAAGTGTGCAATTCCAGAAGAATCTTTTGTTTTAGTTGGGAATTCTTACAAAGATATAAGCGATCTTTGTACCATAAGGAATCATTTTTCCAACTAAATGTATTATATGTACTAGGATCTTGCTGCAAATTTTGAATGAGTGCCCATACATCTTTGTCCTTCTTCCATTCATCTCTTGCTTCAGTTATCCAATCTGGTTGGATAATAGAAATGGCACAAAGCAATGCTTCCACCTCTTCATTCTTTCTTGAGAGTGCATCTGCAACAACGTTAAGCTTTCCTTTTTTGTAGATTATTTCAAAGTCATAACCCAACATCTTTGTGACCCATTTTTGCTGCTCTTCTGAAGATAGTCTTTGTTCCAAAAGTGTTTAAGACTATCATGATCAGTTTTTACCTTGAAGTGTCTTCCCATTAGGTAAGTTCGCCATTTCTTTAGTGCATGTAGTATTGCTAACATTTCCTTCTCATAAATAGGTTTCTGTAAATACTTTCCTTTGATCGGACGACTTTCAAAAGCAATGGGTCTTCCTTCCTGCATTAAAACTGCACCAATTCCATTTCCTGAGGCATCACATTCCACAATAAAGGTTTTAGTGAAGTCTGGCGTAGCTAAGACCGGTGCTAGGCACATTGCCTCTTTAAGATGTTCAAAGGCCTTAGTTGCTTCAGGAGTCCATGAAAATGCATCTTTCTTCAACAATGTTGTTAGAGGTGCTGCTATTCTCCCATAATTCTTAACAAACTTGCGATAATACCCTGTTAACCCGATAAATCCTCGCAACCGCTTTATGGTTGTGGGGACTTTCCATTCCTTAATGGCTTTAATTTTGTTAGGGTCTACTTTAACACCCTCGTGAGATACAATATGACCCAGATATTCCACCTCTTGTACTCCAAAGAAACATTTGGATATTTTTTCATATAATTGTTTCTCTTGCAATAGTTTGAGCACCCTGTCAACATGTTCAACATGATCCTTCCAAGACCTGCTATAGATTAGTATATCATCAAAAAATACCAGCAATAATTTTCTAAGGAAGGGTTTGAAAATGGAATTCATCAACCCTTGAAATGTAGAAGGTGCATTGGTAAGGCCAAAAGGCATGACCAAAAATTCATAATGACCCTCATGAGTTCGAAATGCTATTTTTGGAATATCTTCAGTCTTCATTCTAATTTGATGATATCCCGAACGAAGATCCAACTTGGTAAAATAAATTGCTCCATGTAATTCATCCAATAATTCATCAATCACAGGAATGGGAAATTTGTCTTTAATGGTGAGCTTATTGAGCTCCCTATAATCCGGACACATTCGCCATGATCCATCCTTCTTATGTACCAATACTACAGGAGCAGAGAAAAAACTTTGACTAGGTTGAATTATACCCGCCTCTAACATTTCTGCAATCATACGTTCAATTTCGCTCTTTTGGAAGTAAGGATATCTATAAGGCCCGATGTTTGGAGGAACACTTCCTGGAATCAAATGAATAGCATGATCATGATCATGAATAGGTGGGAGTCCTTTGGGAGTTTCAAACACCTTGGAATGATTGTCCAAGACTTGTTGGATATCTGCATAAATAGATGATTTTGATGTTGGAACTTCTAGTGAGCATAATTGTGTAATTACACCTCGTTTTTCTTTCTTTAGAAGCTTTGTCATGACATTAGAGCTTATTATCTTTCCTGGCTTCCCTGAAATACCCCGTAATTCAACTTCCTTTCCTTTTGAAAAAAATTTCAAGAAAAGTTCTTGAAAATTAAAAGCTACCATCCCCAGAGACTGTAACCATTGTACTCCTAGTACAAAATTAGCACCTCCCACAGAAATGGAAAGCATTGGAATAGTCAATACATATTCCCCCATGGTTAGCTTGATATTATGGCATTTTCCAGAGAAATTTATAGTTTCTCCTGTTAGCGCTCGAATCTACCTTAGGCTGAAGTAAGGTAAAAATCAAGGCAACATCAAACCAAGCTCAGCCTCGTACGTAGCCCTACAAGGACAGGAGAGGGCTCTCTCCAGGTCGATCTCGATAAAATGATCAATAGAGTTCGAGATGACCAAAAATGGATGTTGATTTTAGGCCAGTAAATAAATAGGAAAAAGGTAATTTTGATGAATGTTTAGGTTTTCTGGGCTGTGTGGGACCAAGGAACAGCATGAGCAGAGAGATTTAATCAAAGGCACATGGTATTTCATAAGGCGAGATAGGCATGAGGTCTTAGCAATCAGATTTGAAATAATGCAGAGTGGAAAGACTGCCTAGAGGGTGAAAAGGGCATACATACATGAATCCTTTTCAACAGAAGAAAACATACACAGAAAATGAACGCTTCTCCAAGGCAGAGCAGTAAGCTGAATTCTACCTTTTCTACTTAAAAGCATTCAATTAGAAATGATAATGAATGAAATGTCAAACATCACAGGTTACATATGAAATGGAAAGAAAGACACATTTGCTAAACTCATACCGCAAGAATCTTACAAATCAGAGCTGCACCATTTAATTATTTCTCTGTCAAAACTGTACAGTGAAAGCGCTGGGTTTTTTCCTCCCACACTTTCCAGAACTTCTCCTCACAAATGATTTACAATATAATAAATAAAACTATCTGTGGGAAAACAGATCGACTCAAAACGAGGGATTATTTAATCATTTTTAACAAACAAAAGATGAAGAGCCAGCCACCTGTTCTCAAAAGGGGCAGCGTTCAACATGAAATCTGTGGATGACCAATGAAGAGGTGGCATCTGTAGGTGTAAATCCCATTAAATCGTAACTAAAGAAAAAAATAGGCTGCTTCTGTTCTTATCTCTGCTGTAGTAGATATTCTCCGTTTATTTTTAGGTTTGACTATCCGCTTTTCCCTTTTCAATAGCCACCTCATTCAAGATGTCAAACTTATCTTCAAAAGTATCAAACATGAGAGCGACAATCACAGTTGGCACAATTGCAAAACTTCTAGTGATTACGGCCCTAAGCCACTTCTTTATACGAAGGTTAAGAAAACCAGCCATGATAAATTGCCCTGCATATGTCCTTGTTATGGTACTACAGTTCCCAGACGCCAATAACCCAATACCCCAGATATACAGCACTAGAAATAATCCTCCTCCATACTTCTCTTGAAGGTAAGTCCCAGCATTTACAAAGCCTATGTCTGCAGATGCTTTTGTACCATAGAATCCCTTTGCAAACACTGTCATGACGAATATATTGATAATAAAAGAGACAAAAAGTGCGATACTCGATTCAATGGAAAAGTAACTAAGAGCTTCCTGAACTCGTCCTTTCTTATTTGTATCAACTATCCATGACTGCACTAGAGCTGAGTGAAGGTAAACGTTGTGGGGCATAATACTACAGCCAACAATACTCACAACTTTCTTGACAGCATTTGAATGTATGTGTGGGATCAAAAGCCCTAGTAGCAATTCTACTCCATTGGGCTTAGTTTCACCAAACATCCATGCAAATGAAAGTCCCATTATCGTAATAAGTAATCCAAACAGGGCTTCCAGCTTCCTCACTCCATAGTTTTCTAGAAATAAGAAGATAAAACAATCGAGAGCGGTGATGAGAACGCCTGCCCAGAGGGGAATGTATCCATTAGTGAGTAGTGAGTACCTTAAGCGCAATTGCGCTACCAATAACCTCTTGAATATCAGCACCGATGAGAGCAATTTCCGCCATTATCCACAGTGTGATCCTCGGCACCGGTGGGTACTGCAACCTGCAAAGCTCCGCGAGATGGTGCTTGTTTTGAGATCGAGCTTATAGATGCTTTATTTTAATTGGCTTCCGCTTTCCCTTTTCAATAACCACCTCACTTTGATCTAATTCCCCATTCTATCCCAACCTGTCTGGGCATCTCTATTGTTTGCATCAATATTACCAAGCATCCCATAAATTCGTGCCATTTCCAGCTCATGATGACAACTGTGCCCGGAGAGGGTTGCATGGTTGAACTCAATGTTCAATTTAAATTTATCTGCAAGTCCATATCTCTACAGGAAACCCATTGTTGTTGCAGAGACACGCGCAAGCAGAGAACATCGGTCAGATAGCTTCCCATCCAAAACCTTTCAACTAAACATCTAAAAGAGAATGGTGCATTCATTTTTCCCTTTCGCTGAAATATCTGAGCCATGTTTCTCTCTGCTACACATAGGTCGAGGATTTCATCAAATTTGTGTGTGTGGATCCAGAGACCCGGATCATTCGACTCGAATGGAGCCTGTTAACTATAATATGTTTTACATTATGATCCCATTGCAGTTGCGGAGCAACATATTTGTGATCCCTATTTAATTGATTTTGCTGTTTGTCTTCGTTAACCATGCAGGCTGTTTAATACGCAATAGGCATTCATTTCTTGCAATCTCCTTTGTCTCCATTTGAAGGAGCGATTTGTCTACCCATTATCATGTGTACAATGATCAAACCTGTCGACCAGAACGCCCACAGGCCACGTGAGCAGACAAGAATGTCAAATTTCATGTCTGGATGTATTTTGAGCATCAGAGATAAAATTTCAAGCTGGGGGCTCTGTGTGCCGCGTGGAATCCCAACGCACCGCGCTCAATGGGTGCGCCGCGCCAGAAGGAAATAACACAGTGTTTTTTGGCTGAATGTGTCGCGCTGAACAAGTGCGCCGCGCCTCTTTTCTATGCGCCGCCCGATTTTCTCCACACAGTCGGCCCCTTTCAATTGATAGCTTTGTTCTTCAAAATTCAAACTCGACTTTCACTTGAATTTTCTGAATGCTCTTGGAGTGCAGATGAGCTTTACACATTTGGAGACATGATGAAGATTTCTAATCTTAATGTTGCCAAACTCATTTTCATAATGTTTGAAAATGCCTTTAGTTACAAACTCTATTTTTGGGACTTTTTTTTTCACTTCATTTGAACTAATGATGAATCTCTTTGCTCGTTCTACAGGGATGACTGACGTTGAATTTTGGCAAAGGATCATGGCGGAGTTTGAAGCATTTCATGCCCAAAAAACTTTGAAAAATTACACATGTAAAAACAAATTTGACAACTTCTTCTTCAAAACAGAGTTTTGAAGAAGAAGCATCCTCGAGCAATTTTGACGATGACAATCCTGAAATGAAAACTTATTGAACCTCCCTCTAGCCTACAGGCGTTATTTAACAATTCTAAAAACCAAACCCTAGACTGAGAAACTAAAATGACTCTTTTTGACCAAAATAGCATTAATGACTGCGAATGACGAGAAATGAACTTTGGTGAATTTGACTCTGACGGAGGACTGATAAGACCGAGTCTAACATTGGCTCCAATGGGGATGGCAGCTGCAATTCCTTGGAGGTGCCAAGAACAATAGATCTTTGGGAGAGCAGACAGTGCCTTCATCCATTGGGCAATGGAATCTATTATTTTGACAAAAGACTGATGACTGAATTTCGAAACTGAAATTACTGAAAGACTTGACTCTAACAAACTAACTCAACATGACTAAGACCTGAACTTAAAACTTAAAACTTGATGGCAGTACATAACCACCTGTGTTTCTTACAAGACAATATACCATCAAACTATATCAAAATGCTAATGTAACCAATCAAGCAGATGCCTTCTTGACTGATTCTCCTGATCAGATCTCCTGGTCAACAATAGATACTGGTAACTGGGCATCAAAAAACATAATTGACCATGATCTCCTTCATCACTGAATACTGCAATAATCACCTTCACTGCTGACTGCAACAAATTTTCCATTGGATCCTGAAAAACATGAAGATTTTCTTCCTGCTGAAGAAACAAGGTGTCCTTTGCTTCTAATTCTGATCTTCCTTCATCATGTACTTCAGTAAAAATATGTTCCTGGGCTTCAAAAAAATCTGAACAGGTAGATGAGCAGATTTCATCTTCAAAGAACATTTCAAAACATGAAACATATGAAGAAAAATCTGAAAGGGAATCCTGAATGGTCTGATCTTCTGTAGTCTGAATATTTTGTGGGTCATCTTCATATGATATGACAACTAGTTTCTCATTTCATTCATCAATCATGAGAAAAGCAACTTCAAATTTTTCTTGAAGTGCGAAAATGAAATTCCTATCATCTACCATAAATTCATCCAAAGGAACTGTTTCACTTACTTGAACGAAGATCTCATCTTGTTGTTCATGCACTGACTGGATTACCTCTTCATGAAGGCTCTGTTCTGATGACATGAGAACATTCGGATTCATAACTCTGTCTTATTCATTCCAGATGATCTCAACAGCAGAGTTCAGCACAAGGTATTCTTAGTCATCACGATTTGAATCTGGATCTGAAATAGTTGACGAAACATTATCACATTCTGAAACTGAAACTTGACTTCCCTGCATTCTGTCTTCTTCTGTGGGCAGATCTGAAACAAGCTCTTCTCTTTCATCATTTTCATCCATATGGAAATCTTCAATCTGCTGCAAAGTTTCCTGGGCATCTTGATGGGTATCCTCTAGGTTCTGTTCATGTTGCTGAAATGGGTTTTCATACAATGCTTCCATGATTTCCCCATCCATCAAATCAGTATCCCCATAAAAATTCTCAAGATCTTCAATGAAATTACTAATGTGTTCACAAAAATTCTGTACTAACATTAAGGATGGACAGGATTCTTTATACCTTTCAAAGAATGCTGCATGAAAATATTTTAAACAATAAATAGAAGCAGGCAGCAAATTTTCATACCAGGATCGGGCTTCTTCTTCCAGAGTAGCCATAAACATTTTCATCAAACAGTCTTCAGGAAAATCGATCTTTAATTTATGCACATGAATGTGAAATTTCAACAGATGAAGAGCAGCGTCATTACCTTCCTCATTTCTGAACATAGGCAAATTCTGAAGCCAATCCACCTTGGGCATCTTATTTGGAAAACCTGGGATGTGATCTCGGCTCATGGGAGCGTATATTCTTGCAACCCAGTCCATCTTGAAAATCTTAAAGCTACTGATCTCCCTGCAGTGAAGTCACCATGAAGCATCGATTTCTAGATTGTTCAGTGAATGAAGTCGCCAGGTGAATGATTTCAGCCTTGCGGTGTCTGCTCGTTGTTCACCATCAACGATCAGATCTGAACTTTGTCATCCTTTACCGGGGAAGAGTTCCCCAGTATGGTTGCCACTATGTTAGTGCTTGAATCTACCTTAGGCTGAAGTAAGGTAAAACTCAAGGCAACATCAAACCAAGTTCAGCCTTGTAGCTAGCCCTATGAGGACAGGAGAGGGCTCTCTCCAGGTCGATCTCGATAAAATGATCAATAGAGTCCGAGATGACCACAAATGGATGCCGATTTTAGGCTAGTAAATAAATAGGAAAAAGGTAATTTTGATGAATGTTTAGGTTTTCTGGGCTGTGTGGGACCAAGGAACAGCATGAGCAGAGAGATTTAATCAAAGGCACAGGGTATTTCATAAGGCGAGATAGGCATGAGGTCTTAGCAATCAGATTTGAAATAATGCGGAGTGGAAAGACTGTTTAGAGGGTGAAAAGGGCATACATACATGAATCCTTTTCAACAGAAGAAAACATACACAAAAAATGAACGCTTCTCCAAGGCAGAGCAGTAAGATGAATTCTACCTTTTCTACTTAAAAGCATTCAATTAGAAATGATAATGAATGAAATGTCAAACATCACAGGTTACATATGAAACGGAAAGAAAGACACATTTGCTAAAATCATACCGCAAGAATCTTACAAATCAGAGCTACACCATTTAATTATTTCTCTGTCAAAACTGTACAGCGAAAGCGCTGGGTTTTTTCCTCCCACACTTTCCAGAACTTCTCCTCACAAATGATTTACAATATAATAAATAAAACTATTTTTGGGAAAACAGATCGACTCAAAACGAGGGATTATTTAATCATTTTTAACAAACAAAAGATGAAGAGCCAGCCACCTGTTCTCAAAAGGGGCAGCGTTCAACATGAAATCTGTGGATGACCGATGAAGAGGTGGCATCTGTAGGTGTAAATCCCATTAAATCGTAACTAAAGACAAAAATAGGTTGCTTCTGTTCTTATCTCTGCTGTAGTAGATATTCTCCGTTTATTTTTAGGTTTGACTATCCGCTTTTCCCTTTTCAATAGCCACCTCATTCAAGATGTCAAGCTTATCTTCAAAAGTATCAAACATGAGAGCGACAATCACAGTTGGCACAATTGCAAAACTTCTAGTGATTACGGCCCTAAGCCACTTCTTTATACGAAGGTTAAGAAAACTAGCCATGATAAATTTCCCTGCATATGTCCCTGTTATGGTACTACAGTGCCCAGACGCCAATAACCCAATACCCCAGATATACAGAACTGGAAATAATCCTCCTCCATACTTCTCTTGAAGGTGAGTCCCAGCATTTACAAAGCCTATGTTTGCAGATGCTTTTGTACCATAGAATCCCTTTGCAAACACTGTCATGACAAATATATTGATAATAAAAGAGACAAAAAGTGCGATACTCGATTCAATGGAAAAGTAACTAAGAGCTTCCTGAACTCGTCCTTTCTTATTTGTATCAACTATCCATGACTACACCAGAGCTGAGTGAAGGTAAACGTTGTGGGGCATAATACTACAACCAACAATACTCACAGCTTGCTTGACAACATTTGAATGTATGCATGGGATCAAAAGCCCTAGTAGCAATTCTACTCCATTGGGCTTAGTTTCACCAAACATCCATGCAATTGAAAGTCCCATTATCGTAATAAGTAATCCAAACAGGGCTTCCAGCTTCCTCACTCCATATTTTTCTATAAATAAGAAGATAAAACAATCGAGAGCGGTGATGAGCACACCTGCCCAGAGGGGAATGTATCCATTATTGAGTAGTGAGTAACTTAAGCGCAATTGCGCTACCAATAACCTCCTGAATATCAGCACCGATGAGAGCAATTTCCGCCATTATCCACAGTGTGATCCTCGGCACAGGTGGGTACTACAACCTGCAAAGCTCCGTGAGATGGTGCTTGTTTTGAGATCAAGCTTATAGATGCTTTATTTTAATTGGCTTCCGCTTTCCATTTTAAATAACCACCTCACTCTGATCTAATGCCCCATTCTATCCCAACCTGTCTGGGCATCTCTATTGTTTGCATCAATATTACCAAGCATCCCATAAATTCGTGCCATTTCCAGCTCATGATGACAACTGTGCCCGGAGAGGGTTGCATGGTTGAACTCAATGTTCAATTTAAATTTATCTGCAAGTCCATATCTCTACAGGAAACCCATTGTTGTTGCAGAGACACGCGAAAGAAGAGAACATCGGTCAGATAGCTTCCCGTCCACAACCTTTCAACTAAACATCTGAAAGAGAATGGTGCATTCATTTTTCCCTTTCGCTGAAATCTCCGAGCCATGTTTCTCTCTGCTGCACATAGGTCGAGGATTCCGTCAAATTTGTGTGTGTGGATCCAGAGACCCGGATCATTCGACTCGAATGGAGCCTGTTAACTATAATATGTTTTACATTATGATCCCATTGCAGCTGTGGAGCAACATATTTGTGATCCCTATTTAATTGATTTTGCTGTCTGTCTTCGTTAACCATGCAGGCTGTTTAATACGCAATAGGCATTGATTTCTTGCAATCTCCTTTGTCTCCATTTGAAGGAGCGATTTGTCTACCCATTATCATGTGTACAACGATCAAACCTGTCGACCAGAATGCCCACAGGCCACGTGAGCAGACAAGAATGTCAAATTTCATGTCTGGATGTATTTTGAGCATCAGAGATAAAATTTCAAGCTGGGGGCTCTGTGCGCTGCGTGGAATCCCAACGCGCCGCGCTCAATGGGTGCGCCGCGCCAGAAGGAAATAACACAGTGTTTTTTGGCCGAATGCGTCGTGCTGAACAAGTGCGCCGCGCCTCTTTTCTATGGGGCTGCGCCCAATTTTCTCCACACAGTCGGCCCCTTATTGACAGCTTTGTTCTTCAAACTTCAAACTTTACTTTCACTTGAATTTTCTGAATGCTCTTGGAGTGCAGATGAGATTTACACATTTGGAGACATGATGAAGATTTCTAATCTTAATGTTGCCAAACTCATTTTCATACCGTTTGAAAATGCATTTAGTTACAAACTCGTTTTTTGGGACTTTTTATTTTCACTTCATTATAACTAATGATGAATCTCTTGCTCATTCTCACAGGATGACCGATGTTGAATTTTGGCAAAGAATCATGGTGGCGCGTGTTTTATCATGCCCAAAACTGAAATTACACATTTAAAAACACCAATAACTTTTCTTCAAAACAGTTTTGGCAAAGAAGCATCCCCCCCAAGATTTGACGTACATAACTCGAAATGAAAAAAACTTATTGAACCTCCCTCTAGCCTGCAGGCGTTATTTAACAATTCTGAAAACCAAACCCTAGACTGAGAAACTAAAATGACTCTTTTTGACCAAAATAGCATTAATGACTGCAAATGACGAGAAATTAACTTTAGTGAATTTGACTCTGACGGAGGACTGATAAGACCGAGTCTAACACCTCCATTTCTCACCATCACTTGACATTCTAGTGCAGGGTATAGGAAACAATTTAATTCCTTGGCTACCTTACAATGAATAAAATTATGAGTGCTACCTGAATCAATCAACACTATTACCTTTTTCTTCTTGATATGTCCTTCTATCTTGAGAGTTTGAGGAGTGGTAATTCTTGCTAGTGCATTACACGATATGATCGGATTCATTTCTTCCTCTTCTAGGGCTAGTTCCTGGTGTATATCCTCTTCTTGTTCATTTTCTTCTTCCTCTTCAAAATCTATGTAAAATAATTTCTTCTCAGCACACTTATGACGTTTAGTGTATTTGCTATCACAACTGTAGCAAAGCCCTTTTGCTCTTTTTTCTTCCAATTTTGTGGTGTCAACCTTGTAGGTTGTGGAAATCTAGGCGTAGAAACAATTCCTTCTTTATAGAAGTGAGTGGTAGGCTTCCTTGTCGCCATAATTTTACATTCAATTTTTCTTGCCAACCTGAATGCCTTCTCCAATGAATCAGGTTCCAAAACACGAACTTCATGTTGGATGTTATCCTTTAAACTGCCTATGAAGAGATCAATCCTGTGTTCCTTTGGAATATCAGTTACCCTTACATTCAATTTTTGGAAGTCCTCAATGTGCTCCCCCACTAAACCCTTTTGTTTGAGATTTATCAATTGGCTAAAGAAGGTGTTGCTCTTTGTATCCTCATAATGTGGTATCATTTCCTTCATAAAAATTGACCAAGTGACAATTTTTTTACGGGAGAAAAGCCATCGATACCATACAAATGCATTTTGTTCTAAATGTAAAGTTGCAATGCATAACTTTTGTGTGTTTTGCACATTATGGAGATCAAAATATTGCTCCATCTAAAGTATCCATGTTACAGGATCCTTTCCATCAAACTTCCTCATATCCATTTTTGGAATATGGTGGTTCTTCCCGCCAACATTAGAGTTTATGAAATCACGATTAACATTTATTTTGTTCTTATCATGAGTTTCCTCTACTATATTTTCACCATTAGGAAACATTTCTTGTATGAACTTTGTCAAACATTCTACGTCTGCTTTTAGATCATTCTTCATGTTTTCCATTTTAGATTCCATGCCAGCTTCCATGTCATCTATCTTAGATTCTATTGGGGTTCCCATGTTTTGGCAAGGTTGGAAATACCAAAAGATGAGACAACATCAAACCACTTTCAGACCTTAGGATCTAGCCCTCCTAGGTCCAGAGAGGGATCTCTCTATGATTGTCAAAGGTATATGTCTTTAAAGTTCAAATGTTAAGATGTTAGGCTAGTTATAAGGCTCGGGGTTTTGTTTGATTTGTTTTGATTTGGTTGTTGGGAATCAGGAATGAAGGGTTCAATATAAGGTAAGGCAAGGCAAAGTAGATTTTAGGCAAAGAGAGATAAATTCAGATAGTATCTCAAGACCATTGGGCAAATGGAGTCAGGAAAGGGTTTACTTGCTGTTCAATATGCAGGCTTTCAGTTGGGCTAGTCATCTAAAGCATTGGATCCTAAAATGATAGGTGGAGTGAAAAAATCAGGAAAGAAAGTAAAAGAACGAGGGTAAACCAATTTCTGTCTATAGATCAGGTCAGAGGTCATTTAACTCCAGACCTGCTTGGACATACTCTTAGGAAACTCTCAAAGAAGGGCAAGGAACAACTTGAGGGATCTTAGATAGGTTTAATTAACTGAAAAGGATCCTAGTGAGACAGAGATAGAGTTCTACACTCCCAGTGTTCCCAATTCATTCAATTAAACTCTGAAAAGAACATCTAAGAAGCAGATTCATTAACTCATACATCAGCTAGTAGGCAATAACATCCACTACACTGGTTAAATCAACTGAAACTAATTCTTATATAACACATTTAGCAGAAAAAATTAAGGCGAGGAGAGCAGAAACATAGGGTACCTAACAAGGGAAAATACTATGCCAGATTTATGATGCAAGCTAGAAGAACTGAAATGGAATGAAATAAAACATAGAGACAGAAAAACATCATCGTAGCTTTAGATCAAGATCTAAAGAAATGTGCTTGTCATATTAAGAGCAACACCAATCAGGTACAACATTTGCCAATAGCTTGAAATTCAGTTTGAAAACATACTTCTTAGCCTATCTTACAACTTTACACAATGAGCATGCCTCAAAAGAAAAGCTTGCAATTCTCAGATATCTCATCAACAACCTTTAAAATGAGTTTCTTCATGAATTTATAGCTCTAGTGGAGCAGAGAGGGTAGGTGAAAAACTAAATGCAGCATTAAAAACTTTAGAAGAATAAGAGGGCCGAAGACCACTCTGTATAAATTCTGTGCATTAAACTGGGACACCCTTGGGTGAAAGAGTGGTCTTTGTCAAGTTTCCATTAACTCCAGGTATGTCTTTGATGTAATTTGGATGTAGTGCTCTGTAGTAATTCTGGTGATCTGAACAAAAATAAATCAATGATTCAAGTTTTCCATGCTGTGCAACTAATGCTTCTGATATCGTAGGACTGTTGGCAGGGTGGGAAAACCTCTAGGAACACGGTATAGAATAAAAGCTGCATGGGCATTCTATCCTTTATGGGGAAAAACATTCTGCTGGTGTGCAAACCCTGATATTCATGAATTTCTACGTGTTGTACCCTCTGTATGATCCACAATGTCGCTAACCTGGTGATTTGCCTCTAAATCACTGCATGAAGGCCCAAAGATCTTTAATACTGAATGTTGAACTTGTTGATTATTAGCTGGTATTTTCCTGTCGCTTCATAAATGTCTCAATCTGAAAAATCTGGGCTTTAATGGTGCCAGATAGGATTTTGTGGAGATTGAAATGTCCTTTGATAATATTTATGCTTCTGCCACCTTTCCTGGCATTTCCCTGTAGTACCAGCTTCCAACTTCAACCTCTTTGCACAATGTGCCATTACAATAGTACATATGAACCCTGGCGGTTTTCCGCCTCTTTGTAACCCTGCAAAATACGAAAACCAGTTAAGAAAACAATGGAGGTGGTGGACACAATGGGGGGCAGCAAGACTGAATATGCAAACTGGTTAGATGGCGAAAAATGTTGTGGAATACCTACAGTGTGGTGAATACAGTGGGAACTATAGTCAAAAGGTGTTGTGGATGGAAAATTAAATGAAAGCCTTTGAAATTGACCTTTGAATGGGACATATAAAGGGACGGATGACAATGTGACCAAAACACGTGGAAAGATGACGTGGCGGGACGGGGTTATGGCGGGACTGACCATAAATATGGGCCGTCCGATCTTAATGGAGACTGGCGGTGGGAAACATGTCGGAGGGAAATGGACAGTGGACCAGGGGTACGGTGGCCATGGGTTATCGCGTGCGCAGCTTCATGGAGCGACAAATGTCAGATGTGTAGCTCTGGATCAGACAACGATTGTGAATATCGCTCCGCATCCACGGACGAACCTTAACGCGTGATGGGTAGGTGGTTTTGAAACAGTGCCACTGCCACACGTCACGCGATGAGTGGAATTGCTGGGCCATCGGGAAATATCGCCTACCTCCGAAGGCGGTGCGATAGAAACCGGATGGTTTTTGAATAGTGCGCGGCGGGGACCACAGGGGCAAGTGCGCTCTGGACTGTCGATATGGCAGGTGAATGAATGGTTAATATGCGATGATCGGCGATGAATGGATTCAACGATATTTGCTGTGGGGGTTGGGATCGTCGTCCATTCTGTTTAGATCAACGGCTATAAACGCGCCCGATGAACATATGAGATAAGAACTCTTCACCTTGGCACCTGGTCACGGCACTGGGTCATGTGGAGGGATATGTACAGGGGCTAGGCCGAAAGGGGCTAAGGCCCGATTACATAAAAACATGGTTTTTGGCCCATTTCGAATGAAATTAAAAGCCAAAATGGGTAACGATAGAGAGATAAAGGGGTCTCTTGGCTAAACCAAGGGCGGATGCATGGTTTAAAGAGGATTTTGGGCGGATTTTGGGGATTAGAGGGGGATTTGACAAGGGAAACACAAGGGTCAAAATGGGGGGTTCTGCAGGGGTTCAAGGGCAATGAAGGCCTTTAGGAACACCATTTGTCACAATCAGAGAGGCTTTTTGTATGGATACAACAGAGGGGATTTCATCACAGGGCAAAGGCACAGGAGACTTCAAGGATGATGTGTCTCCAGGGGAGATGCATTCATTGAAGGTTCAGAAACAATTTAGCCCCCCTACTTTTCCTGTCAAAAATTTACAAGGGGGCTAACAGTGGCTCCACATGGGGATGGCTTCTTCTTGAAGGAGTCAAGAATACAGAGAATAGATCTTTGGAGTAGGCCAGATGCCTGCTACTGGGCACATCCCTTTATTTCTTCAGATTAGCTGCCACAATATGAAGACATTAATTTAGCAGAAACATTACCCCACCAATCTACCTACCCATCCTACAATCCTAGCACTTTTTCTTCTTCTAGGGTGCATTTGAGCTAGTAGACCCTTTACATCATTTTTATTTTTATAACAGGAAATAGACCTATTCTAAATCTACCCTTATTGCTCCATGAGACTAGATTAGACTGTTGGTCTCATATGTTTCTCTACCTAATCTAATATCTGCTGGGATTAAACTGTCCAACAGATTTCTTCTCTACATTCTACAACAGAAATTTAAAAACAACCAAACTAGGATTAGACAATCTAGTTTGTTGTAGATCCAAGGCATAAAGACAGTTGCACATGGACAGAAAATTGCTGAAAACTGGAAACAAAACTGTGAAGGCGTGCAATCTGAAGCTTGGAGTATCCTTCTTTCTTTGTGACTCAAGTTTTGAGCTTGTTAGAGTCACTCTTTTTCTTCATTTTAGCTCTGGTTTTGGGCATGTTGGAGGTGATTTTTCTTTCTTCTTTGCTAGTCCAGATTTTAAGCCTGTCAGGACCAGCTGTTTTAATTTTTTGGCTCAGGTTTTGATCATATTAGAGCCAATATTTTTCACATCCGAGGCTCATGTTTTTAACATGTCTGAACATCTCCCTTTGCTCTGTTTTTTTGAAACATTTTTCTCTTTTCTTGAAAATAAACACTGCAATGGTATGTACAATGGAAATAAAAACTGGAGATTGAAAAATTAGCAGAAGTAGTGTTTGAGCATCCTGCCATTGACAGGACCCCCAAATAGCTTTGTACCATCTAATTCCTGTAGGAAGAAGGAATTTGGACCCACAGTGGCCTGGATGATGTATGGACCTTGCCAAAAACTGTCAAACTTGCCGTGATTTCCTTTATCCTCTCTTCTTGAGTCCCACTTCAGAACTTTATCCCCAATTTTGAAATCAGCAGCTTTGGTTCTCTTGTCAAACAACTTCTTGATGTTTTCCTGAACTTTGATGGCTCTATTATAGACCTCTTCCCTTGTTTGATGGAGATGAATTGTTTGGTTTATCCTTCTCACCATACTGTCTTCTTCTGTCTGAATCTCTTGGACCAACTTAATCACTGGTACCCCAAGGTTGGTAGGAAAAACTGCTTCTGTCCCATAGACAAGCTAAAATGGTGACATGCCAATGGAATTCTTTGTTGTAAGCTTGTCAGCCCACAAGGCGTGCACTAACTTGTTATGCCATGACTTTTTGTTATCTTCCAACAGCTTCTTGATGATGGCCACTAGGCTCTTGTTCGATGATTCAGCTAAGCCATTACCTTGTGGGTAATAAGCAGTTGAATGACTAAGTACTATTTGATACCTGTGACAAAAATCAACCATTTTCTTGGACCCAAAAGCAACAACATTATCAGTGATTATTTTTCTTGGACAACCAAACCAAGAGAGGATGTGGCCTTCTAGGAACCTAATGATGATTGAATCTATGGCATTCCTAGTAGGTATGGCCTCTATCCACTTAGTGAAGTAGTCTGTGGCTGTTAGGATCCATTTGTGTTGTGCAGAAGAAACAGGATGAATTTCTCCAATAAAATCTAGGCCCCATTGCATAAAAGGACCTTCGACAGTGGTGGGTTGTAATGGGAGGGGAAGGAGTTTTCTCTTGCCTTCAAAAATCTGGCATTTGTGGCAGGAAATTATAATCTTATGGATGTCATTGAAGAGTTTGGGCTAATAATAACCCACCCTGAGTATTTTGTTTGCAGTGGCCTTCCAGTTCAGGTGGCCTCCACACTCTCCGACATGGAATTCTTGTTTAATTCTTTCTACCTTTGCTTCAGGAAAACATTTAAGCAATAGGCCATTTGGATTTTTCCAGTATAAGTTTTCATTCATGATTAAATAGCTTATGGCTTTTAGTTTCAGGAATATAGCCTTGGTCTTTGACAGTTCAGGTGGAGCATTGAGGTTGGTGAGCACATAAAGGATATCAGAGTACCAAGGAGAGTTCTGGAACTTCTCCTCAACAGTGGGATCAGGCAGTCCTTCCTGCTCATCCAAGGCATTTACCATGTTAATTTCAAGGGATTGAAGATTCGATTCAGCCATTAACTTAGCTAAGCCCTGACCTTTGATCAGTTTTGTGGGTTTTATCTCAAGGTCATACTCTAAAATCACAGAAATCCATTTGCCCCTCTTCCCATCTCGGTCTTGGGACAAAATATATTTGACTATTATGTTAGGCACATAGTCTATGGTGTGGGAATGCAATATGTACACCCTAAAGTTATTTAAGGCCTTGACTAAGGCATAAGCCTGTTTTTCCATTATGTTGTATTTAAAGGGTGCATGTCTTAGTGCTTTGCTGAAAAAGGCAATTGGCTGTTCCATTCCCTCTGGATTTTTCTGCAGTAGGACTGTAGCTACTGTATGCTCAGAGGCAAATGAAAATATCAGGAAGTCCTTTGAGAAATCAGGGCTAATCAGGACAGGAGCTTGGGTGAGTGTAAGTTTCACTGATTCAAAAGATTGTTTAGCTCCGAGAGTCCATTTAACTCCTACACCTTTCTTTAGCATGTTAGTCATATTCCTAAGGTGTTCAGCTAGATTGGGAATAAACCTCCTAAGGAAGTTAATCTTCCCAATGAAGGACTGTAATTCCTTGATGTTTCTTGGGTGTGCGATATGTAGTATTCCTTCAACTCTTTGTGGGTCTATCCTAATTCCCTTTTCAGATATAATGTGGCCAAGAAGTTTTCCTTCTTGTAGCCCAAATACAGTCTTCTTAGGATTCAATGACAGACCAAACCTTCTACATTTTCCAAACACTTTTCTCAGATGTTTCAGGTGTTCTTCTTCAGTCCTAGAATAGACGGTTATGTCATCCAAGTAAATAAAAATGAAGTGTCCTATCTCATCTGAAAAAGCTATCTCCATTTCTCTTTGGAAGGTTGCACCAGCGTTCATCAGTCCAAAGGGAATTTTTACATACATAAAGGTGCCCCATGGAGTGGTAAAGGCTATCTTGAGTTGGTCTTCTAGGATTACTAAGACTTGGTTGTAACCTGAAAACCCATCTAGCAGGGAGATCCTTTTTGAGCCTACTACCCTCTGAAGGATGTGTTCCATTTTTGGCAAAGGGTAATTGTCTTTGAGTGAGGCTCTATTAAGATTCTTGAAATCAATGCACAACCTGATCTCCCCTGTTTTATTTCTCACAGCCACTAGGTTTGATACCCAATTAGAGAACCTTACGGGAACTATTATGCCTGCCTCATACATCTTTTTAATCTCTTTTTCCACTGCAGTTAACTATTTTGGGTTATTTCTGCGGAGTCTTTGCCTGAAGGGCTTCTGATTTTCCTTTAAAGGTATTTTTTGCTGTATGATGCTCGTTTCATAGGCCTTTAAGTCTTTGTAGCTCCAAGCAAACACATCTATAAATTCCTTGAAAAGGTCGATGTATTTCTTTTTCATGTTTGCAGGAAGAGACTTAACCAATTTAATCATTTTGGGCTTATCTTTAGTGCCTATGTTGCATTCCTCAACATCAAAGTTTGCATGTTCTATAGTGGGATTTTTTGCTACATCATCAAAGCCAAAAAGGTCTTCTAAAGGTGCCAGACCTCGAGGTATGTTCCTATCTTTGGTCTGTAGCACCTCTACTTCTTCACTATCTGCGTTTTCACATTTTTCGTCTGGATTTCCAATCTGTTCGTTTAAAGAGTTTATTCCTATATTACAGGGTGTTTCTTCCTCACCTGAGGATTCTTCACTTAGGCAGCAATTGTCAGATTTAGAGTCTGAATCAGAAAATTCAAACTCATCTCTGCCTATCAGGAAATCTTTGATCTTTTTATCTCCCTCAAAAACCTGACAATATTTTTCATTGTCCGGCACTACAGGTCTGAATTTGGTCTGAATGATGATCTGTTGGTCGCTTGGAGTCTTAGGATATGAAATAGCTAGGCAATCTAATCCGTTTTCAATGGAATTTTGACTCCTAGGAATAAACACTAATTCATATTCAAAAAATGTTTTCAATAAATCCATAGTGTCATTCCTGTAAGCTCTTAATCTAGGATGTTTCGCTGTGTATTCACCATTCACCTATTTAATAATCATCTTAGAATCTCCACGCACAGTTATCCTATGGGCTCCTAATTTTCTCAACAGGTTTAAGCCTAGGATAAGAGCCTCATACTCTGCAATGTTGTTTGTACATTTGAAATGCAGGTTACATGCATGGCTCTCTGCGTAGTCATTATCTGTGTTTCGTATCCACACTCCTACCCCAACATTTCTCTTGGTGCATGACCCGTTGAAACTCATCTCCCACAAGGGCTCATTTTTCGTTTTATCATCATTTCCCTCCCTACAGCTGGGTTCGCCATTATGTTGCATTATAGGGGTTGTACTAGTCTGTGAGTTGTTTTGTTTTTCTTCATGGGTGTGGAAACCAGAGAGGTGATTAGTTGGCTGATTGGGTTTTGTTTCTGGTTCATTTTGAGTTTTTTTTTTAGTGCACTGTTCTGAGTTTCCTCCATCATTCTCCTCTGAGTCTAGAGTAACCATTATGTTAAAGTCCATGGCCTCTGTTTCCTAATTTGTAACTTTGTTTTGAGGCATTGATCCTTCTAAGGATTCGTCATTACAAAGGATGAAGGAGTCAAGGTCTGTATGTACAGAGTACAAAGAATATTTTTCAAGCTTTTCAGGGCTACTAACCAGGAATTTCATTTTTTCCTCCCTGTACAGCCTTCTAAGTCGACCAAAGATTGGGATTGTGGCATAAGCCCCATCCATCTGCATAGTTCCCTGCAGCTTGGCTCCCCATGATCTCGATAATAACATTCCATAATTAGGTGGCACATCCGCCACAACAACATCCATGACCATACATTTTGCTGGAATCTGGGTGAGGCTCACACATAAATCTTTGATCAGGCCAAGACACTTTACTCTACTAGAGTCAAATGAATATAGGTCTTTATAAGGACGGGTTATCTCTAGGCCTAATCTTTCCATCACTACTTTAGGCATCAGGTTGTGTGATGCCCCAGAATCATGCATTGCATTATGGAGAATATTATCATGGATGTTGAGACTGATATAAAAAGGGGGCACTACCCCTTCCTAAAACTTTCCTTCTATCTTTGGACCAAACAGAAGGGCGGGTTGATCATCACTCAGATTTACAGTGTCACTGTTCTCACCTAAATTTAATGCTTTCAAAATTTGGCCTTTATATACATCCTGAGTGGCCAGCTCAGATAATGGGACAAAGATTTTATTTTTTTCAATCTCACTCTCCAAAATTGAAAGTGGACTGACTCTTTGGAAGGTTCAACTCTGTTTTGTTAGCCACTGCCTTGGTGGCTGAATCAATGTGTTGATTCTCGTTATGTACAGGGTTAGGGACTGTTTTATCAGGAGCACTAACTGTAGTGCTAGTGCTGCTAGTTGGTTTACCTTGTGTATCAGTGTTTTGGTTATCTTTTTCTTTGTTCTTTCCAGAACTCTCAGCTGCTGATTTGTTACTTTTAGCAATTGCTTTAGAAGTTTTCTCAGGTCTTTTCTTGATGGTGACCTTAGAAGCTTTTGGTATGGCAGTTTCTTGGCTCTTTTTACTTCTAAGTTCATATTTTTCTTTGACCTACATCATGGCATTTTCAAATCCCAACCTGTAATCCTCAGTCTCTAACCATTCCTCATCCCAAACAGAGGGTGAGGGCTGATCTTCTTCTGTGTAACAGTTATGGATTGAATCCTCTGTTTAAAACATGTTTATTGTATTCCCATCAGAATCTTCTATGATTCCATCATATTCATCAAGAAATTTCTCTTGAAATGGGGGAATAACTTGCTGATCTGATTCTCTTTTTTTTTTGGGAGTGGTATTGTTTCTTCTAAAGTTTTGGTTCTGGTTTTTGTTCTGATTGCTAACTGTGACAACCATTTTTTCCATCATTTGCTGTAGTCTTTCCACGTTTTTGGATAAACGGTCATATTTGGGATCAATTGTGGAAGCTACAGTGTCATCTCTATATGTTACCCTCTTATCAGCTCTCAATCTTGCTCTTTTCTCAATCAGATTAGCCTCTATACTCACTGCTCCTTTTTGCATGTCTTCCAACGTGTTGTAATTTCTCTCCATAAGCTGGTAGGCCATGTCAGCATCAAAGCCATCAGGGTATTTTGTCAGAGCCATACCTTGGGGAGGTTTCATGTGTGGAGGAAGAGCATTGTAAATGCTGTTAAATCTCGTTGTGTAATCATGGACACTTTCCCCCACATTTCTTTTGAGGCTCATATATTCTGCTAGGAGTTGGCAAGGGTTGGCCTTAGCTTCCCATTTGTTTATGAAAGTCTAATATAGAGATGGAAGATCATTAATGCTACCCAGAGGTAGGCCCTTAAACCATTTCTTCACATCACCCCCTAAGATCTGGGCAAAGATTCTCATTTTGACTGTATCATCATCTATCTCCACGTAGTCAAAAGAATCTTCCATCTTATCTACATGGTGTTGGGCTGTGGTAGACTCTTTTGCAGTGAAGTGTGGGATATTTGATTGATAATCATTGGGTAAGGGTACTAGAGGCTGAGGTAAAACCAGAGGTGCATACCAAGCTGCCATGATGATGTTTTGATGAGGTAAAGGGTTGACTTGGGCAACAGGTATATGGATGACAGGGATATTATGACTAGCAGAGGACTGATGAGCAGATCTAGGGTGACTGAGCCCCAAGTTTTGAATGAAGTGAATATCAGGAGGTGTAGATGGAGGGGTTTCTCTGTCCCTAATGTGTTTACCAATTTGAGGTGGTGAATTAGGAAGCTTAAGGTCTGGCTGATCTATAACACTGTATGACCTAGTTCTTGGAAAACTATTTTGAGTGCCTAGGTCAAAAAATGGGTCTGATAGAGTTGTAAAGTTTTCTGGTGTAGAGTTAGCTCTATGGATGTGGCTGGAAATAGTTGATTGTTTAGGTGTATGAGATCCCTTAAGGATGCTCTCAGGGTTGTCAACTATTTCAGGTGGGTCTGGATTAGGGTAAGCTCTTGTATGAATGGTTCTTGAAGCCAGAATGTTGTTTCATGACCAAGCAGCTTAACCTTATTGGTTACTTCTACTGTAGTTGATGTTGTTATGGAGGCTGGTCTCCCAGTGGAGTCTTATGTGAAACCAAGATAATCACCATGCCTATTGATCACTAGTGGAGTCTTTAAATCATTTAGGAACTATGGAGTCGCCAGGTGGAGGGTTCATGATGTTTTTGGAGGGTACACTATCCACCACAGTGCTTATGAGATGTCCCCTTTCAAGGATATCTCGAAAACACAACAAAATCAAACCAGAGATTGACTGGGAGGGCTTTAACTAGATGTGCACCTCTGAAAGAGTGTGAAGTCTGGAGGCTACCTGGCCCTTTCCAGACTCTGTCTAAAAGTGTGGGGTGAAACACAACAAGAGGTAAGTGGAATGTAAGTGCAAGTGTTTCACTACCAACCTGACCAGAGTTTCTAGGTTTCCTAAGGCTCTTGTGATGTAGTATAGTGGAAAATACTCAGAATTCCCCAGTGGAGTCGCCATTATGTTGGGGTTCCCATGTTTTGGCAAGGTTGGCAATACCAAAAGATGAGACAACATCAAACCACTTTCAGACCTTAGGATTTGGCCCTCCTAGGTCCATAGAGGGATCTCTCTATGATTGTCAAATATATATGTCTTTAAAGTTCAAATGTTAAGATGTTAGGCTAGTTATAAGGCTCGGGGTTTTGTTTGATTTGTTTTGATTTGGTTGTTGGGAATCAGGAATGAAGGGTTCAATATAAGGCAAGGCAAGGCAAAGAATATTTTAGGCAAAGAGAGATAAATTCAGATAGTATCTCAATACCATTGGGCAAATGGAGTCAGGAAAGGGTTTACTTGCTATTCAATATGCAGGCTTTCAGTTGGGCTAGTCATCTAAAGCATTGGATCCTAAAATGATAGGTGGAGTGAAAAATTCAGGAAAGAAAGTGAAAGAACGAGGGTAAACCAATTTCTGTCTATAGATCAGGTCAGAGGTCATTTAACTCCAGACCTGCTTGGACATACTCTTAGGCAAATCTCAAAGAATGGCAAGGAACAACTTGAGGGATCTTAGATAGGTTTAATTAACTGAAAAGGATCCTAGTGAGACAAAGATAGAGTTATACACTCCCAGTGTTCCCAATTCATTCAATTAAACTCTAACAAGAACATCTAAGAAGCAGATTCATTAACTCATACATCAGCTAGCAGGAAATAACATCCACTACAATGGTTAAATCAATTGAAACTAATTCTTAGATAACACATTTAGCAGAAAACATTAGGGCGAGGAGAGCAGAGACATAGGGTACCTAACAAGGGCAAATCCTATGCCAGATTTTTGATGCAAGCCAGAAGAACTGAAATGGAATGAAATAAAACATAGAGACAGAAAAACATCACCGCAGCTTTAGATCAGGATCCAAAGAAATGTGCTTGTCATATTAAGAGCAACACCAATCAGGTACATCATTTGCCAATATCTTGAAATTTAGTTTGAAAACATACTTCTCAGCCTATCTTACAACTTTACACAATGAGCATGCCTCAAGAGAAAAGCTTGCAATTCTCATATATCTCATCAACAACCTTTACAATGAGTTTCTTCATGAATTTATAGCTCTAGTGGAGCAGAGAGGGTAGGTGAAAAACTAAATGTAGCATTAAAAACTTCAGAAGAAGAAGAGGGCCGAAGACCACTCTGTATAAATTCTGTGCATTAAACTGGGACACCCTTGGGTGAAAGAGTGGTCTTCGTCAAGTTTCCATTAACTCCAGGTATGTCTCTGATGTACTTTGGCTGTAGTGCTCTGTAGTACTTCTGGTGATCTAAAAATAAATAAATCAATGATTCAAGTTTTCCGTGCTGTGCAACTAATGCTTCTGATATCATAGGATTTTTGGCAGGGTGGGAAAAACTCTAGGAACACGGTACAGAATAAAAGCTGCATGGGAATTCTGTCCTTTATGGGGAAAAACATTTTGCTGGTGTGCAAACCCTGATATTCATGAATTTCTGCGTGCTGTACCCTCTGTGTGATCCATAATGTCGCTAACCTGGTGCTTTGTCTCTAAATCACTGCATTAAGGCCCAAATATCTTTAATACTGAATGTTGAACTTGTTGATTATTAGCTGGTATTTTCCTGTCGCTTCATAAATGTCTCAATCTGCAAAATCTAGGCTTTAATGGCGCTAGATAGGATTTCATGGAGATTGAAATGTCCTTTGATAATATTTATGCTTCCGCCACCTTTGCTGGAATTTCCTTGTAGTACCAGCTTCCAACTTCAACCTCTCTGGACAACGCGCCATTACAATAGTACATATGAACCCTGGCAGTTTTCCGCCTCTTTGTAACCCTGCAAAATACGAGAACCAGTTAAGAAAACAATGGACTTGGTGTATGCAACGGGGGGTGGCAAGACTGACTATGCAGACTGGTTAGATGGCGAAAAATGTTGTGGAAGACCTGCAGTGTGGTGAATACAGTGGGAACCACAGTCAAAAGGTGTCGTGGATGGAAAATTAAATGAAAGCCTTTGAACTCGACCTTTGAATGGGACATATAAAAGGACGGATGACAATGTGACCAAAACACGTGGATAGATGATGTGGCGGGACGGGGTTACGGCGGGACTGACCATAAATATTGGCCGTCCGATCTTAATGGAGACTGGCGGTGGGAAACACGTCGGAGGGCAATGGACAGTGGGCCAGGGGTACAGTGGCCATGGGTTATCGCGTGCGCAGCTTCATGGAACGACAACCGTCAGATGGCCAGCTCTGGATTGGACAACGATTGTGCATATCGCTCCGCATCCACGGATGAGCCTTAACGTGCGATGGGAAAGCGATTTTGAAACAGTGTCGCTGCCACGCGTCACGCGATGAGTGGAATCACTGGGCCATCGGGAAATACCGCCTACGTCCGAAAGGCAGTGTGATAGAAACTTGATGGTTTTTGAATAGTGCGCGGTGGGGACCACAGGGGCAGGTGCGCTCTGGACTGTCGATCTGGTGGGTGAATGAATGGTTAAGATGCGATGATCAGTGATGAATGGATTCAATGATAGTTTCTACAGGGGTGGCGATCACCGTCCATTCTGTTTAGATCAACGACTATAAACGCGCTCGATGAACATATGAGATAAGCGCTCTTCGCCTTGGCGCCTGGTCACGACGCTGGGTCATGTGGAGGGATATGTACAGGGGCTAGGCCGAAAGGGGCTAAGGCCCAATTACATAAAAACATGGTTTTTGGCCCATTTCGAATGAAATTAAAAGCCAAAATGGGTAATGATAGAGAGATAAAGGGGTCTGTTGGCTAAACCAAGGGTGGATGCTTGGTTTAAAGAGGATTTTGGGCAGATTTTGGGGATTAGAGGGGGATTTGACAAGGGAAACACAAGGGTCAAAATGGGGGGTTCTGCAGGGGTTCAAGGGAAATGAAGACCTTTAGGAACACCATTTGTCACAATCAGAGAGGCTTCTTGTATGGATACAGCAGAGGGGATTTCATCACAGGGCAAAGGCACAGGAGACTTCAAGGATGATGTGTCTCCAGGGGAGATGCATTCATTGAAGGCTCAGAAACAATTTAGTCCCCTACTTTGCCTGTCAAAAATTTACTGGGGGGCTAATATATTCCACGTCTTTCTTCAAACCATCCATATTATTCTTCAGACCATCCATCTTTTCTTCTACACCTTTCTTCAAAACTTCCATTTCATTTTTTGATGCTCTTTGCGAGAGCAAAATTTGGTGCACTTGCTCTTGTAATTTTGATAGATCATGTTGCAGTTCTTCATCTTCATGAGTCATAGTAGAGCCTTCTGAAGGCTTAATGGGTGTTGAATTATTTTTACGGGGCATTTTTTAGAACCCAATACTGATATCTATTCTACAATATGCCCTTGGGATCAATTCAAATTGATTTTTCAAACAAGACTTATGCAATTCGGAAAAAATACACACCTTTTTCTTTCTTTTGAGGAGCTCGATATTGAAATTTGATTATCTCTGTGATTGCAGCTCTTCAATATCTAAAATTTAGCATTGAATTATCCCTATGAATTCTCTTTTGAATGCCATAGGTCTGACCTAATTTGGATTCTCCAAGACAAATTTATGTCCAATCTCCCACAATGACCTAATTATGGACTGGTTCAGTAGAGCGAACTTTTACGACTTGAAACGTGTCACTGTTTAGTCCTTCGCCTCTTAAATTGATAGCAAAGAAACTAAAATCCATGTACTTGCGACCAATTTTTACGGCACTCCAATCCGATGCTCAGAGAGAGATTTATTGAACTTTTCCCACGATCACCTATTTGAGATGAAATTTGGGAGCCTGAAACAACACCACCTTCCACAGATCATATCTCCAACATTATTACGAATAAAGCTCTGAAATTTTTTTCACAAGTTTCCTTAGGATTTCAGCTTCGCACCCTAAAAATTTCAGATCCTGAGCCTTCGTAGAAAAAACGTTATAGCGCAAATTCCACGATGACCTGTTTAAGAGCTTGAACAAATACCTAACTTCCACAGATTATATCTCTGAAAATATTGCGAACCAAGCTTTGAAATTGTTATACAATATTTCTCAGGATTTCAGCTTCACACCATAAAAATTGCAGCTTCTGAAACTTCGTAAACAAAAAGTTATAGCGAAAATGCCAGGATGTCCTGTTTGGAGCAGCGAAACCCTAGAATCCAAAGCTCTGATACCAAATGTTGTGTAACCAACTCCAAAAATAGAAGAAAAGAGATATCAACGCCTTAGAAATAAGCCACTTCGAGGGGGAAACCTCAAATACATTACATAAATGAACAATTCTTGGATGATACAATTTACAAAACCTCCTTTCTATATATAGGAGTCCATGTGGCCATAATGTAATCCTAGTGGGCCACAATGTAATCCTAGCCGACCTAACAATAATAATTTAAGGACACAATAATAACAAAACAGGGGTTACAAGGGTACAATAATAACAATAAGGGGGTTACACTAATAACAATAAGGGACTATACTGGTAATATAGGGACCTAACAGATCTTGGTCTTCCCTTGAAGGAGGAATCTCTTCATGCAATGGGGATCTTGCTCTTGGAAAAGTATCATTCAAGTTTTCATTCCCTTCAATGGTTTTCTGAAATGGAGTTGGGTTTTTATATCCTTCCAACCCATGCAAAGGCTTTGTTTTTTTTGGTTTGATTGGCTCCACAAAAGGTGTTTCATAAAATTTTTCATCAAACCTTTCCACTACTCTTCTAATGAACTTTGCATATGTAGATGTATTTGCATTCTTTAATGAAAAGGATTTAAACAACCACCAAGCATAAGCATTACCTTCAAAATGCAGCGCTGCTACTTTAATGGCTTCATCTTCTGAAACTTGATGTTGCTGCACATAGGTGTCTAGCTCCTCCACCCAAACCATAGCTGGACATTTAGGTGAGCCATAAAAAGTAGATAGAAAGAATATACCCACACTATGCTGCTTGCCCCTTGTGCTCCTTTCCTCCTCGATCTTGCAAAACTCTTGGAAGCTTAAGTGATCTTTGAACCTCTTAGATTGAGATTCATACTCTTGCAAATAATCACCAAGAGCTCCTTCTTTGTCACATCTCTTTTCTCCATCTCACTTGTCATGAACATATGGATAGTAGAGCATTGTAAATCTGATGGTGTGGCTAGATGCTCACACCCATAATATGAGGAATTAGAGCTTTCCTCATGAACAAATCTTGTTGAGGGATCTCCATGTTTTTCCTTGCTCATTTCTTTGATGTCTTTGCTGATACCATGCAAAGTTTGAAGAAGAAGTTTTGAAAACTTCTTCCCTCCAGACAATAAGGGTTTGCCTTGATCCCCTTTTTAGATCCTCTCCTTCCCATGAGAAGACTCCATAATGGTTGAAGTACACAGGCTGAGCCAAGATTAGAGCTATTATACCATTGTAATATTCCCAAATGGGAAAAGCAACAATATAGCTCATAAAATGAAAGCAACAGAAAGTATTTAACACATGAAATAATGAGACCAATATAGAGCCATATTATTGATCATATATGTAGGAAATAAGTATAAAAAAATGAGGCACAAACCATAGAATGAGATCACACAAGCCCCCCAATACATAAACAATCTCAAAAGTGAGATGATGCTGCAATACAAAATGCTAGAGAACTACTACAGCGCAGTCATATTGGGTATAACTACAGCTGGAGATGATACAATGATATAAAAATACTGATATAGGCCCCAATATAATCTAAACATACAGATCCGGGCACTAGATCAGCTTTCCAAGATAACCTAAGAGGGTTTTCGGAAAATGCACACAATGTGCCAATGTAAGATGCAGCCCTAGGGCTAAAGATATGCTAAAACAATTGAAATGAGAAGATATGACTGAAGGTGATATAGAGAAATACAAATCTTCTCCAATAGATCCTCCGAATGAAATAATGGCTCCTCCATTGAAGAAATCACCTCTCAAAACAACCACTGCAACTACCCCTACAACTCCTCCCTAAAATAACGTAGATCTGGACTGAAACTATGCTGTAGGGGATAAATACTCCTTAGAATGCTGCTAAATGTGTCAATAAAGATCAAGTGGATTCTTTACAAGCCTCCAAATGGATGGAAACCTTCCTCCACTGCAAAACTAGCTCTGAAGACACCTGATCTAATCCTCTATTGCTGCGCACTGCAACACAACACAAAATGATGCAGAAATTACGTTGATGAAGAAAGTTGTAGCTTGGTATGAAAAATTAATGTGGAAATGAAATGCAATGCTTTTCCAAGAGGCCTCTCAAGGAAAGAGGTGGGATTCCCACTCAGGAACACTCGGTGATAAACATCACAACAATCTCAACTAAACAGCTGAAGAATGAAAGAAGTCTAAAAAGACCACATTGATCCAAAACATATCTCATATGGCTAACATACTATTCCTTATATAGATTATGAGCTTCCTTGCCCTTGGCCCCACTCAATTCGGTCATTTTCTCCATGCAATCCATCTCCCTTCGAAACTGTGTTATTCCTCATTTAATGTCCACTCCTCCATAACAACATTGTTGACTTGGTCAAAATTGACCTGTTCAACATGAACCAACCCCTGTTCATACTAAAAGGTGCTTTATTTAGCTGCTTAGAAGGTCTCCTTTCATAGTTGAAGTGTTTTTATTATTGATAAGAATATTTATGGGCCTCCCTACGCATTTATTCACCTACCTAGTGACAAAAAAATCTATAATATTCCATTTAGCTAAAAGCTAAATTTTAGGAATATTACATCCTCTCTGGATTGTTGCAGCTGAATAGTTTGATTAATCTTTATCTATATATCATTTGGTTCGACTTGAATTTCCTAAATAATCTTCATGAATGGAACTCCTAAATAAGAAGGAAAAACTGCATCCATTCCATAAACCAATTGGTATGGAGACATGCCAATTTATTTTTTGGTAGTAAGTCTATCATGCCAAATAGAATTGATCAACTTGTTATGCCATGATTTTTTGTTATCTTCTAAGAAATTTTTGATGATATTCACCAAACGTTTGTTTGAAGATTCAACCAATCCATTACCCAGAGGGTAAGAGGCTATTGAATTCCCCAAAATTATGTTATATTTATGACAAAAATCCACCATTTTCTTGGACTTGAAAGCTGCATCATTATCAGTGACGATTTTTCTAAGACAACCAAATATGGGAAGGATATTGGTTTCAAGGAATTTTATGATGATAGAATCAGTGGCATTTCTAGAAGGAGTGGCTTCTATCCATTTGGTAAAATAATATGTGGTATTGAGAATCCATTTATGTTAGGCATAGGATGGGGGATGAATTTCGCCAATGAAGTCTAATCCCCATCGTTGGAAAGGGCTCTCAACAGATGTAATATTCATAAATTAGCATGCAGCTAATTGGAATATTAATTTTTCTCTTAACATGTAGTTAGATGAATAAATGGGTAAGGAGGCCCATAAATATTTATAGAAGGCATAAAATCCATCTTAATAAGAAAAGGGATCATATTCATAGCTGGATAAAGCACCCTCATGTGTGAACATGGGCTAATGCATGAAGGCAAGGTCAAGTTTGACCAAGTCAATAGAGCTGAAATGGAGGAAGTGAATCATCAATAGAGACAACCCAATATGAATGTGGATTAGTTTATATAGTCATATAAAGCTGGATTGAAGACCCTTAGGCGTGAAAAAGGGCTAGAGCAGGTTGAAGAGGTCAATTTTGACCAAATCAAACAACGCTGTTATGGAGGAGTGGTATTAATGATGGGACAATGCAATTTTGGAGGGAGATTGATTGTGTGATGGTGGAAACCCTAATGAGTGGGACCCAAGGTGAGAAGGCTCACATTGTTTATAAGGAAGAGGATGAAAACCATATGGGGTTAGCTTATGAATATTATTTTGATATGTACGTTTAGAATTTTTCTCTCTTTAGCTGTTTAGCTAAGACTGTCGGTGTTGTTTAGCACAGGGTGTTTCTGTTCAAGAATCCCACCTCTTTCCTTGAGAGGCTTCTTGGGAGAGTATTGATCTATCATTTCCACATATTTCACATTTTTTCCAATCTTCAGTCTTCATCTACAACGTAGTTTCTACAGAATATTGTGTTGTGTGGCAGGGTGTTGCAATGGAGGGTTGAGAAACCCACTTTCTGAGCTAGTTTTTCATAGGAGGAAGGATTCCTTCTCTTGGGATATCATCAAGGAGGGTTCTTGGGAAAATTTTAGATATTTTTCACCAGGCCAACTTATCCCCATAATTTATAGCTCATTTTAAGCTGGGAATTATGTTATTTTGGAGGGAAGCTTCAGGGAAGGATCTAGTGGCTCTTTTAGAGTGTTTTCCTATGGTTGAAGGGTTCAACCTTTCATAGGAGTAGACCTTTGAGGATATCTACATCAGGTATATATTATTTCAGCCTTATATTCTCATGAGATTTATTTTTTAGTGACTCTTCAGTCCTAGGGATGTAGATCACCATTTGTATTTGGGTGTATTTCCGGAAACTCGTCCCGAGTTCTCTTGGATTTGTATAAAAGATACTAGATCTCAGTTTTTTGAGCATTATTGTTTAATATATCAACATATCCATTTGTCTCTATAATTCTGGAGTATAAACCCTCATTAGACTGCGCTGTCACTTGTTGCAATATTTTTGTGTTGTAGTATTCTCTGGGTTGCATTGTTTTTGGGTTATTCTAGGTGTGGGAGGCTTGTTTATCCCACCTATCATGATTTGTTTATGATATCCTTTTGTATTTGGTTACTATAATGCATAAATCAATGGATCCATGGGATGTTATGAATTATTATAGTATAAATTTCTAAAAAATGTGTTTTCTGTGCATATATTGTTGATTTCCCCATTTGGGAATATTACAGTGGTATTAGAGCATAATCTTGGCTCAGCCAGTGAGTTTTCAGCCAATATGCTATAAGAAGAAGAAGAGAAGGAGAAGAGATCTAAAATGATGGAAGGAATGAGCTTTGTCTCATCACTTTTCAGATCTATGAAGAACCTCTCCGAGGAGGTTAAGCAGATGAAAGAGGAAAGATATAATGAGACCTCTAGAGGGTTTCAAGAAGAGGAAGGTCCTTGTACTTCCTATTATTAGAAGAAAGAACTAGTGTTGTAGAGAGCTCCAAAGAAATACACTATGCCCTTACCTTTTGAGGAAGAAGAAAAGAAGCATGGAGATGGAAGGCACTTGGAACATGAGATCCTAAGTGGATACCTGGCAGAATATAAGTCTCAACCTAGAGCTTTCAAGGAGACTCTAACTCTCCCACGGTTCATTCAGCTTGGGGACCTTGCAAAAATAGGAGAATAAAGGGCAATAGATTTCTATTGTCTACTTTTGATGGGTCATCCACATGTACAGCAAGGGCTTGTGTAATGAAGCTAGATGCATTCTTCCTACTACATCCAGTGGTAGAAAGAGAAGCTTTTGAGATTGCAGCGCTACACCTTGGGAGTGAAGCAAACATTTGGTGGTTCAGCCATTTGAGTCATGCAAGAGTGACTGCATTTGTAGATTTTACTCAAAGGTTGATCAAAAAATTTGACAAGAAGAAATCAGAGGAGGAGAAGTCTTCACCACCACTTGAGGAGACTTGTACCAACACTGATACAACTAGGGAAGAGCAGCCATCAACATCAGCAGTTGGGGGAGCCATCACATTGGAGGAAGGAACCCTTGTAGCAATACAAGATGTTTCCAAGCTTCACCAAGGTATGCATAAGTTTCCACTTTCTATTATTTCAGCACATCTTATGGAGGGTTGTGGAAAAATTCCATTGCATGACCAAGGGTCAAAACATATTTCTGATTTGGAGCAACATAATTTCACTGCGCTGAGCAGCCTTGAGTTGTTCAAGGAGGGGATAAAAAATCATCCTAGTGTATCATTGTTGAGCTTCACACAACTCTTGGTGTTGGAGTGTAGACTTTGGGAGGAAGGGATGAACAATACCCTGAGCAAAGAAATGTAGAACTATATGTTCAACATTGAACATAACCTTGAGACAACACATGCACCATTATGGAGATCAACAACGCTGTCATTGAGCAACAGTGATGACTTCAGGGCCCAACTATTATTATAGCATTATGATGACCATTACACTTTTGTGACATTGGATGAGCAGATGATCAATGAGAGACATATTATCTTTCAACATTATGATGGATCTTTCAGGATGAGCATTGTACAACCCTATGAGGAGTTTTTACCTTCAGCATACTTGGATCCTTATGGATTCAATATGGCCACTGGTGAGGGGTATTCAATGGGAGATCTCTAAGATATTGCATTTCCACATCCCATGAAATGAAAAGGTAGAAATCTAATGTGGGAGGATGGTGTTCTCCATTGGAGGAATACCAAGATGGAGCATGGTAGGAGACACCCACATTTGGATGAAGGGGTGTGGATGGTAAGCAAGAGGTTGGTGAGTCACCTACATATCTATGACACAGGGTAGCAGGAGGCATGACTGTGTTGGCTACTCTTGAAATATTTTGGCCATCATGTGATATATCCTTCTTCAAAGGGTATGTTGGTGGAGGAAACTTTGCAAGGAACTTACATCAGATGGAAGCAGGGAGTTTGGGTGCATTATGTTGATATGGAATTCTTCAAATCAATAATCATGTTTTCATCTCGTGATTTGTATGATGGAGGTGTGAGGAGGAAACATGAGCTTTTGTTGATTTGGCTACTCTTGGGAGAGTATGGGCATAATTTTTCCCATACTTGGCATGATATTTTAGGAGAAAAGGATGGCAAAATCAAAGTGCAAATATGCTACCCTTCAGCATTGGAGGATCAGGTGGCACTTCCACATAGGAAGGAGACTCCCACACATAGCAGCATGATGGTGGATGGATTTGGAACATTTCATGTCAAAGAATGGAGTCATGGAGTGGCAAGATCCTTGTCACTAAGGCCAATAGTGTTGTCACTTGGGTGTATGTATCTATTGATGCAGTGTTCCAAGGGGGGTATGCATCCCTTCATTTTGCAAACCTCTATGAGGAGATTCTCTTGGGAGGACTCATCTATGGTCCTCACTTTCAGCCTACTCACTATGCATGGTAAGAAATGTATTTATGTACGTATTGATCATTTCATAGAGTACTTGCATCTTCTCACCATCTATGTATAGTGTATTTCTCCACAAGAGGGAAAGATTATTTTTGGGCTTCATGGTCATTCTAGGACCAACATTTATGATGGAGATTACCCTTCTTTGCATGAAATTGGGAAAGTGTGGTGTTATTATTATTATGTTCAACTGATATATAATTCCATTTAATACCTCATAGTAGACGAAAAAACATGCACAACTAGAAACTTTTTGGAGGACAACTTGCCACATGATGTTCTAAAACAACAGTTGATAAAACTACGTTGTATCCACTGGAAAACCCATTGGGACCATCCAAACTTGCACATAACCTTCAACATTTTTCTGATTTGGATACCATATGGTGATGTTGTACCATTCACTTTGTATGGGATGGTTTGGGCCAACATGATTCATGACTCTATGGAGAGGATCTTTGAAGATTCGACCTTCTTCTTGCCTCTTGAGGGCAACATTGTTGTACTCTACACTTATCATAAGTGGAGAGAGAGACAGTATGGGGCAGGCCATTTTTTCAACCATGTTCAGTTATGCAACCCACCTACATTGCAGGAGCCAAAGGTGGAGGATAATTTTCATGAGTTACCATTTTGGAGGGTGGCTCACTTTGAATGGATGAAAGCTTGGGGATGGGAGATTCACATGGGCATGATAGTTCCCAACACATCTCAGATTCCATGCCTCAAGAAGGCCTCTAGACAACAGATGGTTACCTCCATGGATGTTTTAATTTAACATAATGTTAGCCATTTGGGATGATCACCAAAAGCTAACTTACATACTTGGGAGGGGAAAATTGGAGATTTATTAATAAGACAACATCTTGTTCCTTGGAGGAGTTTATCATATGAGGATGCTGCAGGAGGAGGAGAGGAGGCTCTTCAGTTCTATCCTTTTAGTTGCTTGAGGACAAGCAACATTTGGGAGGGGAGGACTGTAATATTCCTAAATTAGCATGTAGCTAATTGGAATATTAATTTTCTCTTGACATGTAGTTATATGAATAAATAGGTAAGGAGGCCCATAAATATTTCTAGTAGGCATAATATCCCTCTTAATGAGAAAAGGGATCATATTCATAGCTGGATAAAGCACCCTCATGTGTGAACAAGGGCTAATGCATGAAGACAAGGTTAAGTTTGACCAAGTAAACAAAGTTGAAATGGAGGGAGTGAATCATCAATAGAGATAGCCCAGTATGAATGTGGATTAGTTCAGATAGTCATATAAAGCTAGATTGAAGACCCTTAGGTGTGAAAAAGGGTTGGATTAGGTTGAAGAGGTCAAGTTTGACCAAATCAAACAACACTGTTATGGAGGAGTGGCATTAATGATGGGACAACATAGTTTTGGAGGGAGATTGATTGTGTGATGGTGGAAACCCTAATGAGTGGGACCCAAGGTGAGAAGGCTCACATTGTTTATAAGGAAGAGGATGGAATCCATATGCGGTTAGCTTATGAATATTATTTTGATATGTCTGTTTAGACTTTTTCTCTCTTCAGCTGTTTAGCTAAGACTGTTGGTGCTGTTTAGCACAGGGTGTTCCTGTTCAGGAATCCCACCTCTTTCCTTGAGAGGCCTATTGGGAGAGTATTGATCTATCATTTCCACATATCCGACATTCTAGCCAAGCTTCAGTCTTTAGCTATAGTGAAATTTCTGCAGAATATTGTGTTGTGTTGCAGGGTGTTGCAGTGGAGGGTTGAGAAACCCACTTTCTGAGCTAGTTTTTCATAGGAGGAAGGATTCCTTATCTTGGGAGATCATAAGGAGGGTTCTTGGGCACATTTCAGATCTTTGGCACTAGTCTAAATTATCCCCGTCATTTACAACACATTTTCAGCTGGGAATTGTGTTATTTTGGAGGGCAGCTTCAGGGAAGGATCTAATGGCTCTTTTAGAGTGTTTTCTTGTGGTTGAAGGGTTCAACATTTCATTGGAGGAGACCTTTGAGGAGATCTAAATCAGATATATATTATTTTAGCCTTATATTCTCATGAGCTTCTGTTTTCAGTGACTCTTCAGTCATAGGGTTGTAGATCACCATTTGTATTTGGGTGTATTTCCAAAAACCCTTCCGGTTCTCTTGGATTTGTATAAAAGAGACTAGATCTCAATTTTTGAGCATTATTGATTAATATATCAGTAGATCCATTTGTCTCTATAATTTTGGAGCATAAACCCTTATTAAACCATGTTGTCACTTGTTGTAGTATTTCTGTGTTGTAGTAGTCTTGGGGTTGCATTGTTTTTTCCCTATTTTGGGTGTGGGAGGCTTGTTTATCCCACCTATCATTATTTGTTTCTAATATCCTTTTGTATTTGGTTACTATAATGCATAAACCAATGGATCCATGGGCTGTTATGAATTATTATAGCATAAATTTCTAAAAAAATGCATTTTTGTGCATATATTACTGATTTCCCCATTTGAGAATATTACAAAAGATATAGGCTTCAAGGGTAAGGGCAAAAATTTTCTCTTTCCTTAAAAAAATTGGCATTTGTGATAGGCAATGACCATCTTGTGGATGTCAGGAAAAAGGGTAGGCTAGTAGAAACCAACCCTCATGATATTATTAGCAGTGGTTTTCCAATAAAGATTGCCACCACAGTCACCTCCATGGAATTACTGCATAACTTTATCAGCATCATCTCTTAGAAAATATTTGAGTAAAATACCTCTAATATATTTCCAATACAAAACATTTTCCAAAATGCAGAATTTGACAAATTTCAATTTTATAAATCTTGCTTTAGTTTTGGATAAACGCGGAGGAGCATTCAAATTGAACAATACATACAAGATATCTACATACCAAAGAGAATTTAGGAATTCTTCATCAATCAATGGAGTCACCAGTTCCTCTTGATCATCCAATGAATGGACCATGTTAATGTCTAGTGCATGAAAATTTGATTTAGCCATCAGTTTGGCTAATCCTTGGCCTTTAATCAATTTGTAGGTTTGATTTCCACATCATATTCCAAGATAACAACAATCTTTTTTCCTCTTTTTGAATCAGGACCATTCTATGTTAAGATGTATTTCACCACTACATTGGGCACATAGGCAATGATATGTGAATGTATAATGTAAACTCTGAAATCTTTTAATGATTTGACCAAAGAAAAAGCCTGTTGTTCCATGATATTGTATTTCAATGATGCATCTCTCAATGATTTTCTGAAAAATTCTATTGGATGTTCATGTCCTTCACTAATTTTATGTAATAAAATAGTAGCAATAGTGTGTTCAGAAGTAAAAGAAAAAATTATAAAGTCTTTGGTAAAATCTGGGTTGATAAGGGATGGAGCTTTTGTTAATGCTTGCTTGACTAAATCAAAATATTTTTTAGCTGAAATATTCAATTTAATTTTTGAATTTTTTTTAAGCATGTTGGTTATATTCCTCAAAATTTCTACAAGATTGGGTATAAATATCCTCCAAAAGTTGATTTTACTAATGAAAGATTGAAGTTCTTTGAGATTTCTGGGATGACTAATTTTGAGTATTCCTTCATTTCTGCTAGGGTCAATTCTGATTCCATCCTAAGAAATAATGTGACCTAGCAGCTTTCCTTCTTCAAGACCAAACAATTATTTCTTGGGATTCAGGGAAATTCCAAACTTTGTAATGTTCCAAATTAGGAACAACTAGCAATCCATGGCTGGAAAACGCCTTTTCCAGAAATGGAGGTAGCAAGATTTGATACCAAGACTTGGATCCCTTAGATCAATATATCTAAGGCTGAAATCCAAGATTTGGGACCAAAGAAATTCTTCTAGAGTGGTTAAACAGATCTCCCACTACTAGATGTCCTCAGAAAGTGCCCAGTGAGGGACTGCAACAATTCTTGAGAAATAAATGGAAAGACAATGTTATTTTAAAACCATGAGCATATGAAGATATGAATAGCCAATAAATGTTGTTATAGCAGTATAAAGAGTACAATTTCTTGAGGAAACAACCTCTCAAGAAAGGAAATGCAAGCCTCAGCAATACATGTACATGAAATGATAAAACACTACTACATGAATGAAACCCTTGGCTATGACAACACAGTCTATTATGGATTACTGTTGCAATACAATTTCAATACGTGGATATGCAAATTATATATTGCAAATACAATAGGGGAGCAAAGCTCTAACCCTTAGAAGCAATAAAACATCAATCCTTCAAGGGATTGGCTGAAATACACAAAATGGAAAAAATGGCAGAGATTTTGGGTAGCTGCAGCAACTCAAATATGGAACTCAATAGAGAAGGCTCAAGATGATGAGAAATCTGAAGTATAACTTCTCCAATGGATCTCCAAAGTGGAAGGCTGATCCTTACACTTGAGATCTCACCCTCCAAACAACACTGCAAGCCCTCACTGTAAGTGCTCCATGAAAATAACGTAGTCTGAGAGAGTAACTGCGCAGTAGGTGGAATAAAATGAAGTGGCCAAGTGCCAAGATCTGCAAATAAGATCCAAAGCTTCCAAGCTAATCATCCAAAGGAAAAAGAGAGTCTCCCTCTAAAAAACAAGCAATGGAATAGGTGTTGTGACTTCTCACTGCAACACCTTACAACATAGAATTATGTTGCAGTAGCAATAATGCTGTCCTGGAGGAGGATGCTTGGCCTCAAGCCTAGATGTGAGACAAATTAGCACAAATCCTTCAAGAGGCTTCTCAAGAAATGAGAAGGAATCCTAAATAGGAATTCCCCAGCAATTCTTGCTAAATAGCAGAGAATGCATAATGTCTAAATATACATGGAATGAATAATACAAGCACGAATAATAATGGATGCCTTGCCCTCCTTTTAAAAACATGAGAGCTCTCTTTCCATGGGCCCCATTCTATTAGGGTTTCCTCCTTCAAGGAATATTCCCTCCTCTATCTCTGCGCTGTCCCATGTAGTGCTTTCCACCTCATACCCAACGCTATTTGACTTGGTCAAACTTAACCAAGCCTCTTTGCAAAATGTCCCCTTTCACACATGAGGGTGTGAAATTTAGTTCCACGACTGATCCCTTTTCATAATAGAGGTATTTTATCCATTTTTTAATTTTCATTGGGCCTCCTTACCCAATTATTCAACTTATAAGTGAAATTATCAAAATCTAATGTTCCAATTTATTAAAGGAAAAATTTGGAACATTACAAACTTTTTGCATTTTTCAAAATATCTTCTCAAATGGGCTAGGTGTTCTTCATCAGTTTTTGAATATATAGTAATATCATCAAGGTATATTACAATGAAATGGCCAATTTCATCTGCAAAATAGATGTCCATGGCCCTTTGAAAAGTAGCTCCAACATTCATTAATATAAAAGGCATTTTCACATACATGAAAGCCCCCTAAGGAGTAGTGAAGGTTGTTTTGTCTTGATCATCAGGATGCACTAAAACTTGATTATAACCTAAAAATCCATCTAACAAAGAGATTCTACTGGAACCTACTACCCTCTATAATATGTGGTCCATTTTTGGTAAAGGGTAGTTGTCCTTAAGAGATACCTTGTTCAGATTCATAAAATCAATGCGAAGTTTGATTTCACCTGTTTTCTTTCTTGTAGGCACAATATTAGATACCAATTTAGAATATCTGAGTGGAAATATGATTTTGGATTCATAAATTTTCTTAATTTCCTTCTCAACCAAAGGCATCCAAACAAGATTTATTTTACGCAGTTTCTGTTTGAAAGGTTTTTGATCCTCCTTGATTGGAATCTTGTGTTGTACAATGCTAGTATCATAAGATTTTAAGTCCTCATAGCTCCAAGAAAATACATCTATGAATTCTTTAAACAAAGCTATATATCTTATTTTTGTAATGATAGGAAGTGATTTTGACAATTTTATGATTTCAAGATTTTGTTCAGTGCCTATGTTACACTCTTCAATGTTTGTACCTATTGGTTCCCTTTTGGGTTTCTTGTCTAGATCATGAAATTCAAACAATTATTATAGAGGGACCAACCCTCTAGGCAGGATATTATCCTTGAGTTGCAGTACTTCAAATTCCTATTTTTCTGGGTCTTTATGAATTTAAGTTTCATATACAATTTTATTGGCTGAAATATTTACATCATAAACAACAGATTGTTTTTCTACACTAATTTGTACATCAAAATGACCGTCTTCTTCACAATCTAGGTCTATATTGCTATCTTCAAATTCAACCTTAGATTATAAGAAACTTTGAATTTGTTTGTCACTACCAAATACTTGCCAATATCTCATGTTATATGGCATAGATGGATGATTTTTAACCTCTATTGTGTATTGTTTGTTTGGGTGAGGCAATTGGCATGTACTTGTTGAAAAGGCTAGACCATTTTCTAGGACATTTTGATTTCTGGGGATAATTGCTAAATCATATTCATCAAATGTTCTTAAGAAATCAAGTACAACATTTCTATAAGCTCTCAACCTGGGATGTTTTGCAGCATATTGTCCCTTTATTTTTTTTATGACTAAATCAAAATCACCATGGACATAGATCCTCTTAGCTCCTAATCTTTTCAACAATTGTAATCCTAAGAGTAGGGCTTCATATTCTGCTATGTTGTTTGTGCATTGAAAATTTATCTTGTATAAGTGACCTTGTGCACGATTTTTCCCTGCATTATACACCCAAATACCTGCTCCTGAGACTTCTTTTCCACATGAGCCATCAAAACTCATATTCAAAAGAGGTTCATATTAAAGATCTAGTTGTACATTTTTCATTTGACTGTCATCATTTTCTTTAAGATCATTTTTTGCATGGGTAGCCTCTGAATCGATGCCTCCATCATTATAAAGAATGAAAGAGTCAAGATCAGTATGGACAGAGTGCATAGGGTAATTGTGTGGTTTTTCTTGAGTACTCACCATGTACTTCATTAAGGTTTCCCTGTACAGTCTTCTTGATTGAATAAACACCGGTATCGTAGCATAATTCATGTCCATTTAAAGGGTCCCTTGTAATTTTTCTCCCCATGAGCGTGATAAAAGCATGCCATACTTAGGAGGGATGTAAACTGCTACTATATCCATTACTAGACTCTTTTTTGGTATCTGAGCAAGGTGACACAAAGATCTTTGATAATACCTATACATCTAACTTTTCTAGAATCAAATGAGTACAAATCTTTGTAGGGTCTAGTGATTTCAAGGCCAAGCTTCTCCAAAATAGCCTTTGACATAAGATTATGTGATGCACCTAAATCCAACATGGCATTATGGAGAATTTTTTCATGAATATTAAGACTGACATAAAAGGGAGGGACACCTCCTTCTTGGGGTTTACCATCAACTTCTGGCCCAAACAAAAGTTCAAGCTGATCATCATTTACATTAACAGTATTAGTAATCTCCCCTATTTTTAGTAACTTTAGGACCTGAGACCTATACACATTCTTGTTGATCAATTCAGTGAGAGGAATAGATATTCTCAATTTAGAAATTTCATTCTCAATGCTGAATGGTGTTCGAAATTTGAGCAGATTTAAAAAAAATCAATTCTTTCAGCCACTACTTTTTGGGAATATTTAGTTTGTTTACTTGTACTAGGAACATTTGTTTGAGCAATTTTGGCAGGGATATCAATTGTTCTCTTAGTATTGTTTTCTGTGTTCTTCTTTTCTGAATTATTTACATTTTTCTTTAAATTTTCTGTTGTTTTCTTAAGATCAGATTTAGATACTTCCTTGGCAGTATTTTCTGAATTCCTTTCATTGGAATTGTCAAATTTTTTCTTGCTTCTAGGGTTATATTGTCTGTGAACCTCCATGATATCATTCTAAAATCCTTGTTTATAATCATCAGATTCCTCAGATTCTAACTTTGTTTGAGTTAATAAAAATAATCCTTGTTCTTCTTGAGTGAGAAAAACAGAGTCATCTTCATTAATCCCCATTAAATTTATCTGATTTTCTTCTACTTCCTCAACTACTCCTTCATCTTCATCAACACAAATCTCTTGGAATGGAGGCCTAATTTTTTGATCAGAACCTCTTTTCTCTCTCTGTTTTATCTGAGGAGGGTTTCTTCTAAGATTATGATTTCTATTTTGAGGAGCTGGTTGATTTTATCTAGGAATATCTCTCTTCTTTAGATTAATCCTCTCCATGATTCTCTCCATATTTCTTACCAAATTGTCAATTTTAGCATTGGATGTAGAAGCTGCAGGTTCATCTCTTATAGTAACTCTTCTCTCAGTTCTCATCCTAGCTCTTTTTGCTAACAAGTTGGCTTCTACACTCACAACATCCCTCTGCATTTCCTATAAAGTTGATGAATGTATCTCCCTGATTTGATAAGCCATTTATGGGTCAAAACCATTTGGGAATTTAATTAAGGCTAAACCTTGTGGTGGTTTCAAGTGAGCAGTAAGTGCATTGTATACACTGTTGAATCTAGTGCTGTAATCTTAAACACTCTCACCTAGATACCTCTTGATGTTTTCATATTCAGATAAAATCTGAAGAGGATTTTTCTTAATTTCCCATCTATTAATGAATGTTTAATGAAATGCAGGAATATCATTAATATTTTTTGTAGTCAAACCCTTAAACCATTTTCTGACTTCTCCACCTAAAATTTGAGCAAACAATCTCAACTTAACACTTTCTTCATCAATTTCCTGAAGGTTAAAACAATCATTCATTTTGTCCACATGTTGTTGGAAAGTTGCAGGACCAATCCCATCAAATTGTGGAATTTTAGATTGGTAATCCTGTGGCATAGGTGGAAAAGGTGTTGGAAGCACCAATGGGGCATATCTGGCTACCATGAATTGTGGAGGTGGTGGAGGAAGGTGGATAGTGGATGAAGTAGGATGGATAGTAGGAGAAGATTTTTGTGTAAAGGTTTGAGTACGAGTATGAAAAAAATTAGTGGTGGGGATTGTGGAAGCAGTAGGACTAGCTGACTTAATATGGTCAGCTTGAGAGGTAAAAGAAGAAGCTACTATAGTCAATGCAGTTAATTCTACAGATTATTGAAGGTAAGCATCATCAACAGTTGAAGTAAAATCTGTTACCAAATCTTGGAGAGTGTTGAAATCCTGGAGAAGCTGAATATCAGATTGAATTTGTGAGTAGGCTTCTCTCACTGGACTTTGTTGAAAGATAGATGGATCAAATACTATATGGTCAGTCCAATTCTCAGATTTGGTCCTGAATAAACCCTGTTCAAAATGTAAATCAAATTGAATATCTTGTAAAGTGACAAAGTTTTCAGGGAGGGAATTTGATCTGTGGAGAATATTGCTACTTGTTTGACTTTCAGTTCTAGGAGTTTTTCTTAAAATATTCTCACGATTGTCCACTATAAGAGGAGGATTTGGATCAGGTTTGGATCTATTAGAGATCCTTTTGGGAGCTAGAATTTAGATCAGAAGAACATACAAACTAATTATTTTCAAAGACTGAAAGAAACCAATCTTAGAAAATACTTCAATCTTACAATGGTTTTAACTGGGGATTCTGAATTCGAATGAAAAGACAATTTTTTTTCAGTTTAGTTCCCTAGTGTGGTTGCCACTATGCTATCATTCTATAATTTTAAGATTGTCAAGAATAATCATAAAATGACAACATCAAAACCACTTTGGAGCCTAGGATCTAGCCTTCTTAGACTCAGAGAGGGATCTCTTTGTAAGATTTAGCTTTCTTTTTAATGTTTTCCAATATTAGGCTAGTTAAACTGATTATGAAGGTTGCTTTTTGATTGATATGTTTGGTTGGATAAAGAGATCTTCTTAAACTATTTCCATTGGGATATGGAGTCACAACAGGCTAGGTTGTTGCATCAATTTTTCCAGAGAAATTGCAAGGAAAGCTAACTATAGTTACTGGATCTTAAAAACATAGTGAATTATTGAATGAAAGAAGAGTGATTTCAGTAGTGGTTAAAAATAAATTAAGTATTTTTTAACCATACCTCATAAGAGAAACACTTATATTGTAAACACAACCAAAATTAACGTTCTCTATGTAGCAAATCTCAATCTTCAGATTTATGTTTTACAATTAGAATTAAATGATACACTGAAAGAAATAACAATGGAAAACATTAAACATAGTAAAGAAAAGACATCACCAGATAAAAATAGCTCAAGAATCTTGCAAAATGGTCTTTTATTATTGATGCTCCAGCTCCAAAATTACAATGCTCCAATAGAAAATCTTACAATCTAGGGTCCAACCCCTAATACAGAACATAAATGTAGTATTTAACTAATTCCTAATGATTATTGTATCTACATGGGAAATCTGCTATTTATTACAATAATCACTGAAATTTGACAAATGTGACCACAAAGTGGACACAGTAGATTGACTATGATAGGTGGTCGTAATATCCAAAAGGTCGTTACTGTGCATTTTGACTTGTTGTTGTACTGGCAGATTATAGTAATTTGAGGCAGGTTTGTTGAATTGATACACTGGTTTGCGGAATTAATTGATGAGATGATTTGGTTGTTCTGATAATGTGCTGAGCTATCACCCTTCTTGGTAATCACACAACTTCTCCCATCGCTGTGCATTTGGGATCTTTATTCTGATTAATTTCCATAAAGTTCATCTGTCTCTGAATAATTCATAAAAGTTGGCCTTAACTGGAAAATATGCTTGATTTCATGCTGAATATATAAATCATTATCCATAGCCTCTAGGAAGGCTCTTCCAACCATTGAACCTTTAATCCATGAAAAATTTGTTGTGTATTTGGCAATCTCCTTTAGCTTCTTGACATAATCTGGCTTGTGTACGAGCTTATTATTTATGACAAAAAGAGAAGGCAGTCCTCTTTTGATCAGTGGTTCGATTCTATTGAATAATTTTCTGACACCAATTTGTAGCTGATGACACTTTTCTTCCACCTATGTGACCAAACTCTTTTTGTTGAGTACCTTTTTGAATTTTTAGGATGGTTTTTGTTTTGTCCTCCACTCCTAGTGCTTCCAATTCAAATATGCTCTTAGATTTCAAGAATTTGATGATATTGTTTGTTGTTTCAAGCATCCCTATCATTTCTTTGTTTGCTTTGTCTATGACAACACTCACTAATCCAATTAGATCTCTCTGTTCAAAAATTATTTGGATAGAAGGCCATATCCCATTCATGGAGTCAATAACACTAGTCCAAATAATTTATTTTTCCTGCCCAATAGACTTTCCAATAGAAGCTTCACTCTCTGCCTTGATTAATTTCTCAATATGCTTCTGAGATCTATGTATCTCAATTTCATGGGCATTGTCTGACCTTTTCTTCAAATATTTCAGAGTGTTGATTTATGCTTCAAGATTTTTAATCTCTACTGTTTGAATGGTCATATTCTCCATGGCCTTGGCTAGCTGCTCTGTACCACCTGATGAGCCTGTGGTTGATGGTGTTTTTGTAGGAATGGATGCAATTGGGACAACCTCTAATGGAACAATGGCCATTTATGCTGCTTTCTCCTTTTCTTTCACCAGTTTTTCCATCTTTGTTTCCATCTTATTTAACTGTGAAGGCTGCTCCATGATTAAATTCATCATATCATCTTTCTACGCTTCATTTTCCTCAATGTATTTTGTCAATGGATCTTCAGTTGCTGATAGTTTGAGTTGTTTCCTGAGGGTTACTATATCAAAATTATTTTTCTTCAATATCTCTTCCAAAACTTCTATGTTGGTTGGGTCATACCCAATCTTTATCACTAACTTCTCTAGAGATTTTATTCTAGTATCTTTGGCCAGAGAAGATATGTTATCCATTTTTAGCCAAGATTGAGAATTGGCCAAGGATACCTGCAATTTAGACAAGCTCATGGAAGTGCTGGTCAATGTGGAGGAAATCATCTCTCCAGTTTGTTTATGCATCTCCATTTGGTCTATTGGATGGACTTCTTTCACATAAAATTCAAATGCAGTGTGCTTGAAGTCTGTAGGTGTTTTAGGCTGAGAGATGCGTGCTTCTAGGAAATCCATTCTCATATTTCCTTTCTCTAAGTCAAAGGCTAATAGAAGCATACTCTGTGAACTTCTTTTCTGCTTCCAGATCTGGTTGTAGGTGTTGGTTTTTAGGATTTCATTATTTCTTTTGATTTCCTTGAATATATCATAGATGTCCTTCTTCTTTCCCCCTATAGTAGCAACAGATGTAGGAGTTTGCAAGTTCTGCTGCTGGAATGAAATGGTGGTTGAATATTTTGAGAAAATGGTTTGGCCACCTATTGGAGATGAACTTGGAGAGTCCCTGATGGTGATTTATTTCTGCTGCTCCTTTTCACTGCTTTGGTCAATGTCCATGTGGACTCTATCTCTTTTTCTATACTTCATTTTAAATTCTTTGCTAGATGTATCAGTCTCCATATCAGACTGATCATCTCTTGGCATCTTCCCTGCTATCACTTTATATGGCTCTTTTCCCTTGTCCTTTTTGTCTTATGTAGTCTGCTTTTCCTATGGAGTAGGGGTTTGAATTCTTAAGGTGGAGATCACCTGTTCTTCAACCTATTACAGTGTATTTTCTACCCACTCTACTTGATTTACATATTTCTCTATCTCAGGCCTATGGGTATGGATGTATGGGGTTGATTTTTTTTCCACCCTTTTCTTGGATATGATCCCCAATGGGTCATATGACCAAGTGAAGTTGTGATTGAATTTCATTTCCTTCAGCATCTTATCAACCTCTTCTCCTGCTGCTCTACTACTACAAATAAAAGGACCAATTTGGGACTTGATCCTAAATTGGGATTTCTTCTTTGCAAATACAAAGTGCACCTCACCTGCATTAATCATCCGCCTTATGTATTCCATTGAAAATATCCTCACGGGGAGGAACTTTGGCATCTTGTATGGGGCCAACTCACATCCATAGATTCTGATCTCAGTATGATTTTGGTACAAGTACCAATCTCCAGTTCTCACTTGATCTGATAACTTCATAATCTTCTTGATTTCCTCATTAACCCTTGGCTATGTTGTACTGCAGAATATATTCATTGCTGGGTACACAAATGAATCAACAAAGATCTTATAAGTATAATTCTTCTATTCCTTCATTAGCATAGTTGTCCAAAATATGATTGATTGAGGCTGAGAGTCATCATTAAGCTTTGTCATTTCAAATTGGAATCTGCTGGCCTGAAAATAAACAAACATATAGACCAAAAATGAAGTGTATTTGAACACTTCCTCTGTATGAAACTTTAAGAATTGATCATGGATGGCATTAGCTAAGAATTGAATGAAGTTTAACATAATTGAAGGCTTAGAATCTGATGAAAGAATAAATAGAAAACCTATCATAGCCTCATCTACCCATTGGTCTAAATGATACCCTAGTAGATATGAGAGGACATTGAAAATATGTTGGGTTCTATCAGGGAAAGTAGATGAGGGATATGGAGGATTATGTTTGGGCATTGGGGTATTAGTTTCCATGAAAATCTCTAATGTTTTAGCTCTGCTGGAAAAATCCAGCGTTTGATAAATTTCTCTAAGGGCCTCATAGGAAAATGGGATGGTTTCTTCAACAGTGGGAGCCTACATCATTTGAAGGATTGATTGGGCATTGACAATGAAAAGAACTTCTGCTGTTGGGGCTACTACAACTCTTTGGTTGATATCATAACATGAATGGAATTTCCTAATGAATTCAGGACAACTATGGATCTTTGGGAATATAAAATAGGGCAATTTGGTCTCCCATAACCCTATGTCATCTACTTCATCTATCATTTTATCCTCAAGCTAGCAATAGATATCGAATAAATTGAAATCTGACTCTGTCTCATGGATTTTATAATATCTATGAGCCAGAGCCACATGATCCAGGTCTACCTGAGGGTAAACCATAGGATTAAAGGGCTGTTGATCCTTCTTTGGAGGCATTGTTGTATTCTTTAAATAATCTGAGAGTCTGTAAATAATATGAGTGTTTTTCAATGTTGTAGAGAAGAATGGGATTAAAATAAGTTGGGAATATAGAAATGGAGCTTCTGTAGATTAGAATGGGGAGGGGAGATGTAGAAAGGGGATTATGATTTATTCTGCAGATAACTAAAAGGATTTCTACACATGTCTTTGCTATAAATCCTTGAATTGATCACATGCAACTAAATAATGCTATAACAATGGTAAACCTTGCCACATGTGTGGGATTTTGGTTTTATGGAGTGATTGGGCGACCATTGACATGTCGCGGGCTTGTTGGGTAACTACCTGAGCCATTAATTGTCCAACACACTTGTGGAAGGAGCACATGTGATTGTATGGAGGGGATAGGAGGGAGCTTATGTGGCGTAACGGTAATGGGTAATAGTCATTGGTGCAATGGTAAGTGGCATGGTGGTTTCCGTTGTGGTGGAAACATCTTTTTGGGTGCAGGGTGGGGGGGTGCGAAATATTTTGGAGCCGACACGTTTCAGTGGAAGCGGTTTTAGAGCCCCCCCCCCCGCCATTAACGTTTAGAGGATGGGGGGGGGGTCAAAAACCATCGTGGACTGTCAGATGAAGAGGAGGGCGTGGGGATGAGACATAAGATGTGGGTTATTTAGCATTGATATGACGTGAGATTGGATGGTGGGGTTAGGGAGTGTTTAATGAATAATGGGGGGTGGAAATACAATGTCGAGACTTTAGGATATTGGAGAATATATGTTTTCGGGACTTAGGATATAAATTATGACATAAAGTATGTCACAATATCTTCAATAAACCTTAATTTCTGAAACTTAGGCTAAAGTTCCATTGCTTTTGATTTTTCCTTTTTATTCCAAGAAATACATGAACTCTTAGGAGAACCTTGGAGTAAATTTCATGTTTCCTCCCTTCTTTATTCTCTTCATCACTACCTACCCATGTCACTAATATAACATTTTTTATTCTTTTGCAGGGTGCATTTGGACTTGCAGACCCAATTCATCTTTTCTGTAAAACTCCAACCTAACATCTATCCTTATTTCTTCCATTGACTCAGATTAAGTTGTTGAGTCAATTTAATTTCTACCTATCTACTGATATGCCAAGGTTAAACAGTTTGGAAAATCCTTATTTTCTAACCTATCAACAAAAATTTAAAATTGTACAATCATGCTTAAACTGTATGATTGAACAAGCTAATCTAATTAGTAGTGGAATTTTGATTTGCAACACTTTCAGTATTATTTCTTTTGGGGTTTTTCTTTCTTTTTCTTTTTCTCTTTTTCCTTTTTTCTTTATACCCTCTTTTATTTTCTTTTTTCATATTTGTTTTTTGGAAATCACTTGAATATTGAAAATGGTTCTCAATATGAAATTGCAACTCATGAAATACTCAATCCCCTTGAGATCCTATGATTTATAGGATACTAACATGATGATAGGTGACAATGGAAATGGTAGATGAGATGAGGTGGTGATGGACATGGGAAAACATGTGCTTGCATGCTCTAATTTTACGAGGCCAATTCTTATGGATGGTCCCTTTGTGAATGGAAACAATGAATTCATCCTCTATTGGATTTGACTAACAATATGTGTGAATGTAGGAGGGGAAGGAACTATAGTTACTGATTTTGTTTACATGAAACGATACAATTATGACCTAATTTAGAGTAGCATGAAAATGGAGGGTATATGGAAAACTAAATATACGGAATATGTGGTGGTTAATAATCAAAGCTTTCTTAAATCTCTAACCAGTTAAAGAATCTTAAGCCACCTATACCTCAATTTTTACCCTTGTTGTTGATTTCCTTGGTGTTTCAATATGAAGTAAATGACAGAATGAATCAAGATGATGTGACTGCTGATCTGATCTGCTGAAAAAGGAAAAAGGTCTTAATATCCACATTATCCCGAAAATGTTGATGGATGTGTATTTTTTTTAATCGTGATTTCATACAGTTTCTGGAAACAACACAAGGAAAATCATCAATATTTATTTTCATGCAAATCTTATCGAAATAAAGGAAATAGGTTAAATAATTAACAATTACCTGATCATGCTGCAAGTTTAAGATACTAGCCCAACATTGATAACGAAAACCACGAGTAAGCATAGGGTGAAAATGTGAGTTAACCATGAAAATTCCAAGCATCTCTCTCCTACCATCTCTCTCCCCCATGCCTATCATCTTTTATGTCCTCATGCAAGAAAAACCTTTGACAGAGACCCAAAGACTGAAGCGCTAGGGTTTCCATATTAAAGTCATGCTTCATTGACTTTAAAACATAGGGCTAATTGTGATAGAATCTAAGTAAGTTTCATCGGATGTCATATTACTTTGCATCAATAAGATAAGAAAAAGTAGTGACCAATGACGTGAATATTGAGCTTTATTATTCCAAAAAAGTAACTAATGCTAGGGCTACTAAAGAAATGCTTAAAGATGTTGTTACTAGAGGGATAATGTCATCCTAAAATGATTAACCATAATAATTTACACAAATAATCTCAAGATTAATCCAAAGTAGTAGGTCTTCACTTTCAATAGCCTCATTATTACAAATAAAAGTGACTTTATTTAAAAACCAAGGCCTTAAAATGGATAGAAAATAGGGAAAAATGATACCTTCCCAAGATGAATGTCTTAAAATTACCCAAGATTATAGTTGAATCTCCTCTTATTCAAGAAGAGTGAATCACCTGTACTAAGGGTCCCACATCCATAAAAACCAAATAATTTATGAAAGATAGAACTCCAAAGCACATTACTGAAGGATATTAAATCCATTCTCAGAGAGATATGATAGTGAGTTCAGGGAAAAGACGAAAACAACCAAGTAAATCATAGTGTAAAATTAACTATGATACCATAGGCATGGCCCTGCTGCCAATAGGCATTTATAGCCTCAACAAGGATTCCTTTTAACCTAACGAAATGTATGTGTTCCACTTACTAGATATAGATTCATAGTTAGCTTATTTGAATTTTAGATAAAGGCCACTATCTTGGCCTGGTAACCAGCTGATGTCAGTGCCACTCACAAGAAGTAACATGGATGAATAGGCCGGCTCGTGATGATACCTCTTGTCTTCCAGATTTTTGGGCTGAAAGCCATTACTCTGGCTTGGTGACCAGGAGCAGTAATGTCATGGATGTTAGGTCTCACGATCATGGTAGGTCGGCTCATTACGATACCTCCTATCATCCCCTAAATATTTTTGTAGACTCTAATTATGCTTAACCTTAGAGGTTAATTAATAAGTGGGGAGACAGATCTACTCCTTAAGAGCATAGGATGGTGTGAAAAAGTTTTTAATTACTAATATTTATTGCTTGATCCTACTACCCTAGAGACTCAAGAAAAGAAAATAACTCAGATAATGACTAAAATATTCCTTGAGTAGGTCATTCTAGGGTTCTTATGAGATATCATGATGGTTTTATAGGAGTGGTCCACCATAGGAGGCTTTTTATCAATACCTTAAAAGAGAAACTTGAAAAGGTTTCTTGGATGATAGTATGTTAAGCTTATGAATGGAAATTATAACAATACCAATTCCCCTAACTGACCAAATGAATAATCTCGACCAATAATTAGAGTCACTTTATAAAATATGAGGCATTAAGAGTGAATTTCTTTTGAAAAGTCTTACCATAAGAGTGCATTATGAAAAAAAATTCAAGGGTTATGCCTTAGGAATTGCAATTTCAAGAATGATGCTGTAACAACAATTTTATTCATTTCTACCCTACCCTAATATAGAGAGAGGAAGGTCTCCTTCAAGTGTAGGAGTACTTCCAATGCAGCCATGTTCATAACAACATCCTAAATATACTCACACTTAGTTTGAAAGAATAAACTTAAAAACATACCAGAGTATGAGAAACCAGTTGCTTCAATTGATATGGTACCAAGAGTATTTGAATATGAGAGTGGTATTTTGACTGGATTGTGACCTGGAACCAATGCTCGATGTGATCCTCGTGGTATTGGCTCATTTCTTCATTTGGACCACTCTGAATGTTCTCCTTGCTCATGCCAGAAAAACTTGGATAATCGATCTCTGGAATGCACACAAGGCTTGTTGCTGAGCATGGTGAAATCTATTCAATCTCAAGTTCATCTGGATGATCCACATCAGATTTGGTATATGATTCATTGATCTCCTTGGTAGATAGGAAAGACGAATCAAGGGAGACTTCCAAATAATTTTCTAGCTGTGGGAAGATAGATAATTGCTTGAATTTGGTGAATATTAAATCTTCCCGAGAGGAAGATATCCCAAATACTGCAAGGATTTGAGAAAGTATTTTGAGGGACATTCTTCAAGCTCTAAGTCATTCTTGAATTTCTCCTGCTGGTTTATGATCCCTGTCCCACAACATGGATTAATACAAAAAGGGGGTTCTTACAGCACCCCAATTTTTTTTTGTCATTCAAAGCTTGAATTTTTTATCTAAATGAATTAAAAAATACTAATTGCAAGAAAAATAGTACTGGAAATGAATCTATATTTACTATCCCTAGCTATACCTTTACTTCTACACATAAAGAAAAAGGAAATAAAAAATCAAGAACAAGCAGTAATCGATCAGACTTTGGAGCAAACCCACAAAATTGGATGCATGTCTCTTCACTCACGTCTTACCGTACACTCTCTGCCCTCTGACTGAAAATGCAGAAGTTTCCTCAGACACATAACTTTATTGATCATGCAAAAAGATTACATAGCAAATTACAGGAGTTTACACACGTAAACTCACACTCTCACATTCTCTCATTACACACTACAATGAAAATAGGAAACTAACCTATTTATAGGCTCTATGTTCTAACTTAATCTAGTTATGGATCACTTGGAAAATAAACAAGTTTCCATTTACAATAAATGAGCTTCTAACCACTCTACTAACTTCACTCCTAACTTCTTCTTCTTCTTTTTTTCTAAATTATGCTAATTCTATTATGGAAACATATTGTTACAAAACTGCCTCAGTTCAACTATGGGAGCCTGAATACTGGGCTTGATGTCCATGCTTTAACAAAATGACGAACTGCCGTGTGTAGGAAACCAGTTATTTTAAGCAAAGTTTGACCGCCCTTGAGAGGGAAATCGGTTCAATAGTCAGTGCATATAACTTATAAAAACTGAAAGAACTAGAGTAGCTAGCAGTTGTTGCTGCTGTAGAAAACCAGATAAAAAAATAGTATCTCCCAAAACAGTAGAAAGAGTGTACCATGTTTAGCCAAGACAAATGGGATTACTGCTCGTGAGTTGGAGAAGGCGGCTCCTCCACTATACGGCAACCATATTCGATTTCTGATTCTTCCAGCTTGTCATTCTGTTCGCCAACTGTGCGCGTGAAGCCTGTGTCCACCTGCATGAGATGAATGCCAAGATCAGGCAGGGCAGAACTTGGGGGCTCGACCGGTCTTGCAGGAGCATGCACGACTAGAGTGGGATTGAGACTCGATGGAGGGGGGTGTGGGCCGGGCATGGGAGGAGGACCGATGGGCATATCTTCTCTCAAAGTGACTGTGACAAAGACAGAGACAATGGGATGGTTAGAGGAGCAATCAAAATGGAATTCTGCCATTTGAGAAGTCTGGCGCGTGGAAATATTGTCTAAGGTATGAAGGCCAGGGGAAAGAGGTCTGGTAGGAGCAACAGAGGGACTCAGAGAAGGGAAAGTTGTTCTTGTCCTGCCAGGAGGGCAATCGCGTTCTCTATGGCTACCAGTGGAAGGAGAATGCCTCCAAGCAACATTCTCAAAATAAGTCTTTGTACCAGAGCTTGTGGATGGATAAGCGCGTGCAGGCCTGCCTCGGCTGGCACCCCGACGACAACGCATCCATTGGCGCTGCCTAGGCATGGCGTGAGCAAGAATTGGAGACGGTCTGAGACACAAAGAGCAGGAAGGGGATGGAGGAATCCCACCACGGTCGTCACAGTGTGAGTGCAAACAAGAACTGGAACAACCGAATGAAATTTGAGTGAAATGAGATCCAAGCGTTGTCTCCAGGCAACAAAAAAGAGAGTAGCGTTGCCCTATGTGTGTGCGAGCGCTAGGCTCAGCACATGCAGTAGGGCAGGTGCTCCTCAGAGGGTGTAGAGGGTGAATATAGTCAGAGCAAGAGAAATTCAGAATGCCCCAAATGAAGTCCATCATTATCCAACAGAGCAAGAAGTGAATTAGAACTCGGCGACAAGGAGGAGTTAATGCACCAGGAGCTGACGGAGTTATGGAAAGTTTAATGGAGCCACAGGGGGCCATATGGTCACCCCATGCGAGCCTCCTTGGGATGAGGCCAGGGACAGATGTCCTGTCATTCCCCTCTATCATCCGCATCAGGAACTTGGCGATCATTATGCACCAACTTGATGCAGTTCTGTAAAAAAACTCTGTCATGGATAATTTGAAGGGAGCCATGATGGGGAGTATTGATGCTGTCCACTCCTAAATTGGCTAGGAGATCTGCTACTTTATTTCCTTCCCTTTTGGTGTGGGTAAAGGAAATTTCCCGGTTGTTTTTCAACCAATTTTTTAATCTTTCAATTCTGCAGGCCAATCGCCAGCTTGTGACTGTTTTCATTGGACAAGCACCATGAAGCAACTGGTTGGCCATGTTTATAAGAATCTGGGAGTCCCCTTTAATGATGGTAGGGGAGAGTTTTTAGTGATGTATGAGATTTAGCCCCTGCCACAACCCTTCCAATTCTGCTGCGTTGTTGGTGTCCCACCCAATGGAGCCGAAGTAAATTGCAAGGACTTCTCCTTTGGAGTTTCTGAAGATGCCACCAAAACCAGCTTGTCTAGAATTGCCTTTTGAGGCTCCATCAAAGTTCATCTTGATAATCCCTGGTGGAGGAGGAGTCCAGTGAAGCGGGGTATTAGGAGTCTTCTGATTTTTGGAGCTGGAGATGGTCGAGATTTGGAGCTTCCAGTTTTGCCATATGGCGATTTCTTTTGGTTGTTTGGGGAAGTCCTCTTCCTACCAGGAGTGGAGAGCAAGAGACTCTTGGAGGTTCTTACTAAAATTATTCCATAAAGTGTCCAGAGGAGTGATTTGATCTTTAAAAATTCTCTTGTTTCGTTCTTTCCAAAGGGACCAAAAGAGAAGACCTGGAATGATTTTCCAAAGAGTGTTTAGAAGAGGGCTGCTGTAAGGATGCCTGGGCCAGTTGCGTAAGATGTTAGTTAAATCCTCATTTGGCTTGTTTTTTTGACACCTAAAGCAGATTTTCTCCCAAAGAGTACTGGCTAGCTTACAAGAAATCATGAGATGATGAGTTGTTTCATTGTTTTGTTTGCAGTTGGGACATTGTGAAGGACCAAAGAATCCTCATTTGAGAATATTGTCCCAAGTGAGGATTCTTTTGTGACTGAGTAGCCAAAGAAACGTTGAGACTTTTGGCCAGGTACCTGGAGCCCAAAAAAATTTCCATAGCGGGTCCCGAGGAAGAGGTACGGGATGCATGAGGGAGAAGGCCTCTTTTGTGATGAACATACCTCTAGTCGAGTATCACCAGCGAAGAATATCTGGATCCTCTGAGTATCTGATTTTCCTGCATTGTAATTCCTCATTGAGTGCTTCCAAAGTTTCATTCTGAGCTCGAGGAATGATATGAGTTGGGTGCTTCCATTGTCTGTATTCATTGCAGTTTGTGGGGAGCCAGAACTGGCTGAATTTGACATCCCCGGGCTTAGTGATGTTTCCGCCGTTGTTGAGGGTGATAATATCAATCAGCGTTGGGTTTTGCTGCCATGAGTCAGCCCAGAATCTGGCTGTATGTCCATTGCGTATTTCCCAAAATCTATGTTGCTGTATGAGAGTAGAGTGCTGTTTGGCTGCATTCCAGATGAGGGAGCCAGCGTTTTCGGGGACAAGCCTGATTAGATCTTCAGGAGGTCTATTATTTGCATATTTGACTGTCCAAAGTTTGGCACAAGGCATGTGAGGATTTGAGATCCATTTCCACCAAAGATAGGCTCCCATAACTTCGTTGCTGTGAAAAGGATCTCTGAGACCTAGACCTCCTGCTTCTTTTGGGGAGCAAACCGTGTTCTAGTTGACTAAGGCCCATTTCCGATTTTGGCTTGAAGACCCCCATAGGAATCTACATTGCAAACTATTAATCTGCTTGAGAACCCATTTCGGAGCTGCGAGTATTGAGAATAGATAGAGCGGCATAGATTGCAACACAGCTTTGATGAGGATGAGTCTGCTGGCCAGGTTGAGCGCTTTGAATGTCCAGGAAGAAAGTCTAGCTTCCAACTTTTCCAATAGAAAATTCCAGGAGGAGTGCTTTATGGCAGTATCTATGAGCGGCGCTCCGAAGTACTTGGCAGGAAGGGAAGAGATAGAAAAACCAAGAATTCTGGCAATGCTGGTTTGGGTTTGGGGAGGAGTATTAAAGAAGAAGAGCTGGGATTTGGTTTCATTGACTGCCATACTCGAGGCTTCAGAGAAAAGGTGTAAGATGGCTTTAAAGGAGTGCGCTTCTTGGACAGAGGGAAATCCAAAGAGCATATTATCATCGACAAATTTTTGATGGGTAGTGGAGGGAGAGTCATGAAGGGAGATGCCACGTAATTGCCTGGTATGGACAGCATGATGAATGAGTCTGCTGAGGCCTTCAGCCATGAGTACAAAGATGAAGGGGGATAGAGGATCCCCTTGTCTGATGCCTCTGGTCGGGGAAAATGGAGGAGAAGGGATTCCATTGATGAGGATGGAATAAAAAGGGGTAGTGATAAGGCTCATTATCCATCTTATCCACATCTGGTCGAAGCCAAAAGCTCTTAGGAGGTGCTGAATATAACGCCAACATAATTTATCAAACGCCTTAGAAAGATCGATTTTAAGGAGCATACCTGGCTTCCTGGCACTCTTTAAGGAATGAATAACTTCATGTGTTAAGATGATGCCGTCCATTATTTGATGTCCCTCCACATATCCAGTTTGCTCAGATGATATTAGAAGCGGTAGAAGAGGCCTGAGACAGTTGGCGATGACTTTGGATATGATTTTATAGATAACATTGTAGAGAGAAATGAGTTTATATTTTTCAGGGGTGCTCGGGTGCTCTTCTTTTGGGATCAGAGCAATGAAAGTTGCATTAATAGAGGGGAGAAGCCAGTGTGAAGTTCTTGATTCCTCAACTAACTGCCAGACTTCCATTTTGATAAGATCCCAAAAGTGATGAAAGAAGTTAGAAGTGAAACCGTCGGGGCCTGGAGCTTTACCTTCCTTAGATTGTGCCATCACCGTTTCAACCTCCTGAAGGGTGACAGGACGCAGTAGCATCTGATTGTGCTCGGCGTTGACTAGTTTGGGTATCAACTGAGTTATTTTATCGATGGCTGGTTTCCTGTCTATATTGAGCTCTTCTTGCTGTATGTTTTTGAAGTGGGACAAGAGTACTTGCTCAATTTCCTCATGTTGCTCCACTTTTTCTCCTTGCTGATTGGTGATGTGGGTGATGCGATTTTTCATTCTTCTTTGAACTATGGATCTATGGAAGAACTTTGTGTTCCTTTCACCTTCTTTTAACTAGTGTACTCTGGATTTTTGTTTCCAGAGGATTTCCTCTTGCTTGTGCCTCTCCTCCAGCTGCTTTTGTAAGTCATGTTCTTTGGAAGCTAGAGAATCTGTTCTGCCGTCATGGATAATTTGTTGTTGAATTTCTTCCATTTTGTTTTCGAGTATCTTTATCTCTTGGAAGATGTTCCCAAAGACTGAGGAGTTCTAATTTTTGAGGAGGAATTTGAGATGTTTGAGCTTTTGTTGGAACTGGAACATTTTTTATCCTTCTGGAGGCGTGAAGCTAGTCCAAGTAGAAATAAACATGGATTTGAATGAGGGATGAGTGAGCCAGAGGGCCTGAAATTTGAAAGGCCTTTTGAATTGAGTGCCAATATTTTTCCAATGGAGTGAAATAGGCCAATGGTCCGAGCCTGCCAACGGTAATATCAAAGCAAAGAGGTCCCCTCCTAAATAGATAGCGTTGTCTGAAATGAGAAATCGGTCCAGTTTTGAGGCAATCTGCTGGTTCCTTGCTCTCCTGTTGTTCCAAGTGTAGGAGCCATTTTAGAAAGGAAGGTATATTAGCCAGCTGTTGTTTATAAAATATTTGAAATGGGAGCTTTCTGGATCCAGTCTTGGTCTTCCTCCAATCTTCTCTTCCAGCTTAGCAATCATGTTGAAATCCCCTCCGACAATCCAAAGAGGGTATGTTCTAGTGGAATTTAGGACTTCCATGGTGTCCAAAAGCGCTATTTTCCTGGACCGGTTCTGAGGAAAATAAACATTTGAAAGGATTACATGTATATTTGTGCCAATAGGATGAAAGATGGCCTGAATGAGGTTATGTTCCGCGTGAAAATTGGTGAGAATTATAGACCGAGTATCCCAAGCTACCGCCAGTCCTCCTGAAGATCCGGAGGTGTCAAATGCAACTGAGTTATAGCTAGGCCAGGCTTTGGTTAAGATGGAGCCTAGTGATTCATGGTTACACTTTGTTTCTTGAAGAAAGAGAATATTTTGTCTTTCTTTCTTAATCATATTTTTGATCATTTTGTATTTGCTGGGGCCTTTGAGCCCTCTAAAATTCCATGAGATGAGCTTCATGGGGAACTATTTGCAAGCGGTTTGAAAAATCGAGTTAGCTTGGGGTATCGTCTTGAGTTCACCAACATTTCCCCTAGGGTGATGGTGCGCTGCCAATCTGGTTTACGACCTCTCTTCTTATATTCCTTTATGACTTTAAAACTGTCCCAATGGCTACCCAGCTGAATGCCTAATTTCTTTTATTATTGGAATTTGGTTAAGACCATTTCAAGTTTGTCAATTTGACTTGGGTTGATTTTATCAAAATCTTTTCTTCTGCATGCATCTTCTAGACCCAAAATATCAAGTTCTCCAAGGTCGAAACCTTCATAGTCTTCGTCCATGAAACTTGGTTGGCTGCTTCCAGTATTCTCCGCATTTGCTGTTTTGAGATTGGCCTGCGGATCGTCAATGTCCATGATGATGGGATTCCAGGTTAGGAGCTTGGTTGCAGGTGAGGAGTTGGGCTTGGATTCTTCACTTGAATGCTTCTCATTCTGAGTCAGCAAGGGGTTAGGATGATCAGGAATGCTAGAGGAAGCAGAGGGTTTGAGGGGTGGATCAGGAGAGGCATGGATGGTCTTAGAAGAAGGGTCTGAGTTGGAGAGAATGGAAAAAATGTTACTGGTGGAAGGAGTGTTGCGAGGGGGGTTAGGTTTCTTCCCTCCCGTTGAGGGCTTTTTACTATGCCTTCTTCGAAAGGGCACCTTGGTGAAACCCTCTGGTTCCGCCTTATCATCGGCTTCCTTATTCAGAGACTGAGAGTTGAGAGGGCAATCTCTGAACAAATGCCCATGGGCATGACACCTGCGACATCTAAATGGAACGTGTTCATAGTCTAAAGGTTGAATCCATTCAAAATCATAATGGTACAAACTTACCGCATCCGGCAATGCGTTATCCAAATGCATGTAGACACAGATTCTTGCATAGGAGGTGTATCTGCGGAGTTTTGTCTCTTCAGCTATCTTGATGAACTCTCCTAATCCTCTGCCAATTTCTTGGAGTGAGTATTCTTCCCAGTATTCAAGCGGCAGTGAGTAAAGACGTATCCATACAGGTGCCTAGTTGAAATTTTCCTTGTCTGGGTTGAATCTTTCAACCCAGTTTCTGAGATACAACCCTGCTGAGTTGAAGAAGTAGGGTCCTTCGTCCATAACCGTATTTCAGTCCTCAATGTAGTTGAAAATGAAAGTGAAGAATCCCTTTGTTCCGAGCTGGAGCATAACGTGTCCCTTGGGCTTCCATTTAGAGGCAATCCATCCCTGCAGTGCTTTTTCAGTTGGCCAGAAGTCGATAAATTTCACGATGAGGGCATGATCCTTCATGTACTGGATTCGAGCATTTATGCGATGGCTAGGTAAATCAATCTTGGGTATTTCTGGAGCGATAGGATTGCATGTAGAGGATGTTGGTGCTGCCGCGTCCTGCTGATTCTGCGTGGTCGGCGTTTGAGGTGCTGCCGTTTCCTGTTCTTTTTCGGTGACTTCCACATTTTGGTCAGTATTAGCACGGATTTTGTCATTGCCTGCAGGGGGGGTTGGATGGCCCCCCTTGTTACACAGTAATTTCTCACCGTCCCTGCAATTCCCCATCCCGCACAATTAGAGGGTTCATTCCGTGACCTATGAGCAGTGACATAACTTGAAAACACTTTCATGGCATTCCCCTAAACATGTACTTTCATTGCCCTGAAGACAACTCCTTGTGAAAAACCCTAAAAACACCCCTTTTTGCATTGGTGCGGGCAACCAGTTCAGTACCCGCACCAATGGGGGAAATCCTTCAAAGAGGGCGTGCCAATTGGCGCTCTTTCTCAGAGTCGCACTCGCGCCAGCCATTTTAAGGAGTGTTTTAAAAAAATAAATGGTGGAAGTTTCGTCCTAACCAATCCATTAACTGGTATCTAATTTGAGTTGGGAGGTTTGGCTCTGGATCTCCATGTAGAGGAAGTGGTTTTCCACCTCTCATGGAAGCTTCCTTGAGGATAGGGCCAATCCCATGATTATAGGGATCCCAACTCCCCTTCCTCCATCTATAAAAGCTTGCTCATCTCCTTTGTAAGCTAGTATTCAAGTTCCCAAGAGCCATCAGAGCCTTATGCTGTAAAAGCCTTGATTCATTCCCTTAAGGCCAAATCCAAGCAAGGAGATCATTGTCGAGACATCCAAAGAGAGAGGTTTTTCCCACCCCCGACAGGCTTTTTCGAGATGTGTTACGCTGGCGACCCTCCGAAGGAGAATTTAGTGTTAGGGATATGGTTGTATTCTTCTTTGATTGATTAATGATAAGCGACTATTGGTTATGGTTCCACTCTTGTTTTTTATTATGATGATGAGTTATGTCTTCTCTTACTGACATATAGTTGCATATACTGGATTTTACGCTTGCATTTGTTTTGTTTCTTGCGTGTGCAGGTGTCTGATCACGGAGATCGTGAGGAGTGTGATCTGCCAGAGCTAAGGAACGGGAGCGCTACTTTCTCTACAAACGACATCATTGGATTTTAGGTAAGCCTTCATCACTAGTTGGTTTATTTTCAATTAGGAACCTACACTATAGCGTGAACGATTGTTGCTAGACCGGGTCTGGGCTAGTAGGGATCGCCTCTGTCCGCAGAGGGGATTTACCTCCACAACAAATTGGCGACTCCACTGGGGATCATCTAGCTTGTTGTTGTTCTGCTTTGTAAGCTACAGACGGAGCCTGAAGTTAGCCAGATAACCTTCGAAATGCTATTTCTTTGCATTAGCAAAGTAGATCAAAGCTGCTTCAGTCAATCTCTGGTTTAGTTTATGAACTGAGCACTTGGAGTATTGTCTTGTCTTTTTGGTCGATTCTTGACTTTTCTTGCTTGATCAGCTCTTTTGGCTGGCTCTTTTCTGAGTGTTTGGCTTTTGATTCAGCCCCAGAGGATCAAATCTGACCTCTTTTTTTTCGAGTTTTCATCCTTTAATGGTTGGCTTGATTGGCGCGGTTTCCACCCTGACAGTCGCGCCAATTAGTGCAGGTTGCCAGTGCATCACTCGCTCCATCCCCTGTCTGGCGCGGATTACAGCCAGACAGTCATGCCATCTCCTGTAGGTGCTAGGGTTTACCCTTGTTCGAAAGTTTCTTTTTGTCAGTACTTTGGTTCTGGGTTTGTTTTAGATCCTGCTTGAAGTGGTGAGTCTAGTCATGGTTGGGAGAAATTCTTTGTTTTTTCATTTTCAGGCGTTGGCGCTTGTTGTCAGTTAGCAACCCGTGCCAATTGGGCATTGGCGCTAGTTTTTAGTGAGCAAGTAGCGCCAGTTGGCGCTAGTTGTCAATGAAAAATTCGGGCCAATTTCAGGGTGTATGAAATTTGAGACTTTTTCCCTAAATCGTTCACCATTGTGTCTTTCCCTTCTGGTCTTTTCACTGTATGAGCATAGATTACATTGCTCATTGTTTGAAATGTCTTATTTCCATGTTTGCTTGATGTAAAAGGGAGTGAATGCCTTGTTTTGACCTCTTGCTTTGGAAGTCCTCTTTGTGTTTGACCTCATATGTCTTGTCGCCTTTTGAGGGATTCCGTTACAAAGTGTTTGAAACAATGATTGCATTCTTAGTGTTTGTTTACATCTCTTTTGCATTCATCCTTCATTAAGAAGATTTGCGTTATTTTAGTTTTTTTCTAAAAGTTTTCTTTTCGTTAAAATGCATTAGATCACATTGCATTGAAAAATATTTTTGAGATTTATCATTGAACTTAGATCACATTGTTTAATGATTGAAGGCTAAAGATCACATTGAGTGCATTCTCTTTTATTAAAAGCATGCATTAAGTAGATTCTCATTTCATCGAAAAATGCATTGAGTGCATTCTTATTATTTAAAAAGGAAAAAGGAAATTGTGCATAGATTACAATTGCATAGTTTTCGAAAAGAGAATTTTGCATAGATTACATTGCATAATTCGCATCGTTGAATGTTTTAGAATACTTTCGGATAGTGAAAGTCATCTAGTTTGGAAAGTTTTCGTTTGCAATGTTGTTGTTGGTTGCATCATTGTTTGAAGCTCTTCCCTTAACTAGATAACATTCATCGAATTGAAAGATTTCTTTTCTCATGTAGCTGCATATAGGAGATTTTCAGATGACATACGGTAGGGCCTTGAAACTGAAACATAATTGAAGATCAACATTAAAATTTATTCAATTTACCTAAGGAAACATTGAAACATTAACGCAACATTTAGAGGTCTAGGCTAGAGACATGTTCCTGCGTCTTTAAACCTAGTAGCTGTCGTTTGCCTCTTGGCTTTAGACAGCACTAGTACGGACTTGTGCTCCCCGTACCGTCGCGTATATAAAGGGAGACCCCACTAGGTTTCTATCCTTTATCCATAGGAATCCGAGTCTGCCGCCCTATACTCGTGATACACCGGACACAGCATTCAGAGAGATTGCCTGCATGTACGTTAAGTCCTTGGTTGATTTCTATTTCATTTTGAAACCAAGGTGTATATTGCAGTTCACGGTTATTTGGTACACCCTTTGCCTAGAATTCCTGAGTAGTCATTTCGATCTTTTCTAACTCTTTAAATTTGAAAAGGTCATCAAGTGCTTGTCCTTTCACGCTTGTTTCCAATCTGAAAGTGATAGAGTCACCTTTTGCCTATTTCTCGACTCTTAAAATATGAAACGGTACAGTTTTGTTTCAATGTTTTAACAATTAACTACCCACGAAATATTCCTAGTTAAAGTTTGTTTCCTTAGGGTGTTGTTTTGAAGATCTTTTCTGATGGCAACTTTTCCAGAGTTCACCAACCAAGGAATCCCCTCTGATGGGAATCCTGGTCATTTTACTCCTTTTGGAAATGTTGGCGCTCCTTATATGGCAACATTGTCCCTTCCTAGGTTAACTGTTGGGTTGCCTATTTGGTTGTTCTCAACCTTTGTGGTCTCGAATGTCCCGGATATTGTTCAAACTTCTTCTCCACCTGAACAATATCATGTTGATTCCAAGGTGGACCTCTCCCCTTCTTCGCCTGTTTCTACGTCCTCCTCTTCTACTTTGCTTAGTAAAATTCTGGATTCGAGTAACCAGGTGGCTAAGAAGAAGAAGAAGAAGACAAAGAAGAAGAAGTCTGATAAGAGAGAGGCTAACACTGCAGCTACTGCTTCTGAAACATCTCCTCTTGATAAACCTCCCAACCCTCCACGGAAAGTCAAGTTCCCTTGCATGTTGTGCACAGGAGACCATCTTCTTCGAGACTGCCCTGGCATTCCCAAGGTGCTTGAAGCATGGTCCAACGGTCGCTCGCCGTTGCCTCTGGCTTCCGGGAGTCAAGTTGGGGGCACGTCCTCAACTAGTGTTGGTAAGGCTCCTAAGAATCAGGGTAAGATTACGAATCCCTATAAGTTGTGTGAAGGGCACCATGCCATTCACCTTTGTTCGTATATGGATGAAGCCAAGCGAGTTTTGGACAACTCAAATGTTTCTACACCATGCCTTCCAGCTAGTTACAAGCAGATTTCTTTGAGTCCTCTGCCATCTAATCCTAATATTGGTCAAGAGTCATCCTTGGTCGATCCTGCTCCCTCGGAAATTCAAAATTAGGAATCCATTCCCGATCGACCATTGGTCGTGGGATCGGTTGAACTAGCCCCGTCTACGGTGCACCAGGTCTTTTCTGTGGAGAGTGGATCTCACGCCCCTCAGGTTATTATTGTTTCTTCAGATTCTTCAGACTTGGAGAAAGATTCTCATGTCCCTATACCTCAAGAAGTTGCTCCTCCGCCTCCCATGATGGAGGTCCTGGAGGATACTCCTCCTGCCTTCGAGATGGAGGTCGTGGAGGATGCTCCTTCTTCTTCTGTAACACTAGGGGAAGACCATATCGGTTTGATGGTAGCCCCTCCGAGTAGTTTGGTCGCTTCCTTTGATTGGAATCAATTTTCAGGATACCGCCTTCCGTCTTATGTACCTTTCGAGATCACCGTACAAGCTTATGGTCTAGTCATACCCAACACCATTATAGATGAAGGCGCATCTGTTAGTGTTCTATCCTCAACTACCTGGCAAGCTTTCAGTTCATTGCCGCTTGCGCTTGTTACGCAGAATCTGTTGGCATTTAACAAAAGAATGAGTCAACCCTTAGGGATCCTTCCAAGGTTACCTGTTACTTTGGGAGGTAAAAATGTCCATATGGACGTGATGGTTGTTCCAAGCCCCTTGGATTTCAATCTACTCTTGGGGCGCGATTACACCTATGCCATGGGAGTGCTTATCTCCTCCCTTTTTCGTGTGGTCTGTTTTTCGCATGAAGGACGGATCGTGACCATTGATCAGCTTTCGTTCTTTGGTCTTGATGTGGCAGCTGGCCCACCATCATCCCTTCCTGGTTTTTATCCACCCGTTGTATCTGCCCCACCGCAGGTCAACTATGTGGCTACCTACCCCATGCCTGTACTCAGTGATGATGCCGTCGTGCATAGTGTGCTGGGGGCATTGGGTCCTGATTTCCGAGATGTTTTCTTTCCATCAGGAGTGGAACTCTTGGAAGCGATGAATTCTTGTTCATTATAACAAGGTTTTTGGAGCAGAGTTCCTTGTCTTGTGTCAAGCTCCTTAAAAAATGAAACAAGGTTGTCGGAGCATGGTTCCTTGTCTTGTGTCAAGCTCCTTAAAAAATGAAACAAGGTTGTCGGAGCATGGTTCCTTTTCCTGTGTCAAGCTCCTTAAAAAATGAAACAAGGTTGTCGGAGCAAAGTTCCTTGTCTTCTGCCAAGCTCCCTAAACCATGAAACAAAGGTGTCTGAGGATAGTTCTTTTAATGTTTCAACCTCATTAAAATAATGAAACACGTTCCTATTCAATTCGAGTCTTTGATAAGATCTCGTAAAATCCCAGTTGAGTCTTTCTCTTGGTCTCGTAATTTGAACCTTCACTCAATCTTCCTTTCATATGGATTGAAGCTTGGGGAGCATGTACCTCGAATTGAATCACCATGCTGGGGGCATGCTTACTTTTTCAAGCATAGTTTGTTTCCGTTTCAAGCTTGTGTAAAAATGAAACCGGCTTCAAGCATAGTTTATCTTTGTTTCAAGCTTGTGTAAAAATGAAACCAACTTCAAGCAGAGTTTCCTGATTTCAAGCTTGTGTAAAAATGAAACATTTCCCATTTTACCTCTTGTGATTGCCATTTTATCAGCCTGTTTTTTCCAGTTGAGTCTTGGTTTTCTCATTCCATCGTCACTATCTGCTTGGCCGATCATATGCCTTCACTTGGTTGTTTTACCTGTTCCTGAGGAACCGCTGCGATGAGTGGTCTTGTTAGCCAGCCTCTTAACCTTTACTTGTTCTGAGCAGTTCCACCATTTCCGGAACCAGTTGCAACCCTTTATACCACTCGTTCCTCCAAGAGGAGTCAAATTTCAGCTCTTTTCTGACTCTCTAAACATGAAAAGATTGCCGAGGCCCTTGTCGTTTCGATCTCATTAAAGTGGCCACGAAACGACATCTACCTAGTATACGTTTACCCATTTTTCGGGCTGGGATAGATTACTTACGAAAAAGGAATACCCTAGCCTATTGCGACTAGGAGGTTTTCTCAGACAAATTTTTCTACCTTTTCGGGTCTGAGAAACTATTTACGAAAAGGGACCGTTGGAGTTTACTTTTCCACTGTCTTTTCAAACTCTCTAAACATGAAAAGATGCCGAGTTCTCCCTTTGTTAGACTCGTTAAACCCTGATGACACTAGATTCAGTCGTAATGACGGTATCCGAGTCGCTCCTTCCTAGGGCTCGTTAAATGTACTAGGATGGATTCCTCCGAAGGAAGAACTTATATTACAAGCATATGCTATCCCCTTCAAGCTTGTTATCAAAATAATTTGGGTACTCGCAAGAAATGGTGGGGGAAAATGGGACCAAAATCATTGTTGTGTCAGTAGTATGTTGCTCTTGAACATGGCACTTGTCTGCATTCATGTCGGGTTGGGGAAATATCATCTCGTTTGTTCACTTGCCTCCATGGGTTTGGGTAATCCTTTTTGACCTCTCATCTGCTCTTTGCCCCGTCACCATGACCTCTGATTCGTTGATGTCAAATACTGCCAAACTCACTGTCGTGTCGCCATGTGTTCAAGAGAAGTTGACCTCTGCAAGTATCAACCTTCCTCTGATTCTCATCTGATCCCGATTCAAAAATACATTATGTTCCTTTGTCTCGCGTCGATGATGTGGGAAACACTATGGCCCACCTTTGATCAAGGTCACTTCCTATCGACTTCAGTTCATTATCCAAGAAGCTGATCTAGAGACTCCCTTCTGGTACCTTGGAGCCTGCATGCCTCAATGGCAGGTTCTTCTCATTCAACGTGAGGTTTTCATCATTGGCCTCCGATCGAGTGATTCTGTGGGTGTTCGACGTCAGCTCATTGTTCACATGCCATAGATTGTACCTGTAGTACCTTGAGGACCATTGGCATTAATGGTGGTACCTCTCGCGTATGTTAACAACTTTCATCATTGGCTGGTAATCAGGCGATGTTCTTGCATGTTCAACTTCAGCTCACATATTCGCATGCTTGAACTTGTACTTTGTTCGGGTCGAGATGGAGTGCAAGACCCTGGATTCTGTCTGTTATAATCCAGGCTGTGATTTTGTGGATTCTTATGATTAGTTACATGACTCACTAATTGGATGGTTGCGACCATACCTGAGTCTATTTACCGATCCTCACTAGATGGCTGCGTCCATGCCTTGGATCTAGATTATTACATACTCTATTATGGATGGTTGTGCCCATACCACATATATATCATGTATTTGCAATATCAATTGTACTTCTCTACGCAGGTTTTTCGACGGTGGTGTTTTCAGTTGGACACGTTCTCGTAAAGCATTTAAACCCTCTCTCTCTCTCGGGCCTCATGCTTTAGGGGGCATCTGTTACACAACAATTTGTCACCGTCCCTACAATTCCCCATCCCGCACAATTGGAGGGTTCATTCCGTGACCTGTGAGCAGTGACATAACTTGAAAACACTTTCATGGAATTCCCCTAAACATGTATTTTCATTGCCCTGAAGACAACTCCTTGTGAAAAACCCTAAAAACACCCCTTTTTCCATTGGCGCGGGCAGCCAGTTCAGTACCCACACCAATGGGGGAAATCCTTCAAAGAGGGCGCGCCAATTGGAACTCTGTCTCAGAGTCCCACTCGCACCAGCCATTTTAAGGAGTGTTTTTAAAAAATAAATGGTGGAATTTTCATCCTAACCAATCCATTAACTGGTATCTAATTTGAGTTGGGAGGTTTGGCTCCAGATCTCCATGTAGAGGAAGTGGTTTGCCACCTCTCATGGAAGCTTCCTTGAGGATAGGGCCAATCCCATGATTATAGGGATCCCAACTCCCCTTCCTCCATCTATAAAAGCTTGCTCATATCCTTTGCAAGCTAGTCTCCAAGTTCCCAAGATCCATTAGAGCCTTATGCTGTAAGAGCCTTGATTCATTCCCTTAAGGCCAAATCCAAGCAAGGAGATCATTGTCGAGACATCCGAAGAGAGAGGTTTGTCCCATCCCCGACAGGCTTTTTCGAGACGTGTTCCACTGGCGACCCTCCGAAGGAGAATTCAGCGTCAGGGCTATGGTTGTATTCTTCTTTGATTGATTAATGATAAGCGACTATTGGTTATGGTTCCACTCTTGTTGTTGATTATGATGATGAGTTATGTCTTCTCTGACTGACATATAGTTGCATATACTGGATTTTACGCTTGCATTTGTTTTGTTTCTTGCGTGTCTAGGTGTCCGATCATGGAGATCGTGAGGATTGTGATATGCCGGAGCTAAAGAACGGGAGCGCTACTTTCTCTACAAATGACATCGTTGGATTCCGGGTAATCCTTCATCGCTAGTTGGTTTATTTTCAATTAGGAACCTACACTATAGCATGAACGATTGTTGCTAGACCTGGTCTGGGCTAGTAGGGATCGCCTCTATCCGCAGAGGGGATTTACCTCCACAACACCCCCCGAACTTGTTGCCATGGCAGGATGCTAGATGTTGTGTGCATTTCAGAGTTGCGCCGTTAGGGATGAGTAGGTCTGCCACGTTCAAGTGATAGTTAGCATAGCCTTCCCCAAGATTTTCATGGACCTACCCTTGTATTGCACTTCACTCCTAAATTAGAGCCTAGGAAACTACTCTTTTCTAGAGTCCTAATCTTTAATAACAAATTTATATTTCTAAATATCTCAAAGATTTATTAAATATTCTAGAATAATAATTATTAATTTAATATCTTAAATTAATAATTATTTTATTAAAACACTATAACCTATGATAAAATTTATTTTGGATCATCTAACATTCCCCCCTATGATCCAAAGATACATTACAATAGATACCAAGTTCATCCCTGAACTTAGTAAACTTTATTCTGCCAAGAGGTTTTGTGAAAATTTCGGAGGTCTGATCTTCTGAAGGGCAAAACATTGGCTTGATGACGTCCTTTGCAATGAGAGATCTGATATGATGATACTTTGTGTCCACATGCTTTGTCTTTGAATGAAAAAATGGATTCTTGGAAAGCTTTATTGCTGATTGATTTTCATGAATAATGAAGTAGCTCCTGCTGGAGGAATCCCCAAGTCCTGTAAAACTCGACGTAACCAAACAATCTCACATGCTGCTTCCCATGCTGAAATGTACTCTGCTTCTGCTGAAGAAGTGGCCACTGTAGTTTGCTTCTTGCAACTCCAGGAAACTGTAGCTGTCCCCATGTTCATTAAGTAACCTGAGGTTGATACCCTGTCATCAATACTGCCAGCAAAGTCGGCATCTGAAAATCCACCAAGTACAAAATTTTTAGTCTTTTTGTAAAGAAGACCAAAACCTTTTGTTCCTTGGATATATTGAAGAACTCTTTTGGCTGCATTGTAGTGGCTGTCTAGTGGTTCCTGAATAAAATGTGAAAGAATAATGACTGCATAAGATTGATCAGGACGAGTAATTGTCAAATAAATCAAGTTGCCAATCAACTATCTGTAAGTCGTGCTGTCCACCTTTTGCCCCCCTTCAAACTTTGAAAGTTTTAAGTTTTGTTCCATAGGGGTAAGGACATGCTTACAATCCTGCATTCCAAATCGCTGAAGAATTTATGCTGCATATTTACTCTGGGAAATGAAGATCTGATGTGGACATTGGAATACTTCAACTCCAAGATAGTAGTGAAGTAGTCCCAAATCTGTCATCTTAAAACCTGCATGTAACTCCTTTTTCACCTGTTCAATGTGATCATCATTGTTGCCTGTGATGATCAAATCATCTACATACATAATGAGAATGTCTAGATATTTTCCCTGTTGGCTCACATACAAAGTGTCATTAGATTCACTGTGATGAAAACCAACTTTGCAAAGGTATTCATCCATTTTGGCATACCAAGCGCGGGGAGCTTGTTTTAATCCATATAAAGCCTTGATTAATTTTCATACTTTATGTTCTTTCCCTTCAAATTCAAACCCTGGTGGTTGTGTCATATATACATCTTCCTGTAAGTCCCCATTGAGAAAAGCGCTTTTGACATCCATTTGATGAGATTTCCACCCTTTTTGAGCTGCTAAGGCAAGTGTGAGGCGGATGGTGTTCCATTTAGCTGTGGGAGCAAAGGTTTCATCATAATCGATCCCTTCCTGCTGCACAAAACCTTTAGCAACAAGTCGTGCTTTATACTTGTAAATATCACCATTTTGCTTGTACTTAATTCGATAAATCCATTTGCATCCAATAGTTTTAACATGCTGAGGAAAATCAACAAGTTGCCAAGTGTTGTTGTCTTGAACTGCTTGATATTCATCAACCATTGCTTGTTGCCATGCTTTATGCTTTACTGCCTCTTGAAAAGAAGAAGGTTCAGTAAAATCATTTTCTATCAAAGAAAAATTGCCTTCATTTTGTTTTGATGCCCTTGTTTCTGTTTTATTTTGTTCATTAGGCCTTACATCTTTCAATAGTTGAACTGCCCATTTTGGAAGTTGTTGCTCACTTTTTTGAGGTGCTGAGAAGTCTCCATCATTGTAAAGGGGATTAATGTAAACTGATGTTCATCGTTCAGGTGGTGAATCTGGAGAATCACTGTCAGAAGAACTGCTGCTGCTTGGAGATGCTGATGAACTGCTAGAAGACCCAGATGATTTTGTTGAAGTAGAGGGACTAGATGAATCATCTTCAGAGGAAGGAAAATCAAGTTCATACCAATTTGGTGAAGTTGGTTGACTTTGCATATTTCCTTTCCTTTTACTGCCCTTAGTTTCTAACTTGTGAAGAAGACTTTCGATTTCTTCAGCACTCTTACTCTCTGTTTCATAAAAAATGACATCCTTGCTCACAATAAATTTTCCATTTGTCAAAAGACGATACCCTTTATTTTCATCTGAATAGCCAATCATGGTGCATTTCAAACTTCTTGAATCAAGCTTAGCTCTCTTTTCTTTGGGAACTAAGGCATAACAGATGGATCCAAAAACTCGAAGATGTTTAACTTTAGGTTTGAAACCAAACCAAGCTTCAGAAGGGGTGATTCCTTCTAAAGAAGCAGTTGGAGATTTGTTTCTTAGATAGAAAGCTGTATGGATTTCTTCTGCCCAATATGTTGGACTTAACCCTTTGAAAGTTAACATGGATCTTGCCATGCCTAACAATGTGCGATTCATCCTTTCTACTACTCCATTTTGCTGTGGAGTGTAAAAATTTGTAAGATGCCTTCTGATTCCATTTTCACTGCAATAAGTTTTGAATTCATTTGAATTTAATTCTCCCCCATTTTCTGTCCTGAGAGTACCTATATTTTCTTTGACCTCATTTTCAACAAGTTGTCGAAAAATTTTAAATTTCTCAAATTCTTCTGACTTGTTTTTCAAGAAGTAAACCCAATTCATTCTACTGAAGTCATCAATAAATAACAAGAAATATTTGCAACCACCTAATGAAGTTTGTAGTGGACCACACACATCATTGTGAACTAGTTGAAGTAGCCTGTTTGCGTGCCAAGTACTTGTTGGAAAACTTTCGCGACTCTATTTTCCATAAATGCAGGCTTCACATTTAGCATTTTCTTTGTTGAAATTCAGAAGTCCTTTAACCATTCCTTGTTTCTGCAATTGAGAAAGACTATCAAAATTCAAATGTCCATATCTTACATGCCATAATCTTATAGGTGAAATTCCTGTAGTAACTACCCCTGCAAAATCAGAATGCCTTGGAATAACTGTCCCTTTCATCCTTAACAGTTTTCCATCTTCATATCCTATCATCACTGTTTGGAATTTCTGTTTGACTGAATTAATCTTAACTAAGCCATCTTCCATAATTATTTGATGTCCAGCTTGTCGAATCATGACCAAAGACAACAATTTTTTCTTAAAGGTGGGTACATACCACACATTGGAAATCAATTTTTCTCCAATGTCAGGGAGAAAAAATTTGACTGCACCTTTTCCATAAGGCGTATGTTTTGTATCATCTGCTAGAAAGATGGAATTAAGATGGCACTCTTGAAAATTCCAAAAGAAATCTCGTCTACAGGTCATGTGCTGAGTTGCTCCTGAATCCAAAATCCAAGCATATTCATAATCACTCTTAATATAAGAGGAAATTTGGATTGCTGGTGAAGAAGTGAAGAAATATTCTGAGTCATTATCATCTTGATCTTGATTATTTGAAAATTTTGCTAAAGGCTGTTGAAATTTAGAAATTTTATTGATAGATGTGCGACAATCTGAAGCATAGTGAGCAACTCTGTTACATCGCCTACAAACAATTTGACTCAGATCGATGCCTCTTCCTTGAGACTATCCTCTGCCTTGAGACTTTCCTCGACCTCTGCTTTGTCCTCCGTTTTGAGATTTTCCTCTCCTTGGATTCTGTCCTGTGCCTTGCTGAGATCCTCTGTTTTTATTATTTCCTCTACCTTGAGAATTGTTTCTTCCTAAATTGGAGCCTCTGTTGGAGTTTTTTCCTCTGTGTTGACTGCAACCACGACCTTGCGCTACTTAATTTTCATTAAAATTACCTTTTCCTTTGTTTTTGGAATTGTCAGCTGGGGAGTTGCTAGTATTGGCCTCCGTGAGAAAAACATCTTCACCAACTTTCTTTTTCTTCGCAAAAATTTTATCATGTTGAGTCAACATTTCGTAGAGCTCATCAAAATTTAGCTTTTCTAACTTTCCAGTTAGCTGTAGAGTTTCCAAAAAATGTGTGTAGGAAGAAGGAAGCCCAGCAATTAAAATTGTGACCATAAAACTATCATCAACTACTTGAAAACTAGCATTAACAATTTCCTGCTTAATATTCTTAAGTCTGGAGATATATTCAAGAATATATCCTTCTTCAGTCAATTTTTGATATATTCAACTCTTTTTGATTGAGGCTGAGTATCAAACAACTCTTTAAAATTTCTCAAAGAAGACCAAGCATCTTTAGCATTTTCGATATGGACATACATTTCATCATTGACAGACGATTTAATGAGAGCTAATGCTTTGGCATTTTTAACTTCCCATTTTTCTAGCGCAACTGCATCTGTAGGTTTATTTGGCTTTACATCTCCATCACAAATATCATGCCATAGTTCATTATAAACAAGAGTGATTTCGATGAGGCGTTTCCATTTTTTGTAAGATTTTGAGCCTTCAAGTTTGTCGGAATCAGAAAAGAAATTAATCAACTTAGACATTGTAGTGTTAAGACTTCACACCACGAATAAAGCTCCAAAAAATATCAAGATGCGCAACACAATAGAAACACATGACACAAAAAACGAACTATCGCGGCTTGGCCTTGACCCTCGAATAGTCGTCGAAATAGGAGAAAATTGACTGAGCATTGCACTTGGCTCTAGTCAATTTCTCAAATATTTACAAGGAAAATTTCAAAATTTGACTTTTACAATAGTGCTTTTGCACAATCTGGTAAAAAAAAAGTTACCCCCCCTCAAAGTAAAATTACTTTGAGTCACACTATCACTCCATAAACAAAATACAAAGCACAAATCTCCTTATTACTCCAAAAAATTACAATACCCTTATTACTCCAATTACAAAAAAAATGCAATGTTCTTCAAGTAAAAATAAATATTCTACTTATTTCTCCAATAACAAAAAAATCCAATGTAAAGATATGTTGACAGGTTTTCCCCCTCAAAACACTATAAAATACAAAACAGTTTGGGGAAATTCAGCGCAATTAACAATTGCATCTTTATTTTCATGGAAAAATGAAATCGAATGCTGCTTCAATTTATTCAATTGAGTGCTGGAAAACTCATTAAAAAACACAACTCATCTACTTCAATTGAACCCGACGCCATATGAACTTAGTTCTGAAAACAAACTTGTTAGATGCTGAAGGACAACTCAAATGACATTGAAAAGTGACTTTCACAATTCCATAAAATGTGGTTGTCTCAATATGGATATCAGTGAGATAAAAAACTTTGAACCTCGATCAATTCCAGGACATTTAGAAATTCAAATGACGCCTGCTGGAAGGAGTCCCATGCCGAATCAAGAAAAAGCCTTGGCTCCTTCTGCCCCAAAACTCACCGGAAAAACATCCAAATGCTGGATGGCCGACTCGAACCTGCGACAACGACATCCCCTGTCCATCTCACCATAAGATTGCAGGCTCCGATCACTGTCAAGTTTAATTCAACACTTCAAATGAATCAAATGAATCGATGCTACTTTCAACGCTTCAAATGAATCAACGCTTCAAATGAATCAACGCTTCAAATGAATCGATGTTGCTTTACTACATAATTCTATACTGCAGATCTATTTACTGGAGATCGATTATAATCCAACCTTGGGCATTCAATAACTGATACGAAATAGGAATCGTTGGCTTCAATTCATTAACGCTGGCTTCAATTCATTAATTGTAATGCGGCTTCAATTGAACGCTGGCTCAACGCTAGTTGTATGGCTCTTTCACGTCATCTTCATATGCTGGTTGTATGGCTCTTTTACGGCATTTTCATACGACTGGTTCATACACTGGTTGTATGGTTGTATGGTTCATACGCTGGTTTTATGGATTACAATGGCTCTTTCACGGCATGCAGAATCGATGGTAAATGATTCAAATCGAATTATGAAGTTGGCTTTTCAGCGCTTTCAACACTTTCAAATTTGTGGCTTTACAAATTATAAATGCAGAATCGACTCCATTCCAGACTCCAATATGTAAATCGATGCCAGAATCGACTCTTTCAACAACGCTTTCATGTAAATGCCAGAATTATACAGTGCTTTCCCCTTTTTTTTACTCAAACAATTTGAAATAGAAAAATTCACACAGATTTTGCAGTGGATTTTAAAAAATGATTTTAGAATTTACAAATCTAAAATCAAATAATCAAATTTCTGTTTAAAAAACCTGACAAACTTCATACCAATCTTTTGCTGATCGATTCAATGGAGTTGAGTTTTCCAAGACCTGGTAGAGCTGGAATCTCCTCCTCACAGCATTACCGTGGCTCTGATACCACATGAAAATGCAGAAGTGTCCTCAGACACATAACTTTATTGATCATGCAAAAAGATTACATAGCAAATTACAGGAATTTACACACGTAAACTCACACTCTCACATTCTCTCATTACACACTACAATGAAAATAGGAAAATAACCTATTTATAAGCTCTATGTTCTAACTTAATCTAGTTATGGATCACTTGGAAAATAAACAAGTGTCCATTTACAATAAATGAACTTCTAACCACTCTACTAACTTCACTCCTAACTTAGAGCCTAGGAAACGACTCTTTTCTAGAGTCCTAATTTTTAATAACAAATTTCTATTTCTAAATATCTCAAAGATTTATTAAATATTCTAGAATAATAATTATTAATTTAATATCTTAAATTAATAATTATTTTATTCAAACACTATAACCTATGATAAAATTTATTTTGGATCATCTAACACTGACAACCTTGCAAGATCCTGAAACTCTGATAATATTTACTTGAATAAAAAATTACAACTGCCTAGAAATGATGCCAAAATGTTGAGAGTTTTAATTAGCAAATTAATCCTCCAATATTTATATGTCAATTTGGGATCATAAACACGAGATGTAGTGCACTTCTTGATTCAGTTTGTAGGTCAGAGCTTTAATGTTTCCTTTATAATGATCAAATAAGTAATAAAACACACAAATTCTTTTGAATAAACAACTTTCAAAAAGGGAATCAAGACATCTCACTAAAAATAATCAAATTCAGCTTTAGAACTTAAGATCTCTATTGAATTAATCCAAATTTTCTCTTTAAAGAAAATTGTAAAACCTACTTAAACCAATATGTGAATAGACACTAAACAATATTGAAATTAAAGCTAAGCAATCTTGAAATTAAAATATTGGAATCAATCTTGCATTAAACCCTAAAAAATCACTTTGAATTGAAAACCCTAAACTGATAGGAGCTCCACACACAAAAACTTCAATTCTCTTCAACAATAAAAAAATGAGAATGCTAGCTAAGAACTGATCTAAGAATTCTTCTCTTAAGGAATTATGCACACACACCATTTGATATTTTGACAATCTTAGAAGCAACCTCAATTATAAAACTTTTTAGAATTCAATCAAACCCTAACTCTATTTTGAGAAATGAAAAGCAAAAACAACTGTGAAATGATATTAGAACACACAAGAAAAGAATGTAATAAAAACTATGCTATTGTTTCGATTTGCATTCAACATGAATTAATTTCTTCACTCTTTTAAATACTAAGCTCAAGCAATCTAATTAAAATTTGGACAAACCAACACTCTAATTTTCTAATGAAAACAAGTCACACTGCTAGTTTCATTATTAACTGATTCAAAATCCAACAAATCCTACAGACACTATACTAAAAACTTTCTTTTGAAAAGAAAGCTATAGATATCCACTCACTTCAATGAAAATTACCTTAAAACTGGAAAATTATTATTTCAACCACATTGTTCACGTTGCTAATGAAGATATGAAATTCCCTCTTCGAAACACCTCCTTAACTATTTCAATTAAATGGCAAGTGTCCAATCTATCTAAGCTCCGGAGTAAAAGACACTCAAACCTTGAATTGCAGAGGCTATCAATCAAAACAATTAAGCCTCTATAAAGCTATACACACTGTTCTTACTAACTCATAATATCTCGTTGATAACAAAAATGAATTGAAAGCACATTGTAACGAAATTGATAAATCAAACTGAAATCACACTTGTGCAAATTGAAACCTATATTTAATCCTTACTCGAGAAACATGAGATTCTATTCTATAATTGCAATAGCATAACTCTATTCTATTTCTAAAAATATGAATTCACCAAATAAATATGATGAAATCTCAAGGTAATATCGATTTAGACCATGCTATTTTCGAAAATGATTGAGATGAAATGTGTTTGGTAGAAAAGGACAAAAATATTCATATATAAATGAGTGCTTTCAATGCTAAACACAAGGACACAAAGTGATGCTTTGTAAATTTCAAACACACACAACAGTGACTTGTATGCAATCCTTGAGATCGATTGATGTGAAATTATTAGTGTTATGAACTTAGCGGTTCAATCAAAATTTGCAAATAATATTTATTCATCTAAATGGAATAAAAAAACATCAATACACAGTAATCAAATTGAATTAGATAGGAAAGTAAAATGAAATCTAATTAATTTTTTAGGAAGAAAAATATAAACACAATGATGGGATAAAAACATGCACAGATATTATACCTATGCGTATGGTTACAAGAAGCTAGATCCATACTGTGGTGGGCCCTTGCCACACTCAGAGTCAGCTTGTAAGATTACAGGAAAGAAATAAACCTTAATGCATAAGATTCAAGGACTAAATGAGTTCACACTACTCCTAAATCAAATCAATAACATGCCATAATGAATCGCCAAACATAGATTTAATTATGAAGTAATCTAGTCTTACAATCTCACATATTTGATAGCAAATGAAAACAAAAATCATAACTCCCTCGTCTCCAGTGCGCAGTGCTCTATTATATAACAACAACACTTCCTTTGAATAAATGGATTTTATTGTTACATTGTATGTATTTTTAGAATACAGATTGATAGAAATCAAAACGAAAGGATTTGTTTCCAATCAGGGTCAAGATGGTGGTCTTCTTCTAGAAGAAATTCGACAACGCATTGCTAGCTGAGGCATTTTCCTCTTACTGGATCTCAACTCCATAGTCCCAATCATTTATTGGCAAGAAGAAATTGCAAAATTAACTAGTGGATAGCCTTCCGCGGTCTTGTGATGTAGAAGCATGCCACAAACTCCATCATCGCTCATGAACATCTTCATATTCTTTGATCATCTAGTAACTCATCTGGATTAACTGCCTGAGTAAAGAAAAGCACCTACATGGGAGACTCTCCAGGTTCGCTTAGTAATCTCATATTGGTACCATTTGTTGCATGCAAAGCCAGATTTTGAAACGTTTATATTTGTTGTTGTTGTTGCATTTTTTTTAGATCTCACCTAGATCAGTGTTTCCAAATCATTGAATTCTCTATTTTCCCTGCACGTGAAACCAATGGGTTCCTTCTTTCTCCTAGGCATGCTCCTTCTAAAGGGACAAAGGTCTAAATCGTACATCATAAGAAATAGAGGCCTTTCTTAGCCTTCACATCAACCTCGTACCCGCAAAGAGCAATAGAAATATTCTCACATGCCCTCCAAAGAGTTATTCATCAAATATTGATGAGTATCAATAAAAAGAGTCATATATACATGTGTTGTAGAGCACTTTCAATATTGCTTCATTTGGAGAAAATCCTATAGTGATGCTTTGATGTTCTTATTAATTTTTGAAGGTGTCGTAGATGATCCCCATGCAGCTGTTTCTATGATTAAGACGAATCCATACTCAAATATGTTCCTGCACTAAAATTATTCACTGGCTTGTGGAGGGTTTCAACAATGGAACCTTGTGATAAATGTAATTAGCAAAACCGTCATTAGTAAAAAATGGAATAATCATCTTTATTCATAAATAAGTGAAGAAAAATAATGATAATCAACCATAGAGAGTATTTTGCGGCAAGTGATGGAATTAGGGTACAGAATGGGCTAAAAACCTAGGGTTTTAGGGTATAAACAGTGATATTTCATGATGAAAACATGGAAATATATGAGGCCTAACAATGACAACATGTCATTGGGAAAAGGTGATGTCAAAAAATTCCCACTGGGAGGTGGACATGTGGCAGATCGTTTGAAGTTTTCAGCTACCCAAGGGGACATATATGGGTGACACATGGGTTAATCACATGTTGAAATGTGGCTTGGTTGATGTCAGGATCACATCATATCGAAGATATACCCCGGAATGTCAAAACCCCTTACCAATATCTAATTGAAGTTCATAAGGAGACGAGATTTTAGGGGAAAGGGGACCACAACACCAAGGCATACAGGTTCTAGCTCAATCGCAAGCGACACCATTTTAGGCATGGAGTAGTTTCCAAGTGGCAGTGGGCCTTCCCCCATTTGTAAAATAAAAATGATTAAAGAGAGACCACATGTGGAGCAGAACATCACCCATATTGAAGTGGCAGCACCTGGGGGAAGATCTGACGAGTAAACAAGCATAAAGGTTAAGTTAGCGTTTCCCCCCAAAAATTTAGAGTCAATAAAAAAAAATTCGAAATTCAATGGTTGATTTTAATTTTTGGGGGTTGGGCCTCGTCTCCGAATATGCCTAGGAACCTCGTTGGAGGAGATAAAATGGGCATGCCATCTATCAGTCCATTGCAGTGACCACATCAGCCGCTGGGATTGTTATTAGGCGAGCATGGACAGTGAGCATGAAAAGTGAGTGCGATACTGAATTGAAATGTCACCATCCTCGTCCTCTTCCCCATCAAACTCCGCTATATGTATCCCACACGAAATCTCCTCAGCCTAAAGCCCCCGCGAACTGACCATTGTAGCCCACACATCAACCATTGCACTTGAAATTGTCTATTTTAAACCATTCTATGTCAACCATTCCATATTTTTGCAACAACTTCCGATCAACTACCGAAGAGAGTGAAGACCTCTATGCACTCACAATGATATATTCTCTTAGCTTACTAATAAATCCTTCACCACCCTCATTAGGAAGAAATGAAGAAATCCATGGGGGAATCGAAATCACATTTGTAGCAACCCACTGGTCCATTTAGAGAACTCATCGATGCAAAGTTACTCGGGGCGAGACTATTTTTAGACACAATTTGCACTAGGGATTTAGGGCATTCCTCATGGGAGGTAATTTACCAGTGTTTTAAAGATGAATATCCTTGGGTGACCTTCAGAATAGTCGTCGTCAATGATGAAACCCCCACCTTGGAGACAACCTCGTAGGATGCGACTAATTCTACCTTGCATAAAATTGGAGTGAGGCCTCAGATCTTGCCCTACATATATATGGTTAGATGGATTATTAAACCAATGGATATCTGAGGAGAGGAATTTCCACACTCAAAAGGGCACGAAAATTATATTGTTCACAGGAATGGAGTTTCAGGAGATGTGTCACTTTCCAAACCCTTAGTGTGTATATGGAAAAAATTATGTGGAGGGATTTGGTAAAAATAATGAGGATCCTAATGATTCCATTAAAGGCTGGAGGAGTGACCCAAACAAACACAAAAATGATCAATATGGTAAGTACTCTATAGATTCACTAGCTTCTCCTTTTAGTCAAGTAGCTTCCATGCTCTGTAGGCTACATGCATTTCCAAATGTCTCTAAATTCCCTGAATATGGGGTCCCTTTAATTGATGGGGCTTTTGATGGGTACATATTTGACTGGGCCACTATATTATCCAATAATCTAGTCAAACACATTTTATCCTTTTGCTCTTCTCACAGTGTCTTAGTTTCTAAAATCCCTTTGTTCTATATGTCAGCCTATGTTATGGACTCCCTCTGTTATTTACTTTATTTTCTAGCCATTGTTGGACATTGAATAAAACAACACTCCCCGTGTGTTTCATGACATGGAATAACTGCCTCTCGTGGATCCTTATCTTTGGTGATGGTATTATTGACTAACACCTACTAGTTTTGGTCTAACGACAATCATGATTACCAAAAAGTGGTATCAGAGCATACGTCACGAGTTCGATACATGCCCAACTTGCATTGGGGGCGATATTGTTGGAAATTGGGTAAACCAATGCTCTCTATGTGTTTCACAGCATGGAATAGCTACCTCTCATGGATCCTTATCTCTGGCGATGTAATCGTTGACTAAAAAATATGGGTTTTGGTCTAATGACAATCATGATTCCCAACGTGATGATTGCTTTCCTAACCTTGTGATTTAACTGATGGCTTGAAGCATATTGTTAGGGTCCAAAACTAACCCCTTTATTTATGTAATATACCCAAGGGGACTAGTCATATTCATAGTTATTTAGTTGAGTCAACAAAGCACGTAAGCGATTATCCATATTAATAATAATTGTAAGTGGTTGACCCGCATTATAGAAAGGGACCAAAATTAGTTATAAACATGCTATAATTAATAAAAGTGATTAACCCATATTATGCAAGGGACCACTAGTAGTTAGGACTTTGGATGTCATAAAGCTATAAATAGTCTTAGATAGAAAGGGAAGAATCATTGAGTCTTATTATAATTTAGCTCTCCTCTGTTGGAAGCCGCCCCATCGAAAAGGAAGGTGAAAATTGTAATATTATTCTCAATAACAAAATATATTTGCAGCTTGTCTCAATTCATGTGATATTTCTATGTTTCTGGAAGTATTGTTTCATATTTATCGAATTCTATTATTCTCGTAGGTTAAGTGCATAACAAGTGGTATCAGAGCACTTTCTAGGGCCAGTTGTACCTCCAATTTTTCGTATTTTTTTTTACTTTAGAGACGTGTTTCGATGTCTTTATACCATGGGATCTGTCATTGAGCGCATAAACCTGAGGATTTGGGAAGGCATGCACACATGAACTACAAGAGGTGGTCACACTTGTTGGACTCCCTTGTAACCCATGTGGGTACCCTTTCGAGTAGGTGCACATTAGACAAAACCATGGGTGGATTGCACTTCCACATTTCCTTGGGTATATTGGAAGCCCCCCTAGGGTAACCTAAAACCTAACCTTAGATAATTCATTGAATGTATTGCTGCTATAGTACAATTAGAACAACACTTGGGGATATTACTCACATGTACAATAGGGTAGTCATCTAGTATGGCTAAGGGTATGGTATATCCTCCTTAGTTAGAACTCTAAAAGATTGGGTTAGTACTATTGTTGGACCCCTGTGTATATCGCGACCTATAACACCTAACACTCCTTTGTGACTATAGTTCCCTCAACTATTTGAATATCACCCCCTACCTTTTCGTTTGGATAAAATCAAACAATTGGGGTTCGAACAACACTGTACAAATCATATCCAACATTTGGGGTTCTATCGTCACAGCATAGATTAGATTCAATAGTTGAGGTTTTCACAACATAGATCAGGCTCTTTGTTCTGTGAGGGTTTTGGTTGCAATAGTCCAAATCATATTGCTACGACACATTTTTCAGTGCCAAGACTTTGGGGTTTTGGTTACTACAGTCCAGGCCTATTTTTCACAAGATATTTAGCAGTATCAAGAATTTTTGATTTCGACGATCGCAATATTGATTATTTGGGAGTAAAAATCATTTCAAAGTAAAAAAAAAAAAAAAGTCTGGGACCACCACAAGAAGCTTGCAAGAGACCTATCCCATTAGATTCAAGCCGACGAGCTGGTCGCAGTGGTACCATTCACCTGTAAGACCCCAATTTTCATGCAGTCCCAAATTTTTCTCGATGCAGCTTCAAGTGACCCATATCACTATAATCCTGAGATTCCCCCCTTTCCAACCATAATACTCATAAGAAAGCTCAAAATTTGACCAGGTATTGTGTATGTACGGTACCGGGTCTCAAGCTATGGCTGCAGAGAAGGAAATGGAGAGAGTCAAAGCCCTCGAGAAAAAAATCACTGACTTCTACGTATCTATTAACAAAATCACAGAACCATTGGATTCCCTGCATATGTCTCACGAACCCATAAGGGAAGAACATAGTGTTGATGCACATGTAGAAGGATAATCCATCCATCACATTCATTTCCATGGAGGTCAACAATATTCGAGCCACCAGAATGCATGTACAAATTTTATGGCTCTAACTTGACAATATGGGTGACAAAAATGGAATAATATTTCTACCTTAACAATATCTGGGAAGATGACAGTAAACTACATGTGGGAGCTCTTTACTTAGACCAAGAGAAATGGTAGTGGCATCATAAATTATATCTAGGGAGGCCAACTTGGAAAATGTTCTCAAAAGCCATTTTTGACCACTTTGATTGAGAATCTTACTTTCTGGGTCATCTCACTAAGCTCAAAAAAATGGGTATAGTACAGGACTACGTTGCAGCCTTTGAAAAATTGGACATATGGACTAAAGGACTAGGAGATTCCTTTTACCTGGAATGTTTCATTAGTGGCTTAAAGGAATCCATCGAAGCCCATGTTAGAATGCATCACACAAATACTTGGTTGGAAGCATGAAACAAGACCATAGAGGTAGAAGTTGCTTTGAATTCCCAATCCAATTGTCTAAATTTCATCGCATAGACACATCCCACCCTAGCTACATGCCCCACCAAACATTTAAGGTTCAAAAAGTGTTGTCAAATGAAATGGATGAAAGAAGGAAACAAGGACTCTGCCACTATTGTGAAGAAAAATACTCACGAGGACATAAATGCAAGGAACCAAAATTCTTTCAAATTGATGCTACTGAAAAGAACTATCTCGATGAAGGTCCATCCACTGAAGTGACTGAGGAGGAAGATGGTGAACCGCTAACAACCCAAAACACTAATACTATAGATATGTCAGATGATACAATTATCTCACTCCATGCCTTGACTGACATTTCTTCTCCCCAAACTCTCAAAATCTGAGGTTTTATTAAACATCGACCAATAGTGGTGCTGATTGATAGTGGCACCACAAATAACTTTGTCCATAAGAGACTAGAAGGATACATTCAATGTTTTTTCAGGGCAGTATCTAATTTCCAAGTCCTTATTTCCAATGGGGGACCATGAAATGTGAAGGACGATGTGAGAATATTAAGCTTCAAATGGGGGATTATCACCTCAAAAACCACATGTTTTCCATTAAAATGGGGAGTTGCAACATTTTCCTTGATGTTGAATGGATCCGCACACTCGGCTTGTTGGCTTGAGGGGTCTTGACCTAGGTTCGGAGGTTAAGGTTTGCCAACAAACCCTTATACTACTGGCCCTTTCAGCAATGACCTACTTTCGCAGGCCAATATCTCACTCAAAGTAGTATGGGAGGGTGATAGAACCAAGTTTCCTCACCCTGGGAGAGAGTAGGTAATTAAAGCAAATCTCGCTGAAGCTATCAGGTTTACCCAGAACAAATATATTCACAGGATTTTAACAGTATAATCAACATATAACCCTAAAAAATATACTATCATTAATATATCTTGATCAATAAATTAGCATCCATGTGCATTCAATATTTATCATCACAGATCAACATAAACATAGCTAGTTGAAATATTATATTTGCTCCATTTTTAAGCTAGAAGAATAAATGAGATAGGGAGACCCTTAAATATCTATAATAGCAATAAAAAAATCCCAATGTGAAATGGGATCAGAATAAGAAGGAAAATAAAGCCACCTTGGTGTGAAAGGGAGGCAATGTAGGTGGATTAGATCCAGTTGACCAAATCAATAGCGTTGCTACATGAGGAGGGAAACTAGTAAGGACAACACAGTTTTGAAGGAGGAATCTTTTCAAGGAAGTCACCTCATTAATGAGTGGGGTCAAGGGTGAGGAGGCTAACCAAGGATAAGAAGGAAGGGATAGCAGCAAGGAAGGCATTCAATATTCATTTTTATTTTTTATTTTGACTACTTTCATGCTTCAGCTGTTTAGTTGTGGTTGCAGCACTGTTTAGTGCAAGGGATTCTCATGTAGGAATTCCATCCTCTTCTTTGGATTAGCTTGTTTAACGGATATAAAGGGAAGGTTATAAGCTATTTTTACAGCATCTAACTTAGGTTCAAGCAGCCACCAACATCTATAGCGCAATCTCTTCCAGGAACTGCATCTTTTCTGAAGGTGCAGTGGTAGCAAGGTTGAAGCCCTTGATTTTGTGCTAGTGTTTGAGGAGAAGGTGTCTATTTCTCTCTAGAAAGTCTAATAAGGAGGGCCTTTGGCCATTTTATGTATTTATCAGATATTTCATGTTATATTCAGTCATATCAAATACCGATTTGTAGTAGACTGCGTTATTTTCTGCAGTACTGCCCTTTATACTTGTGTAATGCTGGAAACCCTTGCCAAGTTGTCTTATTTCTTCTATAAAAGAGGTTAAACCTCCATTTCTTGGCTCTATGATTAATATAATATCCAAATAAGTATTGATTCACAATTTTCTGTAGAAAACCTCATTTGAATTATGCTATTGCAGTCTTTATATATTCTGTTGTTGAAATTCATGGGATTGGGGTGTTTTTAAGATATATTGAGCTGGGGAGATTTGTTTAATGTAGCTAGGATGATTTTTTTCTAATGCTGTTTGGTATGTAAGGTACATAAAACATATATAAGAGGATCCAAGTCCCATTTTATGTTTTTATAGCGTAATTTTCTGAATATAGCATTTTCACTGCCCAGAGTGCAGCAATTCTTGAAAAGGAATATTATAGTGGTATCGGAGCTTTGCCCTTGGCTCAGCTTGTGGGGGATAATATACTATATTATGGAGGAGAAACATATTTCAAAACTCCTGCTTCAGACCATGCAGAAAATTGCAAGAGACCTCAAGGGGATGAGGCATAAAGGATATTATATAGGGTTTTTCCATGAGGCAAGCACCAACACTTCAGATGGTATGGAGCATTCTGCTACACTAAAATGCTCTACCATGCCTTCATTTCTATCTGAGGAAGATGAGGAGGAAACCATAGGAAATTATTTTGAGGAATATGAGTCCCAATCTCAGAAGTTTAAAGAACACTTGAGCTTTCAGGAGTTTTGTTGGATCAAGGATGGGAGGAGAGTTAATTCTCATCCAAAGAGGCGAAGTTTCATGCAAGAATCAGACCTACAACATAGTATGGGGAGGTTCTTCTTACTTGCATATGAAGGAACACCTAAGTGTACAACCAAGGCTTGGGTGGAGAAGTTGGACACTTATTTCTAGCTCAACAAGGTTTCTGAGATAGAAGCCATTAGGATAGCTGAAGGGGAGGCTCATGAATGGTGGTTTAATGGGTTAACCACACTTGGACATGATGACATCACTTCATACTCAGTATTTATGAAGAGGCTAGTATAGAGGTTTGATCCAAGAGATCTGGAAGCCCATTTTGTCAAGTTAACCAAGCTCAAAGTTGAGGGAGATCTTGAAGACTATATTGTTGAATATTTGCAGCTCTCAGTGATGGTATCCAACCTCACTATGAGTAGGAAGCTATTCATGTTTGTTGATGGGATGGCTGAACCATTGCATGGGTTGGTCAAATCCACTAAACCAACCACTCTTCTTGAAGCTATGGTGAAAGCTATAGACTTGCAACATACTTTGCCCAAAGTAAGAACATTGCTGCAACATTAGACTTATTCAAAGCCAAAGGAGACAATCCTTAATAATTACTTGAAGAACTTGAGGAAGGAAGGGTATTTTATTGCCTATCAGAAGCCATGGGTGCCAAAACATGATTTTTTTTTGTAGTAAAGACACATTATATTGAGACCTTCTCCAAGGAGGGTGAGGAGGCCAACGCTGTACCATCAGTAGAAGACTTTTCTCCAAGAGGGGGAGCTATTGCAACATTAAGAGGGGTCCGAAAATATGTGACCTTGAAGGTAAGAGGTACTATTATGGGGAAAAGAGTGTCAGTGCTGATTGATAGTGCAGCTACTCATAATTTCATTGATGCACAACTGGTACAAAGGAGAGGGATCCACATGGAGGAGTTTGAGGGATTCTTAGTCATGGTTCCAGGAGCTAGAACCATAAAGTGTGCCAAATATGTTCTAGCACTATCCATCACCATGGGGACCTACACTTTAACAAACCACTTCTTTGTGGTTAATATTCCAGATACCAATGTCATATTGGGGGTCCAATGGTTGATCACTCTTGGGACAATTATCACTGATTGGAAAATTTTTGCGATGGAATGGACAGAAGGGAAGAATGGTAAGCATCAGAAGATTAAGGGCATAAACACATACCCCCCTAGATTGTTTCAGCACACAGGATGGAGGAATATTTTCACATAGGAGATGTATAATGGGTAGTAGAACTACATCTATCAGAATCAAGGGGCAAGGATTCACCAGTACATCCAAATGTACAAGCTCTTTTGGACCAGTATTCTACAGTGTTTGGAGATATTCGACCAGGGAGGCCTCCTGACCGGGGGTTTGAACACACTATTGAGTTGGAGTAAGGGATCCAAGCAGTAATCACCACTCTTTATAGGCATCCCAAGGCTTATAGGGATGATATTAAGAGGGCCATCCAAGAGCTGTTGGCTCTAGGACACATCAGGCCTAGTACCAGTCCTTTTGCTTCTTCAGTGGTCTTAGTAAAGAAGAAGGATGGCACATTGAGGACGTGCATTGATTATAGAGCATTGAACAAGAAGACTGTGAAGAATAGGTACCCCATACCCAGGATCAATGAGCTAATGGATGAGCTGAGGGGATCTAAATACTTCTCCAAGATTTATTTGAGATATGGGTATCATCAAATCAAGGTGAGGGATCAGGATATCCCCAAAACATTGTTCAAGTGTCACTATGGGAATTTTGAATTTTTGGTGATGCCCTTTGGATTCACCAATGCCCCAACAACTTTCCAATCTCACATGAACCACACCTTCCATGGTCATTTGTGGAAGTTTGTATTGGTCTTATTTGATGATATTCTCATCTACAACCGCACTTGGGAGGAGCATTTGCAACATATTGAGATAGTTTTACATATTCTTAAGGAGCAACAATTCTATGCTAAGCTCTCCAAATGTGAGTTTGGACTCACATAGATTATTTATTTGAGTCACATCATTGGAGTGGATGGAGTAAGGGTGCATAGGAGAATATTTGGGCTATCAGGGATTGGCCTGAGCCCAGGAATGTCATAGAACTCCGGGGATTTGTAGGCATATGTACTTATTACCGGAAGTTTGTAAAAGGGTTCTCACAACTAGCAACACCACTCACAGACTTGACCAAGAAGGGAGCTTTCAGTTGGACACCTACAGTGCAGAGGGATTTTGATAATCTCAAAGAGGTAATGAGTAGCTGCCCTGTATTATTTTTACCTTATTTTTTTCAACCTTTTGTTCTAGAATGTGATGCATCAGGTGAAGGGATTGGAGCAGTCTTGATGCAAGGAGGGCATCCTATAGCCTTTGAAAGCAGGAAACTACTTCCTCATGAAAATTTATACCCCATCTATGATAAAGAAATGTTGGATTGTTGGAAATACTGAGAGGGGGGTGAATCAATATTTCTTTTCAATTGTTAATTTTACTAGTTAGATCACTTATATTTAGAACACAAAATGAACAATGATGGAATAGATACTTTTATTAATTTCCCTTTTACAATAAGTAAAGTACAATAATGATATAGGGCTTCAACCCTAGATGAAGACTCCAATCTTCCAGGCTCCAACCTGTATTGTGCCAAGCACTGACTTGGTCTTTCCAAGGCTCCAACCTTGTCAATTTGAGGCACCAACCTCTAGGGCTCCAACCCTATTTCTGGTACAAGCTCCGACCTAGTTTCTTGAGGAATCCGATCCTCTAGGGCTCCAACCATATCTTCTAAGGCACCGACCTTGTCTCTATGAGGTTCCAAACCTAAAATTCACTTCATAAAAATATGTTCTATTATTCTTCACAGCTCCCAAAGTATTCTTCAATGAGCCTTGTCACACTTAGTCTCCATGTCACATCATCAATGATAACCTTTTCTTCTTAGAAGGTGTCAATGCTGCTCTTCATCATACCCAAACAGTTTCTCCAAGTTACCTCATGATTGCTTCAACGCATCATGGTATCCAATAATATCTCCAAGACCTTCAAGGTGTCTTCAATAGGAAGCTCAAGTTTTTCACCTCCTCTAAGATGTCTTCAACAATGCTTCTTCAAGAGCTCTCCAAGGGAGTCTTCGAAGAAAAGTCTCCAAGAATACCTTTAATCATCAATGACAACTTCGACAATAAAAAATATGTCTTCAATGCTCTTCATGATAGCCATACACCTTTCCAAGGTTACTTCATGAAGATTTTTTCAATAAGCTGCTTCCAACAGTTGTTCACAAAAAAAAACTGTTGCTCCAAAGGTGTGACAAAGGTCTCTCTAATCAATTTTTCAAGCTTTCTTAAACAAGGTCTTCAAAGGGTGTCCTATTTAATATTCAGGATTGATTTCAATGGTGCTTCAAAAATGCTACCAAGGGCTACCCGAAACAATTTTTTCACTTCATTATTTGTCCTCAAAAATGTTCTTCAAAACTTTCACTTGGCTTCTCCAATTTATGTCAAAAAGACTGCTCTTTTGGGATGTTTTTTTATGCCATTATAGTCTACTCAAAAGCTTCAGGTCTCTATTTATTTTTTAGCACTACATATTGAGTGAAAAGGTGTGATAAAAGGGGCAGTCTAGATTGATGTAGCAACTTCCTCCAAGAGAGATAGAACTGCAGTGATATGGTTGTTGCAAGGTCTCAAGAATGACCTTCAAAACTCCCTCAACCTTCGTCCCTTACAACTGTAGTAGTTTCCTGCAAAAATAATGATATAGAGACAATAAATTCCACACAAGAGACTTTCATAAACCTTAATCATTACTGTTGTAGCAGCCACTCCAAACAGAGATACCAAGATTAAAAAATGATAATAAACCTCATGAAAATCCCTTCAGATGCAATTCAGATTGCAACCTTTTCATTACATGTGGGACTGAATTTTTTAACACTATTCCACTGAGTTATATTCCTGAAACCACCAAATTTCTGCTTTAGGTTGCTGTCCACTTAGATCCAAGGTAACCTGATCACAAATATTTAGCCCAAAACATGATGCCAAAGTCCTTCTTGGCCTCCTTCTTAATTCTGTGCTCAATCTCTGAATTTTTGACCGAATTTATGGTTGAAATGAGGTGTTGGACGTTGTATTTATACAATATTTTGATCTTTAATAAAGAGACACGTCTCTTGGAGGGAGGCCGACATGAATGTCTGAGTGTAGGTCGGCTAGCCTTAAAGAATAATATTTTAAACTTGAAAATTCATTTTCTCACAAACCGCTGGGAGTTTCAGGGTGTATAAGGGCTCGTTGGAAAGAGGAAAAAAACCTCTTTAAGATGGTCTAGGTCCCATTGAGAAAAAATTCCTCTAAGGTGGCAAACATAATTTTTCTTTGTGTCTAACCTTAAATTTTATTTGCAGAAAGTGATTGGGACAACAAGAGGTCATTAGGCCTTCTTCATTGTTATGACTCCAACTATGTATTTATATTATATTTCCACGTCATCATGAGGTCCTCCATTTCATCTTATGTCACCAATTGATTCATCATAGTGTCATCATGTATTCATGTCATAGTGCAGTGATATGACATAGGAAACTTCATCATTAGGAAAGTTCCAAGATAGTAAGATAGTCTTCCAACCATCAAATGAGATTTTTCACGTCATCATAGATTAAGGTCTAGATCATCAAGTGCATGCAACATTATATAAATTACTTCTTAGGGCTTCCTTCATTACTGGTTTGAATTCTTTGTGACTTGACGTCTAGATCATCGACATCTTCATTGATGGTATCAACCAAGAGTCACAGCATCATCATCTGGAACCAAACATCTCAAGAATATTGAAATCTCAGTCAATACCATATTGACATCAATGACAACCTTGATTAACAATCTCCCCCTTTTTCATTGATGGAAATATTCCTGCTCTTCTAATTTCTCTCCCCCTTTCACATCAATGGCAAACGGGGTGCCCAAATACTCCGCTTGTCAAGCTGCTTCTTTTCTTCATGAATTGTAGTCCTTCATAGGTATGTTACTCCCCTTGACATGGTGCTATTTCTTTTGGAAATATGGTCCATCATAGATGTCTTTGTATTTCTTCATGTGATGTACCATCTTCACCTGTCTGCACAAATTCCTTTAGCTCATGAAAGATTTCTCACTTTGTGTGATCAAGTAGAAGGCATCATCATAATATCATGTTTTTCTTCAATGGAGTTACTTACGAGAGATGATTTATCAATATTGTCCATGTGTAACTCATCAAAGATTTCATAGGGCACACTCATGGATCACTTTCTACAAGAATACTCAAGAACCACAAACTCCCCCTATTGTATGCATGGTCTCTTTTTGGTAGGGTTTCACCATCAAATACTTTGAATATCAAGGTTGACTTCATCTAGTCAAAAACATGTGTTGTTCATTGGAGTGTTCAAGAGACTTCCAGATTCAACTTGTTTCCTTCTCCATACTTGTCTAACTTTCTTCTCCAACATGGTTCTAGCTTGTGCAGGGGCCCAAGTCAAGTTACAATCACATGCCATGTGTCCAATGTTGTGGCAATTGAAGCACTCTATCTTTTTCATGAAAAAGGAATCATGACTTCTTCTTGAAAAATCGCTTCGAGGAGATTGACAGGGACAATTATATTTGTATTTGTGATATGCCCTACAATATTTTTCCACGTGCCCAAAGTTTGTACAAGAATAGCAATATCCAAGAAATATACTTTGGTACCTGGGAGTTGAAGAGTTCCTTCAAGTACTTTTGAAGTCTTTTTTCCTTGGGATTCTTTGATGATATTCATTGCCTTTTGTATTCTTGACAACATATGCAAGTCTCCTTGGAGTAGAATTTCTTCCGTTTTTGTCTTGATTCTTCTCCTTGCCTTTGTTGGAACTAGGAGCATCAACATTTCTTTCTAGGTTCCTCACATCTTTTTTGTTTGAAGAATTATCATTCTTGCTTGAGGATTCACCTGCATAACCAAGATCTGAATTATCAAGGGGAGACCTTTGTTAACTTCGGATGTCATCTAGGGTTTGAGAGCTTTTCAAGTTTTTATTCAGCAAGTCAACTTCCTTTTTGAGAAAGAAAATTTCTCCTTTCAACTTATCACAATATTCATCTTTCATAATTAGTTTCTTCTTCATTTATTCCATCATCCTTGTTGCTTCATGTGCTTCGATTTTGAGGGAGATGATATTTGATTTCATTATGAAGACTTATTCATTCTCCTTTGCTAGACATCTCTCCATTTCTTCTTTTATTCTTGTAGCTTCACATGTTTCAGCCTTGAGAAGATTGATGTCTGATTTTAGTTTCAAGATTTCTTCATCCTTTTCATCTAGTTGGCATATCATGGTGTTTCTATCCTTTTCTGCTTCATTAACTTGTCCTTCTATGAATTCCAAAGTTTCCATCACCTTCTCAGCTCCTTGCGCTTGTTTCCTTGCTTCTTCTAGTTGAGATCTAAGAGAGGAGACCTCTTCCTCGTGTTGACCAATCTCTGCTTCAAGATTTTTCAAGCTCTTAAGTCTTTTTTAAAGGTGGCTTGACAAATTTTCTTCCCTTTTCTTTGCCTTATCCAATTGATTTGTCATAGATATGAATTCTTCATGATGCTTTATTTTGTTTTGATGAAATTCCTCTTTAAGTTTGGCGAGCTCCTCATCACTTTTTTGTACTTGAAGCTTGACAAAGTCAAATTTCTTCCTTGTCTTGTCTTGGTTACCATCTTGCGCTTTCGTCTTAAGTTCCTCATTTTCCTTTTTCAAACTGTTAATCTCTTCCATGGAAGCCATAATTTTATTCAAGAGATCTTCTTCAAAGTCTTCTTTGTTCTCTTCATCTTCTAGGTCTTTTTTAGTCTTGTTCTCGTCTCTCTTATCTTCAATGTCCTTGATGAATTATGGGCTTCTTTTTTTCCATCATATTCTTGACTAGAGATCATTGTCAATGCTCCTTTTGAGTGAAGATCATGAAGTTTGTCCCATATGAATTTTGCTGACAAACATTTTTCAAAATTGGCCTTCACAGAATTTGGTAACCCATTCAAAATTGCCTTCATTGATCTTGTATTGTACTCCTTGGATTTTTCGTCCAACGTGTCATTAGTAATCATTGATTTCAAAACTTAAATTCCTTGAGTCTTCAAGAAATTCCTCATTCTTGCCTCCCATATAAGAAAATTTCCATTTAACAATGGAGCCTTCGCAAATTGATTGACTTCAATTTCTATGGTTGAGGAAGACACATCTTTAGGAGGATTGAAGACTTTCTTTCTTGGATTTGGAATTTGTGTTCTAATGATCAACCTTCAAGCTGTTAGGCTTTGAGTAAAGGTATTGGCTTTGATACCAATTGTTGGAAATACTAAGAGGGGGATGAATCAGTATTTATTTTCAATTGTTAATTTTACCAGTTAGATCACTTATATTTAGAACACAAAATGAAAAATGATGGAATAGATACTTTTATTAATTTCCTTTTTACAATAAGTAAAGTACAATAATGATATAGGGCTCCAACCCTAGATGAAGACTCCAATCTTCCAGGCTCCAACCTATATTGTGCCAAGCACTGACTTGGTCTTTCCAAGGCTCCAACCTTGCCAATTTGAGGCACCAACCTCTAGGGCTCCAACCCTATTTCTGGTACAGGCTCCGATCTGGTTTCTTGAGGACTCCAATCCTCTAGGGCTCCAACCCTATCTTCCAAGGCACCGGACTTGTCTCTATGAGGTTCCAACCCTTAACTTCACTTCATCAAAATATGTTCTATTATTCCTCATAGCTCCCAAAGTCTTCTTCAACGAGCCTTGTCACACTTAGTCTCCATTTCACATCATCAATGACAACTTTTTCTTCTTAGAAGGTGTCACCGCTGCTCTTCATCGTACCCAAAAAATTTCTCCAAGTTACCTCATGATTGCTTCAAAGCATCATGGTATCCAATAATATCTCCAAGAACTTAAAGGTGTCTTCAATAGGAAGCCCAATTTTTGCGCATGCTCTAAGATGTCTTCAACAATGCTTCTTCAAGAGCTCTCCAAGGGAGTCTTCGAAGAAAAGTCTCCAAGAATACTTTTAATCATCAATGAAAAATTTGACAATAAAAAATATGTCTTCAATGCTCTTCATGATAGCCATACACCTTTCCAAGGTTACTTCATGAATAATTTTTCAATAAGCTACTTCCAACAGTTGTTCACAAAAAAAAACTGTTGCTCCAAAGGTGTGACAAAGGTCTCTCTAATCAAATTTTCAAGCTTTATTCAATAAGGTCTTCAAAGGGTGTCCTCTTAAATATTCAGGACTGATTTCAATGGTGCTTCAAAAATGCTACCAAAAGCTGCCCAAAATAGTTTTTTCACTTCATTATTTGTCCTAAAAAATGTTCTTCAAAACTTTCACTTGGCTTCTCCAATTTATGTCAAAAGGACTGCTTTTTTGGGTTGTTTTCTAATGCCATTATAGTCTACTCAAAAGCTTCAAGTCTCTATGTCTTTTTAAGCACTTCATATTGAGTGAAAAGGTGTGACAAAAGGGGCAGTCTAGATTGATGTAGCAACTTCCTCCAAGAGAGATAGAACTGCAGTGATATGGCTGTTGCAAGGTCTCAAGAATGACCTTAAAAACTCCCTCAACCTTCGTACCTTACAATTGTAGTAGTTTCCTGCAAAAATAATTATATAGAGACAAGAAATTCCTCACAAGAGACTTTCATAAACCTTAATCATTACTGCTGTAGAAGCCACTCCAAACAGAGATACCAAGATCAAAAAATGACAATAAACCTCATGAAAATCCCTTCAGATGCAATTCAGATTGCAACCTTTTCATTACAGGTGGGACTAAATTTTTTAACACTATTCCACTGAGTTATATTCCTGGAGCCACCAAATTTCTGCTTCAGGTTGCTGTCCACTTAGATCCAAGGTAACCCGATCACAAATATTTAGCCCAAAACTTGATGCCAAAGTCCTTCTCGAGCTCCTTGTTAATTCCATACTCAATCTCTGAATTTTTGACTGAATTTATGGTTGAAATGAGGTGTTGGACGTCGTATTTATACAATATTTAAATCTTTAATAAAGAGACACGTCTCTTGGAGGGAGGCCGACATGACTGTCTGAGTGTAGGTCGGCTAGCCTTAAAGAATATTATTTTTAAACTTGAAAATTCATTTTCTCACAAACCGTTGGGAGTTTCGGGGTGTGTAAGGGCTCGTTGGAAAGAAGAAAAAACCCTCTTTAATATGGTCTAGGTACCATTGAGAAAAAATGCCTCTAAGGTGGAAAAAATAATTTTTCTTTGTGACTATCCTTAAATTTTATGTGCAGAAAGTGATTGGGACAGCAAGAGGTCATTTTGCCTTCTTCATTGTTATGAATCCAACTATGTATTTATATTATATTTCCACGTCATCATGAGGTCCTCCATTTCATATTATGTCACCAAATGATTCATCATAGTGTTATCATGTATTCATGTCATAGTGCAGTGATATGACATAGGCAACTTCATCATTAGGAAAGTTCCAAGATAGTAAGATAGTCTTCTAACCATCAAATGAGATTTTTCATGTCATCATAGATTAAGGTCTAGATCATCAAGTGCTTGAAACATTAGATCAAGTACTTCTTAGGACTTCCTTCATTAGTGGTTTGACTTCTTTGTGACTTGACATATAGCTCATCGACATCTTCATTGATGGTATCAACCAAGAGTCATGACATCATCATCTGGAACCAGAAATCTCAAGAGTATTGACATCTCAGTCAATGCCATATTGACATCAATGAAAACCTTGATTAACATGGCTATCATGCATGCATTAGAAAAATTCTGGAAGTACTTGGTGGGGAACAAATGCAGGGTGAAGAATGACCATAACAGCCTTAGATTCTTTCTTGAACAGAAGCAGCTCCAAAAAAGACAACCGAAGTGGGTAAGAAAAGTCTAAGCATATGAATTTGACATAGAATATGTCAAGGGGAAGAGAAATGTAGTGGCTGATGCTCTATCCAGGAGGCCTACAACGCTATCCTTGAGGGGCATGGATGCAGATTGGAAGGCTCAACTTTTGGTTGAGTATTCCAAAAATGATTTTGCATGTGAGATACTTGATGGAGTGGTACCGGATGAGAGGTATATGGTGATGGATGAGGTCATCTATTATTGGGATCAGATCTTCTTGGCTAAGAATTCCAAGCTCAAGAAGAATATCTTACAAGCATCACATGATTCCCCACTTGCAGGGCATCAAGGCTTCACAAATACTTATAGGGCCATAAGGGAGAGATTCTCATGGAAGGGTCTCAAGGAGGATGTGCTCCAACATGTCAAGGAGTCCACAGTTTGTCAGCAAAAGAAGGGAGAGCACACCCACCCTGTTGGGTTGTTGCAGCCACTACCTATTCCGAATGGGAAGTGGGAGAGCATCTATATGGACTTCATCACTGGCCTACCTAAAGTGCAGGGTAAGAATTGTATCTTTGTGGTTGTTAATAGACTAACAAAGTACTCTCATTTCTTTGCCATTTCTGCACATTATACTACTTCACAGGTGGCTGAGCTGTTCTTTAGAGAAGTGTTTAGACTCCATGGTCTCCCAAGGACCATAGTGAGTGATCAAGACAACCGCTTCATGGGTGGCTTTTGGCAGGAACATTTCCGGTTAGTGGGGACTGATTTGACATCGAGCACTAGCTATCACCCACAAACCAATGGACAGACTGAGATAGTGAATAAGTGGTTGGAAGGCTACTTGAGAAACTATGTTGCAGGTGTAATGTTCCTAAATTAGCTTTAGCTAATTTGAACATTATTTTGTTATCACTATTAATTTTTTTTGAAACCTGGTCAGTTACACTTGTTCCTAAGTCATAATGATAGATAGGGTTAGAGTCATTTTAATATTTTTAAAGGTCTAGATCATGGGTTAAAAGTCTCATTCCATCACCAAACAATGTTCATTAACCTTGTTTCATTCTTCAAAGATCTTATGCCACGTTTTGAAACCCATTTTTAAAGTTTTTTTCGAAAATTTGATGAATAAGCCACGAAACCACGTTTTCGTAGCGCGCTCAGTGTAAAAAGTTTATTTCGTGCTACGAAAACACTGGTGATTTCGTAGCGTAAAAACCCGAATTTACAAATCATGCGCTACGAAATCAGGGATTTTCAGTTTTGCGTTTGAGATGTCACATCTGTCAAATACAGTTAAATTCCTCAGCATTAGGTGTCATCCACAAGTTCTCCTTCACGCATGCAACCATTCATTGTAATTATTAGGGGTCATTTTTCATCTATTAGGGGTCAGTTGTCATTGGTCCTTTCAAATTTGAAAACAGTTGGCCATTTTCGACTTCATTTGTCTCATGCAAGACAATCGTGCATGCATGCTTATGTTTTGAAGAAGAAATTAGTGGTGAGCGACACAGAACTGAAACAAATTCAAGCAAGGTTGTTCATTAAAATTCAGGTTATATCAATATTTTCAAAAATTTCTATCAAGTGAGTTTGAAATTCATTGCTGGTGGAAGCAGAATTGTTATCAAGTGAGGCTGAACTCATTTACCAAGCGAGCCAGTTCATTCAACAGGAAGCTCTGATTGCTAATTTTCTAATTTGTTGAAGACATAGGGTTTTTAGAGGGATTATCACAGATTTTTGAAGATACAAGGTTTTCAAGAAGAAAATGGCTAAAGAAAGAAGGATTCATAGGTCTGGTCATTGCCTAAGAACATAACCTGAAGCTGTAGAAGGCCTTACAAGAGACAATTTTGTTGAAGAAGCATTTAAGAAAGTAGGTTGCTGGAGGTTTTTTGAAAAACTTCAAGGAGGGCACACTCAAGTCACCAAAGAATTTTCCATAAACTTCATAGGATCAAACTCAAAGATTGGATTCCTCAATTTACCAATTTCCCCTCAAGTGATTTCAGCAGTTACAGAAATTCTGAGAGGAGAAGACAGGTGGTTTAAAAACTTCAATTTTGACATGGTATCCTGCAAAATATTTCTAAAACCAGAGTTTACAGAGGTTGACTTGAACAAAGCTGTGCCAAGAAGTTATGTCAAAGATACATTTTATAATCTTCTCTACAATATTCAAAGGTAATTCACCTGCGAAGGGAGATACCACAAGGTGTATTCCTATCATTTTAAACTCTTTCTTCATTTCATAGGGATGATATCTCTAGATTTACCTTTTTATCTTTTCAGAAGTTTGGCTAAGATGTCTGATAAGGTACAAATGAAAGTTGAGTCATGTGAAACCTCATTATTTCACCATGGCTTAGTCAAGTTAATAGTCTTACATGAGTTTCAGAAAGCAAACAGAGATTGGGCTGAATTCCTCTTTTTGAGTAGAATTGGGATTGAAGGAACGGGTGTTAGTCCTCAAGCTAAAGAAAAAACTCCATCAAAGATCACTGCCCCTGTAGAAACAAAGTCAAGAAGATTTGTTAAGATTAAGCCTCGGAAACAAGTTAAAGAACCAATGATAAGAACAAAATTGACTATCCAAGATACTCCTAAATCCGCACAGAAGAAAAAAAACTCTGGTTAAGGAGACAATTCTAGAACAGTCAACTAGTAAAATAGATCAAAAGAAGTTGAATAGGAGTCAAAGGTTAAAGGAAAAGGGTAAGGTTGTAGTTACAGAGGGGTCAAGAGGTAATTTGAATGATATACTTCAAGCTATTTACATTGAAGAGTCTCCCCTAGTACAATCAGACTTCATCAAACTGGATATAGGTGGCAGCAAATCAAAGAAATTGAAGACATCCAAAATGTTAGATTTCTAGGATGAAGTGGCAGAGTTTATCTTTAAGCCCAGAAAAACCTCAACTAGGCACTCCAAGAAGTTGAAACAGTCAGATATGGAGATAGATCAAATATGAGGTGAAAGTGCTAATGTTTTTTAAGAAACCACAAATACATAATTTTCAATGCCTGAAGAAGACAAAAACAGGGTTTTCAATATTTAGAAGGAAAAGAGCAGCTATGAAGATGTCAAATAAAAACTCAGATTTGAAAATAATGAGATTGATAAGTTGAAGAAAAAGGTGAGAGTGCATGCAGAAGAAAGGGAAAACTTTGAAAGGATGGAAGGACTGTGGGAGATGGATAAAAATCCAAACCCTGAATTAATTGATAGTCAAGCTCAATTCTTCATATGGACCCTACCTGCAATCAAAGAATACAAATTCATTAGGATGGTCAATACCAAGCTAAGGGCAAACAATATAAGGCTTAAGAGGAGAGTATAAGACCTGGAAATATAGCTAGCATAGTTTGAAGATTAGCCACATCTAAAATAAGTGCAAACAGTAAGTGTCATCCTTTAACAAATTTTTGAGGTTATGTGGTAATATCTCATTTTTGGAGTTGTTTAAAGTTGATGTTTATGGGTTATGAAAGTTGATATACACCTGGAAATATAGTATTAAAGGGTTGAAAACTAAAATTTTGGAAGGAAGCTGTGAAAAGTGAAGACTCAGCAGTTTCGTAGTGCGCTACGAAACTGCTGAAGGTGACACACAACAGTTTCATAGCGCGCTACGAAATTGCTTTAGGATGCAGTTTGAAGAATTTTTGCAATTTTCAAAGGTGAAAAGGGTTTGGTTTTGAGCTTTGATGCTGGTGGGAGGTATATGTAGAATATAAATGAAGATCTAGGAGGTTTGGCACATAAAAATGGAGGTTTGAAGCATGATTTTAAAAGGAAAAGTCTGCACTACGAAAACAACAGACTCAACAGTTTTGTAGCGCAATAGTATTGAAAGGTTTTGCACCATTTTGGAGGTTCGGGATTTGCACAGATGGAAGGTTGAATTCAAATGAAGGTTATAAGACATTTTCCACATGTTTTGAGCACCAGTTCTTCAGCAGTTGGTTCAAATGGACAGAAATGAGACATTCAACTATTATACAGGGAACATGCTCCTATTTTGCAGGAATGGATAGGAAGCAGGTTGATGGGGTCTAACATCAAGAAGATAAACAAAATCATGGTAGAAGTCTAGAAGAGATAGCTGTCAAGCATAGTTTTTAATGATTAGATAAAGTTGTTAAAGGTTGTTAAGATATAATAAATAATGTTTTAGTCCTAGTTGTATTAGGACTGTAAGATAGACAGTTTACCTGTTAGTTTGTCAATGAAGTCTGTTTAGAAGTTGATAGGTGTCAAATTCGAATTTATTCTCAAATGTTTGGAGGAATCCAAGGATGTAATGACCACTCTATAAGAGGGAAGAAATTGAATTTCATAGGGTTGGAATTTTCATTGAACAAGCATACTTTTTGTGATATCAGAGAACTGTGTTTTTATCTTAATAAAGAGAGTTTTGTTTCATCACTCAGGATTCATAAAGGGTTATGGATGTTTGATTGTCTCATGATGTTTCTCTTTAAATTAATTGCAGTGGCATGAATGTATGTTACTTAGAATTCATTGAAGGTGCTCTAACTTCCTTCATATTTTCATGAACTGTGTTTATTCTCTGTCCTACTACTCTATTGATGCATCTAAACCCTGAAATTCCCTGAATTACATATGAAACTGATCTTTATGTTTTGTGAAAGCACATTTGAATCCATTTACCCAATAGATGTTTGTTGATTAGTAGTACAACCAATTATTCACTTTATTCAATTTATTCACAGAGTTAGCCATCTGCTCTTTATTTGCAAATCATTAACCTATTGAGAGAGCCCTCTCAGGTTGAGGAGGCTAAGCCTCAACTAAAATTTTGGTTTGAAATAGTTACTCAGGGTCTCCTTGACTAGCAGCCTATCAGGGTCTGATTTTGAGATAACAAAGTTTGCCTTGTTTATTTTTGCATTTCATAATTGATGAATAAATTGTAAAGGAGGACATGTAAAAATCCTGAAAACTAAGAATAAATCAATGCCTATGTGAAAAAAGACATATATAGGCTATAAAAATAATCTCTTGCAGGTGTGAATGGGTTAAATCACAAGAATGGGTCATCTTTGACCAAGTCAAACAGTGCAGTCTAGAGGGACAATGCAGTTCTAGAAGGAGGTGGTAATGTGAAAAGGGTTAAGTGATTCAAGGTGGTTTAGGGTTTGGCAAGACTCCTATATTATAAAAGAAAGAGGAGGGCAGCAATGAAAGGGTTGTTAAAGATTATCATTTCACAAGGAATTTTCTGCTAGACATCCCTTGTTGGGTAGTCCTGTTCAGGAATCCCACCTCCTTCCTTGAGTAGCTCTTGGAGGAGAATTGTACTAAACTTGTCCACTATCAGGATTGGGCCAAGCTTCACCTTACATTACAGCGCTGCTCATGTTGAGGGTTGAGCTGTCTTGTGAGCTGTAGCAAGTGGAAGACTAGATCTGCTTAGATCTAGATGATAGCCATTGCTCTTCTCAGTGAGTGTGTCTTTTAACTCCTAGAAGAGTTCATTTTCTAATTGCACTTCAGATATACATCTTGGCATTAGGAAAAATCATTCTCAGGAGCTACAATGATTTTCCTCTCCTTGGGACAGTGTTGTTTTCAAATCTACAGTTGCAAGGTGCTTTTCTTGCATTTTGGAGAAGAGATCTCTGGTGTTGGGATTATTCCTTCACTGTGGTGATCCATAGATTGGCCAACCAATATATGTTCTATTTCATATTTGATGTTCTACATGTACATGATTCAGTGATTTTCTGAATCATTCTGCAGATCTGTATTCTTAGATCTCAGATCTACTTCCGGTGCTTCATGTTTTGAGCAAATCCCCAAGGGGAATGTATAGATCGGCATTTCTTGTACATGGATCTGTATTGGATCTATATTTTTATGTATATAAATGATATAGATCTTAAGAATCAATAAAATTCTGCTTCAGCCCTAAAAATAACGTTGTCATGGTTATGCAGTCTTTGTCATGGTTGTAGCACCTCATTTATGAGGATTTCTCCTATATTCTTTCATTCTTCTTCTGTAAAATTTATGATATATGCCTCTGATATTATTTTTCAATTTTCAGACCTTATTTCAGTCATACCCTTCAGAAAATCACGCTCACATGCTTCAGTAAAATTTTTGCATACTTCTAGTCATGGGAAATGGTTTTCTAGCCTAGTTAGGAAATAAGGAACTGTTTAACATAGCAAAAATTATTTTTTTTTACTGAAATTCGACATGGGAGTCCCTAATAACCCTAGCTATCAGATAAAACTTCTTTCCCATCATATTTTTATACATATCTTTGAATACACTCGTGTTAGGGCCTAAATCATCACTTTTCCCCACCTTTTGGTCTATAAAACACTGTATTAGGTTGTTGTTGCATATTTAACTGAATTTTAAGTGTTTTTACATATATAAAAGACATATTTCTGTAGCTCCACATTGGTAATAACTCATATTATTCCCAATAGTGTAGCTGTTCCTAATTTGGAACATTACAGCAGGGCAGCAGAGGGCTTGGCTGCGTTGGCTCCACTTGGGGGAGTATTGTTACAACACTACTAACCATATGTCTATTGGTATGAATCCATTCTAGGCCCTATATGGGTATGATGCACTCTCATTTGTTGATGTTATGTTTGGGGCAAGTAAGGCTCCAAGAGAAAAGGAATGGATTCAGGAGAATGAAGACATACTTAGAGCCCTCAAGGACAAAATTGCTACAGCCCAAAACCAGAAAAAGACTTATGCAGACCATGGTTGGGTATAGAGACATTTTGAGATAGGATATCTAGTCTATCTATGCCTTCAGCCTTATAAACAGTCTACACTCAAGGAGAAGGGGGCTGAAAAGCTCAAACCACATTTATACGAGCCATATAAGGTGATCAGTTGTGTTGGTAAGGTAGCATATGAGCTGGAGCTTCCTAAGGGGAGCAAAATCCACAATATTTTCCATGTCTCTTGCCTCAAGAAGGCCATTGGGAGAGATATAGTTGCCAACATGGACCTCCCCCCCATTGATGATGAGGGCCACCTAATTTTGCAACCAGAAGCAATCTTAGACACAAGGGAGAGGCAGCTAAGACACATAGTGATCAAGTAATATCTGATTAGATGGAAGAATCTATTGGATGAGGATGCCACTTGGGAGGGAGAGAAGATATTGCAGTATCCTTCTTTACTGTTTCTTGAGGGCAAGAAACTTTTGAGCGGGGGGGACTGTAATATTCTCAATTAGCCATTGATAGTTGGAATATTATATTTTCTCCATTTTGCAGCTAGAAGAATAAATGAGATAGGGAGACCCTTAAATCTCTATAATAGCAATAAAAAATCCCAATGTGAAAGGGGATCAGAATAAGAAGGAAAATAAAGCCACCTTGGTGTGAAAGGGAGGCAATGTAGGTGGATTAGATCTAGTTTACCAAATCAACAGCGCTGCTACATGAGGAGGGAAACCAGTAAGGACAATGCAGTTTTGAAGGAGGAATATTTTCAAGGAAGTCACCTCATTAATGAGTGGGGCCAGGGGTGAGGAGGCTCATCAAGGATAAGAAGGAAGGGATAGCATCAAGGAAGGCATTCAATATTCATCTATTTTTGGTCTTTTGACTACTTTCATGCTTCAACTGTTTAGCTGTGGTTGCAACACCACGTTGAATCTTTAATTAAACTGAGGGGGGGGTGAATTAGTTCAATACATACATAAGCCTTTTCAAATTTTCACCAAACTTGTTTACAGCTTACTATGTGAACAGTCTTAAAATGTTGCAGCTAATATTAAATTAATGTGACACCATACTTATGTTGAGAGTAGCAAACAATTAAGCAGATTGAAAGAATCACATCAACACATAAGAAACACACATAGAGACAACAGATGTAAGTGGAAACCCGTAAAGGGAGAAAACCACATCTTATTATTGTTGTGATGCAAAGGCAAGATCCAACTCCCTCTCACCACTATTTTTCTGCAGGCACCAACCTACAGGAGGCTCCTACCTCAACTCTATAAGATACAACTTGCAAGGAAGCACCAACTCCCTTCAATTTTTTGCAGGCACCAACCTACAGGAGGCTCCAACCTCAGTCAGCTACAACTGACAACTATCAAGTTGCAACTTGATAGGGAAGATCCAACTTCCTCAATTTATCAAACTGAGTGTTTGCTGATTTACCTCAGATATCAGCTCTGTTCTGTAGCTTCTCTTTCTGCTCTTCTTTTCTTAATCTTCTCTGCCTCACACTTCTATATTCTGCCTTCTCTAGATTTACTCTCTCTAACCTCTTTTTTCATATCAAGATGATATTATTTATAAGGATTTTCTTGTGACTGTTAGCATTCCTCAATGAATTTGGAATGGACAGCCATGCCTCTTCGCTTTCTGCCTTTTCATTTCTTTCACTCGCTCATTCAGAAAATATAACAACAAGCATTAATTTCAATATTACAGTGGGAGCTTTGTTTTCCTCAGGAGACTTGCCAATGCATCGCAAACAATAAAAAATCAATTAAAAGCATTTACATTCAAATTACAATGATAATTCCAGCTCAACTCATTTAGTCTTTTGGCTTTTCTTTCACTGTGTTTTTCTTTTCTGTGACTGTGCTTTATCTCTTTTCAGCTCTGTTTGCTTTTCTATCCTCTGTTGTGGTGTAACTGCTGCATACATGTAACTGAGCTTTTTATACCAGCTGACTGTAAATCGGGCATTTTCTAACGCTTTTGTACTTAGCAAGTGTCTTGTTGATGTGGAACATTCCGCAAGCGGAACATACATACACCACAATTTTTTTATGTTCACAATCACCCTCCACCTTGGGCCGAAGCCTGTGGGTCCACAACCCACGCGGCATAATTTAATACAACCGCAAACACAACTTCAGCTCTTGGCTTAATTATAAGATGTTTTAATCATATAATCCGCCCTTTTAATACAACTTAACACACTCTCGGCGTAATAGAAAAAAAAATTTAATACATAAAATGCCCTTTCGGGCCCACCATCCGAGCTTGCATTGTCCTCCGATTGCGATTGATCGCAATCGCAACTCGAATACTCTCGATGCGATTGTGTATTATCTATTCGATGCGATTGACCACTCCTACTCCTATTGTGATTGATCACTCCTGCTCCGATTGCGATTGATCGCAATCGCAACTCGAATACTCCCGATGCGATTGTTGTATTATCTGTCCTATGCGATTGACCACTCCTGCTCTGATTGCGATTGATCACTCCTGCTCCGATTGCGATTGATCGCAATCGCAACTTGAATACTCCCGATGCAATTGAGTCTTTAACCTGGAACTCAACCATATATGAAACCTGATTTATAGACCCATCGGGTCCGGAACTTAATCGCAGTCGCAATTTCCTGTATGGATGTTCTGCTGCTTTGTTTTTCTTCGATGCGATTTGGTAAGGGGTCCCACCATATAATACTTTTGTTCTTTGAATCTCACGCTACATATGGCTATACATATGTATATATATATATATGCTTTAGTCCTTTGTATATATGCTTTAGTCCTTTGTATATAAAGAACAATATATACTTTGCCGCTGGAGTATACGATTCCCGGAATGAGATTTATATTATATATGCATTACATTGCCGCTCCAATCTTTAGTGTATCTTCCAATGGGGTAGGCGATTCTTGGAATTTATTTATATGTATATATAACGCCCGACTAGGTAATTCTCAGAATTAAGGTACATATATATATATCCACTGGTTTGGGAGATTCTAGGAATTTTATATATATCTTCTAGCTGGGGTAGCGATTCTCGGAATAACAGCTGTGTCTCTGCCTCTGTTGCTTCTGTCGCTTTGCCTCTGCCTTTACTGCTGTGATAACGGCTCTGCCTCTGCCTCTACCTCTGATAACGGTTCTACCTCTATATTCGCTTCCTCTACCTCTTCTTGTCTCCTTTGCTTCCTTCGTTTGCTTCTTTGCTGCATCCATTTCCTGTTTCTATCTTTGCTGCCTCCTTTGCCATCAATGACAACATTTCCAACAGTCTCGCCCTTTGGCATTGATGGCAATACACTTCCTCTGTTTGCCTGATAGGATCCTTTCTCCTGTTGCTTGCTATTCCTCCCCCTTTGACATCAATGGCAAGGGGTTCGAATTTTTAGTGAAGCTTATATTCTCTGATGCTGTGTTTTTATCCTTTTTCAACATTTCATGCATTTCCGGGTTAAATTTCCTGACTTCGTACGCTACTGCTCCAAACTTTGGATTTGATACATGTTGGGTTCACTATTCTTCCGTGTTCAGTTCACGTCAGTTTCACCATTCTTCTTCTACACCACTAACCCATTTTCCTTTTTATTGATTCTTTTATGCTGACTGTATTATTGCCATAATCCCTTTGATCCTGAGGACCTGTCTTCATGCTTCCCTTGCTGGTTGATCTTTCCCTGAGAATGATATTTTCGTTTCTGTTCTCCCCCTAAAACTGTGCTTTCTCTTCATATTAGAGAGTAGCATCTACAGATACTACCCCTAGTCTGTCTCTCAAATATTCAAATGTCTCTCTAGCAAGTGGTTTGGTAAATATATCTGCTGTCTGTTATTTTGTTGGTACATACTCCAGTTTTACTATCTTCTGAGCCACTTTTTCTCGGAGGAAATGATAATTGATTGGGATATGTTTAGTCTTTGAGTGAAGCACAGGATTTTTAGATATACTTATAGAACTTGTATTATCACATTTAATTGAGATAGGTTCATTAATGCTTACCGTCATGTCTTGAAGAGTCTGCTTCATCCACATAACTTGTGTACAACATGCTGTTGCTGCTATATATTCTGCTTCTGCTATAGACAGAGAGATAGATGTTTGTTTTTTGCTTAACCATGCCACCAGAATTTCTCCTAGATAGAAAGCACCTCCACTTGTGCTTTTCCTGTCATTCACACAGCTGGCCCAATCTGCATCTATGTATGTTGTCAAGGTGAAGCTTTTGCCTTTAGGATACCAAAGTCCATACTGTGTTGTTCCTTGTAGATATCTTAATATTCTTTTTACTGCCAGAAGATGGTTTTGTTTAGGTGCTGCTTGATATCTAGCCACTAGTCCTACTGCTAGCATGATGTCTGGTCTTGATGTTGTCAAATACAACAAACTTCCTATCATGGATCTGTAGAGTTTTTGATCTATATCTGTAGACCCATCATTAGCACACAGCTTGCATCCCGTGATCATGGAAGTTGTCACAGGTTTGCAGTCCTCCATTTTGAATTTTTTCAGCATTTATTTTAAGTATTTTTCCTGAGAGATGAATGTGCTTGTGTTCTTTTGCTGAATTTGAAGTCCTAAGTAGAAACTGAGTTCTCCAATCATGGACATCTCAAACTCTGATTTCATCTCCTCAGCAAACCCTTTTGCAAGTTCATCTCTTTTGCTTCCAAACATAATGTCATCGACATATACTACAATAATCAACAGTTCATTTTCATGGGATTTTATGTATAGATTGTTGTCTACTCCACCTCTTTTAAAACCTTGTTTTTGAAAATATTTATCTAGTCTTGAGTACCAAGCACGAGGAGCCTGTTTCAGTCCATAAAGAGCCTTATTCAGTCTGCATACATAGTCTTTTTTGTCTGTTAATGAGAAGCCTTTTGGTTGTTCCATGTATAATTCTTCTTCTAAGTCTCCATTCAGAAATGCAGATTTACATCCATTTGATATACCTTGAAGTTTTGGTAGCAAGCAAAGGCCAGAAACATTCTGATGGCTTCCATTCTGGCTACAGGGGAAAAATTTTCATCATAATCAAGTCCTTCGATTTGTGAATATCCTTTACAGACCAGTCTAGCTTTATTCCTGATTACTTGTCCTTGCTCATTCATTTTGTTTTTGAATACCCATTTTGAACCAATGATATTTTTCTCAATTGGTCTAGGAACTAGTTCCCAGGTATTGTTCTTCTCAATTTGGTCCAATTCTTCATTCATTGCTTTTACCCAAGACTTGTCCTTACTGGCTTCTTCAAATTTCTTTGGCTCTATTTGTGACAACATGGATATGTATACCTCTTTAGTTTGTTCTGTTAGCCGCCTTCTTGTCTAGACCCCTGCTTTCTTGTCTCCTATGATTTGATCTTCGGGATGATTCTTCTGAGTGTATCTTGAGGGGGCTTTCGAGCTCAGCCCTGCATCTTCTGTTGTCTTGCTTGTTTCATCATCATTCTGGTCTTCTTCTTCATGGTTTTATGATGGACTGCAGCAGTCTGTATCTCTTGTATTGTTTGGAATTTATTCATCAAATCTCACATCAATACTTTCAACTATTTTCCGAAGAGTCTTGTTCCAGCACCTATACCCTTTACTTTTGGAAGCATATCCTACAAATATCCCTTCATCTGCTCTTGCATCAAATTTTCCAATATTTTCATCATTATTATTTTTGTAATACTTGCTTCCAAAGATTCTAAAATGTTTGATTGATGCTGGTTTCCCATGACATAGTTCATAGGGAGTCTTGTCACTGCTTGGCCTTAAGTGAGCTTTATTAAGGATATGCACCGTTGTGTGTACTGATTCTGCCCAGAAGGTTTGAGGAATATTCCTTTCATGCATCATGGCTCTGGCTATTTGCTATACAGACCTGTTTTGTCTCTCTGCTACTACATTTTTTAGAGGTGTTCCTACAATAGTAAATTGTTGCTTTATCCCATGTTCATTACATAGGTCAGCAAAGTCATAATCTGTGAATTCACCTCCTCTGTCTGATTTGATGCATTTCAGCTTGCATCCTGTTTTATTTTTTGCTAATGCTTTGAAGATCTTAAATTTTTCCAGAGCTTCTGATTTATTCTTGAGAAAAGCAACCCATGTCTTTCTGGAGAAATCATATATTATCAACATAAAGTATGATTCACCACTTGGTGTTTTTGTTCTTGCAGGTCCACACAGGTCCATGTGCACAAGTTGTAGTGGTATTCTTGTTGATAATTCATCTTTAGCCTTAAAGGATGTGCGGGTCTGTTTTCCTAATTGACATGGCTTGCATATGGTATTAGAAGGCCTCTTTATTTCTGGCATGTCTCTGACAGCTTTCTTCTTGCTTAGTCTGATGATGTGATCAAAGCTGAGATGTCCCAATCTTTTATGCCATAACCATGACTCTTCTAGTTTGCTAAGATGACATGCTTCATCTTCCTCTTTCACAATGTAAACATTACTCTCTGTTCGAACTCCTTTGAGTAGAGTCTTACCTGTGGTGCTTGATCTGACTTCACAATCTTGTGCTCTAAAAAGAACTTCACAGCCTTTGTCACACATCTGACTAACACTTAGTAAATTTGCTTTCAGCCCATCTACAAATAGTACATCTTGGGCCTTTCCTATGCCATTTTCTATGCTGACTGAGCCTTTTCCCTTGATCTTACCTGATTTATCATTTCCAAAAGTAACATTGCCAGATTTGTTTTCATCAAGAGTTATAAACTTGCTTTTGTCTCCAGTCATGTGTTTTGAGCAGCCACTATCCAAGTACCACTGAATTTTCAGGTCTTGAGCAGTTAGAGCTAAGTCACATTTATTCACTTTCTTTATCCACTGGAGGCCTCCTTTTGTTTGGTATCTTTTGTGTGGTGGTGAACTACATCTTCTTAGAGGACATTTGGAAGGTATATGTCCAACTTGATTGCATACACAACATTTGATCATAATTTTTGTAGAATTATGAGTATGAGCAGAATTTCTTTGATTCATAAACCTTCTTGAGGTGTTAAACATCAATATTTGTCCATACTTTCTACACTCAATGATTTTATGGCCAAGTTCCTTACAATAAAAATAGTAACCATAGAAACTATTTGCATACCTAATGTAAGGATGTCTCTTCCATTTGTTTGTTTGAGGCAGTATCTTCAAAGTTTGCATCGTTTTCTGGTTTGAATTACTCCTTCTTGCAAGAGAATATGCTACAATGTGTCCTAGCTTGTGGCAGACATAAAAAGTGGCATTCTTCATAGGAGGGAAGAATCTCCTTTGATGGCTTCCAAATTTTACATACTCAGGGATCTTAGTATTTATTACTTTCTTTGCTACTAGTGGTTTCTTCTGATCTCTGTCTTCCTTATTACAGGTTTCTTCTTTTGTAGGAATTGTTTGAGCTGCTTCATCATTCTTCTTTGCTTTTACAAAAATAATCTCTCTGTCAACCTTTTCTTTGCTTTTACTTGATTCTCCTTCATATCCTATTCCAGTTTTTATCATAGGAGATCTTTGAGCACCCATAATTTCATTTAACTTACTGGAGCTTGTTGTTTGAGAAGAGTTTATAACCACTTTCCTTTGAGCATTTTCTAATTTCTTTCTGAGACATACTAATTCTTCTTCCAACGTTTCTTGTTCCTGAGTTTTTTCTTTGATTTTCTTAAGTAATATGTATTCTATCTTCTTGGCTTCTTCAAGCTCTATCTTTAGCTGCATCAGGACTTCTGAATTCTGTTCTTCTCATACATACTTGAGGAGAATGTCCTTTTGTTTTCTGCATTTCAGTTTGAGTCTATCAATCTCTTCCAGAGCACTTCTTAGCTCCCCCTCAAGGTCGACTTCACCTTCTTCTTCTCCATCTTCTAGAAGGAGACCTTCAAGATCTTATATAGCCATCAATAAAAATTCAGAGGTTCCATCTTCACTTGAGAGTTCATTTGAATCTTCAGATGTACTGCTGTCTTGTTGAGCATAGAAGGATTTTCTGCTGAACTTATTTTCTTTCTGCCAGTTCTTTGATTTATTTTTCTCCGACTCTTGAGCCTGATTTCTTACTTTCTTGTGAGGACACTTAGCAGCATAGTGTCCAACTCTTCCACAGTTAAAGCATTTGAAGGGGAGTTTACCTTTTTATTTACCTGAGCCTCTATCCAATTTCTTGACAAACTTTGCCTCTTCTTCATCCGAGAAAGAGCATATGTCTCCCTCTTCTTCTTTCTTCTTTTCTGTTTTAAAGGCTTCTTCCCTCGTACTTGGCTTCTTCCGTGGGAGCCTCATTTCATAGGCTGTTGGATTTCCAAGTAACTGGTTCATGGTCAAGGTCTCCTAATCAGCTGTTTCTTCTATTGCAGACACCTTTGGATTAAACCTGGATGGAAGATATCTTAGAATATTTTGCACAATTATAATTTATGGCATTTTTTCTCCAAGAGCTTTCATATTGTTAATAATTTCTACAGCTTTTAGGAAGAAACTGAAAATGTCTTCATCATCATTCATTTTTAAGTTCTCAAACTGGGCCCTATAGACTTGAAGTTTGGCAGTATTTACTTTCTTGTCTCCCTCATGTATGTTCTCAAGAGTATCCCATATTTCTTTGGCAGAGCCTTTGTGCATTACTTTAATAAACTCTGCTTCACATAATGCATTCAAGATGGCATTCATGGCTTTTGCGTTAGCCACAAAATCTTGTTTTTTTTCTTTTTCTGTGTCATTTTCCTTTAAGGCATATCCAAATTCCACAGCAGCCCAGACTTCTATTCCTAGAGACATTATGGATGTCCTCATTCTGATTTTCCAGAAAGCATAATTTTCACCAGTGAAAAAAGGGGCTTTATTGGTTGAGCATCCTTCTTTACTCGCCATCTTGGGAACCTAGGATCTCCTTTCAGTTTTTAGACTGGTACAAAGAAACCCGCTCTGATACCAATTGTTGAATCTTTAATTAAAATGAGAGGGGGGGGGGGTGAATAAGTTTAATACATACATAAGCCTTTTCAAGTTTTCACCAAACTTATTTACAGCTTACTATGTGAAAAGTCTTAAAATGTTGCAACTAATATTAAATTAATGTGACACCATACTTATGTTGAGAGCAGCAAACAATTAAGCAGATTGAAAGAATCACATCAACACATAAGAAACACACATAGAGACATTAGATGTAAGTGGAAACCCATAAAGGGAGAAAACCACATCTTATTATTGCTGTGATGCAAAGGCAAGCTCCAACTCCCTCTCACCACTATTTTTCTGCAGGCACCAACCTACAGGAGGCTCCTACCTCAACTTTGCAAGCTACAACTTGCAAGGAAGCACCAACTCCCTTCAATTTTCTGCAGGCATCAACCTACAGGAGGCTCCAACCTCAGTCAGCTACAACTGACAGCTATCAAGATACAACTTGATAGGGAAGCTCCAACTTCCTCAATTTATCAAACTGAGTGTTTTCTGATTTACCTCAGATATCAGCTTTGTTCTGTAGCTTCTCTTTCTACTCTTCTTTTCTTAATCTTCTCTGCCTCACACTTCTATATTCTGCCTTCTCTAGATTTACTCTCTCTAACCTCCTTTTGCATATCAAGATGATATTATTTATAAGGATTTTCTTGTGACTGTTAGCATTCCTCAATGAAATTGGAATGGACAGCCATGCCTCTTTGCTTTCTTCCTTTTCATTTATTTCACTCGCTCATTCAGAAAATATAGCAACAAGCATTAATTTCAATATTACAGTGGGAGCTTTGTTTTCCTCAGGAGACTTGCCAATGCATCACAAACAATAAAAAATCGATTAAAAGCATTTAAATTCAATTTACAATGAGAATTCCAACTCAACTCATTTAGTCTTTTGTCATTTCTTTGACTGTGTTTGTCTTTTCTGTGACTGTGCTTTATCTCTTTTAAGCTCTGTTTGCTTTTCTGTCCTTTGTTGTGGTGTAACTGCTGCATACATGTAACTGAGCTTTTTATACCAGCTGACTGTAAATCGGGCATTTTCTAATGCTTTTGTATTTAGCAAGTGTCTTGTTGATGTGGAATGTTCCACAAGCGGAAGATACATACACCACAATTATTTTATGTTCACAATCGCCCTCCACCTTGGGCCGAAGCCCATGGGTCCATAGCCCACGCGGCATAATTTAATACAACCGCAAACAAAAATTCGACTCTTGGATTAGTTATAATATGTTTTAATCATATAATCTACCCTTTTAATACAACTTAACACACTCTCGGCGTAATAGAAAAAAAAAACTGTTTAATACATCAAATGCCCTTTCGGGCCCACCATCCGAGCTTGCATTGTCCTCCGATTGCGATTGATCGCAATCGCAACTCGAATACTCTCGATGTGATTGTTTATTATCTGTCCGATGCAATTGACCACTCCTGCTCTGATTGCGATTGATCACTCCTGCTCCGATTGCGATTGATCGCAATCGCAACTCGAATACTCCCAATGCGATCACTAGAAAATTTGGCGGAAATTCCGACGGCCAATTCATCGCTATTCCGACACATAGTCATCGCAAGAGAGACAGTTCGAGGGAGGGAAAAACGTGGTTTACCATACCATCGTATTTTTGACGCAATTAAAAAGTGTCGCACTATCGACACTTTTTCCGTCGCTTCCAAACAAGCGTCACTCTTCCGACGTTTCCCAATCCGTCGCTCTTCTGACCTTTGTAAACTATCGCACTTCCGACGAAATGTGGTCCGATGTTTTGAACGTCGCTCTTCCGATGTCCGTAAACTGTCACAATTACGACAAAATGTGGTCCAACGTTTTGAACGTCGCTCTTCCGACGTTTGTAAACTGTCGCAATTCAGATGGAATGTGGTCCGACATTTTGGACGTCGCTCTTCCGACGTTTGCAAACTGTCATAGTGTCGACGAAATGTGGTCCGACGTTTTGAACATCGCTCGTCCGACGTTTTTATACTGTCGCTCTTCCGACGTTTCTAATCTGTCGCAATTCCGACGCTTACAAGGCGTCGTTATAGCAACGACAGGTTCAATTTAAAAAAAAAAATGAAACTTTAAAAGAGGAAAAACGTTGTTTTGAATATATTATATGAAGTAAAATATTCCATGAAGTCATTACATTTTCACATCTGAAGATTGGAACCCAAATATCCATCCAGAAAAGTGGAAGTCCCACCCCAGACAATGATAGAAAAATACCCCATGTCACATACGGGGACATGATATAAAACCCAGTAACGGTCCACATGGAGATTATCGACAATCTGAGAAAGCATCCAAATATGCCCGAGGCATCTATAAGAAAGTGAAATAGCACTATGTAGAATAGTAAAGCAACAGATAGAGTACCGACGTCCATTGTTCCAAATACAAATTAAAGTACCCAAAATCCTTGAACAGAGAAAAACGCTAATCATGTGAGGAGTGTGATATGTCCAAAATATAAAAAGACCACCAAACCATATCAATAAACCAGCAACATAGACCAGAATAGCTAGTTTTGAAGGTAGAGTGATAAAAAGTAATCATTTTTTTTCACAAGAGAAAAAACAATGTTTTGAATATATTATATGAAGTAAAACAGTCCATGAAGTCATTACATTTTCACATCTGAAGATTGGAACCCAAATATCCATCCAGAAAAGTGGAAGTCCCACCCCAGACAGTGATAGAAAAATACCCCATGTCACATATAGGGACTTGATATAAAACCCAGTAACGGTCCACATGGAGATTATCGAAAAATCTGAGAAAGCATCCAAATATTCCCGAGGCATCTATAATAAAGTGAAATAGCAGTATGTAGAATAGTAAAACAACAGATAGAGTATCGACGTCCATTGTTCCAAATACAAATTAAAGTACCCAAAATCCTTGAACAGAGAAAAACGCTAATCATGTGAGAAGTGTGATATGCTGGAGGTAGGCCCTATATCTTGGCTTGCTGCTATCCTATTTAGTAATTCTATGTTGATTATTTCGTTTCACTGATACTCTTTAACTGCTCTGATACTCTTTGACCTTTGTTCATCCTTGTATCCTTTTTATCATGATATACTGTGGTAAATAGGCAAAAATTTATGTAAGGATATTTTTTTACAAAATTTCCATCATTTCTTCCCACCATTGAACTTCTCGCACTCTGGTCCTTTGCAACTTTCTTAGTGTTTCATTAGCCTCGGTATATCTGAAGAAATTAGGCTGATTTGGGAACAAATGATTTACTTCATGCTCAAGATAAAATAAATTCTCCAATCTGTCATGAAGGTTTTTCCCTGTAGGCAATGCTGCTGTTGAAGAACTGGTTGAAGAACTAGCTTGATTATCAGCATATTTGTCCAATTTTTCAACATAACTATCAAGGTAGATTAGCTTATCTTCTCCAACTATAGGACTGGGCAATCCTCTATTTAACAAAATATTCAATCTTTCTCTAAAGGCAATGATTTCTTCTTGCATATCTGAGCACCTTCATTCTAAATTCTGTACCAGAGTTCTTTTAGTAAAAACTCTCTTTATTTCCAGAATTGTTCCGGTCCTGTCCTGAATACCAATTTCTGCAAGTTGATTCTTAGTCTGAGTAGTCAAAAAATGTATAAGTCTATTGGCCTCTTCTGGCATATTTCCCAACTCTTGTCTTGATCTCTCAATCTCATCCAGAGCCAATTTAACTAAGTTATTATGTTCATCCATTATTTGAATTGAGGACCAAACATACTTTATTGATTGAATGATATTATCCCAAAGAATTTCATTTATTTCTTTTAAAGGTTTCTCCAATGTGAGATCCTTTTCCAATGCTTTGACTGTTTTTTCTAATTTGTTCACTTATCTTGTTTTATCAGCAACACTCATTTTTGAAAGATCATATTTATGTTCTAGAGTGGCCAATTGTTCCTTTGTTTTGTGAAGCTCTATGGCCTAAAGTTTCATATCTTCCATTGACTTTGTTAATTCATCAGTGTTCAAATTTGCAGTGTTGCTCTGTGACAATTCTGCTGGCTGACCTGTTGTTGCTGTACCTGTCACTACTCCTGCTGTAGATACTAGAATATTTGCCTGCTTATCTTTTAATGCATTCTCAAGCTCTTTTTTAGTTGCAGTAAGTTGCTCATTCAATTTTAAGAGAAAATCCATTAGTTCTTCCTCGGAATTTTGTTTGATGATTTCTGCAGTCTGTGGATGTCTTGAGGCCGGTAACTTTAATTGTTTTCTCAGAGCTGCAATATCATCATCTTTTCTCTTGATCAAAGCTTCAATACCTTTCATATCTTTAGGATTATGACCCAAACCAATGATTATTTCCTCTAAAGTTTTGATTCTATTATCCTTAGCCTGGGAGGAGGATTTTTCAAGCTGCAACTGTGTATTAGTATTATCCAAAGAATCCTGCAAATTATGGGTCATCATTGATTTATCCGTTAGAGTAGAATAAATCATCTCACCTGTTTGCTTGTGTAGCTAAATTTGATCTAAAGGATGGATATCCTTTGCTAAGACTTCAAAATTAGTCCTAATGTAATCTGCAGCTGTTTGAGGCTGCTGCACCTTGGGCTTGAAATGGCTCATTAAAATCTTACCTGTTGGATGTCATAAGCTGACATCAATCTTTCTTGACTTTTCGGAGCCATCTTCAAATATTGGTTGTATACTTGAAGTCTAAGTGGATCGTTCCTAGCCTTTATATTGATGAATGTTCTTTTGATGACCGAGGCAGTTTTTACTGGACGTTTGAAAGAAGATATTTCTGCACTTTTTTGCCTCTGTATTTCCTATTTTTGAAAATTAGTGGATGTCCCACTACCTGTACCTGTTTTCTGACTGTCTTCTCTTCCCTGGCTGTCAGGGATTTCCTGAAATGATTCATCTTCTGGAAGGGGAGTTAATTTCTGCCTTTTAACATCTTGTTGTTCAGAAGAGCCACCAATAGGAGTAGTTGTTTCAACCTCTCTCTTTTTTCCCTTTTCTATATTCAGAGGAGTTTGTAAAATAGAAATTTCTGGCTCACTGATCTGAGTAGGAGGAATTTGTCCTTGACCTTGTTCTTTAGAAGCCTCTGGTTGCTCTGTCATTATGAATTTTTCAATTATTTGTATATCAGGCTCCTTTTATTTTCCTTTAGATTCTACTGCTACTGTACTAATCTCCTACAAATTTTGTTGTAAAGTCCTGGCTAAAGAAGATCCCTGCACCTGTCCAAAAGATTCTAGGTCAAGTATATTTTCAAGATCTTTCATTACATTTTCAACATTGACCTACTCACTATCTTTTTCAACCAATGTCCCTTCTGTCCATTCATCCATATTAGCATATTGTTCTATTTCTGGGATTCTTTGATGGATGTATGGTGACAGTTTATTTTTCATTCTTTTATCACAGATAAAGTTGTTTGGATCATAAGGCACCCAGTAGAAACTCTTTTTTAGTCTGAGATAGTCTTCTAAAATCCTTTCAGCTTCCTTTCCAGCTTCCCTAGAGTTACAAATGAAGGGACCTAATTGGCTCTTGATCCCGAGTTGAGCCTTTTTCTTTGCATTGAAAAAATGAATTATATCTGAATTATTCATCTTCCTGAAATATTCTAATGCAAAGAGTCTCATTGGTACATACTTGGGCAGTTTGAATGGGAATAATTCACATCCATATATCCTGATCTCTGTGTAGTTTTGATATAGGTACCAGTCACCTATCTTTTACTGCTTTGAGAGCTCAAGGATTTTCTTAATTTCATTGTTAATTCTAGGAGGAGAGACTCCTATCAACAATGTAGTTGCAGGATGAACAAAAAGGTCGACAAACTCATTATAGGAATAAGGATAATCAAAGGAATTGTGAGTAATGGAAGACCAAAAGATGACTGACCTAGGATTCCCTTTGGCATCAAGTTTCTTAACATAAAAAGGGAAATTTTCTGACTGAAAGTAAATCATGAGATGATATATGACAGAAGAATACTTAAATACTCTCTCATTCTCAAATCTCATGAACTGATTATGGATTTTGTCAGCAATATAAGATGCAAAATCGTACTTGATAGTAGGAGGCTGTCTAGGGGTAAAAATGGATAACAATACTAGGGTTAACTGATCAACATACTCACTAGTATTGAAGCCCATTATGGAATATATCATGTTTAAAATAAGTCTACCCTCATCAGTAAAGAAAGTATAACCATAAGGGGGAGGGTTTTTAGGTTGATGCTTTGGTAACATGAAGGTTTGGCATAGGCGGTTTAACTCTTCATGGGATAACTTAGTAGATTTCTCAAGTAATTCAGCCATGGACAAGGGAGTGAGAGCTTGACCAGGTTGGAATTGTAGCATTTCATTTATGGACTGAGCAGTTATTTGGAAAAGGACATTTTGACTTGGGGATAAAACTGCTCGTTGGTTGGGATCATAATTTTCGTAGCAATAATGGATTAACTCAGGAAAAATATGGACTGAGGGGAGAAGGTACATAGGAAGATTTGATTCCCAAAGTCCAAAGATGTCAGAACCATTCAAATAATTGTCTTTGCAGTGGAAAAATATTCGAAGAGGATTCTCACTGAGAAGCAAGTCCTTAATTTGAAAATCCATATCGGCTAAAGGAAAATAATCCAAGTCCTTGTGAGGGGCATTGATGGGCACGACATTCAGAGCTACAGGAACTTCCATTTCTGGTTCTTGTGGATTCAGAAATGGAATTTCGGGGTTTTTGTGGAAAAGGGTCACAATTACTAGTTTTGGGAATATAATTGTAGTTCTGGGAACGAAAAAGACCAAACTGAACTTCTTTTCATACCTTAGTGCAGAATTAAAACTAAAGACATGATTTTTTACAGAGTTTAGCAGGAAATTGGAATAAATACCTGTTTACGGGAAATGAAACGTGTTTAAATAGGCGCTGGTTATGACAGAAGAACCCTGAAATACTCGGCTTCAATTCTCTTCAGCAAGGTAACGGTCAGCAAGCGTTAACAGTTGGTTTTTGAATTTTGTTGCATGGAAGACTGGCTAGCGCACGGAACAATGAAAATGACGCAGATGCAATTTGTTTTATTTACAAATTCAAAAGGGTGGTGGGTTTTGATTGATGACGTCAGCATGTACGATGGTTTCATCACAGAGGGATAGGAGCGGATTTTTTTTGGGCCGCTCGCACAGTGGAAATCCGGACCCGAAAAATATTAGGGCGAATTTGATAAGAAATTCGCGTCACATGTCTCCCTCCATACTCTAGCCCAAATTCAGACCCGAAAAATATTAGGGCGGAATTCATTTGGTTTTCGCGTCACAAAATTGGCCGACGTCAGCAGGCTATTTTGGAACGCGAATTTGGTTTGAATTATGGTTTATCGCCGTTTGAAGTCCGGTGGGCTCGACTTAAGAACAATTTTGTTTGATCCCATCTTATAAAATTTGTGTTGGTTTTCTTTCATAATACACATATTTATAATAAATCATGGGAATACCACACTAAACATGTGGAAAAGTTATATAAATGATTGAGAACAATCATTTTTATGTAAAAATATCCAAATGTGCTTTTTGGAAATAAGAATTTGAGTATTTGGTTCATATTGTTTTAAAGGAAGGAGTGAAGTTGGAGCCTCAAAAGATGCAAGCTATTACAAAATGACCTATTCCTAAGAAAATCAAGGTTCTTAGAAGATTTTTTAGACTTACATGATATTATTGATCATTTGTTAAAAATTATGCATGCATTTCAAGTCCACTCACATATCTCTTGAAGAAAATATCATTTATATGGAATGATGAGGCTACTTTGGCATTCTCTCTTTTAATGGATGCCATGTCTTCTACACCAACATCGGTTGCACCTAATTTTGGTAAAACATTCATAGTAGAGTGTGAGGCACTAGGACAAGGAATTTACGTAACATTAACACAATAAAGGATATCATTGGCTTTTAAAAGCAAGGAATTCAAAGAAAATATTTGGTGAAATCTACGTATGAAAAATAAATGGAAGCAATATTACATGTAATAAAAAATGGGGATAGTATATCACTGGGAGGTACTTTAAAGTCAAGATATATCATGATAGCATAAAGTATTTTTTGAAGCTATGGATTTCATTGGAAGATTAACAAAAATGAGGAGAAAAAATGCAAATTTTTAATTTTGAGATAATCTACAAAAAGGGTAAGGAAAATTTAGTACATGATGCTCTTTCTAAAATAGAAGAGGCCTCAAATTTATATCCAATTAAATTTTCTATTCCTAGGTGGCTAGAAGAAGCTTGCCATAATGGAAAAATGACAATAGTACTAAACAAAAACTAAAATTTATAAAGGATGGGATGAACTCTATGGAGCATTGGGAGTGAAAGAGAGATATACTTTGGTGCAAATGTAGGATATTTTTATGCACGCAAGCATATTTGAATAAACAAATATTAAGGGAGTCCCATGTCTCTCTGATGGTAGGACGCAGGGTTCCTTAAAACATCTCAAAGGATCAAAAAATATATTATTGGAAGGAATGAAGAAAGATATTCAAAATTTTGTAAGAGAAGGTCAGGTTTGCATAATAAATAAAAGAGAGATAGTAAAATCTCTAGGGTTACTTCAACCATTCCACATACATATTCAAAGACTAGAAGATATATCAATAGACTTTATTACAGGGTTAGTAAAATATAAAGGTAAGTATTACATTTTTGTGGTCATTTATATAGACAAATTTTGTAGATTATTTTTGTAGAGCTCAAAGTACATAAACAACAAGCCAAGTGGAAAAAGTGTCTGTGAAAGAAATTCATAGTCTTCATTGTTTTCCTAAAGTAATAGTAACAAGAAACTTTTGGAAATAATTATTTAATATGAGTGGAGAAACACTAGCTGCCATGAGTTCTACATATCAAACACAATCAAATGGTCAAACAAAAATAGTTAACAAATGTTTTTAAGGTTATCTACAATTTTACTCTTTAGAAAAGAAATCTTAATGGATGAAGTGGGTTCCTCAAGGAAGAATGGTAATATGATACTATCATACTACCTATCACACATCTACTAAAATTTCCCCATTTAAGGCCCTTTATGGATATCCAACTCCTAGTATCTCATACTTTTTGCAAGATAAGTCCAAAGTATAGGAAATAGAGTCACATATCTAAAATACTAAAGAAACTTTAAAAATTATTATGGAAAACCTTCAAATGACATGAAACATGATAAAACAACAAGGGGAACAACATTGAAGTGAAAGATAATTTGAGGAGGGTAATTGGGTATTTTTTAGATTATAGCATTATAAGCAATCTTCATTCAAGAAAAAGAAGAATAAAGATTAGCTCAAAAATGAAATGTGGAAAAAGTTGAAGTCGGGATTAAATCGGCAAGGGTCCAAAAGTTGAAATACTCGATAAAGTCGGGAGTTTTTTGAAAAAGTCGGCAAAAAGTCGGCAAAACTAAAAAAATACAAAAATATTCATTTTTGGAAAAAATCTTGATTTTTTCAAAAAAAATTAAAAAATTATTAAAGAAACTACCTTACTCAAGATTTTTTCGAAAAAGTCGGCAAAAATTCAGGACTTCGAGGATAAAATCGCGACTTTTTCAAGGATGAAAAATTCAGCAAAAAGTCGGCCAATAAAGTTGGCTCCGGGAAAAATTCGGGATTTTTTCAAAAAGTCGAGACTTTTTGCCGACTTTTTCCACACTGCAAAACTGTTATGGCCCTAAATAATTATTCATAGGATTGCACAAGTGGTATAGAAGTTATATTTTACTTCTTCTTGCATTCATAAGGTTTTTCATGTATCTTGCCTAAAAAAGGTTTTGGGAAAAAATATGCCAATGTAAATAGAACTTCCAAAATTAGATGAAGAATGAAAGTTTATTCTTGAACCATAAAAAGTTATACATAACCATTCTGTATCTCTTTGACATATAACCATTATGAAGTACCTAATCAAGTGGAAGAATATTCCTCTAGAAGAAGGTACATGGTAAAATGATCAATTCACGATGAAATACCCACGGCTAAAGGGTTCGTTTGAAGTTTTGACAAAGGTTTTGTTATATGTTTTATATAACGCGCGGGGGAATATTTTTATTATTTGTTAAGGTACCACACAGTGATAAAATTTGAAGGGCAGGTCTGAATTTCAATTAGAAGGGCATATATCTATGTCGCCCTTCCATAATGAAAAGCTTTAAAAAAAAAACTTTTCAATTGACCAGAATAAATTATTTTTACATTTCATTTTCAGAAAGACAAAACCATCAATCTTTATATTAATAAAAGACTGTTACATATACAACAATGAAGAAGGTTCCATATTTCATTGCTTAAATATCTCATTGGCAATGTCAACATAAGTCTTGAAGACACTATTATAAGAGTTTGGATACATACCACCGGGATATAGGAGATTCTTATGTGTCAGATTGTGTAATGCAATTTTGACTTTGTCTCACAAGGAGCAGCAACATGGAGGTCTGGATTTTTATTATAGAAATTTTTTACTATTATTTGAAACGTTGTTTATAGATATGAATACAACAATGAAATTATGAGCATGGTGGACAATTATTCAAGCTCATGATGCCAAACCATGATGATGTAAGTTTGGAATTTAACATTTTTACATGTTAAAGACAAATAGTCAAAATCACTGACAACTTAGTATGCCATAATTAATAATCATTCCCTGTTCACTTTTGTTAATAGGTTTATGTCACACGATGATGCGGGGGCATTAGGCACTAGCCAGCAATGTAGGAGGTTTTTTCCACATGTTGTGGCTAGGAGGGTTCGAAAACATTTGAGTTGTAACAGCTAGGTGTCAATACCTCAGCTGACTGTATTACTTAGACTAGTTAGAGTTGTAGGAGTCGAACAGTTTCAGTTAGTTGAATTATTATAATTAGACCTTTTTATTTCTAGAACGGTCCTCTTAGAGGAACCGAAGAGCCATATGTTATGTATATAAATTGTAATTCCTCGTATGAATAAAATTAGAGAGGGAAGAGGAGAGTAGAGAGGGGATTTCTGCAATAAACCGCTATGTGTGAACAATTGTTTCCATTTAAATGATTTCCAAGCTTAGTTGCCATTGAATTATCTCGAACTGCTAATTGTGAAGAATTGTTTAACTGTGAGGCGATTGGGTACTGATAATTCCATTCTTCTGTCTTTGAATTCTCGTAAATTGTTGGATAACCCTATGAACTCACCCCACCCGAAGGCGAGGTCTGTGTAGAGAACCGGGGTCGTGAACACTGTTCAAATATAAAAATCCCGCTTAATAAAGAGACAAGATTGTTGTGCTTTCGGAACCTGACCCGAGGATTGGACATGAGTTAACAAACAAAAGGATAGCAGAACCAGACTTGCACCCGTGGTCAAGCCCTCTACCAAAACCACGAGCGGAATCACAAAAGTGGGTTGCCCATATCGCACCGCTTTTGCGGAGTAGGCGGTATTTCCTATTCGCGAGCGATTCCATAGGGAATGCGACACGTGGCAAAGTGACCCCGGAAAACAACCGTTTAACCCATGCCATCGCACGTTAAAGCCCGACGTTGGAAGCCGAGCGAAATTGCCAAGAGTCGTTGATTTGGAGAAGGGCCATCAGACGGTGGTCGCACGTTGAACTTGCCCGGAGGTTAACTAAGGTGTGCGGAGGATAGCCAGGTACGATACGAGTGTTTGATTGGTTATTGATATATATAGGTGGGGCCGGAGTATAAAGAAATTGTTTAATTAAACAATTGGCAGATAATTAGCATAAGTCTGGAGCGTGATTGTTGTAAGGCTGGGTGGTGAAATATAGAGCCGAAAGTTCATTACAAGTTATTTATTTAAAAAGAAATGTGGAGTATAAATACAAAGTGTTGAAAGTTAAACATTGGTTATAAGGATTGGAGATAATATAAAGTTGGGAATATAAATTAAAGTCCAACCATTGTGGATAGTATTTATTTATCAAATTCTACGAATTTGATAAATAAACCCAAAGAAAGAAGAAGTCAATTAAGACTCAGGCTGGAGGAAAAGAACGGGGTAAACCAAGGGAAAACGCTGATATAGCGATTGTAGACACACTAGCTCTCCTTAGGGGTCCAATTTCAGTTTTGTTGCATCACACGATGATCTCTCTTCTCTGGCATTTACTTGTATTGAAGATCACTATTCTAGGAATAAGGAGTTATTTTCTCCAAAAATAACCCTAGCCAAACATTGACAATGCATCAAGGATATATTTCTATGCTTCATAAGTACATATGTTCTACTTCTAAATCATGTCTTGGAAGTGGTTGTTTTGCTGGAAATTATTCACCGGTTGGTTTCATACCAAAGTATTTTTCTCATTTTCAGCATCCAATACATGAAAAAGATAATGGTTTAAAACAACATAAATATTTGAAATTTTGCAAGAATTGTCTGGCACACTTTGAATATGAATTTTGAAGTCAAGTGCATGATGTTGTATAGGATCAAGTGTCATTTTTAATACCAAATGTTTCACAAGAAACTTCTCAACATGCTACCCTGCAGTAAGGATTAAATGAGAATATTGCATCAACTATTTCCACAATAAAAGTGCACCTTGGCCATAAGACTAAACAACTGCAAATGTTGTAGATCTAACAAGACCACACAATCAAATTTATTCCACAAGGCCAATATTGTATGCAAAATGAAAAGGAGTTTGCAACCAAAAATACCATAAGAAACTAATTCAATTAGATACACCAAACCATCAGCAAAAAGGAAAACCAGCCTACTTGGCCCCAATATTTTCAACTGGGTCCTCTAATTCAACCAATAAAAAGGCCAAAACCATAGCATTGAGATACATTTCATTACACTGTCAATAACAATAAAATTTGACTCGGCCATAACCCTTTCCTTTTATTGTTGTGAAAATATTTATGCATTACTCTAATGTGGCTAGTCCATAGGCCAAGTAGACCACTGGGTAACAAATATGTTTCCTTTCACCTTTGAGTTTTCAAATTATGCCTACCAAATCTAATACATTTAAGAGGGGGAACTAATACAACGTTAAAAATAAAACCAGAGCACACATCTACAAATTACCTCCTTAGCTACTGTCACACCATCATTAACTATTTTTGGAGAACCATGCTTGCTCTCCAAGACAAAATTTTGCCCTTCGCCCCAAGGGTGACTCCAACAAGATCAGCAAGTTTGTTCACACCGCCAGCAAGACAAATTGACAATGCTTTCAGTAAGTGTGCAATGGAATGCCAGACCATATGCCAAAACAACCCTCCATGAAAAATTAAAATAACACATTAAAATCGAATATAAGTGGACAAGGAAAGATCCACCGCAGTGAAGTTTCACGTGCGGGTGACCTTCCTTTAAACATAATTTTTTCTCTGACCTGCAATTTTTTTGTCACTGAGCCATCCTTGTTGAAGTACAACTCCTTTTCCATAGCTCTTGTATTAACTACCTTCTCTCTGTCGCGTAATCTCCGAGTCCCTCTTCTACTTGAGCGATTAAAGGAAATGGGTGAAAAAACTGAAAGAGAAGACAATTGTCTGCCATAATTATCAAACATTGCACCCAACTTCTTCCCCTTTCCATTGTTACCCAATGAGGTAGATGTGGCAATTGTTGTCATGCTGCCCAAAGCAGAGGCCATCTTCTCTTATGCTGAATATAGAATTACAAGATCTTCATATTAGTATGAACCTTAAAAAACATGACTCCCATTGCTAAAAACCACTTTTAAGTTGTAACAGGCAAACTAAACAACTATCGCAACTTTTGGAAACTTCTAGAGCATTAAGAGAGAAACAACCAAAGAGAAATACAACCACAATCCTCATTTTAATGAGACTGGACTATATATTTGCATTAAGATAATAGAAATAAATCACGACTATATTAAGGCCAGCATAAAACAATCTTTAACCAATGTCTCTTGCGGCCTTCAGGTTGCCATGCTAGAGGTTGCATATTTTTAATTTAAATTCTTGACCTCTCGTGCCCATCTATGAATGCATCTAATGGGATATCTACATCAAATGCTCCTTTATATCCCCAAAAACAAATTCCCTACTACAAGAGCACCAGTATTGATGGATCACCCCACACCATCCCACCCACTAGAAACGGTGAAAAAGGAAACCAGAGAAAACTTCTGAAACATATCGAGATGACTATACGGGTGGTTCTTATGAATCAACCAACCATTCAGAACATGAGTATTATGTGACAATATTCAAGCAGGCACTGAATCAAATTTCTGAAGCTATGTTAGAGAAACCCTAAACTCTCACTGAAAATAGGTGAAATGTGGCACCACTCAGGGATTGACATGTGCCAATTGGTACAAGTGGTATAAAATTGGCATGCTCAAACAACGAGGTGATAGATGAATGACATGAGGGAGAAAATATCAGAAAAGCCCCAAATCTGGAGAACTAAATCTCATCACCAACCTGAGATTGACAACTTTCCATGATGTAACCTATGAAATCGTAAATGGAGAAATCATAGTAACAATAAAGTAACCTATGTAACAATAAATTCGGATTCATCCTGGGAGTGGTAATGGGAGAAATCATAGTGAACAACAGGAAACATGCAGAGTTGCTTACAATAAAATAGATGAAAAAACACATACAAAAAACCTATATAATAATCATGAACAAGCTTAATATTGAATTATGAACTGTAAAGGAACTTACAAAATGTGACATTACGAACCTGGTCAAGCGCACAAGCAAAAATATCCTGGACATGACCCTGGTTGACAAGTTGTATTGCTCATGATGGAAGAGGATTTGTACCTGCACTTCCAATTCAATCAAAATCCATCATTATCTATACAATAAATACAAGTAATTGATGTAGTATTTTTTACTCTAAGATGCATTCTTATGATAATGTTAGAACATAGGTTGAAAATGTCAAAACATACCTGAATAAGCTCCTCTTTGTTTCAATAAAAAATTATTGGAGTCGCATGAACTTGGAACAAGCCTCCCACGATCTGAAAGAGTAGAAACTAAGTCAACAGTGAATTTTTTTTTGCTACGCTGGATCGAGGGAGGTTTTCTCCAAGATGAAATCGCTCCAATAAATTATTCTCTACTAATCAGGGCCAACCACGTGAAGGTGGAAGGTATTATGGCCCCTCCCCCCCCCCTCATATCACTCTCAATTCCCCAAATACCCAATCTATATTTCATTTTTTACTTTCATGAGCATACAAAAAATATTCAATAACTAATAAAAAAGCAATTGACAAAAAGTATGCAAGGAAACATTGCAATTAATGCTTTACATAAAAAATAGTATGATAAATGAGTTTTTTATATAACGCAAAAAACGTTCCAAGTATGGTAACGTTTGTCTTATAATAATACAATATTTTACATTATCGAATTTTCTTTTTCTTCTTCCTATTTTTAAAGCTCCTAATTACATCATCAATATCATCATGCTACTTGCTCCTATTTCGTGCCTTTCGACCCGCACTGCTGACCTAGTTGCGTATTCACGATGTCTGGGCTCATCCAGTGATGGAGCATCGCCTACAAAAACATATAATATTAAATTTTAATTGTCAGTTTTAAATATCATTGAACTATTTCGGTAATATTAATAAAAAAATTTGCAATGAGATTATTTACCTGGTGCACCAGTTGTCGCCGCTGACCTAGTTGCGTATTCACGATGTCTGAGCTCATCCAGTGACGGGGCATCGCCTACAAAAAAAGATAATATTAAATTTTAATTGTCGGTTTTTAAATATAATTGAACTAGTTCGGTAATCTTAATAAAAAAAATTGCAATGAGATTATTTACCTGGTGCACCAGTTGTCGCTGCTGACCTAGCTGCGTTGTCACGATGTCTGGTCTCATCCAGTGACGGGGCATCGCCTACAAAAAAAGATAATATTAAATTTTAATTGTCAGTTTTTAAATATCATTGAACTAGTTCGGTAATATTAATAAAAAAAAATTGCAATGAGATTATTTCCCTGGTGCACCAGTTATGCGGCGACCTAGTTGCGTAGTCACGATGTCTGGTCTCATCCAGTGACGAGGCATTGCCTACAAAAACAGATAATATTAAATTTTAATTTTCAGTTTTTAAATATCATTGAACTAGTTCGGTAATATTAATACAAAAAATTGCAATGAGATTATTTACTTGGTGCACCAGTTGTTGCCGTTGACCTAGTTGCGTAGTCATGATGTCTGGTCTCATCCAGTGACGGGGCATCGCCTACAAAAACAGATAATATTAAATTTTAATTTTCAGTTTTTAAATATCATTGAACTAGTTTGTTAATATTAATAAAAAAAATTGCAATGAGATTATTTACCTAGTGCACCAGTTGTCGCCGTTGGGACTATTGCCCTGTCTTCCTCTCTGATGGTAAGATCCTCAAGGGAAACATTCTCTGTCATTTAAACAAAAAACGTTATAAGGACAACCATAAAGGTATAATTAGAAAAAAATATAAGTGGAAATTAATTACCGTCACAGCCCTCACTGATAGTAGCATTGTCGGCCTGGTCCCCACTACAATGATCGGGTTGCACGTGAGGATCATCTACATGCGGCTCTAAAACTGGGTTATTTTCCTCGTCGTTAGTGTTGCTCCCCTGATTTAAACAAATTTGTTAGACATTAAATTTATGGACGAAAACAAACATATTGAAAGGTTAATGTTTTACCTTATCAAGCATTCTGGATCTTGGGACTGACTTATCGACGTTCAGCTGTTGATGTAGAAATGGAAAGCGATATTTTTATCTTCCTCTATAGTTTCTATTCGAAGTCATCACCCTACATTACATATGATTTTGTATTTTTAATCATATTTGATAGGATTACAAAATGTTGGAAGGCGATACAATTAATTATAAGATGTTTAGCTACTTAATTACAATTCTTGCGGCCAATTTCAAGTGGCCATACAGCTGCTGTGATGGCCCTTTTTTTCAATCCTAGCTTTGGTTGCCTTTGAAGTGTTAGGAAACCTAGCATCAAAAGATTAAAGTCGGATATGACGTAGCACACTTTTATTTTAGACATAGAAAAATTAAAGCTATTGAATTAAAGTTGTAATTTACCTTGCGGGTCCAGTTGGAATTTTTCCTTCTTTCTTTTCCCTTTTCTCTTTTCCATCATGGATTAGTGCTCTCCACTCACTCTCTGGAACTGTGAGAAGACGCTCGTATCTAGGTTTAAATTGCAATTGCATTCTATAGGTGTCCCTGGTATATTTCAAATATTTCCCGGCTACCTGAGCCATCGTTGTTCTGTCAAATGTGCCGACCCCAAAAAAGGCTTCTAGATAATCTAGAAGTTCTTTTCTCAAGTTGGAATTCTTGGAATTCCACCTTGTGTGTATGGTTGGGCCAAAAATTACAAACTCATGGCTCTCCAAAAACCTATAAAACTCATTGTTTCCTACACAGAAAAGAAGAAGATATTATCATTAATTTAAAATAAAAATCATGATAAAATATGTTTTAGATATAGTACATGAAATAGTTAAAATATTAAAACTTACCTAGGAGTTGTACATGCTTTATGGGGACACCTTCATCGTTCACCAAAAACGTGCCATTAATGGTCCACGTGGAGCTAACACGTGTAGCTCCAGGAAATGCAATAATATAGTTGGTCATATCAGCCTCATCACTGCCAACACGTTCAACGGTTGGCTGGGTGTCTGCTTGGGCAGGGTGTGTTTCTTGGATGGCACCTAAAGGAATAGAAGGTGTACGAGAGGGTTTCTCGACAATCTCTTGCCCTTGTGTCCCACTACCAACTTAGGGTTCGAAAGTTCCGAACGCTACATACAAAATAAATTTTTGTTAGTTTAGTCAATGTAAAAATTAAAAATCAAACTATCACAATTCATCTCATGCAAAACAAAAAAAATATAATTTTGACTTTTTATTATTACCTGATATCTTTCTATCTGGCTCATAAGTTGTTTTATCCTCTCTTCTGTTTTAGGTGTTTGAGGCGCGTCTATCAAAGTATTAAATTCCGACCTTGCATCTCGTGCCTTTTTTCGCAACAAGAACACTAGAGATAGGGATGAAGAAAGATCTTCCTCAAAGAGGGAATCATCAGGCGTACCATGGTTAGGTGTTTGCATATTTGAACAAAATTAATATTATTTCAATTATGTAAATAACTAAAATACATGAATATAGAGCAATGCTGGCACTTTACATGTTCTTCCGCTGGCCTCTTTCCACGATCATCCCGTCTCTGGGTTGTTCTACGCATTGCTGCGATCAGTCTGCCACATTGCAATAAAATTATAAATGTAAAAACTTGAAAACAATATTAACTTGAAAACACAAAATGAAAAGGCGAAATAATTTCTAATAAGACACCGGACGACGGAGTTAGAGTTTCAAATATGCCTTGCATTGAATTCGATCCTGGAAACATGTCATTGCACATTAAGGCACCCAAACAAGAGACGAGTTGACAATGAGGCCTTATTGAATATATGGTTGGAGCAACTTCTAGTAAAGCTTGTTGTGAAGACCTTGAGGACAGTTTTGGAGCAACATTGTTGAATTTGTTGGTATAGCATAGTTTGAGACGATCTTGAAGGGCCTTGAAGTGAAGCTTTTGGAGCACCTATTGAAACATCCTTAGAGCATTTAAGTAAGGCACTTTCTATCTTCCATCACCTTCTTTAAACAATTTTGTTAATATTTAATGTTTGAAATCATGTTATAATTCCTTGATTATATGTGTTTGGGGACTTTCCCTTGGAAATTACACAAAAATACCCTGGCAATTTTATCTTCAGGATGCATGTCTGACCCTTCCAAGAAGGAATCTGTAGTTTATTATATAGACATGCATCATGTATTATCAATTCTTAATTGACAACAACTAAAGATCATCTACCTCATCAATTCCTTCCCATTTTGTGTTTTTATGTTATATTCCTTATAAAAGCGTCAAATTTCTCTCAAAGTAGGCAACCACTAAATAAAATAAAAAATAGTTGAGATATGATTGAGAAATGGTCATTTATTTCTTGAAATGATCTTCACGATTTCTTTGGTTGTTTTTCATCTCAAGAAACAAGAAATGACCTAAGAAACTATCGTGATGTAATATAAGAAACAACATAGTGCAATGGCCATTTTCAAAGCCAAATGATGTCCATTGAGGACATGGCCAACTTTATTTGGTTCTGTTTCATAGGAGTTTGGGTAGAAATTGAACTTTGTTGTACCATTTCCGATAGTAAAAAGGAAACCTTCTTTTTTCCATGGGAAATGACACACCTTCCTTTTTCAAGATAATCTAAATCACAAAAAATATGAACTATACTGCACAAATTCTTGGATAATGTGAAAGTCGAAAAGGAATACCCTACACAAGTGATGCACACATGTATTTTTTAACACTAATAGATTTTTTTAGTTGAAATGCAATGCTTGTTTTCATTTAAATGTAGGGTTTTTAAAGCGGGGAGAAATAATAGCTGCCAAATTAATAAGCGTTTCTTTGGGAAAAATTTAAATATTGTATTGGGTGATGAAGATAATAGAGGGTATTGAATCTTTATTCTTGACATCTACAGAGAGCCCTACAGCCTAACACAGTCCAATGGAATTGAACAAAAAAACCCAAATAGAGTCAACCCTACTATAGGAGGAAGGGCCTGCAGTAAGAACTTACCATTTTGCAAGGCATAGGTGAATGCGGGGGCGAATACCCGTTCTACTTTGAAGGCGGGGGCGAATGTTGTTCTGCAGAGCTCGGAGAATCTTTGATTGTGTGCAAGAGCTCGGGGTGAATGCGGAGGGCATGTTACAGGGGGCGGGGAGAGATGCGGGGGGGTGCGTTGCAAGAGCGGAGGGCGAATGCGCGTGTGATATCAGACGTTAATGTAGCACACATGTACATTTGAACACTAATAGATTTTTGTAGTTGAAATTCAATGCTTGTTTTCATTTAAATGTAGGGTTTTTAAAGCAGGGAGAAATAATGGGTGCCAAATTAATAAGCGTTTCTTTGGGAAAAATTTAAATCTTGTATTGGGTGATGAAGATAATAGAGGGTATTGAATCTTGATTCTTGACATCTAGAGAGAAACCTATAGCCTAACACAATCCAATGGAATTGACCAAAAAAACCCAAATAGATTCAACCCTACTATAGGAGGAAGGGCCTGTAGTAAGAACTTACCATTTTGCAAGAGCTGAGGGCGAACGCTGAGGGCGAATGCTGAGGGAAAATGTTGTTCTGCAAGAGCTGAGGGCGAATGCTGAGGGCGAATGCTGTTCTGCAAGAGCGGAGGGCGAATGCGCACGTGATATCAGACGTTAATGTAGCTATTGCGACGGATACGAAAAAACAAAATCATTTTTATGTAGCGCGCATATAAGTTTCGTATTTTTATTTAGTGCGAATATAAGTGTCGTTATACCGACGGTGGAAAAGGCATCGCTATTGCGACAAAGGCCTCCAAACGTCGCAATTGCGACACTTAGACATTGTGTCGCACTTGCGACGTTTGGAGGAAGTCGTCGCAATAGCGACGCTTTGGGCCATAGTGTCGCAATTGCGACGTCTTCCTCCAAACGTCGCAATTGCGACACTTTTCTAAGTGTCGGTATTGTGACACTTTTCTATAAATGTCGGTATAGCGACGGTTTCATGTGGGATGGAAAAAATTTGGGGAAATTTCAGACATTTGGTCAAAAGCGTCAGAATTTCCGCCAAATGTAGTAGTGGATTGTTGTATTATCTGTCCTATGCGATTGACCACTCCTGCTCTGATTGTGATTGATCACTCCTGCTCCGATTGCGATTGATTCCAATCACAACTCGAATACTCCCAATGTGATTGAGTCTTTAACCTGGAACTCAACCATATATGAAACCTAATTTATAGACCCATCGGGTCTGGAACTTAATCGCAGTTGCAAGTTCCTGTATGGACATTCCGCTGCTTTGTTTTTCTCCGATGCGATTTGGTAAGGGGTCCCACCATATAATACTTTGTTTTATACGCATATATAGGCTTTGAGTCAATGTGATTAAGCCAGATTTCAAACTTATCAAGCCACTGTTTATATGCCCATCGGATCCAGGCTCTTAATCGCAATCACAATTCTTTGGTTTATGCGTTCCGCTGCCTTGTTTTTCTCCGATGCAATTTGGTAAGGAGTCCCACCATATAATACTTTTGTTCTTTGAATCTCGCGCTACATATGGCTATACATATGTATATATATATGCTTTAGTCCTTTGTATATAAAGCACAATATATACTTTTCCGCTGGAGTATACGATTCCCGGAATGAGATTTATATTATATATGCATTACATTGCCGCTCCAATCTTTAGTGTATCTTCTAGTGGGGTAGGCGATTCCCAGAATTTATTTATATATATATATAACACCTGGCTGGGTAATTCTCAGAATTAAGGTACATATATATATATATATCTTCCGGTTTGGGCGATTCTCAAAATTTTATATATATCTTCTAGCTGGGGTAGCGATTCTCGGAATAACAGCTGTGTCTCTGCCTTTGCTGCTTCTGTCGCTCTGCCTCTGCCTTTACTGCTGTGATAACGGCTCTGCCTCTACCTCTGCCTCTGCCTTTTCATGTCTCCTTTGCTTCCTTCATTTTCTTCTTTGCTTCCTCCATTTCCTATTTCTGTCTTTGCTATCTCCTTTGCCATCAATGACAACATTTCCAACACACTATTTAGTGCAAGAGATTCTCATGCGGGAATTCCATCCTCTTCTTTGGATCAGCTTGTTTAAGGGATCTAAAGGGAAGGTTCTGAGCTATTTTTCCACCATCTAACTTAGGGTCAAGCATTCACCAACATCTACAACACATTCTCTTCCAAAAACTTCATCTTTTCTGAAGGTGCAACAGTAGTAGCGTTGAATCCCTTGATTTTGTGCTAGTGTTTGAGGAGAAGGTGTCTATTTCTCTCTGGAATTTCTAATAAGGAGGGCCTTTGGCCATTTTATGTATTGATCAGATTTTTATTGTTATATTCAGTCATATCAAATACAGTGTTGTAGTAGACTGCGTTATTTTCTGCAGTACTTCCTTTTATACTTGTGTAATGTCGAAAACCCTTGCCATGTTGTCTTATTTCTTGTATAAAAGAGGTTAAACCTCCATGTCTTGGCTCTATGATTAATATAATCTCTAGATCAGTATTGATTCAAAATTTTATGTAGAAATCCTCATGTGAATTACGCTATTGTAGTCTTCAGAAATTCTGTTGTTGAAATTCATGGGATTGGGGTGTTTTTAAGCTATATTGAGCTGGGGAGATCTTTTTAATGTAGCTAGGATGATTTGTTTCTGATTCCATTTGGTATGTAAGGTAAATACAACATATATAAGAGGATCCAAGTCCTTTTTCATGTTTTTATAGCGTAATTTTCTGAATAGAACGTTTTCACCGCCCAAAGTGCAACAATTCCTGAAAAGTAATATTACACATTAATAGATCTTGATCAATACATTCGCATCCATGTGCATTCAACAATTATCATCACAGATCAATATAAACGTATCTAATTCTCAAATCATAGATATGTTCACAGCTTAAATAAATATCACATATGCACTTCATCAATAAACAAGGTCAATTCAGATACCAGAAAGATACTTAAGATATATTCCGCATTCATCCGCATCCAATAACCTAATTACAACCCAAAACACAGCCCGCGCACACAGCCTAGCGGGGCCCGCACACAACAAGACTCAGGATCTCCGCGCACACAGCCAACAGGAGTCCTTACCCAAAACAACCCCATACAGATCTCAATAGTTCGCACGTAGCATAAATCTTAATAATTTCCTACTTTTAGACTCAAACTATCCATCTATTTATGTCAGCTTAGCCTACGCTATCCTGTGGTCCGTAAACTGTGGTTTGCGGACTCTAGGTCTACCCTTTGACCCATTACAACACATTTTGGGGCTTTGACCCGCCCCAAACCCCTGCGTTATACTAATTACTACAAAAATATACAAAATTTTCAGCTTAGGGAGCCCCAATCCAACAGGCCCCCAACACAATCTTGTGACTTGTCCCAAGTCATAGCGACCGTGGTGTTTGCATCTTCACCTGAAGCTGCTTGATTGCATCAACTCGTAGGGGCATCAGTACTTCATTATGGGTAGCAATGTTCTATGCAATTTCCACCAACTTCTACAAAGTTGGGCCTTCAGTAACAACAGTGACACTTTCCAGGGTCTGATTGAGTAGCTTGACTGCAATATCCAATTCCTGAGATAGCTTGAGGGCTTCATTGGACCAAGGCTTGAGGTGGTCATTGAGAACCTTCTATTTGTGGCAGAGATCTTCAATGTCATCTCTGAGTGTGTGGCCGATACGTAATCATGCTAAGCATTGAGCTGGAATCAAATTTCACATAGTAGCTTCGAGTTGTTCAAACTCTTCCTCCTTCTGTCGCAGCTCTTGGGTAAAATCACGCAGGAGAGGGTTGCGCTGCACCTTAGACCATAGCTGCATAGCTGCTTCCAACAATTCTGCACCCTGAGCAATCTGACTTGTAATGACATTGGTGGCCTCTGTGACTAGTGTGACTTGCTAGGCTCTTACTTCAGGTGGGGTTTCCGGCTGCAATTTGGCCTACAAGGTAGCAATATGCTGCTCCATTTCTGTCTTGAAAATCTGAACTTCAGTCTAAGAAGCCCTTAATGCTGCAACAAGCCCCTCAATCTTGGCTTGGGGGGTAGCAGAAGCCGAGATATCCTCAGTTACATTGGTGCACAACCTACTGATTAGGCATTCCAAATCTGTCTGCTGCATGGCAGACAGGGTGCATGCGGCCTATGCCTGGGACACCTCAGCAGTTTTTTCCACGATTGTCTGCTCATCTATACTACGCTGTTGATGCACCTGACAGTCTCTATGCTGGATCTCCTTGAAGATGGATGTGTGGAGGACTTGTAGCGGTTCATAGAGAAGCCGGGCCAAGTCCAATTGCACTTCTGCATAGGCATGGACTTGCGCACATAAGGAAGGTGGGCTCAAGAGGAATGCGATGCCTGGCAAGGGGCAGGGATGGCTTTCTGTTGCTGTGATTACTTCTGTGATGGTTGCTAGAGGCAGCCTCGCTTGTACAATGGTCATCTGCAGAGTATCAGCCTTGAGCTGTAGAGCTTGTAGTTCAGATTATAAGGTGGTGAATGCGGCCTTTTGTTGTTCCTCCAAAGCAAGCCACCGATCTTCTGAAGTGAGGGTGACTACATTTGCGATCTACTCCAAATCCTCCCCGGTTAAGGTAGCTTCAAGATCCCTCCCAGAATTTTTATCCCATTATTTCTTGCGTTGGCCCTTGAGAGGGTCAGTGGTCCATTTTTTACCACGTGGGGAGTTAGTACCCTGTGCATCCAAACCCTCTGTGTTGAGATCCTGCTACAAGTCCTCCTCGATATTCTTCTCATCATCCTTGTCATGCCCTTCTGTCTCTTTGGTGGTATCAGGTGGGCTGGGTTTCAGGGCCGTACTTGTACCAGCAGTGTCACCTTCAGTGGATCTGAAGCCCAACTTCCAATGCGACAGCTAAATGGTGATGAGTCGATCAATTTCTTCAGTGGCTATCATGTAGGGCAGCAACACCCAAGCGGGATCCTTGTGGCCCCGAATCTGCACATTGTGCATCATGACCTGGAATGTTGCAATCTTCTTATACTTGTCGTAGGTTGCTGGTGACAAGCGTGGCCGGGAGTGAATAACTGCTGTGAGGTTGCTCTGAAAGAGGACCCAAAAGACATTGTTGTAATTAATTCACTGCTCATCCTTTAAATCCAATAGATTCACATGCCGCGCCCCCTCGCACATGTTTGGCTCGAGCTCAGGAAGGACCGAGTCTTCAGAAGCTTCCCATGCAACCAACGCAACGAGAAGCAGTAGCCAGGAGTAGCAGAATTCCCTTCCATGATCCTAGGCTTCGCGTACATTCTCCAAAAACTCAGTACAGAAGAACTGGGACCAGTTGTAGCAGACCCCCTTTTCACAGTGGCCTGCCAGCTAAATTACATAAGTGGGGGCGGTCACCACCTAGCTTTTGCGCATCATTTTACATGCTAGCAACAAGGTACCCATGCGTGCACCGGGGTCGCTGATGGTGCTGATCATGAACCCCCTAATGTTTTTCTCCACATGGTAGTCCTTGTGCACCTAATCGAAAATCTATTGTTCATAATTTTTGCCTACATGCTCCATAGGGTTTGGCCCCTCCATGGGGAGACTAGTGATACGGTGAATAAGTGCGTCATCAATGGGAATTCAATCCTAAATCCATAAGCTGCCATCATAGACCAGGGCAAGCAGCTGTCGCACAATTCAGTCGGTGATAGTGTAGTGGCTGAAGTGAGGCATCCACAACAAGTTTAATAACCTAGACCCAACCAACCCACTTTCCCATGGCATGGAGACTACCTTCAATACGTCATCCTCCAATACCATTTCCAGATATAATTCCGGTGCCAATTCTCAGAAGGCCTCCAGGTTGCCTAGGTCATGAACGTCAAATTTGACCGTGTGGAGCTTGCCAACGGATTCTCCAATTATGGGGACCTCACCTAAAATTAGTGGCATTTTTAGATAGGCACGCATACCATCGAGGTTCTTAGGTGTGTGCACCAAGGAATTGTGAGGCAAAACATAGGGTGGTAGCCATTTGATGGGTTCGGCGATCTGGGCCTCTTCTTGAGCAGTAGAGTTCTCTTTGATGGGTTAGGCGAATGTGCCTGGGGCACCGTTCACGGGGATCTCATGTTTCGGGGGGAAGTGCATGGCTTCGCCCCAGCCCACTTTGCCACCTTCCCCTAGCCTTGCTCTTGGCCTTTCCCTTTACTCTTCTTCTTCTCTACTTGCTTCCCCTTGCTTGGTGTGGGCACCATTTCTCAACTTCGGGGGTGACTTCCAAGACTTTATCAGATTCTTTCTCCGTCGAGGCCACAACTTGCGATGATTCAATGGGATTGGATGTAGTCATTATGGCACAGAAGATGAACTCATGGTTTCTACTATCAGAGGGATTAGCATGCCCATACATTAATGGAGTGCAATAGTTACAGATTGCTGCAAAACATAAGATATCTAGAATGCACGAAACCCACTTCTAATCTACCCTCCTGCTTTTATAGCCTTGGATATCAAAAAATGGTTGGATGAGGATTATTAGAAACTTACCATCAGTAAAACAGTAAAAAATCTTCGGAAATTTCCTCATTAATTTTCGACCACCTGCTCCTTTCAATGGTAAAATTTTCTTTTTACGCTGTTTTACTGTTCCAATGACTAGTTTTCGTAGCTGTGTATTACCCCTGCGCTCCCAACACACCTCCTCAAGATGCCAGACCTGTGATCGACCCCTGCGCTCCTAGCGCACCTCTCCAGGCTTCCAGACCTGCGATCGACCCCTGTGCATCCAACGAACCTACGTGCGTTTGTCCTCCTGCCTAAACATATTCCACCCCATACAACTACTCCGACCATATAGTCATTTGATTCAGTATGGTTTGCACTGATTGCCATTCACATATCCTGGTATCATATCACCACGCAGTGTAGCTAATCAGAAAAATCCTCCATCAGTGATTTCCTTTACCATATAAGGACCGAGCCAGTGCTGTCAGAACTTCCCTGGGTGCTTCGCAAACTGGCTATCATATAACAGGACCAATTCTCCCTCCATAAAGTTCTTGTGCCGAATATGTCTGTCATGCCATGCTTTTTCTCAGGCCTTCTGAACTTGCTAATGGAAGTTATCAATGAATTGACCTTCCTCTAAGGCCACGAGCTATGCTAAATGCTCCTCCATGATATCAAGCTTTGCCATGTTTGTAAAGGTTGCGATGCGTAGGCTAGGAACAATATACTCCATGGGCATAATGGCCTCCTTTCCATAAACCATACAAAATGGTGTTTTCCCAGTCAACTTCTTGCATGTGGTTTGGTAGGCCCAAAGGACCAATGGGATTCACACGTCTTAATCGCTATGCTCAACATTATAGATCTTGGTCAGCGCCTATTCTAGAATTTTATTAAAAGCTTCCACAGTTCCACTCGCTTGAGGGTGACATGGGGTACTTTTGGCGTGGTGGATCCGAAATTATTCAATCAAAGCCAGGATTGTCTCGTTAACAAAATGCATACCTCTATCACTCATCAAGACCTTGGGGCAGCCAAACTAGGTTAGGATATGTTCAAAAATAAAGTGCACATCAGTGTCTACAGTGAAATCCTTGATAGCTAGCGCTTCAGCCCATCTGGTGAAATAATCAGTTGCGGTGATGATGTAGCAGGTACCTGTCTTCTTTCCTGGCAGGTTGATGGGCCCAAAGAAGTCTATGACCCATTTGTCAAACACTTGCGGGTCCATCTGCGGTTGCAAGGGAATTTCATCTCTGCACGATGGTATTCATGTCCTTTGGCATGTGCTGCAGGCTTTGCAATAGTCGTGAGAGTCACTATGTTGTGTGGGCCACCATAGCCTAGCTCTCAAGATCTTCTATGCCATCGCTTTCCCTGCATAGTGACCTCCTGCTATGCCTCTGTGGGCTTCTGCTAAGATGGCTTGTCTTTCATGCTGAAGAACGTACCTTCGTAGTACCTCATCAGCTCCCAGCTTATACAAGTGGCCCGCGATGATGGTAAAGTATGCTATTCAAGCTACCATCTCTTTATTTTGCTGTACCGAATATTCTACAGGTGCCATCCCCATAGTTAAGAAGTGAATGATTTCGGAAAATTGCACATCAACCACCTTAATAGAAAATAGTTGCACATCGGGTAGTCCTTCTTCTAGGTTGGTAGGTTCCTCACCACTCTTGATTCGGGATAAGTGGTCCGGCCCCGCATTTAGTTTTCCTAGCTTCACGATGATCTCAAAGTCATATTCTTGAAATAGTAGTAGCCATCGGTAAATCTCCCCCCCAAACACAGGCTTATTCACCAGGTACTTCAAAGCTGAGTGGTCTGTGAACATATTGAAGTGCCCTCCCAATAGATAGTGTTGGTATTTTTGCAAGGCATATACCATGGCCAGCCCTTCGCGCTTAGTAGTGGAGTAGCTACATTCCACACTAGAGAGTTTTCTATTAGAAAATGCAACCGGGTGGTCAATGACCCCTTTCTCGGGCTGCATGAGGAAAACTCCCAGGGTGATTCCTGAAGCATCAACATGGACATGGAAAACCTTCACCCAATCAAGAAATATGAGGATAGGTGTAGAGACCATATTTTCCTTAAGTATCTCAAAGCTATTCTGACACTTGTCATACCAAAAAAATGATACATCCTTTTTCAAAAACTTTTCCATGGGTTCCGTGATCAGTGCGTACCCTTGAATAAACTTCCTGTAGTAGCCTGTGTGTCCAAGAATCGAGCACAGCTGTTTCTCAGTTGTAGGGATTGCTAAGTTGATGATAACCGCAACCTTGGTAGGGTCAACCATCAATCCCTATCGACAGACTATGTGACCTAGCAAGATCCCAAATGGTATGCAGGATATGCACTTCATGATGTTTAGGGAAATCTGGTGTTTTCTGTAAGTGTCCAACATCAAGTGCAGGTTGGAGATGTGCTTCTTTACCAACCCAAATATTTTCCAATCATACAAATATACCTCCAAGAATTTGTGGATGAATTCCTTGAATAATGCGATCACCACCCGTGAAAAGATGGCAGGGGAATTCTTGAGCCCAAATGGCATGAGAGTGTACTGGAAGGATCCCCATTTGGTAGTGAACGTATTTTTTCTGCGATCTTTAGGTGCGATCCTGATCTGATGGTAGCCCAAGAACTCGTCAGTGAATGAGTATGCCTCCTGCCCTCCCACACTATTAAGAATTTCATCAGAAAATAGCGTAGGGAAGGGATTGTGTACACAGGCATTGTTCAATTTGCACAGGTCAACACATATTATTATTTCTCCCTTGGTATTTTTCTCCTGGACCACCATAGGGCTTACCCAGTCTGACTGTTCTACTGGTTCGATGATACCCGTGGCTAGCATTTTGATGATTTCTTCCCATACTTTCTGCTTATACTTGGGGTTAAATCAGTAAGGTCGCTGTTTAACAGGGCGCACATCTGGTTTTAAAGTGATGCGCATGACCCCTAGGTCCCCTGTAATACCCTTGACTACTGAGAATTTCGTAGGAAACAAGTTCTAGTACTCCGTGAGAAGCTCTGCTATTTTCCCCACAATGTCATCATCCCAGTAGTCCCCAATTTTAGCGAGCTCGGGTTGTTCTTCTATTCCAATGTTGAATTCCCTTAGCTTCAGGGGCTTGGTCACATCAAAGATCTACAGTGGGGGTCCAACTACTACGCGTTATCCCTTTGATTCCGGGATAGTGACATTTCAAGGGTCTTCGTCACATTCCTCCATTGATATATTGCAGAAGTTAACAATATCCTATATGTGTGTATCCCAATTTGCTGTCCCGTACTCCACATGAGGGCATGATTGATCAAATACTAGGGCATCTATATCTTGTAGGGCTTCGTCAAGTACCTCAGTTCCACCTATAAACCCAAAATTCCCTACAAACTTGTCATTCATGGTTTCCCAGTGGAGGGTGCGCTGATGTAGCTCTGCATCTAAATACCATGCAGTGGGAATTGGCCCCAAGGCATGAATGAATAGGTGGACCCATTCGTCCGTAGTCATTTCACACCATTCCTCCATCCATGTGGACAAGTTCTTTGTAATATTCCTAATTAGTCCTAAGCTAATTGGAATATTCATTTTTGTTTCCTGTCTTCATTTAAAGAATAAAAGTGTAAAGGAGGTCCATAAAACTCCTAATAAAGAATAAATCAATGCCAAATGTGAAAAAGACTAAATCTTGGCTATGTAAGCAAGTACTCTTAGGTGTGAAAGGGGCTGGATATTTTGACTGGGTCAACCTTGACCATATCTACAATGCTGTCTTGGAGGAGTGGCCATCAATGAGGCACAACACAGTTTTAGATGGAGCTGCTTTGTGTGAAAGGAGAGTTTTCATTGAAGGTGGTTTAGGGTTTGCAAGCTCTCAACTTATAAAAGGAAGAGGATGGCAGCATGAGAAGGTTTTTGATGATTATGTATTTCTAAATATATTGTCTATTTAGACATATATGATTCTCTTTTTGTTTAGCTGAGAATAATTTTGTTTAGCACTGGGTGTTCCTGATTGGGAATCCCACCTCTTTCGTTGAGAGGCTTCTTGAAAGAGTTTGCATTGTACTGTCCACTATCTGGCTAAAGGCCAAGCTTCTTCTTCAAACTATAACACAGATCTTGTTGAGGGTTTGGTTGTATTTGAAAGCTGTAGCAAGTGGAGGCTAGATCTACTCAGATCTAGACCATTTCAGTGCTCCTTTTTAGTGGAGAAGTCTTCTATTTTATTGGCAAGAGAGTGTTAGCCACCTATAAAATTGGTCATATCAAGTGGTGGCTAAATTATTTTTGGAGCCTTCAAGGAACAGATTTTATTGCAAAAAAGTGTTGGCTCTTGAAGACTCTGAAAGGCCTCATGCCTCTGTCCAATCTCCACTATTTTTTCCATTTCATACTCTGAAATTTTTGCTAAAATCCAAGAGAAAAACTACTGCAAAACCATAATTTTCCCCTTCTCCCACTCACAACTAACCTTCACTTTTTACCCCTTTCTTCTCATGAAAATACCTCAATTTTTCATGATTTCCCTTCTTCCATTCATGAAAATCCATATTTATAAGGTTTGAAACTCACTTTTAAGCCTTACCGAAACCTTCAAATCCCTTTGAAAACATTGAAAAAACATAAAAATTTCATGTTCTTTATTAAAAGGCTTAAGCCCCTCAGGCTAAGCCCCCTAACCACTTCCCCAGATGTGCCTTTTCCATAAAAACCAAGCTCTGAAACCATTTAGCACTTATCACATTGGATATTTTCGATGGTGCGTAAGTCCTGTGTTCCATTTAAAATCCTGATGCGATCAAACCCTTGTATATAAACCTGCCCGATCAACTTTTTCTTTTATAAAAAATGAAGAACCCATTTATCCAAAGTTTTAACTTAAAAATACAAAGCATATGTTTTAATATAAAAATGGGTAGATTAAAAAGACCGACACGCAATCGCATCTGAAATTTTCCTTTGTGCGGTTTAAATTGTTTAAACACCGCCGATTGCGATGATCCGATCACGTAATCACGATCGGAGTTTTCAAATGGGTAGATTAAAAATACTAGGCTCGGTCTTCTGATTCTGATAGGCCCTCGTATATAAAGCCCCGAGCCCTTTGAATTTCATACATCTAGCGGCCCCGCCGTCGGGAGCCTATCCTTTTTATATATATTTATTTCTGCCCCGACCCATTAAACCTTTGTTTTATATTAAAAACTTTGGTTTTTAATATATTACAAGGGTTTTCACCTTTTATTCTAGAACTAATCCGCTCCGTTGATCTAACGCCGATCAGACAGCCATCGCTCTGTCGCATCGGCGATTTCAATCACATCGCAATGTTTAATCGCATGCATTTTGTTTATCCCTTCGATCGGCCAGTCCTCCGATTCGTTTCCCACCGTCGATCTGATCCTCAGATCGATGGCCATCGCTTAATCACCTCGGCCCTTCCAATCGCGCAATCACATCATAGTTTTTTCATCGGACTCCTTTTCTCCTCCCGCCGATTGCAAACCCCCGATTAGATCTGGACTGTCCCCGTGTCCAGATCCAACGACTACGCTCCTTCCCCGCCTTCTGAAGCAGTTTAACCTATTTTCGTAGGATTTCATAACATTTTGTTTTTTTTGCAGGTTCCAAAGGTTCTGTCCATATTACAAATAAAAGAAAGCCAAAGGCCCCGATCTTTCAGATTTTGGTTATCAAAGGGAAAATGACTAAAATGGGTTCCACTCCACGATTTTCAATGTTTCATGAGCGTTGATACTATAAAGGCCCTGCATGGCCCTGCACATCGACAAGACACTATTTTATTCAAAGCATAGTTAAAGAGTATAAGTTTTTAAGAACAGAGCGTAGCAGGATGAAGATTAAAGACAGATCTGGAAAAATACGGCTAAAGATAATTATTAAAAGCTTAATTTCCTGGATTAAAACATAGTCAGAAGAAATCATAAGTGTTTAAACTAACAGAAGAGACCTCCACCACTGTATTTGGGGTGAATTTATTCCTCAGCTACCAGAAGAGCCACCTTTTGCCTCAAACCTTTCAAAACAGAGGCCGAAGTTGTTGTCGTAAATATGATATTTCGCCTCCAGCGTCGCCAGGGAATTACTGCTGCAAGGAACCTAAATGCAACAAATATCTGCAGATTTTCTCCCATATTAAGCAGAGCCTTAAAGTCAAGAAAGCTCCCACCGAGCTTTGATATTAATTGTAAAACATTAATACAGCAGTCCACCTGTAAAATTCTCCATCAAGCCTCTCAAAATGCCGAGAAGTCTTCACTCTATATTAATTGTCCTTGAGATATTTTGTTAGATATCACCTCCTCATCTTCCTATAAATATTGCTGTAGAAGATGAGAAATTGTTGGTTTTTGGTTGTTGTTTGATTACAAGTTGTAATACTGAAACTCTCTGAAATAAATACATAAGTCTGTTGAAGTTGAAGAAGAAATTTAAGTCTTGGAGGTCTTGATGATGTTGTTGCATGCTTTTTCCTGAGAAGGCTCTATCATTGGATCCATGAGCTTGACTGTTGGTGAGGTATTCTGAACTGTTTTATGTTTTCCCCTATTTTCATTATGTTCCATAATTTCTTACTATAGTAGGTTGAAATTTTTAGGCTAAGAAATGACTCTTGGAAGCACCTTAGACCTGTTCATCCTTCACTGTTTCATGTTTTCTTCTGCTGAAGTATTTTAGAGGCTTTAATATTTCTCTTTAGTCTTCATGCTTGTTTATTTCCTTAATAGTTTGAACAGTTGGTTTCAGCATGATTTATGGTTTTCCCTACTTGTCTACTGCCACTTAAAAATTGTTATTGAAGTCTCCCTTTGAAGTTATTTGCTTACAGTGAATCAAGGAGGTCGGTTTTGATCTTGCCCTTTGTCCTCGCTTAAATAGTTGGCTTAAATGTCATTTATAATTATGATCAGAGATGTTTTTAGGTGTTCCCTCTTCTATGACTGCAATTATTAGTGAATCTTTTATGTTTCTAAGTCCTTTGAAATAAAATCTTTGAGGAAATAGGGTGTTCCCCGAATCTTAGATTTCATTTTAAAAGTTGTTTTGAGATCATTATTTGCTTAAAGGTGTGATTTGTAGAATTTATGGTTAGCCCTATCTATCAAAGAACTCTTTATTGTTCAAATTATGCTTTCGAATTCCCTTTGTTGAGAATTAAACCTCTCTTTTCAAATTATTAATGTTCATCTCATTCCAAAAACAAAAGGATCCTGTGGCCAAGTTAGATTTTCCCTTTGATATCCCATATCCATTGATGTGTTTGTTATGACCTTTTCTTGACTCCATTTCCCAATGAACCAGATATTTCTCTGTCCTATATATCTTTACTAGGCCTTTCATGTTCTGTTGTATCATTCCAGCCCAACCAAACAAACAAATAAATACTTGCACTTAATAACTAGTCTAAAACCAATACTCAAAGCACACAAGATAAACCTTTGCAAACAAAATTTTGAGAGATCCCTCTCTGAGAACAGGAGGACTAGATCCTGTAACTCTAAAGATTGGTTCTGATGTTGTCTTGTATTTTTATTTTCCAAACTATCAAAACACGGGACACCAACATAATGGCGATCACGATGGGACCTTCTGAGTCAGTGACAATCTAAGTACCCCTTAGGACTCCATAAATCCCTTATTTTCAAAGACTATCCAGTGATTATCAACCACCTCATTGCCACCAACATAATGGCGATCATGGTGGGACTTTATGAGTCAATGACAATTTAAGTACCCATTAGGACTCCAGAAATCCCTTATTTTCAAATACTATCCAGTGATTATCAACCACCTCATCGACGCCAACATAATGGCGATCACGGTGGGACACTGAGTAAAATTTGCAAAACAAAACACTCACTGTCTAAGTATAACATAAGTAACCTTCTTCAAGCACTACCAAACGATGGTAATCATGATAGGACCTTTTAAATCAGTGACAAACTAAGTAACCCTTAGGATTATTATAAAGCCTTATCAAACCTTGAAGGATTCAGTTACCTAGCCATAAGAGTGAACTCTGTGTGTTTTGACACCCTAGCTAAGTGTTAAGACAAAATTACGACATTCTCATAACCTATAAGACCAAAATAACTCAGAAAACCAAAAAAAATTTCAGTTTGGCTTCATAATAAACTTGGTGGTGGAATATAAAACTTTTTACTCCAAAAGAGTTAAAAATTTCCACCCGACGACTCCACGATCCTAAAAAAAGACCTTAAGACTCCACTGGGAAGACCCCAAGTCTTAATAGCATCATACAAGCTCAGCTTGAAGGCTTTAAGATTAAAATTTTCCTTCTTCTGAAAAGATCAGTTAGCCTCTTAAAGATTTTCATATTTGGTTAAACTCTCTTTCTAACCAGGTCTAAAAAACATAGCATAGTGGCTCCTAGAAAGATTCATACTAGAGCCTACCCTAACCCAAACCCACCGAGAATAGTTGACAACCCTGAAAGTATCCTTAGGAAGTCTCCTAAGATAAAATTATCAATTATTTTCAGATCACCCTTGAGAGCTAATTCAGTTCCTGAAAATCTTTCAGCGCTACAACAATCTCAAGTCGACTTAGTAAATCCTTGTAGAACTAGGTCTCTTAGTGATTTAGATCAGTTAGATCCTGAATCTTCACTATCATCTCCTGAAACAAGTGAAGCTCTTGGTAGCAGAGAAACAACACCTCCTGATTTACATTTCCTTCACAACTTAGGTGTCTCTCATCCAAGATCAGCTCAATAGTCTATTCCTGGTCCATCCACTTCTACCCACCCTTCATCCACTGTTCAAACCACTACACCTCGGCTCACTGTTCCTGTTATTAATCCGTTCCTTGTAAATCCACCCCCACCACATATCATGGCAGCATGTTACACTCCCCTAGTCCTTCCTGTACCATTAGTAAATCTTCCACGGTATTATCAGTCCAAAATTCCATTATATGATGGTAGCAATGCTACAACTGCATCACAACATGTGGATAACATGAATGAATACTTTGACAGAAATGAAATTGATGATGATTCTGTCAAGCTTAGGTTATTTTCTCAGAGCCTAGGGGGAGAAGTAAGAAAATGGGGGAGAAGTAAGAAAATGGTTTAAAGGTTTAGTCCCCCATAGTATTATTGATCTCCAAGGCTTCCATCAAACGTTCTTAAACAAATGGGAAGTAAAGAAAAACCCTCTCCAAGTCCTTTCTGACTACAAGAACCTCCATAGAAACACTGGGGAAAGTGTGCAAGCTTACTGCTCCAGATTCAATAGTGTGTATAATGCACTTTCCCCAGAACTAAAACCTCCACAGGGCTCAGCTCTGAACAAATTTCCTGAAGGGTTTGACTCTGACATGACCTATCAGCTGAGAGAAATATATTTTGCAACTCTTGAAGATATGCAAAAGGGTGCTCTTTTTGTGGAAGTCAACTTAATGGAAAAGAGAGCAAGAATGAAAGCTGAGAAGAAAGTATCTTTTAGAGAGGAATCCCCTCCTGCTACTTCAAGCTCAAAAATGGATAGAATGATGGAATAAATGATGAAAGAGATGAGCATAATTAACAAATCACAAGCAAATCAAAACCAAACTACACCTCAAAACAATCAAAACAGAAATAGAAATCAAAATTATAGAAGAGACAACAATCAAGATAAGCAAAAAGAAAGTGACCAACAGATTTGACCTCCCTTTCAACAGAACTGTGAAGATCAATATGAGGAAGACAGGGAGTTGGATGTTGGCATGTGTTGTCCTTGATGGCAACCTACTTGATGAAATAATACTGTCGGCGATATGATGCAATGTGTTGTCCTTGATGGCAACCTATTTGATGAAGTTGTTCTTGATGAGTTGCCTATGATAAGCAACCTATGTGTTAAATATGTAAGGATGATGTATCTGTGTGTTAAAAGGAAGGATGATGTATCTAAAGATCAGCTCAGAAGGAACAAAAGAAAGGAAGTGACAAAAAAATGATAAATATGATGTGTCACAAAGCATACGCGGGTTTGTTAAGACGAAGTAGCGTATGCACACTGAAAAGTACGTGACAAGTCGCGTATGCCCTTCTGCGCTCAAAATTTAGAATACCAAGGGGTGTTACCATGGTATTGACCCATTGTATTGAGCGCTTGATTATCTATGTGGTCCCGTCCAGGAATACCATCGGAAGTGGTGTGGTTTTGGCTCATGGTATTGATAAAAGCTAAACCTATATAAGGAGAAGAAGATCATTGTGCAAGGGTGTGCATGTGTCTGGGTATTGAATGAATACTTCAATTTGAAGTATATCTGCATGATTGAACTTTGTTCTTGATTGATAAATCTAAATCTATGATGCACCCATGGATGTTTCTAAATCCTTAGATCTGATGATGATGAATCTCTAAGATGATCTGCAGAAGAAGAACTGGTGAAGATCTGGCGCAAAGTCTGCTGAAGGTAATGAAGAAATCTGGGTAAGCTTATAGATCTGGTCTGTTTTTCAAAGCTTTCATTTACAGATCTATACGCGAGTTTGTTGTGGAAAAAGCGCGTGTATACGCGGATCTGACCTGATAGAAGCACGTATGGGAAGTTAGGGTTTACTGAAAAATGCACAGATGTATACGTGGGTTAGTCTAATGAAAAGAGCGTGTATACACGGGTCTGTTTAAATAAAAGAGCATATGGAATTTAAACTAAAGGTTGCTCATGGTTGAATGTGTTTCTACATATCTATTCTGAAGTCTGGGTAATCTCTGATATTCTGGTTACAGTGGTTTCACTGTTCTGTTTGAAGCATTGGGAAAATTATGTTTGTTGAAAAATGAAGGGTTGAGTTGAAGTTGTTTGATCCAGTTTGAAAATTGATGAAACGTGGTCTGCAGTGGTGCTGAGGATCGAAGCCTTCAGTAAGGGGGTAGTAGCTCCCTTCCAGTGATAGCTAGTAGCTCCCTTCCAGGAGAGGCTGGTAAACGAGAGTAGGGGGTTGTAGCTCCCTTCTAGGAGAGGTTGGTAAATGAGAGAAGGTTGTAGCCTTTTGCAGGTGGGTGCCTGCGTGCTGGTATGAGTCTGCGCCAATACATAGTTGTAAGATGTTTTCTTTATAATAAATATTGAAGCCTGAGACAATGGCAGTGGTGGTTTTCTCCCGAATTGGGTTTCCACCTAAAATCCTGGTGTTCATGTGTGATGCTTATGTGTGTTGATTTATTCTGTTCTTACTGTACATTTTTACTGCTTACTAACATCTAATAAGTGAATGATGCAATAATCTAAGATAAGAATTTTCTGCATAATAAGAGATCTGAGCATAGGCGAGTTTCCTTAAGGATATCTGCGTATATACGCTAGTTTTGTTCTGTAAAGTAGCGTATGGGTTTTTGAGGAAAGAAAAGTAAAAAGTTGATTGACAGATCAAGATACTGATTCACCCCCCCCCCCCTCTCAGTATCTTTCCCAACAATTGGTATCAAAGCAGGTCCTTCTGAAAAAGCTTAGCCGCTAGAAGGAAGATCAAGCAAGATGAGCAATCAAGATGGAACAACATCTATCAAGCCTCCCCTCTTTCATGGAAGCAATTTAATCTTCTGGAAAACAAGGATGAGATCCTATCTTCAGTCTATGGGAACAGATGTATGGGCCATTGTTCAACAAGGATATCAATATCCAGCTACAATACTAACAGATCCGACTGAAAAGAAGAATTATGAATCAAATGCAAAGTCGGTCAATGCTATAACAGGAAGTCTGACTGAATATGAATTTGTCAAAGTTATGAAGCTAAATAAAGCAAAGGAAATGTGGGACAAAATCATTCTAAGTTATGAAGGTGATGCAAAGGTAAAAAGTGAAAAACTCCAAACTGTCAGAATTGAATATGAAAATTTAAAGATGCATAGTGATGAGAGTATTTCCAGTTTCTTTTTATGTCTTAATGATGTTGTAAATCGTATGAGAAATCTGGGAGAAACAATAACTGGATCTACTTTGGTTGAGAAAATTTTAAGATCTCTAACAACAAAATTTGAGTCAAAAGTTTCTACTCTTGAAGAAAAACAGGATCTTCAAAATCTTACTGTGGTGCAACTTCATGGGATACTAACTGCATATGAAATGAGAAGAGGAGGACCATCTGAAGTCAAAGAAGCCATCTTTAGAGCTTCTACAAAAGGTAAAGAAGTGAAAGAAGTAGAAGGATCAGGATATATCTCAGAAGAAGATGAGGTAAATTTTGTAAAGAAACTTCAACTTGGCACAGGACGGTTCAGAGGTAAGCTTCCTTTCAAATGTTTTGATTGTGAAAGAGTTGGTCATTATGCTGCTAAGTGTCCTTATAAAGAAATATCTGCAAAAGGGAAATAAGTAGCAAGAAGGAATAAGAATCGGTCTAGCACTAGAAAAAGTTACTATACTCATGAAGATAGTGATGGGTTATCTGATAGTGAGGAAGAATGTGAACAAGATCTTAGACTTCTGATGGCATTTGAATCTAGAGAAGAAAATGATACTTTTTTGGATGCTCTAGAGGACAATTATTTTCTTGAAGAAAACAATCAACTCAAAATACACTTAGAAGAATGTAAAATACTCTTAGAAGAGAGGAAGATAACCATAAAGACTATGAAAAGGCAATTTGAAGAAGCAAAGAAACACATTGAGAAATTAGAATGTGAAGTGGTAAGTCTAAGAAAATATTTTGAGAAAGAAAAGACTCCAAATCTTAGATTTACTAAAGGATAAGAAACCTTAAATGAGATTATCAAGGTACAACTCTCTCCTCTTGTAAAGATATGTCTTGGATATACCGGGGAATCTTCTTAGGCTTCAACACCAAATTATCTAAAAGCAGTTACAGCTGGTTTACAAAATTCTGCCACTCAGCAAGGGAATAAAGAACCTTTACAGGTAAAGCATGATAATCTCAATTCAAAGAACACTAACAGAAATATCTTTCAAAGAAACACCAATCAATAGGTAAATTCAAGTAGAAGATTTCATGATCGCAGAAATTTCTTCTTCAACGGACAATGTTTCTCATGTCACAATTTGGTCACAAAGATGTTCAATGTGTTTCATATAAAACCATCATGACAAGAGAAGTGAGAAAGAAAAGGATTGATATTGAAACAAAGAAGAATACCTATAACAATTTTTCTCCTCTTCTAAATGAAGTTGAATGGGCTTATTGCAATAACTTTGGGCATGAAGAATCTGAATGCAGGAGCAAAGTTCAGCCAAAAGAGCATTTTTCTTCAAGTTCCAAAGTATGGAAAAAGAAGGATTTACAGGTTGAAAATTGTGGCATAGCGTTATTTGCAGAAGGAGAAGAAAATCAATGGTACATTGATAGCGGATGCTCAAGACACATGACAGGTGACAAAACCAAACTTCGTGCATATAGTACATTAGAAAAGGAAAAGAAAGTTACTTTTGGAAATGATACTCCTGCTGTAATTAAAGGAAAAGGGTCTGTGTTTCTAAAAGATAAGGTGAAGGCTAACGATGTCATGTATGTGGATGGATTAAGGCATAACTTGTTAAGTGTAAGTCAAATGTGTGATCAAGGAACTGAAGTTGTCTTTAGTTCAAAAGAATGTGTGGTTCGTGATCTTGATATAGGTAAAACAATCATAAAAGGAAAAAGAACTCCAAGAAACCTATATGTATTGAAGAACTTCAAAGAACAATGTTACTTGAGTAAATCTTCAGAAAAATGGCTATGGCATAGAAGGTTGGGACATCTAAGCTTCTCTCAAACCAACAAATCAAGTAGACTTAATGCTGTTCGTGGTCTTCCCAATATTACTCTACCTGAAAGTATCATATGCAAATCTTGCCAATTCGGCAAGCAGACTAGAGTGCAATTTAATGCCAAGGAAGGATCATCAAGTAGGCCTCTTGAACTCATTCATACTGACATATGTGGACCTATGAGGAAAAAGTCACCTCATGGTGAGCAATACTATATCTTATTTATTGATGATTTCTCTAGAATGTGTTGGATTGGGTTGCTGAAGCACAAATATGAAGCATTTGAGAAATTTCAGATCTTTAAGGCGCTGGTTGAAAATGAAGTAGATCTAAAACTCAAATGTCTTAAATCTGATCGAGGAGGAGAATATACTTCAAATGAATTTCTTGAATTTTGTGAACAACATGGCATAAAAAGACAATTTTTTGTAGCTGGAACTCCACAACAAAATGGTGTAGCAGAAAGAATGAATAGAACAGTTCAACAAATGGCTAGAGCTATGCTTGATGATTCTGGAACACCTGACACATTTTGGGGAGAAGCAGCACATACAGCGGTAAACATTCTCAACAAGGCACATGTTCGTGTAAATAGTGACAAAACTCCATATGAACTCTGGTATGGTAATTCTCCATCTGTGAAGCATTTTAGAGTTTTTGGAAGTAAATGCTTTATCAAAAATAACGATGAAAAACTTGGCAAGTTTGAACCTAGAGCAGATGAAGGAATACTTCTTGGTTACTCCTCTACAAGTAGAGCATATAAATGTTACAATAAAAGACTTCAGAAGATTGTTGAATGTATTGATGTTGTTATTGATGAGTCTCCTGCAGCCCCAAAGGAAGAAAAACAGATAACAAATGAAGACGATGGTGACTTATGTCCTTCTACATCAAATAGCAATGATATATACAGTGAACCCAATGAAGAACCTGAAGATGATTTATCTGAAAAGGCTCCATCCAGATATGTTCAAAAGAATCATCCAGAATCTCAAATTTTGGGAGATAAGGAATCAGGTGTACAAACAAGAAGGACTCTTGTGGGATCTTCTAGCTATCTGGAATTACTATCTACTATTGAACCTCACAATGTCAATCAAGCTAGCAAATATGAATGTTGGGTTCAAGCCATCAATGAAGAGCTTGATCAAATTGAAAAGAATCACACTTGGGAATTAGTACCAAGACCTCATAACAAAAATGTCATTGGAACTAAATGGATATTCAAAAACAAGTTAAATGAGAATGGGGATGTTGTAAGAAACAAGGCTAGACTTGTTTGCAAGGGGCATACTCAACAAGAAGGTATAGACTTTGAAGAAACTTTTGCTTTTGTAGCTAGACTTGAAGCCATAAGAATGTTTCTTGCCTTTTCAAGCTTTCAACAAATCAAAGTTTATCAAATGGATGTTAAATCTGCATTTCTCAATGGTGATCTAGAAGAAGAAGTTTATATAGAACCACCAGAAGGATTCATTTTAGGAAATGATGAAAATCTTGTTTGTAGACTTAACAAGGCTCTATATGGTCTCAAACAAGCTCCAAGGGCATGGTATTATCGTCTTGACAAATATCTTCACCAACAAGGATTTTCAAAGGGGTTTGCTGATAGCAACTTATACACAAAAATTGAAAATGATAAACTTTTGATTGTGGTTGTATATGTTGATGATATCATTTTTGGAAGTAATGAAGAATCTATGAGTCAGAAATTTGCTTCTGTCATGCAGTAAGAATTTGAAATGTCTTTACTTGGGGAACTAACATTATTTCTTGGTTTGCAAGTGCATCAAACTACTGATGGTATATTCTTATCACAAGCAAAATACCTTAAGAAAATTCTGAAGAAGTATGGCATGGAAGAATGCAAACTTGTAAGTACACCATTGATAACCGGATGTAATCTCAGTTCTCATGATGATTCCCCCATGGTGAATCAACCAGAATACAGATCTATGATAGAAAGTCTACTTTATCTCATTGGGACTAGACCGAACATTATGCATGCTGTTGGGATTGTTGGACGATTCCAAGCTAATCCAAAAGAGTCTCATCTTCAGGTTGTCAAAATAATATTCAAATATCTACAAGGAACTCAAGACTTTGGACTATGGTATCCAAAGAATGCTGATCTTACTCTTCATGCTTACACTGATGCAGATTGGGCTGGAAATGTTGATGATCGGAAAAGCACTAGTGGTGGAGCATTCTATGTGGGGCCCCGGTTAGTATCTTGGTTTAGCAAGAAGAAAAACTCTATTGCCTTATCTACAGCAGAAGCAGAATATGTGGCTGCCGCATCATGTTGCACACAACTTCTTTGGATGATGCAAACCTTACAAGAATTTCAAATCAAGTACACACCTCCTGTCTCCATTATGTGTGATAATACAAGTGCCATCAGTATTTCAAAGAATCCTATTATGCATTCCAAGACCAAGCACATTCCCATCAAGTATCACTTCTTACGTGAACAAGTGCTTGAACAAAAGGTGAAGTTGGAGTATGTTCCCTCCAAAGAACAAGTTGCTGATATATTTACCAAACCTCTACCCAAGGAAGCGTTTGAATATCTCAGACAGAAGCTGGGAGTAGTCTCTGCCTTGCAGAAAATTAGATATTCTTAAATTCAGAAGATTAAATTGGATACGCGGGTTTCCTGAACGAAAGTCGCGTATATACGCGAGTTTATGCAAAGAAAACCGCGTATGGTTAGTTGCTGACAAATTTTACTTGGGGATGCACAAGCTAAAGGGGAGCACTGGTCATGTGGAAAGGATGCATTGGATGCACAATTTCAGGGGGAGCATTAGCATTGCTGAATGTAATGCATTGTTGGCATTATGATGGTTCTGAAATATGATCTCTCTTGAGGTCTTTTTGGTCTTGGTTATAAAAAGTCATATTTGTAATTTGATGAAAAGGTTATGTTGAGACCTATGATGTAAATTGTAATATTCAGTCTTGTAAAGGGCTTGTTCAAATTTGTAAACCCACTTGGTTGGGTAGTTGAGTCAAAATGTGTAAACCCACTTGGTTGGGTACTTGTGTCACATATGTAAATCCACTTGGTTGGATCATTGATGTAATTATGAGTCCTTGGTGATAGGAAAGGTATGAATATTATGTATTGAATATTATGTTGAAGACTCAGCATGAACTCAGGGGGAGCATGGTAACTTCAATGCACATTAGATCTACAGAGCTCTTCTTTCTACATGAGGAGAAAAACATTGTCTTGGCTTTGATCCGCCCTTTTCCCTTGATGTCAAAGGGGGAGAGTAGCATGGTGTTTGCATAATGGTTATAATCAATGTATCTATCTGTTGTTGTGGTGATCAAACACCATCATGGTTGCCATCAAGTCCAAAGGGGGAGATTGTTGGCATGTGTTGTCCTTGATGGCAACCTACTTGATGAAATAAGACTGTCGGCGATATGATGCAATGTGTTGTCCTTGATGGAAACCTATTTGATGAAGTTGTTCTTGATGAGTTGCCTATGATAAGCAACCTATGTGTTAAATATGTAAGGATGATGTATCTGTGTGTTAAAAGGAAGGATGATGTATCTATAGATCAGCTCAGAAGGAACAGAAGAAAGGAAGTGACAGAAAAATGATAAATATGATGTGTCATAAAGCATACGCGGGTTTGTTAAGACGAAGTAGCGTATGCACACGGAAAAGTATGTGACAAGTCGCATATGCCCTTTTGCGCTCAAAATTTAGAATACCAAGGGGTGTTACCATGGTATTGACCCATTGTACTGAGCGCTTGATTATCTATGTGGTCCCGTCCAGGAATACCATCGGAAGTGGTGTGGTTTTGACTCATGGTATTGATAAAGGCTAAACCTATATAAGGAGAAGAATATCATTGTGCAAGGGTGTTCATGTGTCTGGGTATTGAATGAATACTTCACTTTGAAGTATATCTGCATGATTGAAATTTGTTCTTGATTGATAAATCTGAATCTATGATGCACCCATGGATGCTTCTAAATCCTTAGATTTGATGATGATGAATCTCTAAGATGATCTGCAGAAGAAGAACTGGTGAAGATCTGGCGCAAATTTTGCTGAAGGTAATGAAGAAATCTGGGTAAGCTTATAGATCTGGTCTGTTTTTCAAAGCTTTCATTTACAGATCTATACGCGAGTTTGTTGTGGAAAAAGCGCGTGTATACGTGGATCTGATCTGATAAAACCGCGTATGGGAAGTTAGGGTTTACTGAAAAATGCACAGATGTATACGCGGGTTAGTCTAATGAAAAGAGCGTGTATACGCGGGTCTGTTTAAATAAAAGCGCGTATGGAATTTGAACTAAAGGTTGCTCATGGTTGAATGTGTTTCTACATATCTATTCTGAAGTCTGGGTAATCTCTGATATTCTGGTTACAGTGGTTTCACTGTTCTGTTTGAAGCATTGGGCAAAGTATGTTTGTTGAAAAATGAAGGGTTGAGTTGAAGCTGTTTGATCCAGTTTGAAAATTGATGAAACGTGGTCTGCAGTGGTGCTAAGGGTCGAAGCCTTCAGTAAGGGGGTAGTAGCTCCCTTCCAGTGATAGCTGGTAAATGAGAGCAGGGGGTAGTAGCTCCCTTCCAGGAGAGGCTGGTAAACGAGAGCAGGGGGTTGTAGCTCCCTTCCATGAGAGGCTGGTGAACGAGAGAAGGTTGTAGCCTTTTGCAGGTGGGTGCCTGCGTGCTGGTATGAGTCTGTGCTAGTACATAGTTGTAAGATGTTTTCTTTATAATAAATATTGAAGACTGAGACGACGACAACGGTGGTTTTCTCCCGAATTGGGTTTCCACCTAAAATCCTGGTGTTCATGTGTGATGCTTATGTGTGTTGATTTATTATGTTCTTACTGTACATGTTTACTGCTTACTAACATCTAATAAGTGAATGATGCAATAATCTAAGATAAGAATTATCTGCATAATAAGAGATCTGAGCATACGTGAGTTTCCCTAAGGATATCCGCGTATATACGCTAGTTTTGTTCTGTAAAGTAGCATATGGGTTTTTTAGGAAAGAAAGTAAAAAGTTGATTGACAGATCAAGATACTGATTCACCCCCCCCTCTCAGTATCTTTCCCAACATTGGAAAGGTTGGAAGAATCACATGTAAACTTGATTGGATCAGATAGTGGGGATGATGTTTTCCTCACTGAGGAAGAACAAGGTTTCTTCTCTTATGATCAAAATACAAACACCTATAAAGATTCTGATGACTATAGATTGGGTTTTGAAAATGAAATCATGGAGATACATAAACAGTATGATCTTAGGAGCAAGGGAAGTATAGATAATTCAAAAGATAATAACACTATCACTGTTGTCAAGAAAAACGCAGAAAACCAACCCAAAAGGATAGCAGAAAAAACCAACATTTCGGCAAAAAAATCAGACTGAAACAAAGACAAAGGTGTCCAGCCAAATGTTGAACAGAGCACCCCTAGCACTTCAGCTAGTGGTCCTAATAAAACTATCCCAATTACCACTCCAAACAAGGTTCAGCAAATCAAAATTGCTGAACAGAATTCAATTGAAAAGATAGATGTAAATATAAACAAGTCAATTATTCCTTTCAGCCTTGAGGGAGAGATTTCCAAGATAAAAATTGCCATTCCCCTAGCTGAAATAGTAACCCAAGAGGTGTACAAAAACCAAGTTTTGAAAGCTTTGAACTTAGGAAGTTATACAGACACTTTAAACTTGACAGATGACAAACCTAAGTTGTTGTTTGGTCCAGAAGTTGAAGGAAAATACCAAGAAGGGGCTATCCCTCCCTTCTATGTTAGCTTGAAGATACATGAGAAAATTTTACACAATGCTATGTTCGACTCAGGAGCTTCACACAATCTAATGCCCAAGGTAGTGATGGAAAGCTTAGGCTTAGAAATTATGAAACCATACAAAGACTTGTATTCCTTTGAATCAAGCAGAGTCAAATGTTTGGGTTTAATCAAAGATTTGTGTGTTCATTTAGCTCAAATCCCTGGTAAGAGTTTAGTCATGGACATAGTCGTAGCTGACATACCCCCTAAGTATGGCATGCTCTTATCAAGATATTAGGGAGCCAAACTTTAGGGAAGCCTTCAAATGGACATGTCTTATGCCACTATCCCTGTTTTTAACCAAAATAGAAGACTATACAGGGAATCTCACATGAAATACATGGTGAGAAACCTAGACAAACCCAACAACACTCCAATATATTCTACCCATTCAAGTTTAGATTCTTTTATCTTATGTAACGAAGATGAATTTACTCAACAAGATAAAGAAAAAATAGACCCCACTGTTTCACCAGAAGAACCGGATCTTCTCTCGAATCAACTTCAAAACATCGACAATCAATAGAAAAAAGAAAACGAAAATGAGTCAAATGTAATTTGGACAATAAAATTTGATGGATCCTGTAATAAAGCAAGCGTAGGTGCAGGCGTATGGATCCAGAATACAAATAAGAGTTTTTCATATAAATTGGATTTCCCGTGCACTAACAATATTGCTGAGTATGAAGCACTTCTCCTAGGTTTACAATTTCTCAAACAATTACAGGCCCAAAAGGTAACAATCTTAGGAGATTCTGAACTTATCATAAAGCAAATCAAAGGAGAATACTTAGCCAGAATCCAAGGCTTAGGGAATATCAGAATGCTGCTCTCGATTTATTGAAAACCTTTGAAAAATACGAACTTGTTTTCATTCCTAGAGCGTTTAATCATTTGGAAAATTAACTCGCTTATAATGCCAGTAACTGTCAAATACCTAATATAAATGAACAACTTTGTGTAAAGGTAAAACATAGGCCTGCAGTGCCTGATAACATAGATCACTGGCAAGTGTTTGATTCTGACCAACACATAGACGATTTCTTGAAGTCAGAAAACGATTTCACCATACCAACATCAGAATCTAGCCATAATCAAAACTGTCCATATATTGAAGAAATCCCAGAAGCTGAAATAATACACTCTACTGATATAATTCATTATGAGAATACATTTGAAGCAGATTCAATTGACAACGTGGACCAAAAAGACCTGGAAATTTTAGAATGTAAAAAAGGTTCAATTCCAAGAGGTCTCTCACCTTTGGAACACCTTTTCGACTTTAATGATGTAGCCAAAGAACCAAAAATGGAGCCTGTAGAAACAAACGTAGAAGAACACAACATAGGCTCCCTAATGGAACCCAAGATGATTAAATTGTCCAGCACTCTTCCAACTCACATAAAATCTCGATACATTGATATGTTTAAGGATTTTAAAGATTTTTTTTCCTGGGCATACACAGATCTGAATTCTTACGATACCAGCATCATTCAGCACAAAATTCCCTTGAAGGAAAATCAAAAGCCCTTCAAACAAAAACTGAGGAGAATAAACCCACTTTTACCTTTAGTTAGAGCCGAAATTGAAAAGATGCATGATGATGGCATTATAGTACTTGTTAGATTTTCAGAATGGGTATCAAACTTAGTTTCTGTTAGGAAAAAGACAGGGGAGATCAGACTCTGTATCGATTTCAGAAACCTAAACAGAGCATCCCTAAAAGACAACTACCCATTTCCCAAGATGGATCATATACTTTAGAGGGTAGTTGGGTCAAAAAGGATATCACTCTTAGATGGGTTCTCGGGTTACAAGCAGGTGTTAGTGCGCCCAAGTGATCAAATCAAAACTGCTTTTACCACACCTTGGGGCACCTTTATGTATGTAAAAATGCCTTTTGGTTTAATGAATGCAGGGGCCACCTTCCAAAGGGCCATGGACATAGCCTTTTCTGAAGATATTGGCTATTTCATAATTATTTACCTTGATGACATAACTGTCTTTTCAAAAACTGATGAAGAACATTTGACTCACTTAAGAAAATTTTTTGAGAAGTGTAGGAAATTTGGCATGTCATTGAATCCCAAGAAGACACTCTTTGGTATCCAAGAAGGTAAACTTCTTGGACTTATAATTTCAGAAGAGGGAATCAAAATAGACCCTACAAGGATAGATGGCATATTACAAATCCGTCATCCAAGGAGCCTCAAAGAATTGCAATCTTTCATCGGAAAGATTAATTTTTTGAGAAGGTTTATCCCTAACCTTGCTGAGCTATTAAAAAACATCACAAAAACTCTTAAGAAATATGTGGGTGTAAAATGGAATTTACCAGCTAAACAATCATTCGAACTGGTCAAACAAGCTCTTACCCAAACACCGGTCCCGATTAGTCCAGATTTCACCAAAGATTTTTACATCTTTTCTTTTGCATCTGAGCATACAATAGCTGCAGTTTTACTTCAAAAGAATGATTTGGGGCAAGAACAACCAATATCTTTCTTTAGTAGGGCCTTAAGAGATGCTCCTCTCAAATATAATATCATGGAGAAGCAAGCCTTAGCATTGGTGAAAGCATTGAAAGAATTTAGGGTCTATATTTTACACTCTCACATAATTGCTTTTGTTCCGCATACTGTTCTCAAGGACATTCTAATTCAAGACTCTGATGGTAAAAGGGGAAAATGGATTGCAACTATTCTTGAATATGACTTAGAAATTAGGCCCACCAAACTAGTTAAAGGGCAAGGATTAGCAAAACTTATGGCTGAGTCTAACCTCCAAGCACTAGACATCAATATGGTATATGTGTTGGAAGAAATAGAAGAATCTGATGCTCCTGTTATTGAACAAACATTTCTAAATTCTCCTTGGTATGCTGACATTATTTATGTGCTTTTATATTTAAATAACCCTCCTTCTTTGTCTAGAACTAAAGCTAGATTATTGAAACAAAAGGCTTTTAGTTTTGTATCTTAGATGAAGTATTATATTGGAAAATGCTGTTGGAATTTTTCTTAAATGTTTACTTGAAGATGATGCAGTAAAGATCATGCATGAGTTGCATGAAGGAGAATGTGGAGGACACCTCTACTAGAAGGCCACAGCAAACAAAATTCTTAGATCTGGTTACTATTGGCCTAAAATTTTCCCAGACACTCAAAAGTTGGTCATGTCTTGCCATAAGTGTCAAATCTTTGATGGCAAAAGAAAACTCCTTCCCTTACCTTTACATCCTATCAGAGTTGAGGCACCTTTTCAACAATGGGGGATGGACTTCATTGGGGAAATTCATCCATCCTCCTCAGCTCAGCATAAATGGATCCTCATAGCTACTGACTTCTTTACCAAATGGATAGAAGCTATACCCTCTAGGAATGCTAATGACTCTGTCATTATCAATTTTCTTGAAACCAATATCCTATCCAGATTCAATTGTCCTAGAAAAATCATAACAGACAATGCTGCTGCTTTTAAATCTAAGAATATGGTTGATTTCTATTACAAATACCACATAACCTTGGGCCATTCCACTGCTTACTATCCCCAAGGAAATGGATTATCTGAATCCTCCAACAAGAGTCTCCTCAATATAATCAAAAAAATGTTGGAGCAAAATCAGAAATCATGGCACAGTAAGTTGGTTCATGCCCTATGGGCTGATAGATTAACTACAAAGAAGTCAATAAATATGTCCCCCTATCAGTTGGTTTATGGTATGGATGCAGTTTTTCCTACCTCATTGGGAGTTCCAGTCACGAAACTCCTTCAAGAAGTGCAGAGTGAAGAGAATGATATGCAGAGAAGAATCAACCAAACAATCCATTTACAGTAGACCAGAGAAGAAGTTTATGAGAGAACACATTTAGTCCAAGAAAATATGAAGAAACTATTTGATAAGAGGACTAAGGCAAACAATTTCCAAATTGGAAATGTTGTTCTTAAATGGGATTCAAGAAAAGAGGAGAAGGGAAAACATGGCAAGTTTGAGAACTTGTGGAAAGGGCCATATATTATCCATGCTGAGAGGGGTCACAATGCATTTTTCTTGAAAGAATTGAATGGAGAAGATCTATATGGAGGTCCGGTCAATGGAAGGATGCTCAAACATTACTTCTGCCAAGAATCTTAAGTTTCAAATCATTTTATTTTTCATTGTAAATGTCATAGTCTAACCATTGCATTTCAAAGTTAGAAAAATAAAAAAACAAAAACAATAAAAGAGAGAAAAGAGGGTAGATTGTCAAAACGAGAAAGGTATTGCCCCATACCAAAAAAGAGAAACAAATCTGAAAGTGTGCAAGCTTAAATGCCACTCCTGAAGAACACACTTCTAGTTAGTCAAACAGCCTAATCTTGACTAATTAGTTTTAAATTTTCTGTTGATAGGATAGTGAATTTGATCTGCCAAACTGTTTAATCTTGGCTTATCAGTAGGTAGATTAGGATAGAAATTAAAGGTTTAAACACGATCAAAATCTGAACCTAAGTTTCCAAAAGAGAGATGACTCAAATTCGTTTCAAAATTCTGAGTCAACTAAAGATAAAATATGGTTCTAAATAGCTCAAAATCTAAACCAGAATACAAGGAAGAAACAACTCAAAGAAGAGTCAAAACAAAGCTATAAAAGAGTGAAGGAAGTGCTTGATTTTTCAGATCTTAAGCATTCCAATTTTGATTTATTTTTTTTCAAAATAATGTCTAATGTGCAGCTTGTTTTTATGCCATAGATCACAGCAAGTCAAACAACTTAATCTTGACTTGGCTGTTTTTAAATTTATGTTGTAGAATTTAGAGAATAAAAATCTGTTAGACTGTTTAATCCTAATAGATTGATAGAATAGGTAGAGAATCATATGGGCTCAACTGTTTAATCTGAGTCCATGGAGAAATAAGGAGTAGAAATAGATTAGATTTTTTTCTCTCAAAAAGAATAAAATGTTGTAAGAGAGTTTTCCAATCCAAGTGCACTCTAGGAAGAAAAAATGTTAGATCAGTAGGATTGGGTAGGTAGAAGGCTTTTTGATGAAAGATCCATTGTTTTCCATGGATGCTAACTTATTTCCAGAGCAAAAGAAGATCATTCAAGTAAAATAAATCAGCCCAATGGATGAGGAAAATGATCAACCTCTCAGAGAATGCATATCTGAAGTTCTTGATGCCTTCAAGAAGGCACCATCCCCAAGTGGAGCCACTGTTAGCCACCTATAAAATTGGTCATATCAAGTGGTGGCTAAATTATTTTTGGAGCCTTCAAGCAACAGATTTTATTGCAAAAAAGTGTTGGCTCTTGAAGACTCTTAAAGGCCTCATGCCTCTGTCCAATCTCCACTATTGTTTCCATTTCATACTCTGAAATTTCTACTAAAATCCAAGAGAAAAACTGCTGCAAAACCATCATTTTCCCCTTCTCCCACTCACAACTAACCTTCACTTTTTACCCCTTTCTTCTCATGAAAATCCCTCAATTTTTCATGATTTCCCTTCTTCCATTCATGAAAATCCATATTTATAAGGTTTGAAACTCACTTTTAAGCCTTACCGAAACCTTCAAATCCCTTTGAAAACATTGAAAAAACATAAAAATTTCATGTTCTTTATTAAAAGGCTTAAGCCCCTCAGGCTAAGCCCCCTAACCACTTCCCCACATGTGCCCTTGCCATAAAAACCAAGCGCTGAAACCATTTAGCGCTTATCGCATCGGAGATTTTCGATGGTGCGTAAGTCCTGTGTTCCATTTAAAATCCCGATGTGATCAAACCCTTGTATATAAACCTACCCATTCACCTTTTTCTTTTATAAAAAACGAAGAACCCATTTATCCAAAGTTTTAACTTAAAATTCAAAAGCACGTGTTTTAATATAAAAATGGGTAGATTAAAAAGACCGACGCGCAATCGCATCGGAAATTTTCCTTGGTGCGGTTTAAAATGTTTAAACACCGCCGATTGCGATGACCCGATCGCGTAATCGCGATCGGAGTTTTCAAATGGGTAGATTAAAAAGACTAGGCCTGGTCTTCCAATTCCGATAGGCCCTCGTATATAAAGCCCTGGGCCCTTTGAATTTCATACATCCAGCGGCCCCGCCGTTGGGAGCCTATCCTTTATATATATATTTATTTCCACCCCGACGCATTAAACCTTTGTTTTATATTAAAAACTTTGGTTTTTCGTATATTACAATGGTTTTCACCTTTTATTCTAGAACTAATCCCCGCCGTTGATCTAACGTCGATCAAATGGCCATCGCTCCGTCGCATCGGCGATTTTAATCGCATCGCAATGTTTAATCGCACGCATTTTTTTTGTCCCTCCAATTGGGTAGTCCTCCGATTTGTTTCCCACCGTCGATCTGATCCTCAGATTGACGGGCATCGCTTAATTTCCTAGGCCCTTCTGATCACGCAATCGCATCGGAGTTTTTTCATCGCACTCCTTTTCTCCTCCCGCCGATTCCAAACCCCCAATTAGATCTGGATTGTCCACGTGTCCTGATCTAACAGCTACACTCCTTCCTTGCCTTCTGAAGCAGTTTAACCTATTTTCGCAAGATTTCATAACATTTTGTTTGCTTTGCAGGTTCCAAAGGTTCTGTCCATATTACAAATGAAATAAAGCCAAACGCCCCCATCTTTCGGCTTTTGGTTATCAAAGGGAAAACAACTAAAACGGGTTCCGCTCCACGATTTTCAACATTTCATGAGCACTGATACTATAAAGGCCCTCCATGGCCTTGCACATCGACAAGACACTGTTTTATTCAAATAACAGTTAAAGAGTATAATTTTTGAAGAACAGAGCACAGCGGGATGAAGATTAAAGACAGATCTGGAAAAATACGGCTAAATATAATTATTAAAAGCTTAATTTCCTAGATTAAAACATAGTCAGAAGAAATCATAAGTGTTTAAACTAACAAAAGAGACCTCCACCACTGTATTTGGGGTGAATTGATTCCTCAGCTACCACAAGAGCCACCTATTGCCTTAAACCTTTCAAAACAGAGGCCGAAGTTATTGTCCTAAATCTGATATTTCGCCTCCAGTTCCGCCAGCGAATTACTGCTGCAAGGAACTTAAATGCAACAAATATCTACAGAGTTACTCCCATATTATGTAGAGCCTTAAAGTCAAAAAAGCTCCCACCGAGATTTGATATTAATTGTAAAACATTAATACAGTAGTCCACCTGTAAACTTCTCCATCGAGCCTCTCAAAAGGCCAAGAAGTCTTCACTCTGTATTAATTTTCCTTGAGATATTTTCTTAGATCTCACCTCCTCATCTTCCTATAAATACTGTTGTAGAAGATGAGAAATTGTTGGTTGTTGGTTGTTGTTTGATTACAAGTTGTAATACTGAAACTCTCTGAAATAAATACATAAGTCTGTTGAAGTTGAAGAAGAAAGTTAAGTCTTGGAGGTCTTGATGATGTTGTTGCATGCTTGTTCCTGAGAAGGCTCTATCATTGGATCCATGAGCTTGGCTGTTGGTGAAATATTCTGAACTATTTTATGTTTTCCCCTATTTTCATTATGTTCCATAATTTCTTACTACAGTATGTTGAAAGTTTTAGGCTAAGAAATGACTCTTGGAAGCACCTTAGACCTGTTCATCCTTCACTGTTTCATGTTTTCTTCTGCTGAAGTATTTTAGAGGCTTTAATCTTTCTCTTTAGTCTTCATGCTTGTTTATTTCCTTAATAGTTTGAACAGTTGGTTTCAGCATGATTTGTGGTTTTCCCTACTTGTCTGCTGCCACTTAAAAAATGTTATTGAAGTCTCCCTTTGAATTTCTTTGCTTACAGTGAATTAAAGAGGTCGGTTTTGATCTTTCCCTTTGTCCTTGCTTAAACAGTTGGCTTAAAGGTCATTTATAATTATTATCATAGATGTTTTTAAGTGTTCCCTCTTCTATGACTGCAATTATCAATGAATATTTTATGTTTCTAAGTCCTTTGAAATAAAATCTTTGAGGAAATAGGGTGTTCCCCGAATCTTAGATTTCATTTTAAAAGTTGTTTTGAGATCATTATTTGCTTAAAGGTGTGATTTGTAGAGTTTATGGTTAGCCTTGTCTATCAAAGAGCTCTTTATTGTTCAAATTATGCTTTCGAATTCCCTTTGTTGAGAATTAAACCTCTCTTTCCAAATCATTAATGTTCATCTCATTCCAAAAACAAAAGGATCCTGTGGCCAAGTTAGATTTTCCCTTTGATATCCCATATCCATTGATGAGTTTGTTATGACCTTTTATTGACTCCATTGCCTAATGAACCAGATATTTCTCTGTCCTATATATATTTCCTAGGCCTTTCATGTTCTGCTGTATCATTCCAGCCCAACCAAACAAACAAATAAATACCTGCACTTAATAACTAGTCTAAAACCAATACTCAAAGAACACAAGATAAACCTTTGCAAACAAAATTTTGAGAGATCCCTCTCTGAGAAAAGGAGGACTAGATTCTGTAACTCTAAAGATTGGTTCTGATGTTGCCTTGTATTTTGATTTTCCAAACTATCAAAACATGGGACACCAACAGAGAGTATTGAACATCTTGAGATTCATTTTCTGATCTTGGCATGTGGCCAACTATGTTCTAAACCTTATAGCGCAGTATCTCTTCCAGAACTGTGTTATTCCTATAGGTACTATTGCAGGGTATTTTGGCACATCATTTGGAGAGCTGGTTTTCAAGTGTTGGGGATCTGCCCTTCACTTTGAAGATCCATTGAAGAAGGATCTATGTATTGTTCATATCAAATCAGATCTTCATATTCTGAATATTTCTGAATCACTAAATATTGCTGCAAATCTGCAATTTAGATCTCAGATCTACTCCTTGTACATGGTGTAATGCTCAAAACCCCAAGGGGTATTGATAGAGGAGCCTCTACAGTGTATGGATCTGTTATAGATCTGACTTTTCATGCACTTATATGCTCTAGACCTAAAGTGTAATCTTCAGTTGCTACAGCTTAATAAAATAACGTTGTCAAGCCTTTTTAGTCCATATATATGATTGTAGCACCTCTTTTTGAGGATTTTCATCTATTGGAGACTTCTATTTCCTGTTATACATCTTATGGGACATCTTGTACATATATTTTTCTGTTGTAAATGTGAATGAAGGATCTCCATATTGGCCTCCTTCTTTGTCTATGATGATTTGCGTTATTTTCCTGCTTATCTGCATTGTATTGCTGCATTTCCCATTTGGGAATATTACATGCTTGTGTGGGTCTCTTGGGACAAGGAAAGATTTTACGCGTAGGTGAACCAAGGGTTAAAATCACAGAATCATCATCTCACGAGATTCCTCCCAATCCTAGAACGTACCCTTATGTGTTTCCCACCATTGTGTAGGAGTTGCGCACATTGCTAGGTTAAGTGCCCACATTCTTCGATCTCTTGGAAATTCGGCTTCAAATGTTCACAAAAATTCTCTAATACTACCAGAACCATCAAAGAAGGGCAACTATCTTACCTCTAAGAAGATACACTGGAAGCTCTTCGTGATCCTAAGACATCACATTACAGATACGTCATGTAACTGACTCTACCAATTTTCAATTTCCCCGTCGGAGTTAGAGAGGCATTCACTGTCCTTTTCCCAATAAAGCACACCATTAGCTGTAGGATTAATCCAATCCTCATCTCGGGTGGTAAGTTTATAAAATTGGGGCCACATTGTCTTCTTTGCACACCAGTTCTATCTACAATTCTCCTTCTGCCGGGTCTAGAGGGACTATCACTCTTGTACCCTCATTTTCAAAAACCATGCTCCTTTTCTTTAAGTTGATAGTGCCTCCCATGTCTATTGCCCAATCCAGTCCTAGGAGTGCAGGGTAAGGGTCTGCATCCTCCACAATCTGAATTAATTCAAAATCTTCACGTACCTTAACTCCTGTGATATCTAGCATAATTTTTGACAACAACCCCAATGGTATGATTGGTTAGCCATGCACAGCTGTATAGTAGACCATTCCAGCTTAGGTTCTCCCATCCACTGCCATGTTTGCTTGGGTAGAACATTTGTACCTGATCCCAGATCCAGGATGACTTGATCCATTTCATAGCACTGATCTACACTGTTAGCCACATCTCCCACCAAGTGCGTTTCTTATGCTTGTATAGTTTGTGAACATATTTAACTTCTGTGGGAGGGTCAGTTTTTTCTATGCAATTATCGATCAGTGGCTGAAGATTTTCTACTTCCCTCTGGTTGCGTAGCAGCTTCATACATTCCTGCAAAAAAGGTTTAACTTCCTAGTCCCTCTTAGGTTTGTTGGAGCCTTGGATGTAGATGCCTCACCCTTGGTAAAGTCCTTGCGAGCTTCTATGAAGGTTTTTTTCTCCTTCTATAGGTCCAAAATTTCCTTCTTGAGAGAAAATTTTCGGATAAGGGTTTCAGCCGCAACTTTCTCCTCAACTCCTCCAGTAGCCATGCCATTACATGTTATGACATTTATACTTGGTCCCTCATCATGCGGTTCTGCCTTAACCCTCTATATGTTCTGTGTTGGTGTTTGTTGTTTTTCCTACATTTTTGCTATCAATATTGGGAAATCTTCGATCACATGATCCAACTGGATACAATATCGACAAGATTGTCATGTAGGGTTTGGAAAGTCCCTTGCGAAGTGCCCTATTTCTCCAGAGTTGTAGCAGATCAATTTCCCTCTTCCCTGACCTGCGCTTCTACTTCTCCCCCCTCCCCTACCCCTGGATAGGTAGCCTCCTCTGCCTGAGGGAGATAGAGGTGAAAAAGGGTCAGCTTGTACCCTACATAGGTTTCCTCAGTCTATCATTAAGTCATAGGTCTGAAAATTATGTTCATCATGTCCCATAGTTGAGTAGAATCAACACCATTGTTGCTTCAATTCTGGAACATAAGCACCAAGACGTTGGTCCCATAGCTTCTTTAGGACGCAATGGGCTAGGCTCCCTAGCCAGAATGTAAACTGCCAGCAGAGGATAGTGATCCTTAGTGTGTCTAGACACCCTGCATCTTATGCACCATACATATGGGCTAGCCTCTTTTCCTCACTCCTTTCGCAAATTTTGGAACTCGAGGTGCATTGCCTCCAGCTGTACCTGGATCTGTTGTACCCCAAACTGGGCATCATCTCTTGGTGCAACTTTTAGCTTCATAGAAATCGCTAAGGCTTTCTCTTGCGTCTCAATCACTTTCTAACCCATAGGTCCACGCAGGTGAGGTAACAACATGGCAATGAACCATTTCTTGTGTTGTATGTCATCATACTGAAATTCCCCCTCTCTAATAACCTTCTTTAGTAGCTGATCAGCTTCCCATACCGACTCAGTGGGTTCCTATTTAAAGTCTTTCAAGTCGACCACTATCTGAGAGTAGGACTTAAGCTTCTGAAACTGTTGTTTTAAAACATCCTTAATTTCTTTTATTGATGGATCTACATGCTAGCCTACGTACCCCATGAACCAATCCAAGGTCCATCCTTCAAAGGCTATGGGTAGCTGCACCCTCTTTACAACATCACTAGCCACATTTTGCGCAATCCATATTGATTCTGCTACGAACCAAAATCGGTCCATATATTCGTCTCCTACACCCTTGAAGGTGGGTAGCTTCATGTGTGTAGCCATATCTTCTTCTGGTGGTGGCGGAGTTCTTGCCCTTATGTTGACTCGAAGGTGGTGTAGCTAGAGGGCTACTTCCTGCATGCGCAACCGACTCTCTTAATGGGCTGTAGACGGATTTATCCCCTTCTTAGTTTGTTGGAAATACTGAGAGGGGGGTGAATAAGTATTCCTTTCAATTATAGCATTAGTTAATCTTCAATTATTATCAGTGTTTGTACAATAAAAGCAGCAAACAAAAGGAACACAAATGCACACATTTATTAAGGTGGAAACCCACTCCGAGACAAAAACCACCTAATGCTTTTCTAACAATTCTTTAATATTAAACTCCAATTGAAAATAAAGCTCCAACTTACTAGAATCTAGAAAACAATTCTTCTCCAGCTCCCACTAGATGGATGCTCCAATGCCCGTGATTCTTCAGTAGTCAACTAAACGGATTCCCCAACACCCAATGAGCTACAACTCACCCTAGCACCACCCTACTACCCTATAGAAGAATAAAAGAAGAATGGACTCATGTACCAGGGAAAATGGTCCACTTTACAATGATATAGAATGATGTAGAAGAAGAAGACACACTAGAACATAACCCCAACTATGACACAACCACCTAATGATGATCCTAGACCACCCGACACTGCCTCTTCAACTCTTGACAGATAGACACTAGTACAATTTGTAAAATAATGTATTTACAATGCCTTAGTACAATGATACCTTTACAATGATTGTATGCAATGCTGCTCACTTGAAGACATCATGTGATGAAATTATTGCTGTTGTTATGCACCTTGGTTTCTGCTCTTGTCATGCTACCCTCTACTGCACCTTTCTTTTCTTTGCTTCCCTAGAAAGTCTGGTCCTTTTCAGCCCTTGACAACACATGATCTAGCTTTTTCTTTTCCTTTTAGGAGCTTGATATTGAATATGGTGTATCTCTATTATTTCAGATTCCCAATATCTAATTTTCAGTCCTATAGTAGTCCTTTGGGTCATCTTTCCAATTCCATAGGTCTTACCCAATTTGGATTCTTCAAGAGAGAGTTAAACCCATTATCTCACAATGCCATAATTATGGACTGTTTCAGCAGAGCGAACTTGTATGGCGTGCCACGTGTCACTGTTTCTTCATTCAGCTCTGAAATTGATAGAGAGAAAAGAAAATATTGTTCATTATCTGCCACTTTTTATGGAATTCTAATCTGATACTCAGAGAGAGAGTTATGACGATTTTACCAAGGTCACTTCTTTGATATGAATTTTAGGAGCCTGCAAAAACATTGAATTCCACAGATCATATCTTTGAAAATATTGTGCCCCTTGATTTGAAATTTTCACAACAGATTCCTCAGGATTTTGGCTTCACCTCATAAAAATTTCAGCTTCTGAACCTTCGTAGAAAAAAACTTTAGAGCGAAAATTCCACGATGACCTGTTTCAGATGGCGAAATCCCTTGCATAAGGAGGAAATGAGGATCACAATTTATATAAATGCTTAGGTTGAGAGGGGCTTCAAAAATTGAACGTGGGAGGGATTTTAGGAGCTTAAAAAATATTAATTATGAATTTTCAATGACCCATGCCACAACCCTATGGGGTTTTCTCCCACTAACTGGGGTATAAACTTCAAACATGAATATCTCTCAAACCGTGAAGAATTACTTAGCGGAAACATCCCGACAAGTAGAAACCATCAAAAGCATTATTGACCTAGAATATATTAATTTGGTAGGTCAAATTCCCATGAAATATTGGGTTAGCCCCTGGTGCTGCTTGGGTTGACATCAATGACAACCGCTGATCAACATGGTTGACCTGGTAGTACTCACCACTTCATGTTGTACTCTCACCCTGATCAGAGGTCATTCATTTGGTGTGGTTGTACAAAATTCATTTTTCGCACAACAATATTTTAACTAGCAGTGGCAACGTTCATAAGAACTTACCTCGAAATCCATTAAAGAACCTCTGCTTCACTTTAGAGTAGGATACCAACTAATTGACTGTGTATTCTATTACAAACCCTCCTAGCACACTATCCACCTAGTGATCCACAGTCCGGGTGATTGTGTTTTCAGCTTTGTCCAACCGTTGAATCAATTCTGGAGTCCACTATGTTACTTGATCGTCCTTCCAACACGTTTGAAATTCTACCAGCCTGGCTAACCATTCCTGGAGTTCGTGTGCAAATGTTACAAAGAAAATTTCATATACTTCGATGAAAAATGTATTTTTTCTTCCACTTCTCATCTGTTAGCTTCATGCTGTGATTCTCTTTTATAGAAAAATCCTGAATCTGTCTTTTGAACCAGTCTTCGATCTTTGATTTCTCAGGTCTCCAACATCTTCATGGTATTACTTGATCTCTCTCTCAAAATTTTCCTGGTCCCGATAATGGAACCATTTGTTGGCTTGAGGGGTCCTGACCCAGGTTCGGAGGTTAAGGTTTTCCAACAAGCCCCTATTCTATTGGCCCTTTCGGCAATGACCTACTTTCGCAGGCCAAGGTCTCACCTGAAGTAGTATGGCAAGGTGTTGGAACCAAGTTTCTGCACCCTGGGAGAGAGTAGGTAATTAAAGAAGCTCTCGCTGAAGCTATCAGGTTTAATCAGAACAAATATATTCGCAGGCTTTTAAAAATATAATCAACATATAACCCTAACAAAGATGATATCATTAATAGATCTTGATCAATACATTCACATCCACGTGCGTTCAGAAATTATCATCATAGATCAACATAAACATAGCTAACTATTAGATCAAAGATACATTTGTAGCCTAAATAAACATCATAGATGCACTTCAACAATAAACAAGATCAATTTAGATACTAGAAAGATACTTCATATATATTATGCATTCATCCGCATCCAATAACCCAATTACAACCCAAAACATAGCCCACACATATAGTGATCCGGATTTATGCAGGAACGCAACAGAATAAACATATAAACATAAATACAGAGATGCAGTGGAAATAACACTTCATTTCATTAATATCAAAGAACTAAAATTTGCTTACAGACAGAATGGAAATAAAACTAGCTAGGGCGCTGGTAGCTATCTCTGAGAAGAGATGTGGCAGCTACAGGCCTCTGAACTGTGTTACAATGAGGCTCGAGGGCCTATTTATCATTTAGAAACAATGGGAAATCCTAAATAGCCAAAACCCTAACCCTAGGAGATGAAGCGCCAAAACTATGGGCCCCGTTTGGGTAAATTGGTGTTTCAACTTCCCAGGGGCGTAACTTTGGCATACGATCTCCGTTTGACGCGTACCATACCTCGTTAGAAAGATCTATCCGAGGAATACAAATTTGGAATGAGAAACATCGGTCCCATGAACCCATGTTGCTCTCTGTTTTCCCAAAAAAAACGTCGTTTAGGGCCTCAAAACGGCTCCGGAAGTTTAGGACCCGAAAAACTGCTAAAAATAGTAAACTGTGCCGAAACTGAAAAACTGAAATAGACAATGGTGGAGCCTCAAGTGGAATAGGCGGGTGACCACCAATATCCACCTGGATCATTCCTCCCCCCTTAGGAAGCAATGGTCCCCATTGCGTTAAGTTCCTCCATGAGATGAGGAAATTTCTGCTGAACTGGGTCCCTGGTGAACCACTTTCCTTGGTGCAGGAGTTGGCCAGCTTTGACAACCCGATACAGTTGGATCTGCTGTTGACGAGTGTTCTTGATTTGCATGTCCATGATACAATCTGTGGTGGCCTGTTCCATGCAATCTGGGTTTAACTCTGTTGGTGTGAGTTGTTCTGCAATGTCCGAGGTGTCCAGTAGAGGTGGAAAGTAAGGATGAAGGCGATCCACATTGAAGACTGGGTGCAGACCAAGGAATGGTGGAATACTAAGCTCGAAGGCATTGTTACCTACAGCCTTGGTGATGGTGTACGGCCCGTATCTGAGCGGGCGAAGCTTGCGGTGAGGTCCAGTGAGGCGCTCCTTCTGCAAATGTAGCCATACTTTGTCGCCCACCTGGAAGTGGTGTGGCACCCGGTGTTGATCATGGCGCTGCTTGTACTTCGCATTGGCTCTGTCCAATATATCATGAACCTGTTGGCGGATGTGTTGAATGCGCTCGATGAAGCTACTTGCTTTGTCAAATTCAGACTGGACATGAGCTGAATCGGCCTGAGCAGCTGCAAACGGCATGGCTATGTCAATGGGACATAGTGGCTGGAATCCCAAGCCCACCTGAAAGGGGCTATGGCCAATTGAACTGTGGAGAGCCCGGTTATAACTGTGTTGTACATAGGGGAGGCTCTCGTCCCAGGTGCGTGGATGCTTTGAGTTGTACATGCGCAGAATGTGTACAATCATTCTGTTGACGACCTCTGTCTGGCCATCTGTTTGGGGATGGAAAGCTGTGGACTTGGTGAGCTTTGTGTCCAACATTGACCAGAGGCTGGACCAAAATGTGTCGAGGAACCTGCTATCTCGATCTGATATGATAGACTGTGGGATCCCAAAGTGCACCCACACTCGTTCAAAGAAGAGTTTAGCAGTGGCTTCTGCTGTGATATTCTTCTTACAAGCCGCCATAATGGCCATCTTCGAGAATCTGTCAACGACCACGAAAACACAGTCATTTCCATTCTTAGTAGAAGGCAGGCCCGACATGTAATCCATGGAGATGGATTCCCAAGGTCGACTAGGGGTAGGTAGCGGAGTATATAGGCCTTGCTTCTTGATGGTTGGTTTGGCAATGGCACAAGCAGTGCAGGACCTGATGTGCTTCTCGACATCCTTTCGAAGTTTCGGCCAATAGAAATACTTTTGTAGTATTGCTACTGTTTTCTCGACCCCGAAATGCCCAGCGACTCGACTGTAGTGTGCTTCCCATATCATCTTAGCACGCTCGCTTGAAGGAACACAAAGGTGTCCCAGGTGACATAAAAGTGCATCTTGGAGGTGAAAATTTGGAACTTGCGTGTCCCCCAAGAGTGCCTTGTAAGTGTGGCCGAATTCTGGGTCACTCTCATAGAGAAGCGGCCAATCAGAAGTCTCGTGCCCACAAGAGTTGAGCACGGTGGTGAGCGCCACGATCGGTGGTCGGCCGAGGCAGTCTGCAACATTATTGGTGCTACCCTTCTTGTACTTGATGTTCAAATGAAACTGTTGCAGATATGTGGACCACTTCTGATGGCGATCATTCTGCAACTTCCCTTGTGTTTGTATGAACTGCAGGGGCCTATGGTCTGTGTGGATGATTGTTTCCTTCCCCAAAATGTAATGCTTCCATTGTCGACAAGCTTGCACAATGGAGTAAATTTATTTGTCATATGTGGGGTACTTGCGAACTATGTCAGAAAATGTCTCACTGTGAAATGCCACTAGATGTCCCTGTTGAGTAAGAACTGCCCCAATAGCATAGTCAGAGGCATCTGTCTCGATCTCAAATGGCTGTTGCAAGTCTGGTAAAGTGAGCATTGGGGCAGAACAGAGGCGGTTTTTCAGTTCTGTTAACGCCTTCTGTTGAGGTTCCAACCAAAAATTTTTTGCTCTCGCTCCTCCCTTGGTGACTTGACTCAAGGGCCAAGTGATATGAGAGAATCCCAACACGAACCTTCGATAGAAATTAGCAAGACCCAGAAAGCTGCGAAGCTCTGTTATAGTGGTTGGGGCTGGCCAATCCCGAATGACTTGGATCTTGGCCGGATCCACATGCACCCCCCTTTCATCAATAATGTATCCCAGATATTGAACCTCGGTCATGCCAAAAGTGCACTTCTCCAAATTGGCACACAACTTGTGTTGCCGCAGTGTTTGGAGGACTTGTCGGATGTGGTGAAGGTGCTCTTCCCAAGTCTAGCTGAAGATCATAATATCATCCAAGTACACCACTACAAATGAGTTGGTGAATGGCCGCAAGATGTCATCCATCATCCTCATGAAGGTGGCGGGAGCATTCATCAACCCGAAAGGCATGACCAGCCATTCGAAAAGGCCTTCCTTGGCTTTGAAGGCAGTCTTCCACACATCGGAGGGTTCAATTGGTACCTGGTGATACCCAGACTTCAGGTCGATCTTGCTGAAATATTTTGCATCTTTGAGTTGGTCCAGAAGGTCATCAATCCGTGGGATTGGGTACCTATTCCGGACAGTGATCTTGTTCAGCGCCCGATAGTCAATACAGAGTCTCCACGTCCCATCCTTCTTCCGTACCAACACGATCGGGCTCCCACAGGGCGATGAACTTGGTCTGATGTGACCTTTCTGCAACAGCTCCTGAATCTGCCTCTTGATTTCATCATTCTCCAAAACAGAGCGCCGATAGATCGGTCCATTAGGTAGCGGCGCACCGGGGGTCAGATCAATCGGGTGCTTGACCTGACAGTGCAGAGGAACCCCTGTGGGTGAGGTGAATATGTCCTCGTACTCCTCCACAACCTTATCCATTTGTTGTTTTTGTGCAGAGGAGCCCTGTCTGGAGGTCGTGGCCACAGTCTTCTTCTTGCCCTGGGGGCGGATCATCAGGAAAACGAATTTCCTGGTTTGGGAAATGAGCTTACTACATTGTTTTGCAGTAACCAAAGAGATAGCGGCAGGAGGTGGTACCTCTGGTATCCCGTACAACTTATTTCCCAAAGTAACAATAACAGCACGAGGTCGAGACTCATACACAGCATGACGCTTCCACAAGTATGGTTGTCCTAATAATACATCAGAAACATCAATAGGAGCAACGCCACATAATACCTCATCCGTGAGCACGCCTATTTGATATGCGACACTGCTTGGCCTCAACCAGAGATTCGTCCCGTGAAGCCACCCGATGGTGTATGGATGTGGGTGAGCCGTGGATCGGTGAAGCCCAACTGCCACGCCTGTCTACCTGAAACTGAGTGTCTTTTCACTCACTCATGCCAGAGTGTGACTAACTGCTGAACTGGAGGAACCCTTTACCTACATATGAGAGTGGAAGAGACGCTCCTCCTCCTCTGGATCTTCCAGTTCCTCCTTCTAGATCTTTGCAGTGGCCACGATGGCGTTGGGCTCCACATCAATAATCTGCTTCCATTTTTCATTCACTTTCTCTCAGTGCTCCCATTTGGAGATCGAGAGCATGGATTTGACCCAGCTTCTCATCTCGCCACTAGCAATCGCTAGTCCTAAATTTCCTTTGCGTTCATGCTGGTTTATGAACCCACACCACCTCCCCGCCCTTCTTTTGGCTTTGGCGTGTCGTTATTTTCAGGGCTTCCCGATGAGTTGTCTTTAGCCACCATGCCTTGGCTCTGTCCTTTGTTCTGTGGTTTGGAAGCACCTTTTCCTTGCTTTTGATTCGCAGATCCAAAGTCTCGCTTCTTCTGTTTGAATTTCTGCTCAATCTTGGCAGCATACCGGTATGCCGTACTAAGCGAGGAGATGTCGAGGAACTCCATTTCCTCCTGAATGTATCTGTGCAGACAGCTGCGATACTTTAGCACCAAATGTTTCTCTGAATCTTTGATAACCAACTTTGTGCGCAGGGTATGGAACAGATTCGTCAGCTCGTGCACATCTTGATCCCTTTGTTGTCGCAGCGTGGTCCATTGTATGTACTTGTCCTCATAGCTCCCCACGGGATAGTACTGTTCCTTGACGGCATCTCGGAAAGAATTCCAAGTTGGTACTGCCGAGAACAGAGAGGGTTCTGTCTGGTCCTTGTTCTCACAGTAGGTTTCCCACCAGTCCTTAACATGGGGGGTAGCTTTGAGGAGTGCAAAAATAATCTTCTCCCGGTCTGAAAAGTCATGAACAGAGAAATATCCTTCTAATAGATTCAACCATCTATCTATGGCATCTGCGTCTATTTGAACCTCAAATATGGGAATGTCAAAATTTACTTGTACCTTAAAAGGAGTCGCGCCTCCAGAGTGGCTGCTGGATGCAGATGCGCCGCCGGTGGGTAGCCGTTGAAGGATCTGAGCAAAGTTATCCATCATCACGCTCCTTTGTCTTTCGAGGGCCTCCTCGAGCAATATTTTGATAGGATCTCCTGCTCCCTCATCTTTCTTTTCGTCCCCCATGGGCGTCCGTCGAGGTTTGCGAGGCCGATCTTGCAAAGGTTCCACCAGATCGAGCCCTAGCTCCTTATACCCCGACCTCGTTGGGGACATGCAAAGAAGGATCAAGAAAAAGCAGACCGCTCCGATACCACTGATCTGGATTTATGCAGGAACGCAATAGAATAAACATATAAACATAAAGACAGAGATGCAGCGGAAATAACACTTCATTTCATTAATATCAAAGAACTGAAATTTGCTTACAGACAGAATGGAAATAAAACTAGCTAGGGCGCTGGTAGCTATCTCCGAGAAGAGATGTGGCGGCTACAGGTCTCTGAACTGAGTTACAATGAGGCTCGAGGGCCTATTTATCATTTAGAAACAATGGGAAATCCTAAACAGCCAAAACCCTAACCCTAGGAGATGAAGCGCCAAAACTATGGGCCCCGTTTGGGTAAATTGGTGTTTCAACTTCCCAGGGGCATAACTTTGGCTACGATCTCTGTTTGACACGTACCATACCTCGTTAGAAAGATCTATCCGAGGACTACAAATTTGGAACGAGCAACATCAATCCATGGACCCATGTTGCTCTCCGTTTTCCCAAAAAACGTCGTTTAGGGCCTCAAAACGGATCCGGAAGTTTAGGACCCGAAAAACTACTAAAAATAGTAAACTGTGCCGAAACTGAAAAACTGAAATAGACAATGGTGGAGCCCCAAGTGGAATAGGCGGGTGACCACCAATATCCACCTGGATCATATAGCTTAGTAGGGTCTACACACAGCAGGACTGAGGATCTCCGCGCACACAACCAACATCAGTCCTTACCCAAAACAACCCCAGACAGATCTCAATAGTTCGCACATAGCATCAATCTTAATTCTTTCCTACTTTTAGACTCAAACTATCCATATATTTATATCAACTTAGCCTACGCTATCCTATGGTCCGCAAACCATGGTTTGCTGACTCTAGGTCTACCCTTTGACCCATTACAACACGTTTGGGGGCTTTGACCTGCCCCAAACCCCTGCGTTAGACTAATTACTACAAAAATATACAAAATTTGCAGCTTAGGGGGCCCTGCTCCAACATGGCGCTATCACAATGGACTTCTAGGAGTTATATACAAGCTTTAAATAGAATGAAAACACTCATACATTGTGGGGACTCTAGACAGGTGCTCCTACTATCATCAAATCACATTGAATGGAGAAGATTTTAAAAAATGGCCATCATGGGATAATAACACATTTTAATGCCATTCATTCCATTGAATCCACTCCTCCTCCCATTCATCTCGATATGCAACATGTATTAGATCACCACCAGCAAGTCTTAAACAAACCTAAGGAGATCCCACCCTTTAGGGGTGAACATGATCATATCATCCCTTTTCTCCTGGGTACCCAACTACCAAATGTATTCCCCTATTTATATCCTTTTTCCCAAAAGAATGAAATTTAAAAAATCATTAAGGAAATCCTCGAAGTTGGTGTTATTCATCCCAACACCAGAACTTATTCATCTTCGATGGTCATGGTTCTAAAGAAAGATGGTGAATGACGCATGTGTCCAGAATTTTGGGTCCTTAACAATCTCACTATCAAGGAAAAATTTCCTATCCCAGTAGTTGATGATTTGCTTGATGAATTTCATGGTGCCAATTTTTTTTTACCAAGCTGGAGCTCTGCTTATGTTATCACCAAATACGGATGAAGGAAGTTGAAATTCCCAAGACATCCTTCCAAACTCATGAAAGTCATTATGAATTCCTAGGAATTCCATTTGTTCTTTGTAATTCCCCATCCACTTTTCAAAGCCTTATGAACCACCTTCTGAAACCATATCTCAAAAAATTCATCCTGGTATTTTTTGATGACATTCTCATTTACAACATAACATGGGACACTCACCTTCAACATGTTGACAAGGTATTGCAATTTCTCTAAGATCATAAAATATGTGTCAAATTATCCAAGTTTTCCTTGGTCATGGAAGAATTAGAGTATTTGGGACACATTGTGGGTCATGAAGGAGTGAGGGTTGATCCAAAAAAGATTCAGGCAATGCAAGAGTGGTCTCAATCAAAAAAATTGAAGAGTTTGAGAGGATTCTTTGGTCTCATAGGCTACTATCACAATTTTTTCTACAATTATGGATGCATTTCCAGACCCCTCACTAATATCCTCAAGAAAAAATCATTTCTTTGGACTGACGCAACTCAGCAGGTCATTTTAGCGGCTCAAACATGCCATGTGCTCCACTACAGTATTGACCCTATGTAATATTCCAAACTAGAAATAGCAGTAATACATCTCATAAAATGAAAGCAACAACAAATATTTAACGCATGAAACCATGAGACCAATATGGAGCCATTTTATTGATCATATATGCAACAAATAGGTATAAAAAAATGAGGCACAAATCATAGAATGTGATCACACAAGCCTCCAATACATAAACACTCTCAAAAGTGAGATGTTGCTGCTACAACACAGTCTAATATGACATGAATGCTGATAGGACTATCTAATGATAAAATGTGACTGATGTAAGACTCAAAAGATAATTTACATGAAGAATAAGGCTATACAACACGTTTCCAAGAATACCCAGAAAGGGTTTCCAGAAACACACTCAAATAAAAATGGTGATCTACAGCCCTAGCACTAAAGAGTCACTGTAACTGAAGCCCATGAAATAGAAGGCTGGAATAATATGGATCTGATGTATATATCCTCCAAAGGTATCCTCCAATGAAAGGCTGAACCCTTCACCTAGAATGAAACACTCCAAAAGAGCCAATAGATCCTCCTCTGAAATTTCCCTCCAAAAGAACGCAATTCCAGAATAAAACTGTGTTGTCACTGGATGTAATAGCTTGGCCTAATGCCAAATATCTGAAGTATGCTCAAGGACCTTCCTTGCTGATCTCCAAATGGAAGGAAACCTTCCTCCATTGCAAAAATAGCTCAAAAAGTGGGTTTCTCAACCCTCCATTGCAACACCCTACAACACAACACAACTCTGAACAGAAACTGCGCTGATGAAGAAAGTTGTAGCTTGGCCAAATGATAGAATGTGGAGATGTAGTGAAATACTTTTCCAAGAGGCCTCTCAAGGAAATAGATGGGATTCTCGCTCGGGAACACCCTGTGCTAAACAACATTGAAATCTTAGCTAAACAACTAAAGAGAGAAAATAGTCATACATACCATAAAACAATAATGTATAAAACTGATTTCGAAGGCTGCCTTACCCTTCCTTATAAACTTGGTGATCTTCCTCACCTTGGGCCCCATCCATTAGTGCCACTACTTCCATGCAAGGTGTCTCCAACCAAAATTGCGTTGTTCCTCATTAATTGTCCACTCCTCCATAACAATGTTGTTGATTTGGTCAAAGTTGATCTATTCAAAATTCTCCATCCCATGTTCACACTCAAAGGTGCTTTATCTAGCTGCTTAGATGGTCTCCTTTCACACTTGAAGTGTTTTTATTGTTGCTAAGAAGATTTATGGGCCTCCCTACCCACTTATTCACTTACCCAGTGACAAAACAACCTATAATATTCCATTTCGATGAAAGCTAAATTTTTGGAATAGTACAGTCCTCCCCTCCAAAATGTTTCTTGTCCTCAAGCAACTGTAAGGGTTAAGAAAAATTCTCCCCTCCTCCTCTTGTGGCCTCGTCATCAAATAGTCTCCACCACTGCTTTAGATATTCTACAACAATTCTGTCTTCCAAATGTGCAAGTTGGCATTTGGTGGATAAACCAAATGGCTCTCACCATGAGAAAATGGACGGTCTATATGGAAACCTTCTTGTTGTCTAATGGCCTCTTCAAGGTAGGAGTGATGAAAAGAATAGGGGATCTCATTCCCAATGAGAGACTCCCATCTCCATGCTATCATCCGAATGAAATGAATCACCTTCCAACATGGTAATTCATAGAAAATATCCTCCAAAATGTTCATGAGAGGAATCTCCCAAGTGCTCCAAACAAGCATATTGCTCACCTCATAAATAAACAAGTGATCTACTGTAGTGGCCATATCATCTCCCATAATCCCCTTGAAGCATCAAGCATAAAAGGCGTGGGAAATTTCATTCCTAATGGACACATCCAACCAATTTTCCTTCCCTCCAATCATGTTCCCAACAAAGATAAGAACATCATCAACATATGGGATCACAATCAAAGTCATGCTAGTTGCCATGTGTAGTACTGGGGTAGGGCATTGGTCCCTCAAGTGTAACCAGCGCAATTTTTCTCCTAACTACCATAGAATATGATATAACAAGTGTTTCCCCCACAGATTTTTTGTTTCCCTATTCTTGTCGCATGCTTGGAGAAGGTGTGTGATGTTTGGTGTCAATGAAGCACACCATGAAGAATACAACATCTCCCCAAAATCTTCTAGGGAGTGGCCAACATCATCACTGCTCATGGACCCAAGTATCCCATGAAGACAATAAGAAAGAGTGCCCCCTCTTGGAGCAATGCCCTACACATGAGTGGTAATAAAATGCAAGTATATAGTAAGTATATCATGATGCTTAGAAATATAATCCTTACCATACACTTGGTTCAAGCTAGTGAGGTAGCTCATGGATGAGCTCCCTCTCACACCCAATGAGTAATAAGGTGGTGATGATAAATCTTCCCAAGAGTTATGTCTCTCCTCAACCTCTAAACAATCTGTGCACTTCCTCATATGATAGTTCATCTCCTCTTTGAAGTTTTCCCACATGAATCCCTCCAAAATAGTATGGTATGCTCTAATAAAACCAATGGGATTAGAGAGAAAGACCTCATAGGATGCATGTAGTAGTTTATCCTTGAGATTTGAGGGGTCAATAAGATCCTACCCTGATAAAATATGACCCCATCTCTGACTGTATATCTCCCATATGGAAACTGGTCATCAAGTATCCTACATGTAAGGAGATCCTTGGAGTATTCCACCAATACTTGGGATCTCGAATAACGGTCTAAACTCCCTAATGAAAATGTTGCTGATATATACTATGTAGCCCTTGTCATGTTGTTGCCCTCTTCTTTGACATATCCTATGCCAAATTCAAGCACCAGTATGCTGCTAACATGTTCCTGCTGCCCCTCTCGTAGCTGCTCATGCTCAAGTGAAGATTGAAGCTTTTGGAGGCTAGCCTTCCATAGGAAGCTATCACCTATCCAAAATCTCATAAGTTTGGCCAATGCATGCATGAGTGGCCACCATCCTCTAACAAATGGGGGATATTCCTTCTTATGTGGAAGTATCCTCCGGTACTCCAATGCCATGGTGTAATATTCCCACTTAGTTGGAATATTATATGTTGCTCTATTTTGCAGGTTAGAAGAATAAATGGGGTAGAGAGACCCTTAAATCTCTTTAGTAGGAATAAAAAATTCCCTATGTGAAAAGGGGTTTTATTAAGAAGAAAAAATAAATCCACCTTGGTGTGAAAAGGGGGCAACACATGAAGAATAGAACCTTGTTGACCAAGTCAAAAACGCTACTAAAAGAGGAGGGAAACCAGTAGGAACAACACAGTTTTGAGGGAGGACTCTTTGCAATGAAGTAACCTCATGAATGAGTGGGGTCCATGGTAAGGTGGCTCACCAAGAATAAAGAGGAAGGGATGGAAGCCATGAGAGGCATTTAGAATCTTGTCTATGTTTTATTCTTATGACTTCTTGCATGCTTCAGCTGTTTGGCTGGGTTTGCTGCACTGTTTAGTGCAAGGCATTCTCAGGCGGGAGTTCCATTCTCTTTCTTGGTTCAACTTGTTGAAGGGATCTAAGAGGGGAATTCTAAGCTACATTTTCACTATCTGACTTGGGGTCAAGTAGTCACCCATTGCTACAGCACAATTTCTTGCAGAAACTGCTTCATTTCTGAAGGTGATGTTGTGGTAGGGTTGAAACCCTTGATTTGGAGCTAGTTTCTTGGAGAAGGAGGTTTTTTCTCTCCTAGAAGGCTAGTAGAGAGGTTCTTCAGACATTTTTATGTGATTTCATGTATTTTTCAGTCATATCATATACATATTTGTAGTAAACTGCGTCATTTTATGCAGAGATATCATCTTGTACTTGTGTCATGTGAAACCCTTGCTGGGTTGTCTCTATTTCCTGTAAAAGAGGCCAAAACCTCCATTTTCTTGGCTCTTTGATTAATGAAATCTCCAGATCTGTTATGATACATATTTTTCTATAGAAACCATTTTAGAATTACCCTATTCATGCTTCATAAATTTCTGTTTGGTGAAGTCATGGGGTTTGGGTGTTTTTAAGGTGTATTGGCATGGGGAGATCTGTTTAACATATATAGAATGATTTTTTTCTACTCCCATTATATATGTAAGGGTTATTAAGTGTAATATAAAGGATCTAAGTCCTATTTTTCAGTTCTATAACGTAATTTTCTGAAAAAAACGTTTTTACTCTCCATAGTGCAGAAATTCCTAAGAAGGAATATTATAGTGGTATCGAAGCTCTGCTCTTGGCTCAGATTTTGAAGAAAATATATCTACAGTATGGAGGAGAAATATATTTCAAAGATTATTCTTCAAACCATGTAGAAAATTGCAAGATATCTCAAAGATATGAGGCATAAAGAATGCCCTAAGGGGTTTTACCAGGAAGCAAGCACCGACACCTCATTTTGTGTGGAAAAATAAACCACTCACCCTTCACTAAAATTCTCCACTATTCCCTCATTCTTATCTTAATACAGGGAGGAAGAAACCCTTGGTGAATACTTTGTGGAGTATGAGTCCCAATCCCAAAGATTCAAGGAACACTTGAGCTTTCAAGAATTTTTCCAGATAAAGGAAGGGAGGAGATATTGCTATCACCATAAGAGGGAAGGATGGATGCAGGAATCAGACCTATAGCATAGTATGGGGAGATTGTTCTTGCCTATATATGATGGATCACCTAAGTGTACAGCCAAGTCTTGGGTGGAGAAGCTGGATACTTACTTTCAGCTCAATAGAGTTTCTGAAATAGAAGCTATCAAAATAGCTGCTCTGCACTTAGAAGGGGAGGCTCATGAATGGTAGTTCCATGGGATAACTACAATAGGGCATGCTCACATTACTTCATACTTAGTCTTCACCAAGATACTAGTAGAGAGATTTGATCCAAGAGATCCGGAGGTCCACTTTATTGAGCTAACCAAGCTCAAACAAAAGGGAGATCTGGAAGATTACATTGCTAAGTATTTGAAACTTTCAGCAATGGTATCCAACCTTAATATGAGTAGAGGGGTATGTATGTTTATTGATGGGATGACTGAACCATTGCATGGGTTGGTAAGATCCACCAAGCCAACTACACTCCTTGAGGCTATGGAGAAGGCTATAGATTTGCAACATGCTTTTCCCAAAGCAAAGGCATTACTGCAGCAGGAGGATTCTTCATGGCCAAAGAAGGCACCTCTTGACCATGAACAAAGGAGAATAAGGAAGAAAAAAATTTTCCTCACTTGCCATAAGCCATGGGTGCCAAACCATGAGTGTGTTGCAGGGAAGGCTCATTATATTGAGTTTTTTTCTGAAGAAGAGGAGAGGGTTAGTGCTATGCTACCTATAGAAGATGCAGGAAAAACTTTTTCTCCAAGGGGAGGAGCTCCTGCAGTGTTGAGGAGAGTCCCTAAATATATGACTTTAAGAGTTAGAGGTACTATTATGGGGAAAAGAGTATCGGTGCTAGTAGACAGTGGAGCTACTCATAACTTCACTGATTCACAACTTGTAAACAGGAGGGGCATCCATATGGAAAACTTTGAAGGATTTTCAGTCTTGGTTCCAGGAGCCAGAACCTTGCAATGTGTTAAGTATGTACCGGAATTTTTTATCACTATGGGAACCTACACTATGACAGACCACTTTTTTGTGGTTGATATTCCCGACACCAATGTCATATTGGGCGTCCAATGGCTGATCACTCTTGTGAGAGTCACCACTGATTGGGAGACTAGAGATGGAATGGATAGGGAAGGAGGATGGTAAGCATCAAAAAATCAAAGGAATGCACACTTACCCCCCTCAGATTGTTTCAGCTCACAATATGGAGGCAGACTTACACAGAGGAGACATAGAATGGGCAGTGGAACTACATTTATCTAAATTTTGAGGCAAGGATTCACCAGTACACCCTGATGTGCAGGCTCTCTTAGACCGGTATTATGTAGTATTTGGGGATATTCCACCGGGGAGACCTCCTGATAAGGGATTTGAGAACACTATTGAGATAGATAAAGGGATTCAAGCTGTGATTACTACCCCTTATAGGCATCCCAAAGCTTATAGGGATGAAATTGAAAGGGCCATTCAAGAACTACTAGCCCTAGGTCATATCCGACCTAGCACTAGCCCTTTTGCATCTTCAGTGGTCTTGGTTAAGAAGAAGGATGGCACATTGAGGATGTGCATTGACTATAGAGCACTAAACAAGAAGACCATGAAGAATAGATACCCAATTCCAAGGATCGATGGGCTGAGGGATGAGCTTAGAGGATCTAAGTATTTATCCAAGATTGACTTGAGATCCGGGTATCATCAGATCAGGGTAAGAGATCAAGACATTCCCAAGAAAAAATTCAGATGTCACTATGGGCATTTTGAGTTCTTAGTGATGCCATCTGGTCTAACCAATGCCCCAGCAAAATTCCAATCTTGTATGAACCACATCTTTCATGTTCATCTAAGAAATTTTGTATTGGTCTTCTTTGATGATATTCTGATTTACAGCCGCACATGGGAGGAACATTTGCAACATATTGAGACAGTGTTTCATATTCTCAAGGAGCAACAATTCTATGCTAAACTCTTGAAATGTGAGTTTTTCCTCACTGAGATTCTCTACATAGGCCACATCATTGGAGTGGATGGAGTAAGAGTGCATGAAGAAAATATCCGGGCAATCAAGGATTGGCCCGAGCCAAGGAATGTTTCAGAACTCTGAGGATTTGCAGGCATATGCACATATTACTGGAAGTTTGTCAAAGGGTTCTCTCAACTTACAGCACCACTTATATAATTGTCCAAGAAGGGATATTTCAGATAGACATCTACAGCGCAAAGGGATTTTGATAATCTCAAAGAGGTAATGAGTAGTTTCCCAGTATTAGTTTTACTTGATTTCTCTCAACCTTTTGTGTTAGAATGTGATGCATTAGGTGAAGGGATTTGAGAAGTCTTGATGCAAGGAGGGCATCCTATAGCCTTTTAGAGCAGGAAGCTGCTACCACATGAAAGGCTATACCCCATCTATGATAAAGAAATGCTGGCTATCATGCATGCCTTAGCAAAATTTCAGGAATACTTGGTGGGGAATAAATTCAGGGTGAAAACCGATCACAACAGTCTCAAATTATTTCTTGAACAAAAGAAGCTCCAAGAAGGAAAATGAAAATGGGTAAGTAAAATCCAAGCTTATGACTTTTCCATAGAGTATGTCAAGGGGAAGAGAAATATAGTGGTTGATGCTCTATCCAGGAGGCCAACAATGTTGTCCCTGAGGGGCATGGACGCAGATTGGAAGGCTCAACTTTTGGTTGAGTACTCCAAGGACAAATTTTCATGTGAAATACTTGATGGGGTGATAGTTGATGAGCGGTATAGAGTAATGGATGAAGTCATATGTTACTGGGATCAGGTATTTTTAGCCAATAACTCTAAGCTCAAAGAAAAGATCTTGCAAGCATCATATGATTCCCCACTTTCAGGGCATCAAGGATTCACAAAGACTTATCAAGCCATAAGGGAGAGATTCTCGTGGAAGGGTATCAAGGAGGATGTACTCCAAAATGTCAAGGAGTGCATAGTCTATCAGCAAAATAAGGGAGAACACACTCATCCTGCTGGATTATTGCAGCCACTACCCATTTTGGATGGAAAATTGGAAAGCATCTCCATGGAATTCATCACCGGTCTACCTACTGTTCAGGGTAAGAATTGTATATTTTTAGTTGTTGATAGACTAATAAAGTATTCACACTTCTTTTCCATTTCTGCACATGATACTACTTCATAGGTAGCTGAGCTCTTCTTTAGAGATGTGTTTAGACTCCATGGTCTCCCAAGGACCATAGTGAGTGATAGGGACAACCGCTTCATGGGTGGCTTTTGGAAATAACTCTTCTGGTTAGTGGGGACTGAATTGACACCAAGTACCAGCTACCACCCATAGAACTATGGAAAAACTGAAATAGTGAACAAGTGGAGAAACTATGTTGCAGGGCAGCAAAAGGCATGGCTGCGTTGGCTCCATTTGGGGGAGTATTGTTACAACACCACTTACCACATGTCCATTGGTATAACCCCATTTCGAGCACTCTATGGGTATGATGCACTCTCATTTTCTGATATCATGTTTGGAGCAAGCAAGGCTCCTAGAGAAAAGGAATGGATTATGGAGAACCAAGACATACTTCGGGCCCTTAAAGACAACATTGCTACTGCCCAAAATCAGCAAAAGATATATGCAGATTGTGGTCGGATAGAGAGACAGTTTGAGGTGGATGATCTAGTCTATCTTCGCCTTCATCCATATAAATAATCTACACTCAAGGAGAAAGGGGCTAAAAATCTCAAACCACATTTCTATGGGCCATATAAGGTGGTCCGTCGTGTCGGGGAAGTTGCATATGAGCTAGAGCTTCCCAAGGGGAGCAATATCCATAATATTTTTCATGTCTCATGCCTCAAGAAGGCCATTGGACAGAATGTAGTTGCCAGCATGGACCTCCCACCTATTTATGATGAAGGCCATCTATTTTTGCAACCTAAGGAAATTCTGGATACACAAGAGAGGCAACTAAGGAGCAGAGTAATAAAATAATATGTAATTCGTTGGAGGAATCTTCCTAATGAGGATGCCACTTGGGAAGGAGAGAAGATCTTACAAAATCCTTCTTTGTTGTTGCTTGAGGACAAGCAAATTTTTAGAGGGGAGGACTGTAAAATTCCCACTTAGTTGGAATATTATATGTTTCTCTATTTTGTAGGTTAGAAGAATAAATGGGGTAGAGAGACCCTTAAATCTCTTTAGTAGGAATAAAACATTCCCTATTTGAAAAGGGGTTTGATTAAGAAGGCAAAATATAGCCACCTTGGTGTGAAAATGGGGAAATGCATGAAGACTAGAACCTTGTTGACCAAGTCAACAACGCTACTAAAAGAGGAGGGAAACCAGTGGGAACAACGCAGTTTTGAGGGAGGACTCTTTGCAATGAAGTAACATCATGAATGAGTGGGGTCCAGGGTAAGATGGCTCACCAAGAATAAAGAGGAAGGGATGGAAGCCATGAGATTCATTCAAAATATTTTCTATGTTTGAGTTTTATGACTTCTTGCATGCTTCAGCTGTTTAGTTGTGTTTTCCGCACTGTTTAGTGCAAAGGATTCTCAGGAGGGAGTTCCATTCCCTTTCTTGGTTCAACTTGTTGAAGGGATCTAAGAGGGAAATTCTGAGCTACATTTCTACTATATGACTTGGGTTCAAGCAGTCACCCATTGCTATAGCGTAGTTTCTTGCAGAAATTGTGTCATTTCTGAAGGTGATGCTATGGTAGGGTTGAAACCCTTGATTTGGAGCTAGTTTCTTGGAGAAGGAAGATTTTTCTCTCCTAGAAGGCTAGTACAGAGGCTCTTCAGCCATTTTTATGTGATTTCATGTATTTTTCAATCATATCATATACAGATTTGTAGTAAACTACGTCATTTTATGCAGAGATATCATCTTGTACTTGTGCTCATGTGAAACCCTTGCCAGGTTGTCTCTATTTCCTCTAAAAGAGGCTAAAACCTCCATTTTATTGGCTCTTTTATTAATGAAATATACAAAACTGTTATGATACATATTTTTCTATAGAAACCCTTTCAGAATTACGCTGTTCATGCTTCAGAAATTTCTGTTTGGTGAAGTCATGGGGTTTGGGTGTTTTTAAGGTGTATTTGCATGGGGAGATCTGTTTAACATAGCTAGAATGATTTTTTTCTACACCCATTCTATATTTAAGGGTTATTAAGTGTAATATAAAGGATCCAATTCCTATTTTTCAGTTCTATAACATAATTTTCTGAAAAAAAACGTTTTTACTCTCCATAGTGCAAAAATTCCTAAGAAGGAATATTACACATGGAGTGGTCTCCTTGCACAATGATGGTGCCATCCTCCATCCCAGAAACATATTCTCCCTATTTAAAATAGCTGATGAGAGTGGGTAATGATGATATTGGGAGAATTTCTCCCTCCTCCTTGAGCCTACCCAAGAATCTCTACATTGTGACAAATACTCCCAAGGTTTTCACCCCTCTTGGATCAATGAGTGGTGCAACATGTTGTGAGATGTCTCTCATCTCCCGATTTGGTAGCCTCCCAGGTGGAATGCCTCCATGTAATGAGACATCAAAGTCTAAATTAGACTGTATAAGTGAGTAGATTGATTTGTCCCTCCTTCCACTGCGCAAACCAGTCTCCTTCTGCTCTATATAAACCTCCTGAAATAAAAAAGGGTGTATTCTCCCCATCCTTTGATGTTGATCCACCTTTTATTCTCCTTTTATCAAGGTCTCACTGCCCATCACTACTGTCACATGCTGCTCCTTGGGAAATATTTGCAAAGATGTAAAAGCTCCTCTAATTGAAGCAATAGCTTCATGCCCATCTCCATGTGGTGATGGTTCTCCTCATGAAGTGACAACGCTGTTACTTCCTCTGTGCTCTTCCTCCTCATAAATATTTTAGAATACCTCATCAACAATGAGAGACCATAGATCTTGGTCTTCCCTTGAAGGAGGAATCTCCATGTCTTCCTTTTGAGAAGAAAGCTCTTCCTGCAATGGGGATCTTGCCCTTGGCAAGGTATCATACAAGTTTCTATCCCCCTCAATATAAATCTCGAGTGGAGTTGGTATAATGGATATTTTCAACTCATGCAAAGGTTTTGAATGTTCAATTTTGGATAGCTCAATCAAACATGTTTCAAATTGTTTTTCATCAAATATCTTCACTAATATCTTAGTTAATCCTACATAAGTAGCTATTTTGCATGATTAAATGAAGAAGATTCATAAAACCACCAAGTATTAGCCTTACCTTCAAGATGCAACGTTGCTATCCTAAGGGATTCTTTTTCTGAAACTTGATGTAATCAAAAAAGGAGCCTAGCCGTAGAAACTGTTTGGAGCAAAAAGAATTTAGGTTACCCATCAAAATTTGGTAGAAAGAATCTACCTCTTCTTCTTGTATTGTGATTTATAGGCCTTCTATTCTCCTTGAGTTGGCAAAAACCTTGGAAGTTCAAGTGCTCCTTGAATCTCCAATATTGAGATTCATACTCCTAAAGATAGTCACTCAAAGTCTCCTCCTTTGGTGCATCTTCTTCCTCCATCTCTCTTGCTGTGAATGTGGGCATAGAACTGCGCTGTGGATCAAATTGTGTGGCTGAATGCTCACACCCATCATGTGAAAATCTATGGTTTTCTTCATATTCAAACCCCCCTTGGATATTTCTGACACCTCACCCTTCTCATCTTCTTGATATCTTCGTTGATGCTCTGCATAGTTTGAAAAAGAAGCTTTGAGAGCTCCTCTTCCTCCCTTCCTCCAAATACTGGAGTCTTGTCTTTGTCCCTTCTATACATCTTCTCTTCTTGTGAGAAGCTTCTCCTTATGGTGACATATTGGTTGAATGCATAGGCTGAGCCAAGATTATGATTTGATACCACTGTAATATTCCAAACTGGAAATAGCAGCAATACAACTCATAAAATGAAAGCAACAAAAAATATTTAACACATGAAACCATGAGACCAATATGGAGACATTTTATTGATCATATATACAGAAAATAAGTATAAAAAAATGAGGCACAAATCATATAATGATATCACACAAGACTCCAATACATAAACACTCTCAAAAGTGAGATGTTGCTTCTATACAAAATGACGGAGATGCTACTATAGCGCAGTCTAATATGACATAACTGCTGCTAGGAATATATAATGATACAATGGGACTGATGTAAGCCTCAAAATATAATCTACATGAATAATAAGGCTATACAACTCTTTTCCAAGAATACCCAGAAAGGGTTTCCGAAAATACACTCAAATATAAATGGTGATCTACATCCCTACGACTAAAGAGCCACTGCAACTGAAGCCCATGAAATAGAAAGATGAAATAATATGGATCTGATGTATATCTCCTCCAAAGGTATCCTCCAATGAAAGGCTGAACCCTTCACCTATAAGGAAACACTCCAAAAGAGCCAATAGATCCTCCTCTGAAACTGCCCTCCAAAATAACGCAATTCCAGACTGAAACTACGTTGTCACTGGATGTAATAGCTTGGATGGATGCCAAAGATCTGGAATATGCTCAAGGACCTTCCTTGCTGATCTCCCAATGGAAGGAAACCCTCCTCCATTGTAAAAATAGCTCAGAAAGTGGGTTTCTTGTAGAAATTATATAGCATATGCATGTATATATCCAGATTCTCCTGATCTAGCAATATTTATCTTCTTCCTAAATAAAAAATCCTTCCATTGTTAATCTTTTGTGGAAATTTAAACTCAATTGCAAACACATGAAGAAATAAAAACAATCGCACATAACAGAGTTGTTTAACGGGAAAGCTTGAAGCTAAAACCCCCAACTATCATATATTTTATGTATCATGGAGATCATGTAACAATCTCATGCGAAGCTTAGTACATCAAGCTCTCAGTACAATCAATCATCACACACTAACATGAAGAAATCTGCAAATCCATGCACTGATTTCTTGCCACCTGATAGCCTGCCTCAACTACGCAATCCCTGCTGAAGAAGACCCCTAAATGAATTTGAATTGGCCTTGCCTTGACTGCGCAATCCTCATTGGCAACTCCAATGTGTGTGTGATGCAATCAATGCATCACTATAGTCACAACGGATAGTCCATTTCACCCTTTCACCTACCTCTCCACTAGGTCTCCACTGGAACTGACATGCACTATAGTTAAATATTGTATTTGTTTAGTTTATTAGTGAGTTATTATTTTTGAATTAATTAACTAATTAATTCACTCCACTCTCACTAGTGTATCATTCAGTTAGACTAGATACAACTAGCTCAACTGAGTTTAACTCCAATAACTGAGCTAAACTGAATAACAACTCCATGAACTACTCTTCCAACTCTATCATAACTTTTCCACTTCAATTCTAACTGAGTCCTCCATGCATGAACCACCAGTAAACCTTAGGAATTGCGTAATTCCTTCAGCCCACTGATTTTCCAAATCTGTTCACTGAAATAAAGTGCTCCAAGAGAATAAGTTGTTTTTTATTGTCAGATTAATTTTAAGAGCTAATAATAATCGACATGCATCTATTTTTAGATTGACAATCTATAAATAGACTTAGCCCAAAATTCTAAAAATAGAATTTCATCTATTTTTCCAACTTGACCAACCATCCACAAATAGCATCCTGCAACTTCTGAAATATGATCACCATGTCTAAAAATAGACATAGTCTAAAAATAGACTTGCACCTAAAAATAACCTGTGGGCCCACTTAGTGAAGGTGACTGTTTTTCACTAAGCTCATCATCTTGTTGAATCTCAACACTCCCTCTCAACAAGATAGTGATTATCCTTCACCTAGATCTTGCCTCTATGGTATTCAAATTTTCTCCTGGTGAGCGCTTTCATCAGAATGTCTACATCCTGATCTTTCGTAGGAATGTACTGAAGCAACATGATCTTCCACTACACACAATATCTGATATGATGATGCTGGATATCAATATGTTTAGATCTATCATGAAACACATGATTAATCGAGACTTAATGCAACTCTAATTATCACAATGTATCACTGTAGGATCTAAATGTGAACCAAACAAACCGACTAGGATCTTCCTCATCCAGATAGTCTCACATGCAGCTTGACTTGCTACCATGTATTCTGCTTCCATTGAAATGAGTGCCACAGATCTTTGTTTCCTGCTATACCAATAAACAGTTGTAGATCCGATACCGAAAACCCCTCCTGATGTGCTCTTTCTGTCCATTGGGCTGCTTGCCCAATCTGCATCAGTGAAGCCATGCAACTTCACCTCATCCATTTTTTTGTACCATAAGCCATACTCAAATGTGCCCCTAAGATACCTCAGGACATGCTTTCCTACCTTCCAAAAGAGCTTGGTACGCTTAACCATCGCTTGTGAAAACTGGTTCACCGCATAGCATATGTCCAGTCTTGTAATAACTAAATACATGAGCGAACCCACCAACTGTCGATAAATGGTGGCATCCACTACCTCTGCCAATGTAGCATCCTCTTTCCTCCAATTTCTTGGAAGAGGAGTATCAATAGGCTTGCAACCTTGCATGTGAAACTTCTCAAGTATCTCCCAGGCATACTTTCCTTGAGACACAAACAGTTCACCTTCCCACTACCATATTTCCAATCCAAGGAAATAATGAAGGAGGCCCAAATCCTTCATCTCAAACTCCTTTGCAAGATCTGCCTTGCATGAGTGTATCAATTTCTCATCACCCGTTAGTATTAAATCATCAACATAAAGAAAAATTATTAAAAGATTACCCTCCACCACAATTTGGTACAGGTTTGCATTCGCCTCACTCTTGGTTAAACCAAGTCCAGTGAAATAGCTGTCGATCTAAGTGTACCAAGCACGAGGTGCTTGTTTCAGCCCATACTGTTAGCCACCTATAAAAATTTTCATATCAAATGGTGGCTAAATAATTTTTGAAGCAATCAAGAAACAAGTTTTATTGCAAAAATTGTTATCTCTTGAAGTCTCATGAAGACATCATGTCCTTTGATTAACCTTCACTACTGTTTCCCCTCTTAAACTCTGAAATTCTGTTGTTTTCCCTTAAAAAAAAAGACTGCTGAAAACTCCATTTTTCATCATTTTTCACTCCTTTTTTCCCTTCATCATTAACCCCCTTTTATTCCCTTTTTTCCCAAGAAATTCCTCTATTTTTCATTTATTCCCTTCTTCCCTTCATAAAATCCCTTTTATAAGGTTTAAAACTCAATTTTGAACCTTGCCAAAACCCCCAAATCCATTGAAAAACCTTGAAAAATTCATAAAAAATAAGTTTTTTAACTATGGGCCTAAGCCCCTTTGGGCTAAGCCCTAAACCACTTCCCCACCATATACCCTAGCACTGGAACCAAGTGCTAAACCCATTTGGTGCTTATCGCATCGGAACAATTGATGCGCGCAAGTCTATTTGTTATGTTAAAACCTCCGATGCGATTGGCCCTTTTATATAAACCACTGATCCCTTTGACCGCTTCATGTAACCCAAAAGCTCCTAATCGGGCACTTAAACTTATCAATAAACCCATCCTGATCATATTTTCCCTTTCTAAACTCATAAAAACCCCCTTTCCTATGTTTTTAACTAAACCCACTGGTTCAATGTTTTTAATGAAGAATATCGTCGATTTAAAAGATCGATCGACAATCAAAAATATCTCGCATCAGAGATCTTCATCGGGTGCATTTGGATGGCCCTCTCCTTTTTTTTCGATGTGATTGGCCCCTCTTGTGCATAAAATCCCTGACCTTTGCTTTCCTTAATATAACCCAAGAGCCCGCAATCGGGCGCTTAAGCATATAAATAAATCTTTCCCCAACACGAAAATCCTTTTTATTTCATTTAAATGTTGATTTTCTTATGTTTCAAAGGGTTCCGCCTGTTCATTGGTTAAACCCATTCGCGACCGTTGATCATAAACCAATCAAACAGTCTGTGCAATCTCGCATCGAAAGATTTCATTGGGCGCGTTTTATATTTTATTTTCCCCTCCCGATTGGCAGACTCCCGATGAATTGTCAACCATCGATCTTTTCCGCCATTCCCAGCTCCGACGGCTCTCGGAAATCTGATCACAAGCCTTTTCCCCTACCTATGGCCTCCTCCGATACATTCTCCACTGTCGATCTGATCCGCAGATCGACGGTCCACAGCTAATCGTATCAGCGCCCTTACTCCTTTTCCCCTGTCGATCACAAACCTCTGATTGCATATGGGCCATCCACGTTTCAAGATCCGACGGTCCAGATTGGATCCTACAACCTTTGTTAAATTTCATGCACCTTGCTTTATAATGTTTTTCAGCCAAATCTCAGTTGTTGATATCTGTAGATCAACGGTCCATACTGACCTGTTCTCTGCCTTATATATTATTTCATTAACCCACAGATCACATCTGAGCCGTTGATCTGTTTCATTCAACGACCCAAATTCATCCCGACAGGCCCAACGCTTTTGGGACCTATCCCTCCCAGATCAGATCTCAGCTGTCCAATCCCTGATCCAATAGCTCAGATTCAAACCACTTTTTCCTACACCACCTCATTCCACCCGGGCATCCTATTGATATTGCGCTCTCTCACAGCCGTCCGATCGGACGCCCCAGATCTAATGGCCAACGCGCATTTTCGCATAAATTCATGCTCGGACATTAATTATTAGCAATCATGTGATATGGGAAATTTTAAAATTCCACGTGTTGTCCTTTGACACATATCACATTCAAAAAGCTAAAACCACCCATCCGCCTTTTTGCTACGCGATACCGCTGGTTTCTCAAGTTGAAACCGTTTTCCCCTTTTATATCGTGTTCACTCCTCGCCGTTGATCTCTGCAGATCAACGACTCAGGTTTAATCTGGCCATTACATTATCGCCCTCTGCCTTCTTCCAAGGGATTTCATATATCAACCACAACCGTTGATCTCAGGGGCCAAATCTGATCCAACGACTCATGATCGTTTGGAAACCCCAAATTTCCTTCCAATGCATTTTTCCTTCCCAAAGGTTTTTAACCCCATTTCTTTGTATTTTCCACCATTTCATAATATATGTGACCCCTTCCCATTGTATTTCCCCGATTGATCTCGACCATCGATCAACATAGATCTACGACCCAAATTTAATCTCCTACCGTTTGATTCCAACCGCCTCCCTTTTAATCTCTGCAAGCAATCTCCGCCGTTGGATGCTTTCATCCAACGGCTGTGACCTAACCGCAACCTCCAAAGAAATCTGACCAAAATTACGCAGGATTTTCTTAATATTTTTTGGTTTGTGTGGGTTTCAAAGGTTTTTCAAAATATTTTAAAGGAAAGTTGAAGGCCGGGGATGATGATCCCTCGGACCTTTATTCATAAAAGAGTATCCATCTGTAGGGTTACATACCACATTTCGTCAGTGCATAATGAGCATTGATGCCATAAAGAACCCCCTGTAACACCTGCACATCAACAAGACACAGCAAGATTAATTGAAACAGAGTATATCAGTGTTGAAGATAAAACCACAGCAGAATTGAAGAATTGAAGGTAGAATCACAGTTTTGGGTGGATTATGGCTAAGATCGACAATTAAAAGCCTAATCCACTCAATTAAGCACATTTTAAGGAATTGAAGATAGAATTTAGGCCCAATTATGCCTAACACAGATCAAAGGCAGATTAGCCATATTTTAGGTCAAAACAAAAATATCTACTAGACAGAGAAAGCCTCCACCGCCACATCAGAGGCTAATTGATTCCTCTCAACTACCTAATGCCACTTGTAGCATCAAAGCATTCAATGGAGGCTGATTTATTACCAGAACAGAGCATATCTTCCTCAATACAGCCGAACAGTTATTCCAAGCCAAAGAGACTTATTGCAAAAATATCAGCAAAGTTATTACAACATGACCCAGAGCCTTCAAGTCAACAAAAGCTTCCTAGCAAGCTTAAAATTTAATGTAAACCAATTAATACAGAGAAATATCTGTAATCTTCTCCATTGAGCCCCTCAAAAGGCCGAGAAGCATTAAAATTGTATTAATTGAACCCATAGATATTTTCTCTCTTCGACCTCCTCATTTTGCTATAAAATCTTCTTGAGGAGCTCATTGTAAAGGTTTGTTTGCAGAACTTTGAAATATACTTGTGCTCGAAACCTCTACATGTAAATAGTGTTCAGAGGCTTTTGAAGCTCTGTTTGTAATCAAATAAGTTAGGCTGAGAAGTGAAGATCATTGTTGAACTGAAACATTGGACTTGAAGAATGTAACTGGATTGACATCAATAAACAAGCTGATTCTTGGGATCCTGGTCTATATCACTGGTGAAGTGCTTCTTTCTGTATTATTGTTTTCCTTTAATGTATGCCATTTTGTCCATTATTCTCTGATAAAGAACAACAAGCATAGATTTAGGATTTACTGTTTACAACACCCTTCTCTGATTGATAAGCTTTTATCTCAATGTTTTCCTCTAAATTGTTTATTTAAGAATGATTCAATACAGTTCAAGCAGTTAGGAATGTTGGCATTCCCTCGTCCTACTATTTGCTTTAAACATTGTTCTTGAATGTTATTTTCATTATTTTCTTAGTAAAGTTAGACTAGAAAAGTGATGGTGTGCCCTGTTTTCTAGCTTCTTTCTCCAAAGGTAATTCTGAAAGTTTCCCTAAGTGTATGCTGAAAGAAGTCTAGATTTAAAAGTATCCTATCTGATCTTAAGCTGCACTTTGTTTTTATTATTTGTTTTCATCCCTTCTAAAAGTAATTATGAGGATTACTGGATTTTTTGTCTATTGAGTCAGCTTTAATACAAGCTTGCCCAAAGAGTCTATGGTTAGGCTTGTCCTTTGGCCAGTTTTAAACAGTTACTTAAAAGGATTTTCTTGTTTGGACAGACTGATAAATCCTAGTTGAAATTATTGTCTATTTCCACCCCTTCAACACTTTTATTGTTTCCATTCCATCATTTAATCTCAATGATATTGTGATATAGATGACTTTCCCCTTGGGTCACTCTTGAAATTGTTGCACAATTAAAGCCCTTTTATGACTCCATAGCCCAGTGGACTAAAAACTAGCGTTATATCTATCTTATTAGCCAAAGATTGTTTTGATTGCTTGCAACTTCACACCTTTGAAACTATTTCATTTTAGGACTTTCCACTTAACTAATAATCATGCTCAACCAACCAAGACAAAAACAACCCTTGTTCTTAATAACTAGCCTAATACCATACCCAAAAGCCTTAAAAGATAAATCAATCTTTGCACTTTATTGGAGAGATCCCTCTCCAGATTCAGGAGAGCTAGATCCTAGAATCCCAAAGTGGTTCAAGTGTTCTCTCTGCATTTTGTATTTGCCAATCTTGCAAATTACAGGGAGCTAACACATACAACGCTCTTTTGTGCCTGGACACATGCAACTCGTTGCTGAAGATTTTGAATCCTTCGGGCTACTCAATGTACACTTCTTCCTCAATGATCCCATTAAGGAACACAATCTTCACATCCATTTGGTGAATGTGCCAACCCATCTGCACTGAGAGAGCAAGGATGGTCCTTATGGAAGAATACTGTGCAACAGGTGCAAAGGTTTCTTCATAATCAATCCCCTCGATCTATAAGAAGCCCCGGGCAACAAATCTTGCCTTATACTTCTCAACGATCCCATCAGCTACTTGCTTTACCTTGTGGATCCATCTTGATCGTACAACTGATTTACCCACCGGCCTTGGAACAATCTCCCAAGCACTATTTCTGACAACGGAGTCATACTCCTCCACCATGGCATCTACCCATGTGGGCTCCTGCACTTCTTCTTTGAAAGAAGATGGCTCTGTCATGATACATTTGCTCATAAGAGCCATGTATCCAGTAAATTGATTAGGTGACTGTCTCTGTCTGGGCTATGATGTAGGGACTCCTACATTCTGTGCCACATCAAGCTTCGATCTCTTAGCTTCTGTGGTACGCTTTCTGCTAATTCTGATGTTTGTTTCTACATGAGTTGATTCCTCCACTCCATGAATCTCCTCCTGTGGCTGATCCACATCTGGAGGCTAATCTTTTGGAACAAGTAGCTCCTCCTCTGCATGCAAGTGTAGCTCCCTCTCAAGCGACAAATTCATGGCTTTTACCTCATTGAATTTTATATCCTGTCACACCACAGTCATCCGACTATTTGGAAAATACACATGATAATTATGGGGTGTTTCTGTGTAACCCACAAATATCCCAACTTCTGCAGTCAGCTCCAGCTTCTTCCTGGCATCCTTTGTCACATGAATGTAAACAGATGAGCCAAAAATCTTCAAATGAGAAATATCAGGCTTCTACCAGTAAAATATTCTTCAGGTGTACTCATGCCAAGTAATCTATGAGGACAATGGTTTTGCACATAAACCAAAGTGTTGCATGCTTCTGCCCACAAGTGCATTAGTAGGCCCTGGTCATGCAGCATAGCTCGTGCATCACTCGTGTTCGTTCTTTTATTCTTCTCTGCGACCCCATTCTGCTGTGGGTTATGAGGCACTATGAGTTCTCTTCGAATTCCTTCTTTGCTACAAAGTCTTTGAATTCACCCGAAATATATTCACCACCATTATCGCTCCGTAGAGCCTTCACTTGCTTCTCTGACTCCTTCTCCACCAATTATTTAAACTCACAAAACTTTGAGAATGTTTCACTCTTCTTATACATAAAGAAGATCCAACATCTACGAGAGTAGTCATCAACAAAAAAAACATAATACCTATGTTTTGCTATTGAATCAACCGAGAAAGGTCCACACACCTCTGCGTGAATTCTCTCCAGGATCACCAAAGCACGATTCTCCTTCTCATGAACGGTGGTCTTAAAAAACTTACCCATATTACATCCCTTGCACTGATCTGACTACGCAAGAGTACCCTTGGGAATTCCAGTATAAATATGCTACAAAATATTCAAAGCACTATGGTGAAGGTGGCCCAATCTCCTATGCCATAATTCGCCCTCATCCCAACTCACTACTTCTTTTAATTTTCTCATCATTGCAGTGTAGCCATCTACCTCCAGCTTGTAGAGATTATTAACTCGAATCCCTATCTTCTTGTTTTGACCTGTTTTTTTATGTTGAAGGAAGGCTTTTCCCTCACTGAAAACACCGTCATAACCTTTTTCTTCCAATATTGCGACCAAGACCAAGTTCTTGTTTAGACCTGGAACATGCGTAACATCTTTCAACAGAAATGGTTTAATTGAATCCCTCTCAAAGGTAATGGTCCCAATGTTGTTCACACTGTATCAACGATCATTTCCCATCTCTATATGCATTTGGAGGTCCTTCTCCTCCAAGTCACTAAACAACTCCTTGTCTTTCGTCATATGGAAAGACGCACCACTATCAAGATACCACACCGATTCCATAGCACTTGAAACCAAGCATGCGATCAAGGAGAAATCAAGTTCAAATTGCAAGGCTAAGGCCTCACCTGCTACAGCTCCAACAACCTTCTTGTTCTTCTTATTCTGTGGGCAGTTAGTGGCGAAATGCCCATGTTCGTGACAGTGAAAACACTTCACCTTGGATAAATCCTGCTTCTTACCTTTAGCCTCAGATTTGGAGTGGAATTTCTTCCCTTTCCCTTTCCTTGCTTTGGTAGCCAAAGAAAAATTCTCTTCATCTTCATTCCTCAATGAAGAGCCATCCCTGGTACTTTGCCTTATCTCCTCCTGCACAAGATCCGACCAAAGTCGCTCCCAACCCAACAGTTTCTCCCGTCCATTGACAGAGTCTTCGTAGCTATGCCAACTCTTCGGAAGCCCAAGGAGAGCCAAGATCACCAAGTCATAATCATCAAAAGTAATCCCCACACTTCCCAGTTCATCCCTACAGTGGAAAAACATCGTTAGATATTTTGGAATACTGTCGCCCTTCTCCATTTTTATTTTTCTGAGCTTATCTTTCAGCGCCAACCTCCTCTAGTCGCTACTGCTTTGGAACAAATATGTCAAAGCCTTCCACATTGAAAATGGAGTGGATTTCCCATGAAGGCTTGACACAATATGGTCCTTCACACCTTCCAACAGAATTCTTCTTGTCTTTTCTATCTTCTTTTGCCATGCGTAAAATAATGTGGCATCGCTAGAACTCGGCTTAGGAACATCGCTATCGAGAACTCCTTCAGTCCATTATCTTCCAGCACCGCCTCCATCCTATCCTTCCAGGCTATGTAATTTGAGCTGCCCTCAAGGGCATACTCCAATCACAACCCATTGAAAGACATTTCAATGTATACTCAACTGTTGCACCAAGAAATTTTTGCAACAAATTCAAATTGTCCACCAGCACAAACTCAACAACTCTTCACAATTGCAATATTCAAGAATTAAGACTGCTCTTATACCATGTAGAAATTATATAACATATGCATGTATATATCCAAATTCTCAAAATCTAACAATATTTATCTTCTTTCTAAATACATAATTCTTCCACTGTTAATCTTTTGAGGAAATTTATACTCAATTGCAAACACATGAAGCAATAAAAACAATCGCATATAACACAGTTGTTTAATGAGAAAGCCTGAATCTAAAAACCCCAACTATCATATATTATGTATCATGGAGATCATGTAACAATCTCATACAAAGCTTAGTACATCAAGCTCTCAGTACAATCAATCGTCACACACTAACATGAAGAAATTTGCAAATCCATGCACTGATTTCTTTCCACTTGATAGCCTGCCTCCACTGCGCAATACCTGTTGATGAAGACCCCTAAATGAATTCAAATTGGCCTTTCCTTGACTACGCAATCCTCATTTGCAACCCCAATGTGTGTGTGATGCAATAAATGCATCACTATAGTCACAACGGATAGTCCATCTCACCCTTTCACCTACCTCTCCACTGGAACTGACATGCATTGTAGTTAACTACTGTATTTGTTAGGTTGATTAGTGAGTTATTATTTGTGAATTAATCAATTAATTAATTCACTCCACTCTCACTAGGGTATCATTCATTTAGACTAGATACAACTAGCTCAACTGAGTTTAACTCCAATAATTGAGTTAAACTGAATAACAACTCCATGAACTACTCTTCCAAATCTATCATAAATTTTCCACTTCAATTCTAATTGAGTCCTCCATGCATGAACCACTAGTAAACCCTAGGAATTGCATAATTACTTCAACCCACTAATTTTCCAAATCTGTTCACTGAAATAAAGTGCTCCAAGAGAATAAGTTGGTGTTTATTGTCGGATTATTATCAAGAGCTAATAATAACTGACATGCATCTATGTTTAGATTGACGATCTATAAATATACTTTGCCCAATATTCTAAAAATAGAATTTCATCTATTTTTCCAACTTGACCAACCATCCAAAAATAGCATCTTGCAACTTCTGAAATATGATCACCATGTCTAAAAATAGACATAGTCTAACAATAGACTTGCAACTAAAAGTAGCCTGTGGGCCCACTTAGTGAAGGTGATTGTTTTTCACTAAGCTCATCATCTTGTTGAATCTCAACATTTCTCAACCCTCCACTGCAACACCCTGCAACACAGCACAACTCTAAACAGAAATTGCGCTAATGAAGAAAGTTGTAGCTTGGCCAAATGCCGGAATGTGGAGATTTAGTGCAATACTCTTCCAAGAGGCCTCTCAAGGAAAGAGGTGGGATTCTTGCTCAGGAACACCCTGTGCTAAAAACACTACAATCTTAGCTAAACAGCTGAAGAGAGCAAATATTTATATAGATCATAAAAAAAATAATATCCAAAACTTATTTTGAATGCTGCCTTACCCTTCTGTTGACGGGAAAATCTGTCCGGCCAACAGCAGGGGATCTCCTTGGTAGAAATTCCCAATTAGACCTTGAACCATTTGGAATAGGGATCCCGTCCGGGGTGTGGGTCTGGCTACCACTGATTTCTCCTTTCTTTGGGTCTCGCTTAAACTCTATAAAACAGTGGATACACACTTAATCAAATGATACAAGACATATGATTGATGCATTAAATGTACATATAACACTATGAGTAGCAAGAGGAAATAATAAATCATGAAGACCGAAGGAAATGTTGTTAACAACACTTCATTAGGGTCATGCTTGTAAATTGTTCTGACCATAAAAGAAACAATTCCTCATGGCAAGAACACCCTTCACTTCCTACAAGTTTTAAATGATAACACAAATGCTAATAAACAAAGTCATCAACATTCATTAAGAAAGTGAAATGAACTAAACCACCATTAACATACTCAGCAAATTGTTATGCAATTGTGATATGAATTGAGGATACAGTTCCCTTAATCCAAAGATGTTCAGAAATTGAAAATATAATACTCAATAGAGCTCATACATATGTCAACACCAGATCCACAAAGGGATTTTTCAAAATGCTTGTATTCATGCTCAAATGTATAATCCTCTTGTAATACAATGTACTCATCTTGAGTCCCAAACAAAAATCCCCTTTCCCAACTCCCGAAAGGAGAATTTATAAGACAAAACTTGCACTTTGGGCTTCCTTGACTCTTCGTCTTCCTGACTGTTGGGTTTCCTCGTGACTTGTGACCTCAGACCATCCACGACGTGCGACCTCGGACCATCCGTGACCTGCGACCTCAGGAAGATACGCAACCTATGACCTCAGGCAGATACGCGACTTGTGACCTTAAGAAATCTGTGACCTACGACCTGCCTGGATTCTGCGATTCGCGACTTGAGGAAATCTGCAACCTGTGACCTCAATCAATTCGCGACCCATGACCTAGGGTTTTCATCCCTTCTACATTTCTCTTTTGGAGATATTAGCAACTTGTTTTTCTGGGGGACAGCAGTAGCCCTCGTCACGTGGACCGACATTTTCTGGATAAGTGAAAACTTCTTCGGCTGGGTCATTATCATAATCTCCTCATCCTGTTCGCATGTGAACACAAAAAATTAGCCGTATATAACATACTAAACTAGCCTCACACACACATATATGAATATATACGTGTATGTGAATATATATATACGTTGAGCAAGCAGAAAATCGAAGACGCATAAGAGGAAAAATCGAAATAAAAATTCTGGGAGTTTAACAACTATCTTGGAATCCTGCATATTCCTGTTCTGTGGGAACTGTATGAGTAATTGGTGCATATCCACTATGAGTTTGTTTGCTGGTAAGCAAGAAAAACTTTGAAATGCCAAGCAATGTTCATCATTTAATAAGCATGTATAGTTAACTCCCGTGATGTTCCTCCTCAACAGGAATGATGCTGAAGCCAAGGAAGCTCCTATGTGTTACCGGATGCTGGGATGAGCCACAATGTGTGACCTCATCAAAGTGTCATGAGGCTACGACCAAACGGGGATTTCGATGATCATTCAAAAAAAGGGGTTGTTGCTCAAGACGAAAATGACCAAGACAATATAGGATAGATAAAGTGAGTATTTCAAAGTGGGAGACTTCCTCAGGTTATTTCCATGCACACCATTGTGAGTGAATAGGAATGTAGCTGCTAAGTGACCAATATCACCCGCCTCGCTATAGGGAGGACAAATTTCATTGTTGCATCAGGCTTGAAATTATCTATCTACTGAGCTGGGGTTTCCATGTGCTATGTGGGGTGCCTTTCAGGTTCACTTTTATCATTTACCATATCGAAGCCAGCCACCAATAAGAAGATGTCCAATACTCCGAGTGGTGTATGTGGGTATCAACTTTCCCAGCGTCGTGCAAAACTCCAATGGGTGCATTCTCCCGAGCCTTAAATAGAGATCACATTTTTGTTCTACAGGTGCAGTCGATGAATTGATTCTGAGTACCGACGTACATTCAGCCTATGAATCGAGCACATGCCCATCTTATTCCAAAAATGCAGCTCTACGTCCAGATGGGCGTGGGTATTTTCCTCCGAGGGAGGTCACACTTATGGGGTAGAGGTCGCTTGGTTGGGGAAATTGACCGGTTGCGGTTCCTCTTGAATATGTTCTTTTACGACCTTGCGACCTCGGCAGAGTAGAATAGTCGCATGGTTGCATTTCCTATCTGGAAGCATGTGTTGCAACTCAGCAACCTTGAGCACATGCAGTGAGAAATGGAACGGTTGCAACCTCCCTTGGACACCTATTTTGAGACCTTGCGACCTTGAAGAGGTCGCATAGTCGCATGGTCGCATCTTCTGACCAGATGCATGTATGCGACTTGGTGACCTTCAGTTCTGAAGTGCTCTTCGTTACCGTGAATTAATTACATGCTCATGATGCGGGGCCTTCTCTTTCATGCAACTTCCTGTAACGGTGCTCTCAAATCGCAACTGCTCTATCCGTAAATCATGCTCGTTTTAATGATAGAGAAAATGGAAAGTAAGTATCACTGTTATCCCAACATTGATGATTTTTAAAAGGGTTTTCAGATTTCCTCCATTCGAGCACTTAATGGAACGAGCTCTCTTGGTATGGGAAACTTCCCATTTCCGCGCAAGCCATAATTAGCAAGTGACTTACGAAAGCATCTGTTTATCCTTTTCGCGGCCTTGCTCAGATTCTGAATCGATTCTGTTCATATCGTCTCCAAATCTTTGTTACTGCTGCCTGGGCTATTTTTGGTGATTTATGAGATTCACATTCCACCGCCAAACCACTTCGACCTGTGAATGCTACTAACTCGACAATCGAGCCATACGTTTTTGCTAACAGAACGATAATTGCTTTAGTGTGCTGGCTTTTCAGTGCCTTTGGATAGAGAAAAATGCCTTGGGAATTAAAGCGACCATGAGTTCATTTGGTGATATTCGTTGATGGCTTTATGAAACGATGCGTTGACTTCATCGCATTTTCCATACACTCTCTATCATAAGCACATTTTATTCTGTGGAGACAACTTGACGTGGCCGGTAGTGGCATTATCAAAAATTGAGCTTGCATTGACCAATGAATATGAAATGATAAAGTCTTTCTAAAGGGGACCAGCGCAGGTTATTAGTAGCAGATTTGGAGAGTGATCATCTCGTGGAGTATCGCCCTTGGGGCTATAGAAATCGTTCTTTTGAGCATATCCCTTTGAGTGTCAAATGAGGTACGCATTTTATGGAGCTGGCTTTTAGGCCCATGACTTAAGTTTTTAATGCATAAACCTTCCGAATTCATTTTCATTATTTACATCCTTGTGCACTTACTTGAAAAGTGCGGTCCTTTTGTGATGGTTACCATGCAGGTTTTGAGATAGAAACAATGAAAACTCATCCTTGCAGTGCATTTTAACGATGTTGTAGTGGGATTTTTTAATGAAATGAATGCGTTGTCGAGTGTACATTGATAGCGATTTTACCAGTCTCCAAAAAACCAGACATATCAAGATTCTTTGACCATAGTTCCTTGACTGATTTGAGAGCTTTATTATTGTTAATCCATTCATGGTCGTTTTCTGTATGGTAATGATTGACGCGTTCCAAGATCAACATCCTGTTGGAAAAGATGGGTCTGCATCTCTTTGAAATGATCCATATGAAGAGCATGTCCTCAAAGTAGTACATTAACATCCCTCATGGACTCGGACAAGAACTCAAACAAATGGGACAGTCGTAGTGTATTGCTCTTTCTACAGAAGGATGACAATCCTTCGCAATAATCGGATAGCAACAATTGATGACCATCTTGCTCAGTGTTACAAAGTGAACAAATGACCCTTTGGAGTTTTGTGTTGATGAACATCATGTCTCTGTTGGAACTTAACATTGGCAGAATTATTTGCTTCATTGTCGCAGTGTCTACGATCAAAGACCTCATTGCATCATGGCGTTCTAATATGGCATCTCTATTTATAATTTGAGAAACCCTTGCCTTTTAATATTAACGTCGTTATCATGAGATGTTTTCTGGTGCCCAGTGCTTCCTTGTTTCTTTACCTGAATGAAAACACACCCCATCATCCTCCATCTAAAAATAATGTTAACTTTCTCCTCCACCTCACTTGTGGGCGCATCCTTGTCATCTACCTTAACAATGGTCTTCAAAGGTCGCCTTATGTCTCATATCTACCTAATCGGGGCATGTGGATGAAAGTGTCATGTTTCACATCTGTGACCTTGTCATTGAGCTCCTCTTATTTCCCTTGTTGCCATGACAACATTTATGAGTTTATCATTCGTGGGATTGAATTGTGCAAAACATCATAACATTAATTATTTAACAGTTATTATTTGCGAATGGTGCCCCTAGATAAATTATATGAGACCAACGAGCTTAATAGAAGTACTCAAACACATGCTTGATGACCCATGGCAAGGGGGCTGCTAATGTACATCCTCAATGCACAGAAAAGTTCCTATTCGAGCGTATGCTAGATGATCCCTCCCACACATGGCGTGATTGCAGCAATAGTATCTGATCATGATGGTGAGAAAGCTCATGAGTGGTTTGGGACAAGTCACTGGGATGTCACTGATTTCAGGTCAGGTGAAAGACTTAAATGACTAAGTGAGCAGAGGGGGACCCGAAATTTCGAATATACACAAAATTTTGGGTGTTGTTGTAGCAGCTACAACAAATGGCGAACCACTGGTAGAATCAAGCATCTCTATCAATATCACAACAAAATTCTGAGCCAAGATAGTGATGCAAGGGAATATTGAACAAGTTTTGTGGGGACCCTTTGAATTACTTTGGCCTTTACAGGTATGCCCAGTCCTTGTGCCTCATCTAGGTCTTGCTAATCAGAACACATCAAAGAGAAAGCTCACAGAACGCCAGTAGCTTTTTGGTGATGTGAAGAGCAAGGCAGCGGGTTTATTATTCTTAGGATTTTTACTTTTTTAAAGTAATTTTCCGGTGTGCTCCGCTGCCAGCAGGCCTGGACAGTACCCCGGCGGAGTCACTTCAAGAAATCACAAGCGTTTATCCACTGCCAGCGAGCCTGGTCAGTACCCCGGCAGAGTCGTTGCATTACCTCTCTGCACAGGAAGCCTTTCTCGATCCTTTACCCTTATTTGTTTCATGTGCTTGCAGCACTTATTTTCATGTGCTCGTGGCACTTATTCTTCATGGGCGGATGAGGGATCCCGACTTATTTTATGAGAAAGATAGGTTGTTTCTTGTTTTACAGAAACTGAAAGATATCCTTATTTGGGTTTTCCCTTGTGCCAAAACCTTCACATCCCATCTACCAAAATAGGCGAAGCGTGCAAAAAATATCATTAAGATGTCTAAGACTATGTTGGGCACAAGGCTTAGGCTATGGGTATGGGCCATTCAAACTCATTAGGTCTCCCATAAGCAACTAGCTCGTATCTCCCTGGCTAATAAATTTAGACTCATAGGCATCTTGTTGAGAATGCGACTTCGATGACTTATCATGTGAGAAAGCTGCCTCTTGAGATAGCCACCACAACCTCATGCAAACAATGGGGTTACTGTTTCAGCAATCGGGGCAAAACAAGTCCGCAAGGTAGTAGGGTTTCAATGAGGGCTCATGTGATGATAGGCGGCATGTCAAAAATTCCAAAGTTGTATGAATAAAGAGTTTGATGCAATGTAATCAATGAGGTTCAAGATGAAATGCAACGCCATGTGTGGAAACGGTCAACCAGTTGTAGGTGGAAAAGGGGATGATAAAAGCAGTGATTATTTTTACAACAAAAAGAAACTGAAAAAGAAATGAGTGGAAAATACTTGTAACATGATGATGCCTAAAATATTAATCATGAAAAAAATAGCAGACACACTTTTAAATTATAAAGTAAAAATTTGGCAATTAAACCTAATTAAGGACTTTGAACTAACAAATTTTTATTAACAGGTCCTAGCTAGCCTACACCTAAAACCCTATCTTAACCAATGATGTTGTCAGGTTATGTAAAATCAGCTTTCCATTGCAGCCACCACATTAGTTCCCATCCTGCAACAACAACAATGCTCGGGTTCAGAGCTAGTATCCAAAAATGTGCAGTAACAACAAAAATTACCTAAAGAGCAGGTGCAATGGCAAGAGGATCATGAATACTTACCTAAGAACATGCCAGAATAGATTGTGCAAGCTGAATTCCACTCTCATCCTGATACACATCAATATGTTCTTGAAACTCAACATTTATAAATGACACACATCCATTCATGCACAATCCTAGGTCTGATGGGCGTTGGGTAAGCCATTGCCTATTTGCAAGCACATCCACTGAATAAGGTTGGTCGAACCAATCAAAAACCTCATTGTGGTGGTGAGGATGATTGATTTTATGGGGTGGAAACAAAAAAAATGTGTCAGGCGAATTATAGATACTTCCGAATCCGAGAGAAAAAACCCTAATTTTGAAAACCCTAGTTTGGAGTTGCTCCTGGAATCTTTCAAGGATATGAGGATCCGAATCCACTATTAGTGGAGGCTGCAATTGCTTACCGTTTTGAACAAAATCTAGACCTTCGAGCAGGGGGTTTCCCAACTTTGGTGGTTTGGCGAGATCAACAGGTGAATGGATCTGATCATGGATTGTGGTGAGTTGCAAAATGTCAGTGGGCTTTGAGACAATGGATGGCATTTTATTACCAGTGAATAAATTGGGGTATATCGGTTGTTGCACACCAGCTGCTGGGGGACATGAATATGTGCTCAGGGAAACCTTACTAGAATGAAATATCCGCCCAGATGAAATGATATCCGACGTGGTTATGCTGGGAGGAGCATGGTACTTGGGAGTCATCATTTCAGAAACCCTAATCTTAGAAATCCTAGTTGGAGTTGTTTGAGGGTTCTTGTTAGGATTAGAAGGACTAGGGGTAATGATTGGAAAAAGTAGAAGTGCTTTGATTCCCTGATGGATACTTTAATCTTCATAGAGCGAATTATTGAATTTTGGTGTCTCCATCTGGTCGGCAACGAGATACGAGTGACAGTCCTCAGCAATATTAGTGAATATGTTTTCAGTTAAGTAGTGATCACTGGAACCATCAATTTTATCAAGCTGGGTACCTGGTATGTTAGGCTCCCTGGGAGTTACCAACTAGGATGGATCAATAAAGAGGACATCTTGAGGTTTCCCAGACAGGAAATCGCTCCTATGGCTGTCTAAAGATTTCAGGTGAGAAAGATCAAATATAAAAGATTCATCGATTTTGAACTGTGATTGTGAACACCATTTGCATGCTTATTATTTTCGCCAATACCAGTATAAGGAAATTTTGAATGCCTCAAAGAAATTACTGGTGTGGCGGACTCGTGAAATAAATCGTGGAATAATAAACGAAAAGATTGAGTCGCAGGGGTGTTAACCGTACAAGGACTTCCATCTCGCATACTGATGTTATTCGGAGTGAACAATGATCTGGCAGGCCTTGTAAGGGAATCAAATTCATCCGGGATAGGAGTCAATTCATAATCAGTATGCGAATCAAATTTAGGACTCTGTCCAAGGAGACATCGAGTGGGCTCAAGGTAGGTTTCATGAACTGGGAGAGATAATGAGCCACTATGGTTTTCAAGCTCTGATTCAACATGGTGCATGAAAGATTCAAAGGTAGTACAATAGGCTTTATCCTCATGCACCCATCTATCATTGCTCAAAACTTTCGATGTCACAACTCCACTACCCGAAAACTCAAGAGGAGGAGTGAGAATGTCAAAAATAGCAATACTCTCCTCAGAGGCCTGAATGTGGCCTGGGCTTGGGGAGATGGACAAGGAAGCATTAGGGACAAAGTTTGAACAACCGGTAACTTGTGGGTCATCATAGGGAACACTAGTATCAGGCTGGGTTGTTAACTGAAATTGTTCAAGGGAAACGAGAATCACATACTTGAACTGTTCACTTAAACATTTCCAATCAACATCCCTTTTAGGGAACTCAAAACAATAATGAACAAATCTGATAGAGAATTCCTCTAGAGGTTCCTGAGGTTCCATTCTGATGTCATTTAAATTTATTAATACATTTTGAAAATCATACCTATGAAAAGCTTGTTTTAATTCATTGGCGAGTTGTTCAAACGAATGGATGGAAGCTTCCGGCAATGTGCGGCACCATTTCTTAGCACGACTTTCGAGAGTGAGGAAGAAAAGCAAACAAATCAAACCTTCATTGTCAATTTCGTAGCACTCACCAAATTCACAGAAATCTGAAAGGTGTTGGGTTATGGACACTCCGTTTTCACCATCAAATTTTAACTGGGACAAGTGATACATAATTTCATCGGGGATGAGACATCGAGGCTCATAAAACTCCGAAAAACATCTCGAGAGAATGATTTGGGAACGAGCCATTACAGATATGAGATTAACTGCAGGCTCTATTGGCTCAGCTTGTCATCTGGCCCTCCTTATAGCGCCAATTTTGTTGACGAGAAAATCTGTCTGGCCAACATCAGAGGATCTCCTTGGTAGAAAGTCAGAATTAGACCTTGAACCATTGGAATAGGGATCCCGTTCGGGGTGTGGGTCCAGCTACCGTTGATTTCTCCTTTCTTTGGGTCTCGCTTAAACTCTATAAAACAGTGGATACACACTTAATAAAATGATGCAAGACATATGATTGATGCATTAAGTGTACATATAACACTATGAGTAGCAAGAGGAAATAATAAAGCATGAAGACCGAAGGAAATGTTGTTAACAACACTTCTTTAGGGTCATGCTTGTAAACTATTCTGACCATAAAAGAAACAATTCCTCATGGCAAGAACACCCTTCACTTCTTACAAGTTTTAAATGATAACACAAATGCTAATAAAAAAAGTCATCAACATTCATTAAGAAAGTGAAATGAACTCAACCACCATTAACATACTCAGAAAACTGTTATGCAATTGTGATATGAATTGAAGATACAGTTCCCTTAATCTAAATATGTTCAGAAACTGAAAATATAATACTCAATAGCGCTCATACATATGTCAACACCAAATCCACAAAGGGATTTTTCAAAATGCTTGTATTCATGCTCAAATGTATAATCCTTTGGTAATACAATGTACTTAGCTCAAGTCCCAAACAAAAAGCCCCTTTCCCAGCTCCCGAAAGGAGAATTTATAAGACAAAACTTGCCCTTTGGGCTTCCTTGACTCTTCGTCTTCCTGACTGTTGGGTTTCTCGTGACCTGCGACCTCGGACCATCCACGACCTGTGACCTCGGACCATCCGCGACCTGCGACCTTGAGTAGATACGTGACCTGTGACCTAGGGCAGATACGCAACTTGTGACCTTAAGAAATTTGCGACCTACGACCTGCCTGGATTCTGCGACTCACAACTTGAGGAAATCTGCGACCTGCGACCTCGAGCAATTTGCGACCCATGACCTGTGGTGTTCATCCCTTCTACATTTATCTTTTGGATATATTAGAAACTTGTTTTTCTGGGGGATAGCTATAGCCCTCGTCACGTGGACCGGCATTTTCTGGATAAGTGAAAACTTCTTTGGCTGGGTCATTATCATAATCTCCTCATCCTTTTCGCATGTGAACACAACAAATTAGATGTATATAACACACTAAACTAGCCTCACACACACATATATGAATATATACATGTATGTGAATATATATATACGTTGAGCAAGCAGAAAATCGAAGACGCATAAAAGGAAGAATCGAAATAAAAATTATGGGAGTTTAACAACTATCTTGGAATCCTGCATATTCCTGTTCTGTGGGAAATGTATGAGTAATTGGTGCATATCCACTATGATTTTGTTTTCTGGTGTGCAAGAAAAACTTTGAAATGCCAAGAAATGTTCATCATTTAATAAGAATGTATAGTTAACTCCCTTGATGTTCCTCCTCAATGGGAATGATGCTGAAGCCAAGGAAGCTCCTATGTGTTACCGGATGCTGGGATGAGCCATGATATGCGACCTCATCAAAGTTTCATAGGCTGCGACCAAACAGGGATTTCGATGATCATTCAGAAAAAATGGGTTGCTGCTTAAGAGGAAAATGACCAAGACAATCTGGGACAGATAAAGTGAGTATTTCAAAGCGGGAGACTTCCTCAGGTTATTTCCATGCACACCACTGTGAGTGAATAGGAATGTAGCTGCTAAGTGACCAATATCACCCGCCTCGCTATAGGGAGGACCAAATTTCATTGTTGCATCAGGCTTGAAATTATCTGTCAACTGAGCTGGGGTTTCCATGTGCTATGTGGGGTGCCTTTCAGGTTCACTTTTATCATTTACCATATCGAAGCCAGCCACCAATAAGAAGATGTCCAATACTCCGAGTGGTGTATGTGGGTATCAAATTTCCCAGCGTTGTGCAAAACTGCGATGGGTGCATTCTCCCGAGCCTTAAATAGAGATCACATTTTTTTTCTACAGGTGCAGTCGATGAATTGATTCCGAGTACCAGCGTACATTCAGCCTATGAATCGAGCACGTGCCCATCTGATTCCAAGAATGTATCTCTACGTCCAGATGGGCGTGGGTAATTTCCTCCAAGGGAGGTCACACTTGTGGGGTAGAGGTCGCTTGGTTGGGGAAATTGATTGGTCACAGGTCCTGTTGAATATGTTCTTTTGTGACCTTGCGACCTCAGCAGAGTCGCATAGTCGCATAGTCGCATTTCCTATCTGGAAGCATGTGTTGCGACTCAGCGACCTTGAGCACGTGCAGTGAGAAATGGAACGGTTGCGACCTCCCTTGGACACCTATTTTGAGACCTTGCGACCTCGGAGAGGTCACACAGTCGCATGGTCTCATCTTCTGACCAGACGCATGTATGCGACTTGGTGACCTTCAGTTCTGAAGTGCTCTTCGTTACTGTGAATTAATTACATGCTCGTGATGTGGGGCCTTCTCTTTCATGCAACTTCCTGTAACGGTGCTCTCGAATCGCAACTGCTCGATCCGTAAATCATGCCCATTTTAACGATAGAGAAAATGGCAAGTAAGTATCACTGCTATCCCAGCGTTGATGATTTTTACAAGGGTCTTTGGCTTTCCTCCATTCGAGCACTTAATGGAATGAGCTCTCTTGGTATGGGAAACTTCCCATTTATGCGCAAGCCATAATTAGAAAGTGACTTACAAAAGCATCTGTTTATCCTTTTCGCGGCCTTGCTCAGATTCTGAATCGATTCTGTTCATATCGTCTCCAAATCTCTGTTACTGCTGCCTGGGCTATTTTTTGGCGATTTATGAGATTCACATTCCACCGCCAAACCACTTCGACCTGTGAATGATACTAAATCGACAATCGAGCCATACGTTTTTTCTAACAGAATGATAATTGCTTTAGTGTGCCAGCTTTTTAGTGCCTTTGGACAGAGAAAAATGCCATGGGAATTAAAGAAACTATGAGTTCATTTGGTGATATTCGTTCATGGCTTTATGAAACGATGCATTGACTTCATCTCTTTTTCCATACACTCTCTATCGTAAGCACATTTTATTCTATGGAGACAGCTCGACGTGGCCGGTAGTGGCATTATCAAAAATTGAGCTTGCATCGATCAATGAATATGAAACAATAATGTCCTTCTAAAGGGGACCAGCATAGATTATTAGTAGCAGATTTGGAGAGTGATCATCTCGCAGAGTATCACCCTCGGGGCTATAGAAATCGTTCTTTTGAGCATAGCCCTTTGAGTGTCAAATGAGGTACGAATTTTATGGAGCTGGCTTTTAGGCCCATGAATTAATTTTGTAATGCATAAACCTTCCAAAGTTGTTTTCATTATTTACATCCTTATGCACTTACTTGAAAAGCGCGGTCCTTTTGTGATGGTTACCATGCAGGTTTTGAGATAGAAACAATGAAAACTCATCCTTGCAGTGCATTTTAACGATGTTGTAGTGGGATTTTTTAACGAAATGAATGCATTGTCGAGTGTACATTGATAGAGATTTTACCAGTCTCCACAAAACCAGCCATATCAATATTATTTTACCATTTTTTCTTGAATGATTTGAGAGCTTTATTATTGTTAATCCATTCATGGTCATTTTTCGTATGGTAATGATTGATGCGTTCCAAGATCAACATCCTGTTGGAAAAGATGGGTCTGCATCTCTTTGAAATGGTCCATATGAATAGCATGTCCTCAAGGTAGTACATTAACATCCCTCATGGACTCAGACAAGAACTCAAACAAATGGGAAAGTCGTAGTGTATTTCTCTTTCTACAGAAGGACGACAATCCTTCGCCATAATCGGATAGCAACAATTGATGACCATTTTGCTTAGTGTTACAAATTGAACAAATGACCCTTTGGAGTTTTGTGTTGATGAACATCATGTCTCTGTTGGAACTTAACATTGGCAGAATTCTTTGCTTCATTGTGGCAGTGTCTACGATCAAAGACCTCATTGCATCATGGTGTTCTAATATGGCATCTCCATTTATAATGTGAGAAACCCTTGCCTTTTAATTTTAACTTCATTATCATGAGATGTTTTCTAGTGCCCAGTTCTTCCTTGCTTCTTTATCTGAATGAACACACACCGCATCATCCTCCATATGAAAATAATGTTAAATTTCTCCTCCACCTCACTTTTGGGTGCATCCTTGTCATCTACCTTAACAATGGTCTTCAAAGGTCACCTTATGTCTCATATCTACCTAATCGGGGCATGTGGATGAAAGTGTCATGTTTCACAGCTATGACCTTGTCGTTGAGCTCAATCTTATTTCCCTTGGTGCCATGACAAAATTGATGAGTTTATCAGTCGTTGGATTGACCTGTGTAAAACATCATAACATTAATTAGTTCACATTTATTCTTTGCGAATGGTGCCCCTAGATAAATTATATGAGACCAACGAGCTTAAGAGAAGTACCCAAACACATGCTTGATGACCCATGGCAAGGGGGCTGCTAATGTACATCCTCAATGCACATAAAATTTCCTATTTGAGCGTATGCTAGATGATCCCTCCCACACATGGCGTGATTGCAGCAACAACATCTGATCATGATGGTGAGAAATCTCATGAGTGGTTTGGGATAGGTCACTGGGATGTCACTGACTACAGGTCGGGTGAAAGACCTAAATGACTAAGCGCGCAGAAGGGGACCCGAAATTTCGAATATACCCAAACTTTTGGGTGTTGTTGTAGCAACTACAACACCTTCCTGATAAACTTGGTGAGATTCCTCACCTTGGGCCCCATCCATTAGTGCCACTACCTCCATGCAAGATGCCTCCAAGCAAAAGTGCGTTGTCCCTCATTAGTTTTCCACTCCTCCATAACAACACTGTTGATTTGGTCAAAGTTGACCTATTTAACATGCTCCATCTCATGTTCACACCCAAAGGTGCTTTATTTAGCTTCTTAGATGGTCTCCTTTCACACTTGAAGTGTTTTTATTGTTGCTAAGGAGATTTATGGGCCTCCCTACCCACTTATTCACCTACCTAGTGACAAAAAAACCTATAATATTCCATTTAGCTGAAAGCTATTTTTTTGGAATATTATACCCTACCACACTTTACAAAACCTTTTGTGATTGAATGTGATGCTTCAGTTATAGGAATCGACACAATATTAATGTAGGAAGGTATAACATTAGATTTCACGAGTCAACAACTTAGTGGCAAGTATCTGGGTCTATCTACATATGAGAATGAAATGATGGCCATATTACATGAAATAGACACTTTCCGACCATACTTATTGGGGCGTATTTTCAAAATTTTCATTGACCATCATAGTGTAAAATATTTCCTTGAGAAACGTCTATTGTCACCACAACAAAATAAATGGCTCACAAAAATGTTGGGATATGATTATGAGATAATTTACAAGAAGGGGCATGATAATGTAGTGGTCAATGCCTTATCGCGTGAATTAGGATGAGGGAACTCTTTTATCCCTCTCTCTACCCATACAATATTGGATTGAAGAAGGTCATCATGAATGGTTCTCCCACCCCTCTCTGTCCCAACTCATTAATAGATTAAGAGTAGATCCTAATTCCTCATTTAAATACTCTTGGAAGGATGAGGTTCTTTGCTACAAGGATCAAGTAGTGTTATCCCTGACCTCCACCCTCAAAAAACACATCTTGGAAGAGTTTCACTCCTCTCCAGTCACAATAAATTCAATATTTTAGGAAAATTATGCATGAGCACACCACTCTCTCTTTTGGACCGACACGAAGAATGACATTATTAATTTTGTAGTTGAATGCGATGTATGCCAGAGAAACAAAGGGGAAACGATCAAGCTACCATGAACCTTGCAACCATTTTCACTCCTTGCTTTGGTTTGGACAAAATTTTCAATGAATTTCATTATAGGTCTCCTAAATTCAAGAAAACATCAGTCACTACAGGTCTCCCAAAGACTTTCCAAATATGATCATTTTTGCGCTTTACGACACCCATTTAACCCAAAATTGACGGCTCAAGTTTTCATGGAAAAATATTCAAATTGCATGGCATGCAAACTTCCATTGTGTCTGATCGAGATCCCACTTTGACTAGAAAATTTTGGCAATAAATTTTCAAGCTACAGGGAATGCAACTCCAACTAAGTACAATTTGTCATCCCCAAACCGATGGTCAAATATAAGTAGTCAACATAAGTTTGGAGACCTATATGTGGTGCTTCACTTCAAACAAGAGACTTCAATGGGTACAGTGGTTGCATTTCATTTAATGGTGGTATAATAATAACTATCATGAATCCAAAAAAATGACACCATATGAGGTAGTGTATGGGCAAATCTCAGCTTCCCAAACTTCTTATATCATCGGATGTTCGAAAGTACAATCAGTAGATCAACTTCTGTAGAAATGTGCCACCATGATCACTCATCTCAAAGATAATCTACATCAAGTTTAGAATAGAATGAAGCAACAATATAACCAACATCATTCCGAGTGGTCATTTCAAGTAGGTGACCAGGTTTTCCTGTGACTCCAACCTTATAAGAAGACCTCTCTCAAAGAAAATTGTTTCTAAAAACTAGCACCAAAACTCTATGGGCCTTATCAGGTACTTCAACATATAGGAGTAATCACTTACAAATTGTCCCTATTGACTACTTCAAAATCCACCTAGTCTTCCATGTATCTTGCCTCAAGAAAATTGTGGGGAAAAATTACAGGGTTCAAACAAGTATGCCAGAATTGGATGAGAAAGGCTCACTTTGGATCCGACATGAACATGTCCTTTATACACAGAAAATACATCTCCATGGTCGCATGATCAAGTAAGTCCTCATTAAGTGGAAATACAACTCTCCAAAATATGTGACATGGGAACCAACCATTATTCTTCAACAATTTCCACAGCTTTAGCCTTGAGGAGATGTTTTCTTTTGGTGGGGGAGGGCATGTTAGGATCCAACCCTAACCCCTTTATTTATGTGATAAGCCGAAGGGGCCTAGTCAAAGTCATATTTAGTTAGTTGAGTCAATAAATCCCATAAGCGGCTATCCACATTAATAATAATTGTAAATGGTTGACCTATATTATAGAAAAGGGACCACAATTAGTTATCAATGGGCCATAATTAATAAATAAAGTGGTTAACCCATATTATTCAAGGGACCCCTAGTAGTTAGGGTTTTGGATGTCATAAAGCTATAAATAGTCTTAGATAGCAAGGGAAGAATCATCAAGTCTTATTGTAATTGGTATCTTCTCCATTGGAGGTTTCCCCCTTGAAAATGCAAGTGAGCATTGTAATATGATTCTGAATAATAAAATATATTTGTAGCTTGTATTAATTCATGTGAAATTTCTGTGTTTCTAGCAATATTGTTTCGTATTTATGGAATTATGTTATTCTCAAAAGCCAAGTGCATAACACATATTCAATTTTACATTGGATGCTCAACCTGCTAGATTAAGGCCCAACTAGATGATAATGCAAGACCATTTTACATGGGGGTCCTAGAATTGGCTATTAATTAAACCTTTTGAGTTTTTTTTTTCTTCTTGTTATTCCACCAATGAATACTTTAATCCATGAAGTCGAGTCGATTATCTTTGGGATTTATTCCCCAATGTGTGGTAGAATAATGATGTTGTAGATGAAATTAGATGTAATGTGTAGTGTTTTATCTAACCACAAGGTGTTTTCATGGTATCGATATATAATGTACTTCATGACTTCCTCTTTTAAGCCTTGGAAGTGCGTGATTAGAGCTACACCCAAATAATCTCAAATTTTAGCTTGATGGAGAATCTAAATGTTTGTGGTCTATTTCTTGTCTACCACAACCCATTTCTTGAAGGATATGAAGTGTTTATCCCAGGATATTTCCTCCATTTTAGTTTTCTTAATGTTATGATGTCGAACCTCTAGTTACACCATGGTGTTCTTATCGAATCTTGCTTTGGTTCTCACCTCTGCGGGGTTCTCTTTGACCTAGAAATGGACTCGCTTCCTAGTCATCTTGAAATATTCTTCAATTTATTTTTCTCATAGGCACTCAAGAATATTTGAATATGAAATCTGCGGAATTGGTATGTTTGGGAGTCCAGTGAGCTCAAATGTTGCAATTGGTGAATATTCAGAAACATAGTGGGTGAGTCTAGTCGCTCGCTTGGTTTTATAACTGAGGAATTAAGTGCACCATAAATTTCATTTGTGGCATGCCATTGAATGTGTCTTGTCGCATTAATACCAACCTTCTCCATTACCTATAATTCGTGCAACTCACCTAACTAATATATCCTTCTATATTTGGTAGTTGGTTTGATTTTTGAAAATGTTTCATCATTGGTATTTTTTAAATGCAATGTGATGTCGCTGTTGTTTATGGTGTCCTTGTTAGGTGTAGTTTTTTGGTTGTTTTTTCATTTCATTTTGAATATTTATTCTCCCTATTTGGTCGAGTCGACCTATTATTTAAAATGTTCTCTGAATTTAAGTCGTCATCCTTTCCTCCTCTCGTGATGTCATGGATGTCAGTTTGGAATTGCACTTTCAAATATGATTTATTATTTAAGAATTTTGTTAAGTCTTCTCCTTACTCCATTGCTCTGTGTTGCTTGCTGATATTATTGAAAGTTTTTCCTCTTTGATAGTACTTATTTGTTGACATGGTTGTTACTGTACCAAATTTTGTAACTGTTGATGATAGTCCTACTTATTAAATTATCTTTAATGACTAAAATTAACATAGAAATAAATAGTGTACATTTAATCAGTACTACACTTCCACATTGTTGTTTTTAGACTAGCCCATGTTCCTTGCACCTCTTAGAGGTTCTCACTAGTCTCATGTCAACATTATTATGTGATCCAAATTTTTAGTCAAGAACCATTTACAAGTGATTCAAATAAGCTCCATTGAATTGTTCTTATCTATACTACTCTTGAAGAACATAATCTATCACAAAGAGGCTAAGCTATGTAATTTCCAATTTCCTTAGTCTCCCCTTTCCTCGACTATCATAAAGTAGTGTGAAGTCTCCCACTCTCAGATTTTTCATTTGTAAATTTATATCATGCCATGTTTTTGCTGATTTTTACTTGCTTGTTGTTAGTGTAGTGCATGTACTTTGTCTTCTTCTAGTCATTTTACTTGGTGAAGTCATTCCTTATCAACTTTCTTGTCATCATAATTAAACACAGTTGATATGCTTGCAAAATTTGTTATATTATGTAATGCCACTACTTCTTCCTATCCATAAACTAATATAAATAATGTACTTATATTTTATTGTTTGTATGTCATTCAATATTTCCATAGGATAGCTGGTATTTTGTTGTCCCAGTTGTCCCTCTCAATATTGCATATTTTTGTAAGTCCTTTATTCAATTTATTGTTAAATTATTCAATTGGGATGTTAGGTTGCAGGTGATATGTTGTTGTTTTTTAATGCTCAATCATAAAATTATGTAACATTTCTTTGATTGTAGTAATAAAAAATGTGTACCCCTGTCACTAATTAGAGTCAGGTGGCAACCAAATGTTGTTACTATGTTTTCATAAATAGATTTAGTAGTTATTTCCTTCATACACGATTCGATTGGCTTTGCTTATACCCACTTTTTTAAGTACTCCACTGTTATAATGATACATTTTTCACCTGTTCCCTTAGCTATTTTTGGAAATGGATCGACAAAGTCGAGCGTCCAAATATTGAAAGGTAACATCAGGTTTATGGAGTGTAGTTCCATTTGGTTTCTTGACAATAGTCAACCTAGTCTTTAACAAATATCACATTTATGGACTTATGTTCGACAATATCAAAACAAGGCTAGCCACCATAATCTAACTTGTAATATTTTCCTTACTTTTGTATCTCATTAATAATGTCCACCAACGCCTCATTTGTGATATTAATCTATGATAGAATTCCTTTCATGTTCTAAAGCACACCTTTGAAGTATCTCATTGGCTCCCATTTTATATAATTAACCATTTATTGGTGAAAATGGTGTTTCTTTTATTTCTAGGGTTTTCATTTTATTTTTGGATAATCCATCAGGTGCTTTCCTTGTAAGTAAGGAATGAGTGATTTTTGAAATTTCTATAGGAATTTATTCATCTTTGAATATGTGTGCATTAGGTAAGCCATCCTCGAGTTCTGTCAATTTCTCCCTTGTGTTCAATCGTGATAGATAATTAGGCCTGACATTCTTATTTCCTGGTCATACCATTACCTTGAATTCAAACTCCTATAATAAAAGTAAACATCAATAGATTCAACCCTAATTTATTTATTTTTTGATGAGTTATCTCAAAGCTTGATGGTCTATAAAAAAATATGAAAGGATTGACTAGATGGTAGTGGCGGAATTTATGGAGGGCGTAGATCATGGAAAGTGCCTCTCTTTTTGTTGTTAAATATTTCATTTAGATTTATTTAATTTTTGACTAGTGTAAGAATTCATATGGTCTCCATAATCACTATCGGTCTATGCAGCTAGTACAACCTTGAATTCCATGTTAAATGCATTGACCTGTACATGGAACTTCTTCGACTAGTTAGGTAAATTTTATATAGGATATTTGACCTACTTTATTTTAAGTAATTGGAAAGGCTCATCGAATTCCTTAGTACAAATTTAAGAAACATATTTAATAATTCATCATTTTGGAAAGTTATAACAGAGTAATGTCAGATGAAATTCCTATACTATCATATATCGCTAAGAAATATTTTGATATGGTTTTCACTAACAAGGGGTTTTAAGTCAAGGATCACTTTAATTTTTTCCACATAAAATTTGATCCCATATTTGGATACTACATGACTTAGCAATATTCCTATCGGAGTAGCAAAGATAAATTTATTAATATTGAGAGACATTTGGATTTGTCTACAACTTTCTAGCATGAGTCTTAAACATCAAAATGGTATTTTAATGATGTATACACTATCCAATCATCAAAATATAATTCAATCATTTCATAAATATATTATTGAAATTCTTTGACTAGTATTCTAGAAAAAACTGTAGGCGCATTTTCAAGCAAAATAACATTACTCTATATGCAAAAGAACCAAATTCTGTAACAAATGTAGTTTTTTCCTAATCTTATTTTGCAATGGGTAGTTGAAGGTACCATGAGAAACCATTTGTGAATGAATACACTCATGTCCTGCCACCTCATTTATAATTTCATTTACGAATGGAATCAAGAATGGATCAATTATTACCAATTTATCTAATTTGTGAAAATAAACATAAATTCTCAATATGGTTGGGTCATGTTTTTTAGGTTGCATGACCATGGGACTTTCCCATTATGATTTTTAAATAGGATAGAATATGCTGGTAGCCAACATCTTTTCTATTTATTTTTGCATGATAAAATTATATTTATGAACTAGTTTGTATGGTCTCTTCTTTATTAGATTAGCTCTCTGAATGAGTTCAATTTCATCTCCCTCATTTCCTTTACAAGTCCCTTTAGATATTAATAGTTGCAAGAGAATATGTATTGATACTATTTGAGTAAGTTTATAAATTACATCACTTGTGTATCTGACCAATAATCATCAAGTAAGGATATTTTTGGTCAGCCATCTTTGAAATGTTGAATTCTTTAATTTTTATATCTACATACATTGAGTTGAGAGCCTTAGACTCATAGATTTTGTATTTGCTGATCTTTATTTCCTAATAAACAGGTTGAAAGTATAGCTTATTAGGTTTCTCACTGATCAAGTGATCAAATTTTAGCTCAAAAATGAAAGTGTCCAGAAAGACTTGAAACCAATGTCAAGTCAAAGCGCTCATCATTCTGAATCCAATGATGTTCATTTCACCTCAATCCAACATTGTATTCTCAAGTTATCGCATGTTGACCGTTTGGTCCAACAAATAAAAGTTTAGTAGGTTAATTGACTGGGCAGTTGAATTGTTTACTATACAATGAGTTAGAATGGTGAATGTGTAGGTGTTACACATCATTTTTTCACCATGACATTTGATTGTCAATATGGATCTATCACCATCCATACTCATGATTCCTTAGAAGTCAAAACATTCATGTTCCTGAACCAAGTCTTGTAAACTGGGAAAAAGCTCTTAAAAAATCTTAAAGGTTGCATGTGTGCTTTTTGTGGTCACTTCCTATGCATGCACTGATACTTCCTATATTAAATGCAACGATCTCTGCTCTGTTCGCCCATAAAAACTGTGCACCCCCGTCAAAGAAAGTAAACACGAAAAAGTAACTTCTAGAAGCTTAGTTGGGCGAATATTCTTCCAACTAAAAGCCTCTTGAGTTGTGCTAGTTTGAGCTATATCCATATACTCATGGAAATTATCCCCTTGGATATACCAACCCTAATCCATTCATTAGAGGATCTCATTGCTCTCTTGATGGATATTAAACCTCCTTAATTTATCCTATAAATTGAGCTGAAGCTTCAGGGTTAAGGGTTAACTTACTTTTTACTTTAAATATAGTACTTAGTAGATTGTAAAATTTACATTGGAGATTACACATTGTACATAAGAGTTCATTAAAGATAAATATATGTTGGTCATTCTAGAGAGGAAGGCTTGTCAAACCAAGGAGCACGATTGTGAAGGCATACGGGAGAAATCTGTACAACATCAAGGCTGAGGTTTTAAGATTTCTCTTTATAATTCTTGATAATAAATATGGTCTCTTTTTCTCATTGTGTTGTTTTTAGATTCATTAAAATACTGAAATTTCTTAATCTCCTTGATCATTAAGTTGAACTGGTATTTTTTATTATTATATACTGCAGGTGCTTTTGATTCATTATATGTTTGTGATTGTAGGTTATCCTCAGCATTGAAGGACTTCTCTGGAGCAAAAGGCAAGGTATACATCAAACATATCATTGAAATTTAGGAGCATAACCTTGTAATATCCCAAAATAAGGAAAATAAGTAGTATTGGGAATATCTTAAAATATTCCAAAAATGGACTTCTCAGTAATGCATTCACAGAAAAATGCATTTCCAAAAATATGTGCCATAAAATGAAAATCATCACTTGGATCCATTAGAAATATCCATCTAGCATCTATGTCCAAGAAGAGATCAGAAAGAAATGAAGCTAGGTGAGGTAAACAGACCTCCCACCACCTAGTGTAGTTGAAAAACACTAAAACCCCAGTACTCTGCTACATAGAAATATACATGAAAAATACTGCGTAGTCATATGAGGGTTTCAACTCAAAAATTAGGAGAACAAGTAGATATACTCATGTATTAATCAATAATTCTGAATAACTGAGATCTAGTCTCCTTATTACAATTACAAGAAAACTCAGGAAGGGTTTCTTGTCATACACTCTACATACAAATGTGATCTTCAGAAAATTACTGAATAATCACTGCAAAATTGAAGAATAAGAGTGTATAAGGCTTAAATATATCTGATCTGATGTATATCCCTTAAAGGCTTCCTCCCATGAAAGGATGAACCTCTCAATCACAAGGAAACACTGCAAAGAAGCCACTAGACCATCCACTGAAGCTGCCTCGAAAAATAACACATTCCCTAGATGGAAAAGCACTAGGAATGTTGGGGAAATCTATGGCCTGATTCCATAGATCTGAAATGAGCTCAAGACCTCTCCAAATAGATCTCCCAAGTGAGGGAAACCTCCCTCCAATGGAAAACTAGCTCAGAATCTGGGATTCCAATCCCTTCCACTGTTGCACCCTGCAACATAGCACAATGACCTGCAGAAACTGTGCTGATGGAGTAAGTTGAAGCTTGGCCTGAAAACCTGATGTGGAAAATGAATGCAAACTCTCCCAAGAGGCTACTAAGGGAAAGACATGGGATTCCCGCTCGGGAACACCTGGTGCTAAACAACACAACAACCTTGCTAAACAACAAAAGGCAGCAAAAGTATGAGCAGACCAAAATAATAATCTAAAACATGAAGAATAATGCTGCCATCCTCTTCCTTAAATAAAATGTTATTTTTCTTTCCCTTGGCCCCACCCAATTAGGTCATTTCTATCAAGAGATTCATCTCCCTCCAAAACTGTGTTATTCCTTCCTTGATCCCTGCTCCTCCACATCTGCGTTGTTGACTTAGTCAAAGAAGACTGAATCAACTTGATATTATCCTTGTTCACACATGGAGGTGTTTTATTAAGCTACAAGGAGTGTCTCCTTTCACACTTGAAGTGTTTTTATTCCTCCTTAGTAGACTTATGGGCTTTTCTACCCATTTATTCACCAGCTAAAGATACTGCTAACTCTAATGTTCCATTTAGCTTTGAAGCTAAAATCTGGGAACATTACAAACCTCCTCATTTCTAAATTATAATAATATGAATGTTAATAGTTTAGGGAAAGAGGTATTAAAATGGTTGCTTGTTTCTAGTTATCTGTTGGGATACTAGGGAGATTGCTCTTGTCCGCAAGAGGGATTTATCCAGAAAACAAATTGGTGACTCTGCTGGCGAACATGCTTAGTTTTCTCTTGATTTTTTTGGTTTAGAATTTCAAAATTTCTAGTTTGAATTTTTTGAGTGTGCTTAGGCTTATGACCATTTAGATTCTATGAATTAGAAAGCCTTGAGTTTTTTTTTTAAACATTTCTCTACCCTGAAATATTTTTCTGTGATAAAAAGAGCACAAACCTGTGCAAGTTTGCATTTTAATTCAGTGCGCATGCACACTAGTTTGTATTGACAACCTGCGCATCCCCTGAGAATTTTTGAAAAAAATAATATTTTCTTTCTTAGAGTCAGATAACGAATTTCTTAACTTTTAACCTAACATATACCAACTCTCATAATTTGTCTATGAACTCTTCCTTATTACCTTAGATTTTTTTTTATAGATCATCTTTTTTTCACATTTGGCTAGGGTTTGCCTTAGTTTGATGAATTTCTCTTTTGGGGAAAATAGATTCACTACCTAGATCACTGGTTTTCTGTCATTTCCTTCTAGAGCTACCGGGAGTCTGGTTAACCTTGCTTGTTTGAGTGATTGATTCTTTCTCATTTGCAAAAGGAAAACTTCTAGATTACCGAAATGTGATTTGTCTAAAAAGTAGTCTTTTATGCAATTGTTTCTGCTAGTTAAAGTGAAAAAACCATTTAGTTTGCTTTCAATTAAAGTAAATCATGAAAAGACACTCATAGGTATCTTAGTTAGGATTGTTAGTTAATAGCTTTAATTTTTTGAAGTTTTTACATTTTTTAGGGTTTTTTATAGTTGATTTTTCTTTTGAAAATTTTTTGTTCATAAAATTGCATATTTTGTCTTTGTAATCAACAAAGATTTTCATCACAAAGTAGTGTTGGCCATTCTTAAACTGAAATTGTTTTCTTGATGAAAAAAGAACTGTTATGGGATGTTTTAATAAATTTGAACTTTTTGAGTTCAAAAGTCCTTCTACTTTCTCTTAAGTAGAAATTCATCGAAATAAAGAATTTAATTTTCAATATTGATGCATTTAGAGTATTTTTTGAGCTAGCCACAATATCATTGAGTTTCATCTCCATAACCCTCCGCGTAAACAACATCCAAATTAATACAACACTTACTAAAATTGATCTATATATTTTTCCATTTTCTAGGGCCCATTCCACCAATCTAGCTCAGGACTAGTTTATATGAAACCAACTCAAAAAATAGAAGAAAAGAGAGGTCAACGCCTTAGAAAAAGCCACTTCGGGGGGGAAACCTCCTTTACCTCACATACATGAACAATTATTGGGTGAGACAAATGAAAAAACCTCCTTTCTATATATAGGAGTCCATGGGGTCACAATATAATCCTAGCTGACCTAACAATAATAATGTAAGGGCACAATAATAACAATATGGGTGTTACAGGGGTAAAACAATAACCACAAGGGGGCTACACTAACAAAAATAAGGGACTACACTAGTAATATATGGACCTAACATGGCCTTCTCCTTCAAAAAAGTGTTTTCCTCAACGCTTGAGTAGATCGGTATGCTTCTGTATAAAATTCTCATCCTCCTATGTGGAATCTTCAGTGGGTAAATTCTTCCACTTGATGAGATACTCTAAAATATATCAATTTCATAGCTGTTGAGTTCTTGTTTCCGTGACTGCTTCAGGTTCCAATATGATTTTTCCTTCCTCATCAAGTTCTGGAAATATTGTTTGAACTAGAATTTTGTCACCTATAACCTTATTAATCATGAAACATGGAAAACTGGATGCACTCGAGAAGAAGCACGAAGCTTCAATTTGTATGCCATAGTACCAATATTTTGCAACACCTTGTAAGGACCATAGTACTTTGGAAATAATTTATTATCCTTATTAGCTTGCTTGAGGGACATTTGTTTGTATGGTTGTAGCCGTAAAAATACCCAGTATCCTACATCAAAACTTCTCTCCCCATGATGTTGATATGCATGCTGTTTCATTCGATTGTGTGCCAAATTTTGAATATCCTTTAAGAGTTGGAGAACTTGTTTTTTATGCTCAATGTGATCTTCCACTACTTGAAACTTAGAATTTTATCTTAAGGATGATGTGATGGATGGTGGATGATATCCATAAAGTGCCATAAATGGGGTCATTTTTGCTGTAGTATGGAAGGAAGTGTTATACAACCATTCAGCCATACGTAACCACTTGACCCATTGTGTTTGTTTATCAGATACAAAACAACGAAGATATCCTTCCAAACATTTGTTCATTATCTCAGTTTTCCCATCGGATTGGGGATGATAAGATGAGCTATGAGCTAGCCAAAAATTTCCAGTTAAAATGGGATCTGTGTTTCTTACAATAATCTTTGGGTTTTCATGTAGCTTTTTTCCATAAATACAGTAGCAACTGTACTTGCTTTAAATGGATGAGATAATGCACAAAAGTGTGCATACTTGGTAAGTCTATCAACTACCACCATGATGACACTCTTTCCTTCGGACTTAGGTAAACCTGTGATAAAATCCATTGAAATCTCCTCCCAATGTTGACTTGAAATGGATAAAGGTTGTAGAAGTCCCGGGGTCTTAATTGTTTCCACTTTATTCTGCTGGCAAACCAAACATTCCGCCACAAACTTTTGAATATCAGATTTAAGGCCATCCCAAAAAAATTCTTTCTTCACCCTGTGGTAAGTTTTTAAAAATCCTGAGTGTCCTCCTAAAGAAGAAGTGTGCAATTCCAGAAGAATCTTTTGTTTTAGTTGGGAATTCTTACAAAGATATAAGCGATCTTTGTACCATAAGGAATCATTTTTCCAACTAAATGTATCAGAAGTACTAGGATCTTGCTGCAACTTTTGAATGAGTATCCATACATCTTTGTCCTTCTTCCATTCATCTCTTGCTTCAGTTATCCAATCTGGTTGGATAATAGAAATGGCACAAAGCAATACTTCCACCTCTTCATTCTTTCTTGAGAGTGCATCTGCAACAACATTTAGCTTCCCTTTTTTGTATATTATTTCAAAGTCATAACCCAACATCTTTGTGACCCATTTTTGCTACTCTTTTGAAGATAGTATTTGTTCCAAAAAGTGTTTAAGACTATCATGATCAGTTTTTACCTTGAAGTGTCTTCCCATTAGGTAAGTTCGCCATTTCTTTAGTGCATGCAGTATTGCTAACATTTCCTTCTCATAAATAGGTTTCTGTAAATACTTTCCTTTGATTGGATGACTTTCAAAAGCAATGGGTCTTCCTTCTTGCATTAAAGCAACACCAATTCCATTTCCTGAGGCATCACATTCCACAATAAAGGTTTTTGTGAAGTCTGGTGTAGCTAAGACCGGTGCTAGGCACATTGCCTCTTTAAGACGTTCAAAGGCCCTAGTTGCTTCAGGAGTCCATGAAAATGCATCTTTCTTCAATAATGTTGTTAGAGGTGCTGCTATTCTCCCATAATTCTTAACAAACTTGCGATAATACCCTGTTAACCCGAGAAATCCTTGCAACTGCTTTATGGTTGTGGGGACTTTCCATTCCTTAATGTATTTAATTTTGTTAGGGTCTACTTTAACACCCTCGTGAGATACAATATGACCCAGATATTCCACCTCTTGTACTCCAAAGAAGCATTTGGATGTTTTTGCATATAATTGTTTCTCCTGCAATAGTTTGAGCACCCTGTCAACATGTTCAACATGATCCTTCCAAGACCTGCTGTAGATTAGTATTTCATCAAAAAATACTAGCACAAATTTTCTAAGGAAGGGTTTGAAAATGGAATTCATCAACCCTTGAAATGTAGAAGGTGCATTGGTAAGGCCAAAAGGCATGACCAAAAATTCATAATGACCCTCATGAGTTTGAAATGTTGTTTTTGGAATATCTTCAGTCTTCATTCTAATTTGATGATATCCTGAGCAAAGATCCAACTTGGTAAAATAAATTGGTCCATGTAATTCATCCAATAATTCATCAATCAAGGGAAAGGGAAATCTATATTTAATAGTGAGATTATTGAGCTCCCTATAATCCGAACACATGCGCCATGATCCATCCTTTTTGTGCACCAAAACTACTGGAGCAGAGAAAGAACTTTGAATAGGTTGAATTATACTAGCCTCTAACATTTCTGTAATCATACGTTCAATTTGTCTCTTTTGGACGTAAGGATATCTGCAAGGCCTAATGTTTGGAGGAACACTTCCTGGAATCAAATGAATAGCATGATCATGATCATGAATAGGTGGGAGTCCTTTGGGAGTTTCAAACACCTTGGAATGATTGTCCAAGACTTTTTGGAGATATGACAAAATAAATGATTTTGATGTTGGAACTTCTATTGAGTATAATTTTGAAATTACGCCTCTTTATTATTTCTTCAGAATATTTGTCATGAAATTATAACTTATTATATTTCCCGGATTCCTTGCGATAACCCATAATTCAACTTCCTTTCCTTCTGGAAAAAAATTCAATAAAGGTTCTTGAAAACTAAAAGCTACTGTCCCCGAAGATTGTATCCATTGTAGTCCTAGTACAACATTAGAACCTCCCATTGGAATGGAAATAATTGGACTATTCAATACATATTCCCCCATGGTTAGCTTGATATTAGGGCATTTTCCAGAGCAATTTATAGTTCCTCCATTTGCAACCATCACTTGACACTCTAGTGTTGGGTATAAGAAGCAATTAAATTCCTTGGCTACTTTACAATGAATAAAATTATGGGTACTACCTGAATCAATAAAAACTATTACCTTTTTCTTCTTGATATGTCCTTCTATCTTGAGAGTTTGAGGAGTGGTAATTCCTGCCAATGAATTACAAGATATGGTCAGACTCATTTCTTCTTTCTCTAGGGTTTTTTCCTGGTGTATATCCTCTTATTTTTAAGTTTCTTGTTCATTTTCTTCCTCCTCTTCACAATCTATGTAAAAAAATTTCTTCTCAGGACACTTATGGCCTTTAGTGTATTTTCTATCACAATTTTAGAAAAGCCCTCTTACTCCTTTTTCTTCCAATTTTTGTGGTGTCAACCTTGTAGGTTTTGGAATTTTAGGAGTAGCAACACTTCCATCTTTATAGATGTGAGTCGTAGGCTTCCTTGTCGCCATAATTTTACATTCAAATTTTCTTGCCAACCTGAATGCCTTCTCCAATGAATCAGGTTCCCAAAGGCGAACCTCATGTTGGATATTATCTTTTAAAGTCTCTATGAAGACATCAATCCCGTGTTCCTATAGAATATCAGCTACCGTTACATTCAATTTTTGGAAGTCCTCAATGTGATCCACCACTAAACCCTTTTGTTTGAGATTTATTAATTGGCTAAATAAGGTGTTACTATTTGTGTCCTCATAATGTGCTATCATTTCCTCCGTAAATATTGACCAAGTGGCAATTTTTTTATGGGAGCAAAGCCATCGATACCATACAAATGTACTTTGTTCTAAATATAAAGTTGCAAGGCATACCTTTTGTGTGTTTTGCACATTATTGAGATCAAAATATTTCTCCATCTGTATTATCCATGTTATGAATCAAAATTCCTCATATCGATCTCTGGAATTTGGTGGGTCTTTGATCCAACACTAGAGTTCATAAAATCACGACAAACATTTATTTTGTTCTCATCATGATTTTCCTCTATTATATTTTCGCCATTAGGAATCATGTATTTTATCAACTTTGTCAAACCTTCATTCAAACATTCCATATATGATTTTAGATCATTCTTCATGTCTTCCATGTTGTCTTTCATTTTTTCTTCCATGTCTTCCATGCCATTCTTCAAACCATCCATCTTAGCTTCCACGCCTTTCTTCAAACCCTCCATATTAGCTTCCATGCATTTCTTCAAATCATCCATATTATTATTCAAACCATCAATCTTTGCTTCCACGCCTTTCTTCAAAACTTCCATTTCATTTTTTTTTCTCTTTGTGAGAGCAAAATTTGGTGCACTTGCTCTTGTAATTTTGATATATCATGTTGCACTTCTTCATTTTCATGAGTCATAGTAGAGTATTCTGAGGGCTTAATGGGTGTTGAATTATTTTTAGGGGGAATTTTAGAACCCAATATTGATATCTATGCTTCAATATTCCCTTGGAATCACTTCAAACTAATTTTTCAAACAAGACTTATGCAATTTGAAAAAAATACAGCTTTTTCTTGCTTTTGAGGAGCTCGATATTGAAACTGAATTATCTCTGTGATTTTGGATCTTAAATATCTGAAATTCGGTCCTATAGTATTTCTCTGAATCTTATTTCGAATGCCATAGGTCTGACCTGATATTGATTCTTCAAGACAAAGTTATGCTCAATCTCCACATGACCTAATTATGGACTAGTTCAGTAGAGCGAACTTGTATGACATGACACGTGTCACTGTTTCCTCCTTCAGCTCTAAAATTGATACACATGAAACTAAAGTCTGAGTAATTTTGACCATATTTTACATAATTCCAATCTGATGCTCAAAGAAAGAGTTATGGTGATTTTCCCAAGGTCACCTATATTAGGTGAAATTCGGGAGCTTGAAAAAACCCTAAATTCCACAGATCATATCTCCGAAAATATTGTGAACCAAGATCTTCCATTTTTACACAAATTTCCTCAAGATTTCAGCTTCACATGGTAAAAATTTTAGCCTCTGAACCTTTGTAGAAACAAATTTATAGCGCAAATTCCACGATGACCTGTTTGGAGCAGTGAAACCCTAGAATCTAAAGCTCTCATTCCAAATGTTACGAAACCAACTCCAAAAGTAGAAGAAAAGAGAGGTCAATGCCTTAGAACCAATCCACTTCGAGGGGGAAACCTCCTTTACATTACATAAATGAAAAATTCTTGGATGATACAAATGACAATACCTCCTTTCTATATACAGGATTCCATGTGGTGACAATATAATCCTAGCCGACCTAACAATAATAATGTAAGGTCACAATAATAACCATATGGGGGTTACAGGGGTACAAAAATAACCATAAGGGTGCTACACTAACAAGAATAAGAAACTACACTATAGGGACCTAACACTAGTGCTTTTCAATAAGCAGTAATTAACTTTCCAAAACAGATAAAACAAAAAAGTAGCATCCTGCGATAGGGAAAAACCCAATTGTTGCAATTGTGCTCTAGGAAGCTCTTCTTAAAAGAGTCAAGCACGAGGTCATGTGAGACCCAGTGGAGTAATTGTACCTACTTCATTTGTCAAGATAGAAGATGTGCACGTAATACAAATGGTAAACCTCAGATTAACCATTTTCGAGGAGCCTGGGATCACTTGTTAGTAAAGCTCGTATTTACCATGTCGAGGAGATTTCAAGGGGATTGAGCTTTAATACTCTGCCCTTCCGTGTATATAGGGCCAAAAACTATTCCCCCATGTTCAATTGTCTTAGTTGGTGACCTTAGTGGCCATAATATTTATGATTTTTCTGAAGGTGACGGTGGAGGGAAGGTCCCACTGTACCTGGAGAAAACATTGACTAGACTCACTTGGACTTTCCAGAGGGTAGTCTTCAATTCAAGATGGCATAGTGGAGTTACTTTCACCGGACTGTTTCATTAAGAAGGTTGTCAGGGCAACTGTTCCAACCACTAGTTTTCCACATTAAGCTCTGCTAGGTTTGATTTCATAACCATCTAGTGATTTTATTGTGGAAACATACTATTTGTGTGTGGATTTTTTCTTAGATTTTGTAAGTGCGTGTTCTTTTTTTCTAATTTTTATAGGCCTTAGGTGTGATTGTTTCGAAATTTTTTAATTTCATGTGTTAAAGAAATTAACTGCGGCTGAATGACCAAGACATTCATGTAGAATGTGGGGGAAACCCCCTGAATATACACCCAGTAAATTGGGAAAAATCAAAATTGAAAGGGTTCAATCATTAGTAACCTAGTCTACTAAAAAAGGATAATCATCTATTGTAATACATCCTGATTTTGAAGTTAATCAACCTCATATAACTGAAACAAAACAATATCAAGCAAAAATTTCTGAAGTAATTATAGTTGAATCTATTACTGGTGAGTTTTCAGATACACAAATCACTAAACCTGAAATATCTGAGCTTATTCTGATTCCACTTCATCTGAGTCACCTTTGGATCTTATAGCCCCGACTCTTGGTCATCCTTGTTCACCTCGAGTAAAGCTTCTCATTACTAAGAATATTCCTCATGGAATTATTAGAATTGAAGAAATATCTGACAAAGAAGAAGATGTTGCACTTCCCTCTCGTCAAGAATCTTTAGATTTGAGGTTTAGTGAACCGATATATCATTTCATTCCTTTTTGACCGGATCCTTGGTGTCACCAATTCACTGATTTTTTACATAAATCTGGTTACGATCACCTATGAAGCCAGATCCAATTCTACTCTTTACTCAAAAATAGTCACATGGCTTCTGAAAGCATGTCTACTAAGTCACCTATATTTTATTCTTCACCAGAATTTCTTTTGTATGGCAGTCCTTCTATTCCTGATGGGTACCAGTTGCTTTCTGGCACTTTTTTAGGAGCATCTCCTTTCTGTGAAACTTATACTATGTCAACTAGTCTATTTGAATATACCACCCAAAATTTGACGACGAAACATGTATATATTTTTTCTGGGAATGTCCCTCAAGCTAGCTCACAAGGTGGATCTATAGTGCCTGGGGGGAAGCAACCTCTCCAAGGGAAACAACCTCTCCAAGGGCAATAACCTCTTAAAGGGAAAAAACCTCTTCAAGGGAAACAACCTCTCCAAGGGTAGAAGCCTTTTTAAGGGAAGCAACCTCTTCAAGGGCAACAACCTTTTCAAGGGCAACAATCTCTTCAAGGAGGAAAACCTTTTACTGGAACCTATACAACAGTTGTAGGGCAACATATTCCTAGAAATTATCAAAATTATGTTCCAATGCCTCAAACTGATCATGGTCAACCTTATGCATCACAATATTTAATGGGAACTCCTTACCCAAGGATAAATACTATGTGGAACCCTTTGTTTACTCAACTACCTTTGCAACCTATATTGCAAGTACCTTATAATCAACTTTCTTAGCCGGTTGGAAAACTTGGCTACACCCAAGTCCAACAAACCGTTTAAGGTGCACTTCAAATTACCCCAATGGTATCCATGCGAAGTAGTCAACAATCTGGTCAGAGTACTCCTAGTTCTCCTATCCAATCTGCAGTGAAAACTTATGTTGAACAACCAAGTACACCTATCCAATCTATTGTGAAAACTTCTATTCAACAACCAAGTACACATGTCCCAGGAGTTTCTCAAGTCTCTATTGCCACGACCCTTCAAATGTCAATGCAAAATTTTACACTTGCTATCCCTCAAACTACTACCCATAAAACGACACCTACAGTCCAGTTGATTCCTCAAGCCTCTGTGGGACAACCTATTGCAACAACTATACAAACAAGTTAAACTTTATAGGTCAAAATTTTCAAGGAAAACCCTTTGTAGGTCAACCTATTCAAGGGAAACCTTTTACAGGACCAACTATTCAGGGAAAACCCTCAGTAGGTCAACCTTTTCAAGGTCAATTTGATCGAATCCAGCCATTTCAAGGGAAATTAAAATATTGACAAGTAGGAAAAAATCCATCTTTTTAGAGCCAACCATACCCTAGTTATACATACCAAATACCAACTCAACCTCAATTCAGTATGGCTACCCCCGGATACACTGGAGGTATATCAATTCCAATTTCTCAAACTATCTCAGGTTTTCCTGGATATCCTGCTCCAAAAAATGGTATTGTCCCTCAATGTTATCAATTCGCTAAGAAAGACCCTAAAATGCAGTTACCTTTCATTGCAAATTTATCTACCAGACTTGTCTCAGCTAACGAATGATCCAATTTAATATCTTCCATTTTGGTCAGAAATGCCTACTAAGTTTCCCACTGACTTTCCAAAGTTTGAAGGAAAATCAGGAGAAGAACCCTCGAAACATGTTATGACTTATCATCTGTGGTGTGCATCCACTTCTTTGATCAACGAATCTATACGTTTAAGACTTTTTCAAAGAAATTTGATCTACTTAGCCTTATAGTGGTACAATGAGTTACCACGAGGCTCTTTCAACAATTTCAATGCTTGAAAAACTGATTTCCTTACTCATTTTCAGTTACCATTTTCTTATGATAATGGTATAGAAATTCTGACTTCACTTAAACAAAGTATGTTTATGTACATTTCAGATCAAATCCATGAATGGAAACGTAAACGCCATTTAGTCAAAGTTTTCATCCCGGATCAAATTCTGGCTGAATGGTTCATTAAATCATTACTCCCTAAGATTAATGAAGATGTAGCTAAAAGAGGCGTTGTAACAGAAGAGTAGGTCATCACTCAATCTTAGTATCTGGACCTTGTTTACACACAGTTTGGTACTTTTCATGAAAAATTCTTGATTTAACTTGCCCAGGTCAACTCACTGTAACTCCTTCTAGTTCTCATGCCGCAGACGGTGTAATCAGTACATTTAATACATCAAAGAATAAGAATAAGCCATCAAAATGTACTACTCCAATCATGATTCACCCAAAGGAGACTCTTTCCTAGAAAATTTTGCTAAAATTCATGTCATAGAATCATCTAATACTAAAACTAAATCATATGGAAATAAGAAGAAAGGGAAGGGTAAAAATAAACAAAAAAATTCTCCAAAAGGATGAGTAGAAAAACCAAACCATCAGACGAAAAACATAAACCTCGTTATCCTTGTCTTATCTGTGACAAAGATCACTACACCAAAGAGTGCCCACATCGGGCCAAGGTATCTAAATTTATCAAAGGTTCAGCCACACCCACTGTCCTTAAATATCATTTCCATCACAAGAAAACAAAATGATCGGATCTTCTTCTAATTCATCGCCGGATATCCTGATGATGTCCCAGGTCATGGTTGCAACATGATCTCAAGACTATGGATCTAAGAGTCCTGTAATTGGAAAGGAAACTGAATCATCCAATCAACCTCCAATGTCAAATCCTCTTGTTTTTGAGCCATTACACATCGAGAAACCTAATCCTGATTTGGTAATTAAACCGCTTGCAAAAGATGTACTTCGAAAATCGGCTTTCAATCCACATGTGTGGTCCACTCAAAATTACAATATTGTTGAAGATATGGCCATGTCCCCTTCAACAATGTCAGCCCTTGAAGTGTTGCAATCTTGTCCAACTCAAAGGAAGTTACTGTTATCATCTATTGGAGTAATTGATCCTCAGGATTCTAATCTTATTGTCTTTGATCTCGAGAACTTTGTACCTAGACTCCCGCACCAAATGGCTTTTCAAATTCTTGTTTTAGTCAAATATAGGTGAGTTTTTTGCATGGTAATTGAAGAGGAAGAATCTATGTGCATTATGTCCTTAGCCTGTTGGAAAACACTTGGTTCTCCACCAATCAATTAGTCACCCATGATTCTTAAATCCTTTGATGGAAGATGTTTTCTTCCATTTGGAATACTCTAGAATTTACCTATAGAGGTAGAAGGAAAATCCATTATGCTTTAGGTGGAAGATTTTGATGCCCCTATTGACTACAAACTTCTATTAGGTTTAAGTTGGTCTTATGCAATGGCCATTGTCATTTCATCAGTCTTTCGATTGATCATGTTTTCTCATAAAGGAAATATTGTGAAAATCGATTAGTTTTCTTACGTCACTTCTGACCCTATCTCTACAGATAATATCCAACATGTTGGAAAGATGGTTATACCTTATGAAGATGTTGGGGTAGGATTAGTTAAATTTTCCGCTCTTATGGGAGATTTTGTTATACATCCTCCTAACGTACCTCGAACTATTGTCAATATCGATATGATTACATCAAGCACAATGTCATTTGATGACCCATGGAATGTGCCCTTAGAATCTGAATTGGACTATTATGGTGATGAGATGCCTTTAAGTCCATATGAATCGGCATATACAGCGGTACAATTTATTTTTGACATTTCAATAACTTATACTGGTCAAATGAATGTGGTTAGTAAAATTCATCTTCTCTATCAAGCTCAACCATGACATATTTTTCTGATCCTTTTCAAAAAATGTTTTCAAATGATGAAAATATTCAGGAAATATTGTCATTGGATGAATTACCTTGGGATGAACTTCATCATCGATCCTCTTTTTTACCCATCCTTGATAGAGTCAAAAATTACTTCTCATCCATCTTTTTGATTGATTATGTTGAGGAAACTCAAAATCCTATGTCAATGTTTCATTCAGATTATGAGACAAAATTGGGAAATATTTCTGCTGTTATCACTCAGAAAAAGTGAAACATCATTTTACATAGTCTTAGAAGCTCATTTGTCGAAAGTATGGTCATAGAGTTCATTAGGAAATTTAAATTTTTTCATATTAGCCTATCCTAAGGTCCAAACCCACCCCCATTCAAGTATTTTTATATCACATAAGTCATTATTTTCTGACATATTCCATTTCCCAAGCTTATAAATCCGAAAGGGTCACTTTAGCCAAAATTTCTTGTTTTTGTAGTGAATTACACAATAAAAACACACTTTTCGCTACGATATTGCTAATAATTTCGTAGTGAAACTGCCCATAAATACACTAACTACGCTATGAAAAAGGGGTTTTCCTGTCTATATTTTCAAATTCGGTGATAGATGTTAGTCAATGATTAGAAATGTTAGAGTGGGTGTCATTCAATTCAATTAGGGTTAAGCCAAGGTACAATGGTCATGGCTGAGGTTATTGTTACTATTTTTAGCATACATGAGTCATGATTAACCCATCAGCTATCATCTAAACTTTAAAACTTTCCCAATTGAGTTTTGTGGCATTCTCCCCTCACTCATTGAATGTTGCCGAGTTCAGGAGAGCTGTTTCACCAAGCCAAGGTGGTTACTGGAATTTTCAAGCAATTGCAGCTGTCATTGATCAAGCGAGGCAGAGAAGGTATAAAAGAACCATGCCTGCAAAGAGGAAGACCAACAAAGGAGGCCATTGTATGATATATGAGCCATCAGACATGAATTTGCTGAATGAAGATCCAACTGCCTTAGAAGTTTTCAGAAGAACAGGGTGTTTGCAGTTTTCACAAAGATTTCAAGGGTGTCATGTGCAGGTTTCTAAGAAGTTTGCAATCAGTTTCAATGGGAAAACTTCAAAGGTGGGGATGTTGAATCACACAGTAACACCAGAGACCATTGCAACAAAAATATGAATTCTTAGAGGAGGATAACAATGGTTCAAAGTTTTCAATTCACCATGTAGGATTGTAAGGAATTTATCAAGCCAGAGCATAGTGAGATTGATCTCACAAATGCCATCCCAAGGAGCTACATGAAAGATAACTTCTCAAAGATGTTTCTAACCATTTAGAAATACTTCACTTGTGAAGGGAGGTACCACATGGTTTACTCATACAATTTCAGGCTTTTGATACATTTTTTTGGTAAGAGGTCTCTTGATTTAAATTTTTACTTATACAAAATCTTAGCTAAAACTTTAGACAAAGTTCAAGTTAAATCTGAAGGAAATGAAACCTCACTCTTTCAACATGGTTTAATCAAGTTGCTGGTATTAGAAGAGTTAAAAATATTGGGCAGATACCTCATATTTTCTGTTTTCCAGTGGTTTTGAAGTGGATCCCATCACTCCTAAAATAACTCCTAAACCTAGAGATATCCCATCACCTTCAGTGGCAGAGCAAGTTGAGTTGACAGAGAAAATTGAGCCAGTGATCATGGAAACAAAGCCATTGTAGAAAGATGACACACCTGTTGTTACACCTGCAAAACAAAAGCCAGCAGTAAGAAAACATGGCAACAAGAGGATTATAAGAAGCAAAACAATGGCTAAAGGTAACTTAGATGACATTCTGCAAGCTATTGATATTGAGGAAACTCCCATAGTCCAAGCTAATGATACAGACAAGGGAGGAAAAAATCTCAAGAAAGCCAAATCAGCTAAGAAGTTAGAGTTTGAAGGTGAAGATGCAAGATTCATGTTTCAAGCTAGGAAACCCATGACAAGACATGCTAGAAAGCTCTTGGAAAATAGTAAAGAAACTTAGAAGGTCGTTGAAACTGTCCAGCCACCACCAAACATCATTGACCTTTCCTCACCTGCAAAAGAAGAATCAGTCATTAAGGAAAGGAAAGGAAAAGAGAAAATCATTGAAAAAATAGAGATTGAGGTTCTTAAGGAGTAGTTGAAGTTAGAAAATGAATAAATATTAGCCTTGAATAAATAGGCAAGGAACACAAGATTTAGAAGGTACAGTTTGAGAAAATGAAAGAATTTTGGGAAGAGCAGTTTAATAGTGTGTCAAAGACCTTAGATAACACACAGAAATTGATCAAACACACTTAGCCATTTAGAGGAGAGGTGAAGCATATCAGAAATATGAACCTACACTTGAAATCTAGGAATAGAATACTAAAGGACCAAGTCAAATACCTCCAAGAGCAGTTAGAATTGATTCATGAAGAGCTCGAGAAGAAGGGCTTAAAGATGATTGTGGTAGAGGAGCCCATAGCTCAACTGATCATTAATGAAAAAGAAACACCACATGGGTCTTAAGTTGAGATTGATTATGTTTCAGAAGGTTTATGGCATGTTCAAAACCAATTTTTTGTAGCTGGAGGTCAATTTTTTGGGACAATGTTGAAATCTAGAATTTCTGCAGTTTTTCATAGTTTCGTAGCATTTCCTAGGCTTAAAGTGAGGAAAACGCTACGAAAATTTCTGTTGCAGCCTATTTGCTTCCAAAACCACTTTTTGCAGCTTTCAAGAAGGGAGAATGGTGGTGATGATGTGTCATGAGTAGGTTGGCATCATGGAACAGCAAGAGAGCAGAGTTTTTGGGTGCAAAAGCTATTTTTTGGACGCTATGAAAGCTTGCTACAAAACTGTCCTATTTTCGTAGCGAGATACTTTTGAAGGTTTTGAAGCATCCTAGTAGTATTTTTGGATAGGTGGACACATCCAACAGGTCAAGGGACCTTACCAGCAAACATTTATGACTTGAAGAAGGTGTTGTGGAGACATATCATCAGCTAAAGATTTCGTTGAAGATAAGGGGCCTGCTTTCCTGAAAAATAGAATTTTGTTCCACCTGATTAGGAGGGTTTTTAATATGTCACGCAGTGATGAAATTTGTCATATACTATTTGAGCATGTGATGCTTAGTTATAACTGATGTATAACTTTTTTAAATATAAGGTAGAATGATGTAATAAATATGAGTTTGAGTCCTATTAGGAAATGTCATTTTTTAGGGTATAAGTGTCATTTTCTTATTAAAAGACATGTTTTTTTTATGTTATATGAGGTGTCATAGGAAGAGTTCGATGAATCTAGTCAAGCGTCAGATCATCCCTGCTATAAGAATGTCTATTTAAAGGAAAATTATTAAGTTGTAAAGGGTTGGAGATGTTTTGCACCATACTGATACTTTATGTAATTTGACTTATATCAGTAATACTTCTTGACAGACCTGAGATTCTCATGGAGTTTTTAATGTTTTTCTGATCTATATATTTATGTTTACCACCTACACTAGATTTCATCCTTATTACTCAAAATTCATATGTTTATGCTATGACTTCCTTTATTGATGAAATGACAGTGTTTCCCTATGTTCTATGTGTGATTTTCCATTGTTAAAGACTCTTATCTGCCTTAGCTTCCATGTCAAGAAACCTTGCCACTGAAATCACTGACTTTTGACTCCATAAGCCCAATGGTTACAAGCCTACATTCTTTCAACCTACATACATAAAAATCAAGTTACTTTTTAGTTAGAGTTAGCCATCTAGTACTATCATTATCAAATATCATAAACCCCTTCGAGAGAGCCCTCTCAGACTGAAGAGGCTAAGCTTCAGTCAAAAGCTGGTTACATAGAGTTTTCTGATTAGTAGCCAATCAAGTACAATTTTGTGATAAAATTTTGGTGCATCTACTGGGAGTCTGAAGATATACTTTTCCCAAAATTTTGAAGCTGAACTCTTGAAGGTAGCAACAGTTCAGAATCTGGTCAAGGCTGCAACTACCTTGGTGAGTCCATTCAAAATTATTATGATCAAAGGTGGCTTCGAAAATGAGATACATGAGGAGTAATCCTAACCGAGATCCACCTACAATTTTGGACAATCCAAACACAATCTCTAGAGGCATTCAAGACATTTATGCGCAATCAGGTACTCCATTACACACAAAATCCTTGTTCTCTGACATTTTAAGAAGTCCTGAAAATAAAAAGTTTGATGATAAAATCTAGGAAGTCTTGTTTAGGTATGAAAAATAAAAATAATTGACTGAGATTGTTTTAGACCTACATAGAAGAGGTATTGATACCTCAGCCTTAGTGACACAAAAAGATAAAGAAGAGTTTTGGGAAGCAGTCACATAATAGTTATTGTTAGAAAGGGAATCTTTGGATAGGTTAAAGGAATTAGACCCATTTTAAATATTGTTAAGAATTAAATCTAGTGTCCCTCTGCCTGATTGGAGTTCAATTGTGACTGGACAACAAAGACCAACCAACCCTCCTCCTAACAGTTCCTTTTCCTCTACTGCTGCTATCCCTAACAATACTACAGTTCCAATCATCATGGAAGGAAATGTGCCACCTCTACCTGCTGCTGCAGCTGCTAGGTATACACCTCTTGTTCTCCCAGCTGTCTTTAATGCCCTTCCTAGCAAATATTCTGCTAGAATAAAAAATTTGGGAAGTGATGAAGAGATTACAGCTGAAGAGCATGTGGACCAATTAATGACTTCATAGATAGGGAGGAGGTTTGTTGGGCCAAAATTGTAATCTACGGATAAAATATGCTTCCCTAGACTGGTGTCTAGTCTATAACAACAGGTGAAATACTATACTTATGTTTCTCCTAACTTAGAACAGATGCACATAGAGGATTGGATGCTTACTTGTTTCAGTCGCTTCCAAATGGCTCCTTTTTGTTGCTTCCACCACAACTTCAAATTCAAGCGGTTTCAAATAGTTGAATGCTTCCTGCAAGAAAGAACACTAAAACAACAGAAGATGCAATAATATAGATATCTATTCAAGCTAGTTAGCTAAATCAGTTAAGCATAAACTACATTCATCAACCAAGATTTTGCAATATGGAAAATCAAAGTAAACATGGATGCATGTAGGGAAAAACAAGAAGTACTCTTTATTGATGATACAAGGAGAGGTTACAACCTAGTGATTGATTTGTAGTGACCTTCCAGCAAAGTTCCCAAGTCTCATCACAACATAAGTATCTCCAGCAATAGCTCCACAAATCAAACTCTCTATTGAAAATTCTCCAGCATTTCCCTACTCAAATTCTTCCTCCCAAACACTTAGATTTGTTTTCAATTTATAGATGAAATGTAGGTATTTTTGTGATCAATAACATTCCAAAAATAGGTAAGACATGTTTCCATTCATGTAGATGTCAAATTGACACTTGGATCCGAAGCTTGACACATGTGAACCCTTCTAGAAGACACTGGCCAAGTGGAGATTCCGGAACAATGAGAATTTCTATCCCAATGTGACCAATGAGCCTTTGAATGTCTAGAAGTGCTTTGCAGAGCAGCCTTGAATGGGGCTACCGGCATATGCAATGCACTTAGGCCCCTTAGAGCCTATGTTGGTGAGCTCCCACATGTTTAATAATGAGCTTCAAACCATGGAAAAGCCTTGGTTTGATGAAAATCATGTTTGATTCATGTTGTTTCCTGTCTTAGGGCATATAGCAGCTGAGATGATAGGGAATGATAGACCCTTAATCATCAGCCTTGGAGATGATGCCCAGTTAACTAGGTCATTGGGAATGATGCCCAAATTGAAATATAACAATTTCCCCCTAAAGCATGAGATCCAAATAATAAGAACATTTGATTGAGATGCTTTACACTGTGATGATCCTGGAAACAAAGTGGAACAGTCACCTGCATCAATATTACAATACATTACATCATGATATATCCTCTATTGATCATAATTGCTAAGGGTAGGCATTCCCATAGTCAACACATAAAACAATCTAATAACATGTACATAATTCAGAAAGTTGTCTACATTGGAATGTTGCCCAGATGCAGACACGCCTACAGATATAGGCCCATGTTTGGATGAAGATCTGTATGTAAGGTCACCATACAAATGATGTGTACAATAATCCTAAAATCGTAGCCCGTATGGCTAAAACTAGATATGGGGTCTTCTTATCTCATTCACTTGATCATTCGGGTACAAGTCTAGCCATGAAAATATATGATTTGTTGTCAAACATGGAAAGACATCGTTTGATTACCAACCAATAATGTGAGCTATTAACAAATGCGAGAGAACCACCATTAATTTCAATGGCCCTCAAGGTACTGTAGTACATTTCATAAGGCGTGAATAGATGATTTGATGCCGAACGCCAAACAAAATCTTTCGGTCAAAGGTCCGGAAGCGAGGATCTTGTCGATGCTGTAACAAGCCTCATGGTACTAGAATATGATGTTTCTATGTGAACTTCCTGGATATTGTTTTGTAGTCGAAAGGAAGTCACCTTATTGAAAAATTGGAGTTACTGATTTCAGAGACAAGGGTATGACTTGATATAGCAATTTTCAGGGATGACGGTCATGAAAATGAAGGTTTATGAGTATTGCAGATGGATGAGTTCTTAATCACTAGATGACTTCTCTTGAACATATCAGTGACACTGTGATGAGTTGGCAGCATTGACCCAAAACCTAAGTGAAGGTATGATGAACCATAGGTGTGAATGAACCATCAAGATGATTACCCAACCCAAACAGTCACGGACATGGAGTGAAAGAAGTGTCATGTTCAAGAGCGACTTGCTACCAAAAATAAACTTTACTTGTTTTTTCCAAATTTTCCCCGATCATTTGTAGACCAGTACCTCTTTATTTTTAAACAAGATTGAAGAGGATAACATTTTCTTGATCTATAATTCAACCCTTCGGGCGAATAAAGAATAAAGTATCACTATTTAATAATTTTATGAGTCTAGCGATGAATGAAACTCGATTCTTGCCATGATTGACAAGCCCGTCGCTATTTTATGTTTTAACGAGCTTAACAACAGTGATAGCCTGGTCCTTTTTCATTTTTAGAGAATCTGAAAAAGAGGACAAAAGAGGACTCCAAAAGTACTTTTTTCGTAAATTTGTCTCTCAGATCTGAAAAAGTGTAAAATAATATCTGAAAGAACCTCTTTGGTCATGTTTAACCAAGGTATTCCTTTTTTCGTAAATAATCCATCTTAGTCTGGAAAAGGGTTAAACTTATATTGAGTAGATATCAATTCATTTATTTTAACGAGCTCGAAATGACAAGTGCTCGGAAATATTTTCACATTATTGGAGTCTGAAAAGAGTTGAAAGAAGACTCCAGGGGTTCCTTTTTTGATGTTATTGAAGCTTGAAAAAGAGATAAAATTGCCCTTCAATTCCTTTTTCGTTTTTAACAAAGCTCGAAAAATAAGGAGAAAAAGTATGCTTTGTGGTCAAATCATTCTTAAAATAAATCTACACGACTAATTTGTTCATCAGTTGTAAAACCTGTTTAGAAGAAACATCAAAGGGATTAAAAATACCTATTTCATGATAAAAACATAATAAAACCATAGTCATAGCAATAAATTTAACTTGCAAATAATTGAATGACTATTAAAAGTAGTTTCATTATTCATTTTTACCATTCCATAGTTACCATTTGTATTTTGGAGCTCTGAACCTGTTTTGCCCCCGAACTTCAACAGTTGATTGCGTGAAATTAGTTGCAAGAGCACATGTTGAATGCCCCCCAAGCTTCATTTCATTTATCTAAGTAGATTACTGGTCACTAGTAGCTGGATGGAATGAAGGTTCATTATAGGGGAGGATTTGTTTCATTTTTTAACGAGCTTGAGACAGGAAAAGAACTATGCTCATGACCTGTTTCATTTTTTAATGAGGTTGACACAGTAAAAGAACTTTCCTCAGAGGCACTTGTTTCATTTTTTAACGAGGTTGACACAAGAAAAAATAACTATCCTCATAACTTTGTTTCATTTTTTAACGAGATTGACACAGAAAAAGAACCATCCTCATGGGAACCTGTTTCATTTATCGAGGTTAACATAAGAAAAGAACTATCCTCAACACCTGTTTCATTTTTTAATGAGGTTGACACAAGAAAAGAGAACCATCCTCATTGTGCAGTTGGAGTATTGAGTGTGCTCTAGAAAAGACGTAATCTAAAGGAGTTATCATATAAGGATTTTGATGAATACCACAAATGATAAGTTATAACATGCATTGACGGGTCTTCTCCAGGTTTTTCATTGAATTTAGAATTTCTAAGGGTAACATATGTGGTATCACCAGCCACAAGGGAGAGGAACCAAATAGGATTCCAGATGATGACATGGGTGAAGCCACTGGACAAAACATAGAAAATGAAGCAACAACATATGTTGTTACAGCTGAAATAAATGGTTCAATCTGGGATGTTATCTCAGCCATGGTTAAATGACCTAGTGTATACCCTATAGAATCTACGGGAACTGAAAGTGAAACAGGATCAACAAAAGAAGAGGAAGGTGATTGAGGAAAATACTTGTACAGTTAAAGATCCTATCGAAAATGAGTTGGAGTTAAAGGTGTCTCGTCTTGTGATATTTCTTCAATAAAAATCAAACCAGGTGGAAGAATTTTTCCATCAGGCACAAAATATATGCCAGGTGGTTGATTGCATGATATGGGAGACTCAATGGCTAAAATAGATTGTGGGATGAAAAATTCAGGAACAACTTCTGAAATTAGGGAATATAGCAACCAGAATATAAGGGGATGATAGACCCTATTTCATTGGTCCTAGGGATGATGTCCAGTTTGACCAATAATAGCAACCCCCTAGAGCACAATGGGATCCGGATCAACTTCCAGTTGAAAAATTTCGGGTTTGGGAGGTATGGTCTCACAGATTGGATGGATCGTGACCACGGGTAGCTGTGAGGACTCTGTCTTGACAACAGTAGAAAAACTAGGATTTGTAGAAACATTTTGTGCCAACTCTGGTATATGGGAAGATGATGCTTCACTAGAGGTACTGATGGTACTGGTTTCTGTAGAGCGATTTCTACGCAAATTACGGGGGAAATTATTTTGTTCTTCCACAATGAATAATTTATTTTAACCAAAAAAGAAATAAAAAAAGAGAGGGTAATGCTAGGCAAAAGGGTTTACCAAGAAACTGTGAACTGCAGAATACCTCCTGGCGAACCAAGAATTACGGGCAGGTAATCTCCCCGAATGATGTGTTCGGTGTATCACAATTTCAGGGCGGCCGACTCGGTTCACTATGGATGGATAGAACCTAAAATTTTTCCTCCCAAATATACCCGAAGGTACGTGGAGGCCCAAGTCCGTATTAGCGTTGTCTGATGTGAAACTGCACAATGAGAGCACCCCTTTATACTTATCGTACTGTAACACTGCCTGATATACTCGAAAGTACGTGGATGAGCTACGATATACTTACGTACATGGAGTGAGGTATCACACTCGGAATGTGTTGTAGACAAGTTAATGATAGCTTCTATGTTTTACGACGACGTAACACGTCTCTAGCCTAGACCTTCTAAATGTTATCATTAATGTTCCAATGCGTTGTTAAGTGAATTGATATTTATTTTATGTTGATCTTGCTTAAAAATTTTCCTTTTAGGTTCACCATGATGATGTATATGAAATTCCTAAAATTCAAGCTAAGAATGATAAAAAAACTTTCACTTTCAACTTTTTCAATGAAAGACCTAGCTACTAAGGTAAGAGAATGCTAGTTTTTTGGAAAGAGAGCAAATAATTTGTGAGCAAACAAATCAATGAACAAAACAAAACCAATGAATCAAAAAATAAATGCATATTTCCTAATGTTCCTTTTGCAAAAAACACACAATCCTACATGCAAATGCAAGTTTTATTTTTAGTTTCTTTAATGTTATGAATGTTGAAAAGAAACTAGGTGCACTAGATCAATAATCAAAATGCTTTTTACTTTCGAGAAATGAAGAATACAAACAATAATTTCTCTTTTGAAGGAAAAACAAGGATTTCAACAACAATTTCTCCTATCAAGGAAATGAATATTTTACGACAACTTCCTATTTCAAAAGCAAATGATTCTTAATGCAACCGTAAAAAATATTTTGAAATCAACTTGTCAATGATAAATAAATTTTTTTTTAAAACAACATTGAAAAAAATTTCAGTCAAAGGAGAAGAAATATATAGATTTATTGGTCAATAGAGCATCAAAATTTTCAAAAAAAAATAGCAAACAGAACTGAAGCAAAGTACAAAGTCATATTCAAGGGGATTTGTTCCTTTTAGGATCCAACACAGTCTCCAAAGGGAGACAGTGCTCTGCAACGCAGGCTGACAAGGGAGACAATGCTCTGCAAAGCATTGTGGCCTGACCAAGGGTGCGTTGAGTGTATTAAATAGAGAAAAAGATATTGTTTGGCTCGCTAAATTTGCAAATTAAGGTCTAAAAAAGTCTAATCTTTATGTGAAATAGCTACTGGGTGGATTTAGAAAGTAGATTAGAGACTAAAACACCAAGAAACAAAAGAAGTTCTCCCCAGTGGAGTCGCCAGTTTGTTGGGCCATAATTTTAATCTATGGATAAACTACACTTCCCTAGACTGGTGTCTAGTCCAGAACAACAGGTGAAAGACTATACTAATGTTTCTCCTAACTTAGAACAGATACACAGAGAGGATTGGATTCTTACTTGTTTTAGTCGCTTCCAAATGGATCCTTTCTGTCGCTTCCACCACAGCTTCAAATTCAAGTGGTTTCAAATAGCTGAATTCTTCCTGCAAGAAAGAACACTAAAACATCAAAAGATGCAATAATATAGATATTTATTCAAGCTAGTTAGCTAAATTAGTTAAGCATAAACTACATTCATCAACCAAGATTTTGCAATATGGAAAATCAAAGTAAGCATGGATGCATGTAGGGAAAAACAAGAAGTACTCTTTATTGATGATAGAAGGAGAGGTTACTACCTCGTGACTGATTTGTAGTGACCTTCCATCAAAGTTCCCAAGTCTCATCACAGCATAAGTCTCTCCAGCAACAGCTCCACAAATCAAACTCTCTATTGAAAATTCTCTAGCATTTCCCTACTCAAATTCTTCCTCCCAAACATTTATATTTGTGTTCAATTTATAGATGAATTGTAGGAAGTTTCGTAATCAATAACATTCCAAAAATGGGCAAGAAATGTTTCCATTCTTGTAGATGTCAAATGGAAACTTGGATCCGAAGCTTGACACATGTGAACCCTTCTAGAAGACACTGGCCAAGTGGACATTCCAGAACAATGATAATTTCGCTTCCAATGTGACCAATGTGCCTTTGAATGTTGGGAAATGCTTTTCAGAGCAGCCTTGAATGGGGCTACCTGCATATGCAACGCACTTAGGCCCCTTAGAGCCTGCGTTGGTGAGCTCCCACATGTTTAATAATAAGCTTCAAACCATGGAAAAGCCTTGGTTTGATGAAAATCTTGTTTGATTCATGTTGTTTCCTGTCTTAGGTCATATAGAAACTGAGATGATAGGGAATGATAGACCCTTAATCCTCAGTCCTGGAGATGATGCCCAGTTAACTAGGTCATTGGTAATGATGCCCAAATTGACCTATAACAAGGTTGACCATGAGGATGTCAAGATGATATTGTTTTCTCAGAGCTTTACTGGTGAGGTCAGAAAGTGGTTCAAATCCCTTGTTGCAGGAAGCATACATAATTAAAATGAATTTGAAGATAGCTTCTTGAGGAAGTGGGGAAATAGAACCAACCCTTTGCAAGCCCTCACTGAGTATAATAGTTTGAAAAGGGCTATTGATGAAACTGTCCAAAATTTTTCAAAGAGATTTCACAAAGTTTATGACTCCATCCTTGCCCATGTAAAGCCTCCTCCAGGAGAAGCTCAGTTAAGATATGTTGAAGCCTTTGATTATGACTTTTATATCCTGCTAAGAGAAAGAGAATCCCCTTCACCAGCTGAAATGAAAAATGATGCAGTGAAGGTGGAAGTCAATATGAAAACAGCTAAAAAGTACAAGATGGGAAAGACAAAATTGAAAGAAGAAGATAAGCCTTCCACCTCAGATGATAAATTTGACTCCATGATGAAAAAAATGGAAAAATTGATGGATAGGCTTTCCCTTGGGAATGCCTCTACTCCTCCCGTGCAACATGAACCTTAGTTTAGAAATCCTTAGTTCAGAAGACCTCAACACTAGCAGAGACCAAGGGAAAATAGGAATCAGCCTAACCCTCAAGTAAGGCCGCCTTTTCAAAAAAACTTAGTTGATGAAGAAGATAAGCCTGAAATACAAGAAGACTCAATTCATTTCTTAGAAAAAAACATGTCAGAAATGTTTTTGACAAAGGAAGAACATGATGAGTCAGATCATGATGTAAACAAGGGTGAGGAACCATCTGATTATCTTAAAGGATAGCAACATGCAATCTTTGAGATGCAGAAACAATACAACCTCAGAAACAGAAATGTTCCAATTACTACAAACAAAACACATCCCAAGAAATATGCCCCTAAAGTTGCTGAGGTTAGAAAAGATCCATCACATCCTCTTCCTGTCAAATAGATTGAAAAATATTCTTATGCTTTCAGTTTGGAGAGTGAGATCTCTACGATCAAAATCCCAGTCCCTTTTGAAGAAATTCTTAAGGTGAATGAATACATAAGTAAGATTGTAAAAATGTTGAATTCCCAACCAGGATCTACTGATATCCTTAATATTCAAGAAGATCATCCAATCATATACTTGGGACAAAGATTGGAAGATGAGTAGAATGAAGAGGTGCCTCCTTTATATGTTAGTCTTAACATTTATGAAATGACATTACATAATGCCATGTTAGATTCAGGGGCCTCTCATAACCTCATTCAAAAAGTAATCATGGAAAGGATGGGATTGGAAATTACTATACCATACAAGGATTTGTTTTCCTTTGATTCAAAAATAGTTCAGTGCATTGGTTTAATAAAAGATGTTGTTGTTGGTATTACATAATTCCCTGCCAAGGTAGTGGTAGTGGACATTGTGGTAGCAGACATTCCACCTAAGTTTGGCATGCTGTTATCAAGTTCATGGGCACTAAGATCAAAGGAACCATGCAGATGGACCTAACTTATGCCACCATTCTTGTTTTTGGTGAGAAAAGAAGACTATACAGAGAAACAAGGATGAATTATATGGTAAGTAGTAAGGACAAACCTCATAATTTTCCAATATATGTTTTTGATACTGAATTAGGATGTGCTACACTTTTCAATGAATTGACTGAAGAAGTAGAAGATGAAAAGAAAGCAAAAAATCAGAAAACTGAAATTCAGGAAACAAAAAATCAGCAGTCAAAAAATCAGCAAATCAGTGAAGAGAAGGTAGAAGGTTGGTGGTTGTTACACTTTGATGGATCAACAGGAAGAGAAGGGGCTAGAGTAGGAATTTTGATCACAACTCCAGAGGATGAAAGTAATTTCTTTTCTTACAAAATGAATTTTGATTGCACAAATAATATGGCTGAGTATGGATCTTTATTTTTGGGTTTAGAAATTTTGAAAAGAATGAATGCCCAAAAGATTTCTGTTTGTGGAGATTATGAATTAGTTATTAATAAATTTGAGGGTGTATATCAAACCAAGGATGTGAGAATGAGGGAATACATAAATTTGATCATGGGAATGTTAGAAAATTGTAATATTCCAAAATTTTAGCCTCCAAGGTAAATGGAATATTAGAGTTGTTTTATCACTAGGTAGGTGAATAAATGGGTAGGAAGGCCCATTAACCTCTTTAGAGGGATCAATAACACTCCTAATGTGGAAGGAGTAAGAATAAGAAGCTAATTTGAGCACCCTTGGGTGTGAACAGAGATAGGATCATGTTGATTCAGTCAACTTTGACCAAGTCAACAAAGTTGTGTAGATACATTGAACTAACTTGATGGGCAGTGCAGTGTTGGTGGAGGACAACTTGCATGAGCTTGATGGCACATGTGGATGGGACCCAATGTGGAGAGGTTCACTTGCTATATATGGATAGGATGGGAGCCTTTTTTATTCATGCTTTTTATTTTTGATCTTTTGATCTTGTCTATTTAGACTTGGCTTCCTCTTGCTGTTTAGCAGGGTTGCAATGTTGTTGAGCATAGGGTGTTCCCAAGTGGGAATCCCACCTCTTCCCTTGAGAGGCCTCTTGGGAGAGCTTGTCCTGTATTTCTCCACATACAGGCTTGAGGCCAAGCACCATTATTCAGTCCTAGCATTATTTCTATAGCAGAATATTGCTGAGTTGTAGGGTGTTGCACTGGAGGATTGTTACACCACTTCCAGGTATGTTTCTCAATAGAAGGTGCCTTCCTTCTCTTGAGAGATCAGCTAGGAAGATTTATAAGAACATTTCATATCTTGGTAGTAGGCCAAAGTATTCCTCATCTCCTACAATGTAGTCCCTTGCAGAAACTGCATCATTTTTTATAGAGTTGCTGCAGCAAGGTTAAGACCCTTGTTTCTAAGCTAGTTTCCTAGAGAAAGGGCCAACCCTTCTCTTGGAAAGCTAGAGGAAGGGATTCTCATCCCTCTTTTGTATTATTCAGCTATATTTCTGTAATTTTTCAGTAAGACTACATTTTCTGAGTTGAATATTCAGATCTACTCTTTTTGTACTCATGCTTTCAAGAAACCCTTACTGGGTTACCTTTATAATGCAATAAGGAGGCCAGATATTCATTTTATTGGAATATTGTCCCATAAAGTTCCATATCCATGTTATTTTATCATTATAATGTATAAAAATTCGTAAAATAACACTTTACATGCTTCAGTATTTTTCTGCATAACATAAGTCATGGGATTTGGTTATTTTTAAGCTGATATGAAGATGGGAGGTTCGTTTAACATATCAAAAGCGATATATTTCTGATCCCATTTTTTATGTGAGGGCCTAACATCATATTCTAAGGGAACCAAGTGTTATTTCACATAGTAAAAATGCATATATTCAGAAATAATGTTTTCAGGGTCTATTTGTTGCATTTTCCCCACTTGGGAATGTGTAGAAGTTCTTATTTTGATTTTGTTTCATTCATTTTATGGCTATGTGTTTGTGAAAACATCATATGAGTATATTTTTCACTAAAAATCCATTATTATGTTCATGAGTTGCTATAGCTCCAACTTTAGAATATCTTAAGATATTCTTATTGTTGTAGATTTTCCCTATTTTGGGATATTACAGTGGTATCAAAGCATAGTATTGGCTCAGCCTATGGAATTCAACCATGATGCTATCATAAGGAGGAGAAATGAACAGAAAGAAGACTCCATTATGTGGAGAAATAAAGGAAGATAGGTTTACAAAGCTTCTTCCAAAATCTATGCAGTGCATTAATGAAGATCTTAAGAAGATGAGAGGAGAGATGGAATCTATGAAGGAGTTTGGATCTAGAGAAAAATATAGATTGGAACATGATAGGTGTGAGCATGCAGCTGCACCCTATTATGCACAACACAGTCAAATTCCTATATCTGCAATGAGAGAGATGAAAGAAGAGAAAATGCCACAGATGGGAAATTTCAGTAATTTTCTACAAGAGTATCAATCTCAAACTGAAAATTTTAGAGATAATATTACTTTAAAAGAGTTTTGCAAGATCAAGGTGGAGAAGAGCAAGCTCCATGACATGGATAGATTTTCTCTATCTACCTTTGATGGATCCCCAACTTGTTTAGTCAAAGCTTGGGTGGAGGAGTGGTGTACTCATTTTCAGCAGCACCAAGTTTTTGAAGATGAAGCCATCAGATTTGCAGTGCTGCACTTTGAATGTAGGGCCTATGCTTGGTGGAAGTTTGAGTCATTTTCATTGAAAAATGTTAATACTTCTTCTTTTGCAAAGTTCACTAAGAGATTGGTAGAAATGTTTGATAAAAAACATGAGACAATAAAACCAATGAAACTTTTGCATAAGTTGGGAGGACCTACAAACTCAAAACCACCTCAGAAACCTATTGGAGGAGATCACATCTTGCATGATACCTTGATAGAGGAAAGATCCTTGTTTCACAACCTTGGACAAAAGGGCACGAAGGTTCCTTTTGCAAAGAAGGATCCTCTTATTGAGGAGTTACCTCCTATTCATGTTGAAGATGAAGAGAAGGATGGGGGTTACAACGTTGTCACATCTAGAGCATATCTAGTGCCTCATGCAGAGGAAGGAGGAGCACATGCTCCAACCAGAGGATTTCTTGTGTCATTACAAGAAGTTCCCTAGGATCTCACATATGGAAGGCAAGGTAAAATCAATGAGCAACATGATTGTGAGATGACATTGATGGAAGGAGAAGGTAGGGAGGAAGGACATCATCATTTGATGAGAAGCACACACCCCTCTCTATTTCAGAGAGCTGGTGCAAGGAGAAGGAAGATTGGTTTGTGATGTGAGGGCAAGGGCAAGGTTGCCTAACCATATGAACAGTCTTATCTTACCATTAATGTCTCACTAGATGGAGGCATTACACCGGGGTGGCCACCAGATCGGAAGTTGGTAAGAGAAATCTTGCCATTTGATTCACCACTCTTGGATTTTTGAGAGGTGAAGAGTTTGGAGAGAGAATTTGGCATGAGGTATGTCAAAGTAGCACGCAACAACATGAGGAGAGCTTCACATGCCAGATCACCAGCGTTGTCTCTTGGGAGGATTGATCCATACTGGAGGTCTCAACTCTTGGTAGAGTACTCCAAGGATCTTGGTGCTTGCATGATTCTTGATGGCCCTGATGGAGATGACAAATATATGGTGGATGATATGGTAATCTATTCTTATGGTAGATTCTTCTTGACTAGAGCTTCTAAGCTCAAGAAGAAGCTGCTACATGCAGCACATGAGGACTTCTCCATGCATTTTAATGCATATATTTCCTTGGCAGAGGATTTCATTTGGGAGGGCATTCAGCATGACATACTTCAGCATATGGAGAGATGCATAGCCCGGATGGTGATAGAGAGGATTTCACAACCACTTCCCTACTCTTTGGAGGTGAGGGAGGATTTCCAGTTGAGCCATTTCAGCTCAAGACCTCAAGTACATGATGGAGAATGTACAATTTCACTTTATGTTTTGTACTTATTTTCTTTATATGAGAAGCATATTGTACCAAGGAGGATTAATCCTTCTTCAATATTGTATAGTGATGTACTTGAAGCCATTTGTAGCATTGAGATTGGATATCTCATTGGTGGTTTGTGGGGGAAGCCACATGAATTTTGGTGTGCACCATTGACAACACTTTGTACTTTCATGTTTATATCTTGTAAGATGATTGTGGAAGAAAACAAGTGGCTTGAAAAGCACTTGTTTTTATTTTATTTGATGTAGGCAAGGAATGCACTACACTGGTTCCTTGTGTGGGACCTTGATCCACTTTTCGGTTGTCATGTGACAACTTGTTTCTATTAGTTTTTGCTTCCATGTATTGCTGAAATTTCTATGTTCATGGGAAGCTTTGTTTGGAGAGTGGGATGTGAGTTGAATATTCCCATTGGGAGAATTATTATCCCTACTTTTCATGATGCATGTTTCAGGAGAAGCAATGGGCAACCCATGATTGCCAAATTACATCTCTCTTCTTCATGTGGGAGGAGCCATTTGGAGAACTTGAGTTTTTGGAGGAGGCACTTCATGGTTTATTTGTTTGATGGGGTAGCTTGGGCCACTCTTGGAGGTCATGATATTTCAGCCCAAGATCAGCATCAGCCCCATACTTACCATAAATGGAGAGACAAACCACTTGGTTGGGAGGACCCAATCTCTCCATGCAACCCCAACACATTGTATGAACCAAGGGTTAAGGATCTTTTTGACCTAACTAGATTGTCTCATTTCATTTAGATGATAGCATGGGTGTGGAAGTCACTCATTGGGAATAATATTCCCCATGTTCATCATCACTCCTACCTTGAGGAGGCCATTGGATAGCAGGGAGGTTTCCACTTACATCTTCTACCTTTCTCTGATGTAAGCCATATGGTTTTGCATGCTTGGGAGGAAACATTGGAGGACAAATTTGTAGCAGATCATTTTGAGCAGTGGTGGAGACTTTTGATGAGGAGGCCACAAAAAGAGGAAGGGAGGATTTTTTCTCTCCTTATGCAGTTGCTTGAGGACAAGCAACATTTTGGACGGGAGGATTGTAATATTCCAAAATTTTAGCCTCCAAGCTAAATGGAATATTAGAGTTGTTTTATCACTAGGTAGGTGAATAAATGGGTAGGGAGGCCTATTAACCTCTTTAGAGGGATCAATAACACCTAATGTGAAAGGAGTAAGAATAAGAAGATAATTTGAACACCCTTGGGTGTGAACAGAGATGGGATCATGCTGATTCAGTCAACTTTTATCAAGTCAACAAAGCTGTCTAGATACATTGAATTACCTTGATGGACGACGCAGTTTTGGTGGAGGACAACTTGCATGAGCTTGATGGCACATGTGGATGGGACCCAATGTGGAGAGGTTAACTTGCTATATATGGAGAGGATGGGAGCCTTTGTTATTCATGCTTTGTATTTTTGATATTTTGATCTTCTCTGTTTAGACTTGGCTTCCTCTTACTGTTTAGCAGGGTTGTAGTGCTGTTGAGCACAGGGTGTTCCCGAGCGGGAATCCAACCTCTTCCCTTGAGAGGCCTCTTGGGAGAGCTTATCATGTATTGCTCCACATCCAGGCTTGAGGCCAAGCACCATTGTTCAGTCCCAGCTGTTACGCCATTTTTTGGTCATCTAACCTATTAGTATTAGATGAACCCAAGTACACCATGTAAGACCAATTTTACCCTAAGTAAAATTTCTTTCACCACGTGAAATAACTTATTCATTCATATTTCCCGGTCATATTTAACCCAAAACAAGGAAATTAATTGAATAAATCCTTATTTATTTAATTATTTCCTAAGAATAAGTTATTTAAATCATTATTTAAATAATATTCTTAGTAAAATTTGATTAAATCACATAAAAATAATTAAATAAACCATTATTTATTTAATTATATTCCCATCATTTCCCTAAAATAATAAATAAATAATTTATTTATTTGTTATTTATAAATAAAAAAATTGACCCAAGTCAAAAATCCTTTTCCCTCCAACAAATATAATAAAATATTCCTAAAGGGTGATTCTAGAATTCGATTAATAATATTTTATTCATGCACTGAGTTCTATAACACCCCAATATTTTGTTATAAATAGAAGGGTTTTCCCCATTCATTAGTCACCTCCATTTCATTAGATCACTCTAGATCTATACTAGGTCACATTCTCCATTTTTGACTTGTGAGCTCCCATTGAGTTCTATGTTTGTTTGGGTTTTCTACAACAACAAGAGAGAGGAATTTTAGATCTGAAACGCTGAGGACTTTCAAGAACCCATCCCATTGAGGAGAACCAGAAAACACTTTTCTTGTTTTCCTCTCAGGTTCCCTCTTTATAATATACTATAAAAATTCTTTCAATTACATTGTTCTTGTCTTGTCTATTGGATGCATGGAGCCACATTTTACTTTATCTGCTTAATGTCTTTTATGCTTAGATTTGGATTTGTGCAGCATTATTTGGATCACCTAATTGCAGAGTTAAAGATATTTGGCAGCCATAATTGATGTTAGGGCTATTTGTTATGCGTAGCTAAAGTGATCTTTTACGACGAAAGATTCATACTAACAATTGGTGACTCCACACGGGTTTTCTTTTGTGACCGCTGTCATTTTATATATTCCTGCATATCCAACTGTTCAAACCCTAGGGTTTCTCTTGAATTTTGTGTTTTTCCTATTTTTATGGTGATTTTCACCTCTAAAACCCTCAAACATTAAAATTTTTAACTTCCGTGTGTTTCTGGCCCTATTGCGTAGGTGACAGACATCAGCCGCAGTTGAGACGAAAACCTTTTCTGAAATCTGCCGCCGAGAGACCTGCATCTCCAGGTCGCACTTATCGGCCCAAAAACTACAACCTGGCCTTGAGGTCACACTTTTCTTCCCCAAATCTGCAACCTGGACTGAAAACAGGTCAGAACCTGTGACCTGCACTTTTTTCTGCAATTTTCCAACACTTTTTCTGGGTTTGTCTGAAGCTTCTGTCAGGGTTTTCCAGCCTCTGTCTCTACCCGTTTCAACCTGTTTATGATCTTTTTCACTCAACTAAGTGGGAATATTGCCCCTTAGGGCTCTAGTACCCTCCACTTTTGTGGGAGAGTTTTTCCTATTTTAGAAGTCGGAATTTCCAGAGTTTCAGCCTTATTTCTTTCAGATCTGCTACCTTCTTTTCAGATCCCTTTAGATCATCTCTTCTCCCTTTCAAATCACCTCATATAGTTTTTTTTGGGTTCATTTCTAAGGCCGCCTCCTTTTCCCTTCTATTTGTAGCTGATCCCCTCCTTTTTAGCAGCAACCTTGCCTCTCCCTCTTTGTTGTTCTTTGCACCTCTTTTCAGCAGATTTCTCCTTTAGATCCCCGTCCCTCTCGACCTTAGATCTATTGGCCTCTTTTTCGTGTGCTTTTCTTAGTTTTTTCCCTCTTATAGACTAGTTTTGAGAGACCCACCTTCTTGGGTTAGATTGATGCATTGTTAGCTGGTAATTTTCTGTTCTTTCAATTTTATTTACTACAGGTTTATTTTCAGTTACGCAGCACACTTTTTCTTTTACTCTCAAAATGTCTGGGTTTAAAAAAATTAAAATTAACGCACACCACACACTGACCCTAAGAGAAGAAGAGCCTGGTTATCACCGCCTGACAAAGACTTTAAAATCAATTGTCAATGCACCTCTCTGCCCTTGACCTCACTTGATTTTTTCCATCCCTGCCCTTGTTGATTTTTCTTCTTCCCGTCATCATTGTGCCTCCAAGGCGCTTCTCCCAGAGACTTCTTGGCTTTCACCCTCAGTTTTTGGTTGGTCGAATTCCTCTTTCCCGTCGTCATCGAGTAAGTCCTCCCCTGAGTCCGCACTCCGACTCTTCTTCTGATTGTTCGGGTTCTCCCCCTACTCCCGGTTCTCCCCCTGTTACCTTCACCATGTCTAGTTTAGGGCCTAGTGCCAGTGGCAACCCCAGTTCTACTGCTGGGTCCATTTCTAGCGGAACCACTACGGGACCTACCTCGACTACCCCATTGCTCCCTTATATGGCCGACCTTAGTCTCCCCGACTTCAATCAGCTGATCAATGATCCTATCCGCCACGATGTTAGTTGGCCTGATATGCAAACCAAGCTCCCCTCTGATATTCCCAAGTTCAAAGGCCTTGCTAGTGAGGATCCCTCCAACCATATCTGATCTTTCCATATGTGGTGTTCCTCCAATTCAATTACTGATGACTCCATTTGTCTTAGATTGTTCCAATGCACGCTTACCGGCGAAGCTTCTAAATGGTATGTTGAATAGGCCACCTCCTCCCATACCACTTTTGTGACCATTGCCCAAGCCTTTTTATCTTATTTCCAGCTCCCTCTCCGATACAACACTGGTACCAAACTTTTAACTTCTTTCCGTCAATCCTCTTCGACCCACCTTTCCGCTCATGTCCAAGAATGGAGGTGAAGAATAAGCTTATGCCGCAATCCTCCCTTGAAGATCGGGTTTATATGGACTGGTTCCTTCATTCTCTCTTACCTCCCATTGGCAAAGATGTCGCCTCCCATTTCCCTCAAACCAAAGAAGACGCCCTCCAAATAGCCTTTAAATATGACCTTATTTACGCTCAATCTGGTTATGTTTATACCGTCCTTCCTGACCTCCCCAAGCACGGTGGCCCTAATGTCTCAGGGGAATCTCACTCTACCGACGGTATCGTTGGAGCTTTGTCACATACCTCTACCCAACCTATTCAGGGCTATGGTTTCCCTCCAGGAGGGGCCAGCCCCTCCAGCACTTTTCCCCCTCTAGGTAGCATGTATCCAGGATACGTCATGCCTCCTCCTTTTTCCCACACTCCTACTTACCTCAATGTTGCCCATCCTACCCCTTATTCGTACCCCCAGCCTGGTGTCCCAGCTCCTCCAGCATTTGGACCTCCCACTCCCTTGCCTTCTCCATCCTTGCAACCGCACTTACTACCCCTTCCAGGGCAAGTATTTGTGCAGCAGGGGGCAACTAATCTTCTTCCTTCTCAAAGAAAGTAGAGAGGCAATCAACCCGCTTCTGGTAATCATGGATCCAATCCTTCAAGTCTTGGCTCTACCACTGCCAACCAGCCACAGGGCTCTCAGCCCAAGCCGGACAGGCCACTTTGCACTAATAAGCCCTGTTCGTGTTGCAGTGTTTTTTGTCATTAAACTCACGATTGTCCCTTATTACCACAAATGCGGCAGATGTGGGAGTCTCAGGCCACTATGCGTGGACAACACTCCTCCCCTACTGTCCCTCCCAATACGGCTACTTCTCAACCCGCTATGTTTACCGATCCTTTCCCTCAACAAGGATTCATGGCCACTCAACCACCTCATGCCCTGGTAACCACTCAACCTTCCCCTTCTAGTTCCTCTGATTACCAGATTCTCATGATGGCCGCTGACCAACCTCTCACTGTCGACCTTAACCTTCAAACTCGGTCTCGTCCGTATTCCACGCTTCCCGTTCCGTCTGTCTCCGAGTCCCCATCCTCAGGTCCTACAGAGCCTCTATTGACACCCAATGGTCCCTCGCAAATACCTCCACCAAAATTTGAGGTTCATACCAAGATTCCTAAGGGCCCATTATGCCAAAATGCTACCTCTGGTCGGGCTGCCCATTCATATAGCATAGTAGATGATCTGGCGCAATATCCTGCCGCCGTTTCAACATTGGAACTCCTCTAGTCGTGTCCTTCCCAAAAGAAGGCTCTAATATCTTCCTTGGGCACTGTAGATACTTCCGATGACCAATTAATTGTTTTCGATTCCCGTCAGTCAGACCATCCCCCCCTACCTACTTCTGTTGCTTTCCAAATCCCAGTCAAAATCCGAAATTCCAACGTTTCTTCGGTGTATCATTGATGAGGGGGCATCTACCTATGTGATGTATGCTTCGGTTTGGAAACAACTTGGATCTCCTGAGCTAGCCCCTTCCATAATCACCCTTCGTGTGTGGGATGGCCATGCCTCCCAACCCATTGGCCTATTCTGTAACTGTCCTATCACCCTTGCAGGTAAGACTGTTTGTGTTGACGTTGAAGTTATCGACGCCCCTCTTGACTACAACATTCTTTTGGGGCGTAGTTACACCTACGCCATGTCTGCCGTCCCATCCGCAGTTCACTGCAAGATTTTTTTCCCTCATAATGGAAAAATTTTCACCATTGACCAGTTGACTTACCATGAACCAAAATCTCAAACCTCCCCTGAGTCCACCATCTCTATTGTCACCAATAAGCAAACTATCGATTCTTTGAATAGTGTTTCCCCTAGCATCTACAAAGATTCCTCCTTGCTTGGCACTTTTCCAGGTCCTCCCCCTCCTCCTGTCTCTGACCCCAGCTTAACGAATGTTTGCATGATGCACTTTTCTTAGGCTGACCTTCCACAACCTACTTCGGCTAGTCAACAACCTCAATCTCGCCCACCGCAACCTGCTCCTAGTCCTTCGCTTCAGTCGGCCAACCCTCTCCCACCTGGACCTTCCCATCACCCTCACACTCAGGAACCTCCCTACCCCCTTGAGTCGGTTCCCTCAGGTCTCCACCATATGGGAGCCGTCCCTCCTAGCCATTACCCCGCCAGTTAGATACCTTTCCTTAGTCCCCCCCCGGAGTCTATTCGGTTCTCGTCATGGCCACCCTTTCCCTCCCTAATTTAACCTTGGAATACCAGTATGGTATCTTACTCCTCCAGTTGAGACCCCACCGGGCCACCCCAAACCATACATTGCCATGACACCCATGCAACCGATTCCCTTCACTCCTTCCACTGCTATAGTGCCCCTAGCCCCTCCGCAGGACCCTCCTCATGCTGCGACAACTACAGGCAAGAAAATAAAAACTCGCAAGGGGGCATCCTAGGACAAGGCCACCGCACCCGACCCTACCCCTCCCCCAGCCACCAAGCCTTGTGCTTTGTGTGATGGTACCGGTCATGCCACCCATACTTTTCCTGAGTTGCCCCGCATCCAGCCCATGGTTAAAGTCGCGTTCCCTGAATCTACGGTCCCTGAAACCTCTGTTTCTTCCTCATCTGCAGCCAAGAACCCAAATATTCTTCACACTAACAAACCCTGTGCTCTATGTGGTGTCCATGGCCATTATTCTCATCATTGTCCTCACCTCACGCATTACCGAGCCTCTTTAGAGGTCATTCGCGAGTACGAAGTTGAACAAAATCAATCCGCCTCTCCCATCCTTACTCAATATGTGTCAGGTCTATTCGAGGATCCCCCTACTACCATTGAAATTCCTCCCCCTGATGTTGAGATGTTAGAACCTGCTGCCCCCCTCCTATACCTATCATCATCCGCACGACCCTCGGATTACATTCCCTCTGAATCCACTCCATCTGTGTTGCTTGATTCTCCTTCAACAACATTCTTGGGCTCTTCATGCTTTGACCATATTTTAAACTGTTCTTCTGTCATTCCCCGCGATGACCCATATATGCACCTCTCTTCCCATACTGATGATTTAGGTAGCTTTGCAGCATCATGTGGTTTCCTTGACCTTTCCATTTCATTCCATAATCCAGATCATACCATCAGTATCTATGATGTCCTTCGCAGCATGAGTTCCCGCTCTTCATTCCATAGTTCTCATTCATCTCTCTCTAGCCGATCTATGCATCCTAGACTTCCCACCCAGACTTCTCCCTCCCGTAGTTGTCAATGGATGTCTACCCTCTACTCACGCTGCCATCCTTATTCACCTCCCCCCCATTTCTTGTCTTGTGACACTATTTCGCTGACCCTCTCATCCACACATTATCTTGGCTATGCCAATGGGGCAAGTCACTATTCTCGGAATCTCGCCTCGGCCGCATGGGCCATTTTTACCCCCTTGCATACCCTGGTTCTTGCAAATGGGGTCTACATTGGCAATTCCACCAATAATCAGGCCAAATATGATGTAGTACATGGTCTCTTAGCCGATGCCCTCTCTCATCGCATCCTCCATCTGCACCTGCATTTAGATTCCCTACTTCTTGTCTTACAACTTCAAGGTGTCTATCGTGTGCATAACCCTATCCTGTTTAGACAATATTTATGAGTCAAAATTTTGATACGTGAATTTAGATTTATTACTTTCAACCATATACCTAGAAGTCAAAATCACTACGTAGATCAAATCGCAAATCATGTTATAGACTGGCATTTATCACACACAAGACAATAACATTTAACACCATAAAAAAAATGCATATAAATCATATATATCATATAACATGTGTTTTTAGAGTCCATCTACTCTGAAACATATGACATGCCCATAGCATGTTACAAAAAACAAAACTACCAAAATGGGGGGCACCACTTTCCCCTACATCGACACTGGGGGGCACTACCTGCCCTATATCTAATCACTCTCTGGAGGATCCCGAGCCAACGGCTATGCTCCTGCAGCTCGTAGATCATGCACAGTATGACCGGCCATCGCCATGCGTTGCATGATACCTTGCCATTCCGAGGGTAGCCCAATACATAACTCTATGTACTGGTCATCTAAATCCTACCAACCACGCTCCGACACACCGGTCAGCAGCCCCTCACATCTACGACGGATGTCCTCCAACATAGCGGCCATATCCTCATTCTATGCCATCCTCGATCCACTTGAACCTGTAGCTCCAGTTGCTGCAGGTCGTCCCATATATCCGGTCGATTTTACCGAAGCTATATCTGCATTCCAAAAAAGTATAACAATTAGTACCATGAATACTATTCACAAAATTTACAATGACATAACAGATTAGTTGCTTGTCACTTACCATCAGGCCCCCACACTCGACCAGGCGGAAGCGGCAAGTTCGAATCTCCCAATAACTCATCCCACTATAGGGATAGTCGTCTATGTATAATGGCATCTTATCCCAATGGGCGAAGAACTCTGGTCGGAACACCCGTCCGACCACCCCTCCCCCTCCTCTACATAGTATTCGTCCCCACCGATGCATCCGCGGCTCTCTCGGCCCGCCATCAGGTAATTGTACTCGAGGTCATAAGGTCAGGATCTTCTTAAAGAAGAAAGAGAACAATACCATCCCATAAGCACAATCATGATTCACTTGCCGCTTACATAGCGACAACTATCGTTTCACCGATACCAACATCATCTAGGCCCACCCATAGTAGGTCCCACTCAGCACACTCTCTACAATCATCATCTGCCCTCCAGTGATGTGATGGAATGCTTGGCTGCCCAAGATCTGCAACACTGCTATGGCCATTGCCCGGGTCTCCAACCTCTCTAGATCTCCAATGGATATCCAAGTCCCTTTCACTCAGACACCTAGTCGACAATGTCGATCAACAAACTCCATAATGTTATGCCCCCATGGTAACATTGGCTACGTATTTCCCACCATCCCTAATGGTGGGAGACCAGTCAAGAAATATAGATCCTGGACCGTTAGCTCAATCATGTGCCCCTGCACTATAAATGCCTCATGATCCGGATCCCAATAACTAATAATCCGGGCCAACAAGGGCTCCCCAGCCCTCATCAAAGGGTTCTCCAAAAATTTCAAAACCCCAAACCTAGCAAGTGCATGACGGACACCCTGATCCGCTTGGATTTCCCTCCATAATGTACCTAGGTATCTCTCTCTCCACTTGATCTGTATATCTACGATATCTGCACAAAACCATCATCTTTGTCAGTCTATAGATCATCAAAACTGCATTAACTCACATCCAAACTAAATCTCAGACCATAATAGCACTGAACCTACCTTCATCTAACAGGTAGCACTTTTTGACCAAATCCTGGGCCAGGTCGCACTTTTCAGGCGCAAACCTGCATCCTAGGTTGCAGCTTTTGCCCCAAAAAGTGCGACTCGACTGTAATGATGAAGTAGGAGCAGTTACTGATATTTAAAACCCTAATCTGAAATTTGAATCCATCAAAATCAAAGAGTAGGATTAGGCCTCTTACCTTCAACTGACGGATTGCGATTCCAACGGTCGGTTTGTCCGCTACGATCGCCGCAAGATTTAGGGCCTTCTCTCCTCTTCACATTCACCACAGCTACACAAGCAAATGAATGATTTAGGAGGGAAAATACCTTATTAGAAGAGAAAGCCCTATTTTTTATTTCACCCGCTGCGACCAAACCGTAGCCCCGATTGACACACCATCTGCACCGTTGGAAAGCTCTCACCGAGCACTCAAATGGGTATTTGTTAGTTTTTCATGTTTTGACACTTCACTAGGACACATTTTGTCCACGAAGGGTCCCTTCATCTCTCCTTCCAATCATAATTATTCACTTACAACGCTTGTACTTGGGGCACCACTTTACCTCTTTACTTGGCCTTGTTCATATAGATTTTTGTCATGAGACACCCTCTTGTACTCATGTTTTTATGGTTCCCCATTGGACCTTTTCTGTGTGGCAGCACCATCGATTCGCCCTTTTTTAGAGCATCTGAGTTGAGTCATCATCCGTCATGGAGTCTATCTCGAGCCCCTTTATATCCCACTATAGTCCTCCATCCTTCATCACTTGGTCCCTCTCTCATGTTGCACATTATGGCCTTCGGTACCATCGTCCCCTATCCTCCCTGATATTGTGTCAGTTTCTGCCAAGCCATTCATGCCCCTTATGCTCTAACAAGGGAATTCGTCCATCCGCTACTCAGTATCCCTCATTTCATTATCATCATTAGTGTCTGTCTATTAGTCGCTTTACTATTCTCTCCCGTGCCTTAGTTGGGGTTCCCTTATTACCTCACCTATGGTGGACCTACTTCTATCTACATCAGCTCATTTACTCCAGGAGTCAAGTCTGGGGGGCAATTTACCTTGGTTCGAGCTCTTTCCAGCATGATCGTGATCTATACACTTGATGGTCCAGTGATGCAGTAGTAACTATTGGTGATTCGCGGGTGTGTGTGAGATGTCTCAACCCTCATGAGGGGGTGGCCCTATAGGTAGCCCCCCACATGCTCGGATGACTTCTTCATTTCAGCCCTTGATGCAGCTTGTCTCATTTGATGATATTGGCCTCAGCCGCTTGTAGCACCTCTTTGATTTGCATGTATCAGTCAGATTTTGCGAGCCCTTCCCCGTGTGTAGGGGGAATTTGGGTGTATTTGTATCTCATGTACTAAACTATTATTGTATAAGTCCTGATGGTTATTCCAGGCACAACATGTATGTGGGATTCATCATTCTATTTTTTTGGCCCCTATTTACGCCAGCATATTCTTCATGGTTCGGTTCCTTGTTTACTGGACTTCCTATTCTTTGTACTTTGTCTCAGCGGGCATAGGTATGCCTCCCGTGCCGCCTTTAGAATAGGTACCACTTCATAAACTAGAGACCTTTTGCACCTGTAAGTCTCATCTCCTCAGGGTCTAGTCCTTTAGCATATTAGACTACCTTACATTCCTCTCTCTCACTTCCCTCTTACTGTCTAGTGATTGAGTTCTTACAACGTACTTCGGTCATACGATTTGCTCCTAACACTCGTACGTTGGGGGGCAATCTGTTACACCATTTTTTGGTCATCTAACCTATTATTATTAGATGAACCCAAGTACACCATGTAAGACCAATTTTACCCTAAGTAAAATTTCTTTCACCACGTGAAATAACTTATTCATTCATGTTTTCCAGTCATATTTAACCCAAAACAAGGAAATTAATTGAATAAATCCTTATTTATTTAATTATTTCCTAAGAATAAGTTATTTAAATCATTATTTAAATAATATTCTTAGTTAAATTTGACTAAATCACATATAAATAATTAAATAAACCATTATTTATTTAATTATATTCCCATCATTTCCCTAAAATAATAAATAAATAATTTATTTATTTGTTATTTATAAATAAATGAATTGACCCAAGTCAAAAATCCTTTTCCCTCCAACAAATATAATAAAATATTCCTAAAGGGTGATTCTAGAATTCGATTAATAATATTTTATTCATGCATTGTGTTAGTATGAATCCTTTGTCGAAGTGTACGAAAAAAGACCACTTTAGCTACGCATAACTAATAGCCCTAACATCAAAAGTGGCTGCCAATATCTTCAGATCTGCAGTTAGTTGATCAAAAAGAGCTGCAAAAAACAAGATTTATGCATAGAAAGACATTAAGCAGTAAAAACAAGGGTTTGCTCCATATATCCAATAGACAAGACAAGAACAATTTTTGAAAGAATTTTTGTATTAAGGGCACCTGGGAGGAAAACAAGAAGGCGTATCCAATTCTCGTCAATGGGATGGGTTCTTGGAAGTCCTCAGCACTTCAGATCTAGAATCTCTCTCTCTTGTTGGTGTAGAAAACCCAGACAAAGATAGAACTCAAAGGGAGCTCGCACAGCAAATAATGTAGAAAAAATGTGACCAAGTGTATAGATCCAGAGTGATCTAATAGGCAACAAAAGGTGAGGAATGGTAGGGAAAACCCTCCTATTTATAAAAAAATATTGGGTCGTTCTAGATCTTGGTGCATGATTAAAATAATGTTAACCAAATCTAGATCCACCTTTTATGGAATATTTTATTATATTTGTTGGAGGGAAAAGGTAATTGACTTGGGTCAAATCCCTTTATTTGTAAATAATAAATAAATAAATGATTTATTTATCTTTTTAAGGAAGTGGTTGAAGGATAATCAAATAAATAATGATTTATTTAATTATTTGTGGGTGATTTGGTCATATTTAATAAGGAATATTATCTAAATAAGATTTAAATAATTATTCCTAGAAAATAATAAGATAAATAAAGGTTTATCTAATTAATTTCTTTGTTTTGGGTTAAATATGACTAGGAATAATAATTAAATTATGGTTTAATTAATTATTCCATGAGGAAAATCAAACAAAATAGGTTTGTTTAATATTTCCTTTTGGGGTTTCCTGTTTAGACCATAAACAACCTAATAAATGTGGTTTATTAAGTTATTTTACATAGTGAAAGCAATTTTACTTAGGGTAAAATTGGTCTTACATGTTGTACTTGGGTCCATCTAATGATAATAGGTTAGATGACCAAAAAATGGTGTAACAGATTGCCCCCCAGCGTGCGAGTGTCAGGAGCAAATCGTATGACCGAAGTACGTTGTAAGAACTCAATCACCAGACAACAAAAGGGAAGTCAGAGAGAGAAATGTAAGGTAGATAGTGTGCTAAAGAACTAGACCCTGAGGAGACGAGACTCGCAGGTGCAACAAGTCTCTTTTTATGAGAGGGTACCTGTGCTAAAGGCGGCGGGGGAGGCATACCTATGCCCGCCGAGACAAAGTACAAAAGAATAGTGTGTCCAGTAAAAAAGGGACCGAACCATAAAGTACAACCGGCATAAATATGAGCCAGATAAGAATACAATGAGGAATCCCATATACATGCTGTGCCTGGGATAACAGCTAGGACTTATACAATAATATCTGAGTACATGAGATAAAAATACAACCCAAATGCCCCCAATAAGCGGGGAAGGGCTCACAAAATTTGACTGATACATGCAAATCAAAGAGGCGCTGCAAGCGGCTAAGGCCGGCATCATCAAAATATGGAGCTGCATCGAAGGCTGCAATGAAGAAGTCAGCTAGGCATGTGGGGGGCTACCTGTAGGGCCACCCCCTCATGAGGGCTGAGACATCTCACACACACCCGGGAATCACCAATAGCTTCTATTGCATCACTGAACCATCAAGCATACGGATCTCGATCATGCTGAAAGGAGCTGGAGTGGAGAAACAATCAAGTCAAAGGGTAATGAGATATCCCTTTGCTTGATCCGAGGCACCGAACAAGAGTGGAAGCTGGAACCAAGGTACATCGCCCTCTAGACCTGTCTTCTGGAATGGAGGAACTGATGTCGACAGAAGGAGGTCCGCCATAGGTGAGGCAATGAGAGATCCTCAACTAAGGCACGAGAGAAAATAGTAGAGCGACGGACAGACTGACACCAATGATGATGGTGAAATGGAAGGGACTGAGTAGCGAATGGACGACTTCCCTTGTTAGAGCATAAAGGGCATGAATGACATGGCAGCGACTGACGCAATATCATAAGGGATAGGGGACAGTGGGACTGAAGGTCATAATATGCGACACAAGAGAGAGACCAAGCAATGAAGGATGGAGGACTATAGCGGGGTACAAAGGGACTCGGGATAGACTCCATGAATGCGATGATGACTCAACTTGGATGCTCTAAACAAGGGCGACTTGATGGTGCTGCCACATAGGAAAGGCCCAATGGGGGACCATGAAAACATGAGTACAAGATGGTAACTCATGACGAAAATCGACACGAACAAAGACAAGTAAGGAGGCAAAATGGTGCCCCAAGTACAAGTGTCGTAAGTGAAGAAATGTGATTTTAAGGAGAGGTGAAGTGACCCTTCTTGGACAAAATGTGTCCTGGTGAAGTATCAAATCACAAAAAACTAAAAGATACCCATTTGAGGGCTCGGTGAGAGCTTTCCAACGGTGTAGACGGTTTTTCAAATGGGGCTATGGTACGGTCGCAGCAGGCGAAAGAAGAAACAAGGGTTCTCTTTTAATAAGGCAGTTTTCCCTCCAAATTCACTCATTTGCTAGTGTTGCTGTGGTGAATGTAGAGAGGAGAGAAGGCCCTAAATCTTGTGGCGAGCGTAGCAGACAAACCGACCGTTGGAATCGAGATCTGTCAGTTGCAGGTAAGAGGCCTAACCTTACTCTTTCATTTTGATGGATTGAAAGTTCAGTTTAGGGCCCAAAGTCTCAGAAACAGTCCCTCCTTCATCTCTACGGTCGGGTCACACTTTTTGGGCCAAAAAGTGCGACCTGGGAAGTAGGTTTCGGGGCAAAGAGTGCGACCTGTCCTAGAATTGGGCATAAAACTGTGACCTAGGAGATGAAGGGGTTTTAGTGCTGTTTTATGGCTAAGAGTTGGGTTTTTGTGTTTGGTTATGGTATTCCCGATCTGTATGCTGACAAAGATGATGTTTTTGTGTAGGTATGGCAGATTTACGGGTTAACTGGAGAGAGAGAGACCTGGGTACATTACGGGCAGAGATCCAGGCGGATCAGGGTGTCCGTCGTGTGTTGGCCAGGTTTGGGGTTCTAAAGTTTTTGGAGAACCCTTTGATGAGAGCAGGAGAGCCTTTGTTGGCCCGGATTATCAGTTACTGGGATCTAGAGCATGAGGTCTTTGTAGTGCAGGGGCACAGGATCGAACTGACAGTCCAGGATGTGTATTTTCTGACAGGTCTCCCGCCACTTGGGATGGTGCAGGGCTTCTGCCCGGCCGATATTCTCGCGGGGGTGAAATATCATGGGTTGTGGAAGCTGGTGTCGGCAAGATCCCTGAGTCAGGGACTTGGATACCGTCCCTTATCCATTTGTGGGGCCGTGCGATCGCTGTGACGATCTTGCGCTCCTCTAGGCAACCGGGAGCTCAATCACATCAACGGGGGCGGATGATGATTGTGGAGGGTGTGTTGAGTGGGACCTACTATGGAGTGGTGGAAATGATGAGGTGGCGCTAAAGCGACAGTTGTCGCTATGCAGGCGGCAGGTGAATCATGATTGCTCATATGGGACTTTTTTGTGCGCCTTCTTCTTTGAGAAGATCCCGGGCACGACGACCTCGGATCCCGGCTCCCAGAGATGGGGGCCTGAGAGAGCCCAGGATGCGCCGATGGGGGCAGCTACTGTGCAGAGGAGGAGGAGGGCGGTCGGGTGAGTGTTTCGACCTGAGTTTTTTTCCCATTGGGATCAGATGCCGTTATATATAGATGACTATCCCTATAGTGGGATGAGTTATTGTGGAGATCCGGACGCACTTCGCACGAGTCGGTATGAGAGGCTTGGAGTAGTAGGCGGCAGTTACTATTCTTGTATGAGCATGTTAAAGTTATTGAATAAAAATGAATATGAAGACGATTCATGTACTTTTGGTATGCGGAGATATAGCTCGGTAAAACCGTGGGATATGGGATGCTCGACGACCTCGGAGCTATGAGGTGGTGGGTCGAGAGCGACGCACAATGAGGATGCGGCCTTAGCTCTTCCACGGAGGACATCCCAGCAAGTAGATGCGAGAGGTTGCGGCCGAGTTTCGAGTGCGGGTGTGAAGACTTGAACGACCGATGCGTGGAGGCATGCATTGGTGTTCCCTCGGAATGGCGAGGTGTCATGCGGTGCATGGCGATGGCCGGTCAAGGTATACATGATCTACAGGCTGCAGGGACAGAGCCATTGGCTCGGGATCCGCCAGATAGTGAGTAGGTGTGGGGCATGTGGTGCCCCCTAGTGTGTATGTAGGGGCAATTGGTGCCCCCAGTTTTGAGTTTTTTGTAACATGCTATGGGCATGTCATAAGTATCAAAGTAGATGGACTCTAAACACATGTTTTGCGACACATATTATGGATATGCATCTGTTTTAATGATTATGAATGTTATTGTCTTGTATGAAATGCGTGTGATAAATGCCAATCTAGAACAGGGTTTGCAATACTATCTACATAGTGATTTTGTTCTCGAGGTACATGGTTGAAAGTTATGGTTTCAAATTCACGTATCAAGAGTTTCACTCGTAAATATCGTCTAAACAACACAGGGTTATGCACACGATAAACACCATTTAGTTGCATGACAAGAAGTTGGGAATCCAGACGAACATGCAGATGGAGGATGCGATGAAAGAGGGCATCGGCTAAGAGACCATGCACTGCATCATATTCTGCCTGATTGTTGGTGGCAGTACCAATGCAGACCCCGTTTTAGAGAACAAGGGCATGCAAGGGGGTGAAAATGGCCCAACCTATCGAGGCTAGATTATGGGAGTAACGACTTGCACCATCGGCGTAACCGATAAAGGGGAGGGACGGGAGGTCCTGCGGAACGGTGTTACAAGACAACAAATGGGGGGAGGAGATACAATGACGGCACCGTGAGTGGACGGAAGACATCGAGTGGCAACTGCGGGAGGGAGTGCAATGAGCAGGATGGCTATGACTCATATATGAACTAGAGGGTGATATATGAGGGCTATAGGAGGTATGGTGGGGACTCAGGCTGCGGAGGTCAACAGAGATATGGGTGGAGTGATCTCGTGTATGGGTAGAAACGAGGAGGTCCAGGGTGGTAGCTGAAGGGGGGCCAAGCAAGGTCACAGGGGAGGATGCGAGGAGACTGGGCTATAAAGGTTGCACAGAGGAGGATAGGTAAAGAATGGTCATAGTAGAATCCATCATCTGAACATCAGGGGGGGGAATGTTGATGGGAGTGGGGGGATCCTCAAGCTAACCCGAAGCATACTACGCGAGTATGTGAGAGGTGGATTGATTTTTTTCAACCTCATACTCTCGGACTACTTCTAAAGAGGCACGGTAATGCGTCAAGTGAGGACAATGGTGGGATTAATGGCCATGGATACCGCACAAAGCACAGGGTTTGCTAGTGCGAATAGCTTTTGGGTTCTTGGTTACGGACGAGGACGGAAGAGAAGGGTCGAAGACCGTAGACTCAGGGAACGCGACTTTAACCATGGGTTGAATGCGGGGCAACTCAGGACAAGTATGGGTGGCGTGACCAACGACATCACACAAGGCACAAGGCTTTGCGGGCAGGGGAGGAACAGGGTCAGTCGGGGTGGCCTTGTCTTTGGATGCCCCCTTGCGAGCTTTGCCTTTCTTTCCTGGAGTTGTCACCACAGGGGTATGGTCTTGGGGAGGTGCAGGGGGCATGGTAGCAATAGAGGAAGCAAGGGGGACCGGTTGAACCAGTGTTAAAGCAAGATAGGGTTTGGGGTGACCAGGAGGGGTAGCGGCTGGAGGGTCAAGGTACCAGACGGGTATTCCCAGGGTCAGGTTAGGGAGAGAGAGGGTGGCCATGACGGGGGCTGAATAGACTCCGGGAGGGGGAGCTAGGAACGGTATCTGACCAGCGGGATAATGGCCAGGAGGGACGGCTCCAATATGGTTAAGGCTTGGGGGAACCGATCCAGGGGGATAAAGGGGTTCAGGGATACCAGCTGTAGGAGAAGGGCCAGAAGGAGGAGGTCCGGCTGGCAGAGATGAAGGGCTAGGAGCGGGTTGCGGTGAGCGAGGTTGAGTCTGAGGTTGCTGACTAGCCAAAGCGGGTTGCTTAAGGGCAGCCCAAGACGATTGCATCATGCAAACATTCGATAAGCTGGGATCAGAGATGTGAGGAGGGGGAAGACTAGGAAAAGTTCCAAGCAGGGAGGAATCTTTGTAGACGCTCGGGGAGACACTGGTCAAGGAATTGACGGTTTGCTTATTGGCTATAGAAGAGATGGTCATCTCAGGGGAGGTCTGAGGCTTTGGCTCATGATAAGTCAACTAGTCGATGGTGACTATCTTTCCATTGTGACGAAAAGACATCTTGCGAAAAACCGCAGAGGGGACAGTAGACATGGCATAGGTGTAGCTTTGCCCCAATATAATGTTGTAATCTAGAGGGGCGTCGATGACTTCGACGTCAACGCAAACAGTCTTACCGGCAAGGGTGATAGGACAATTACAGAAAAGGCCGATGGGCTGGGAGGCGTGGTCATCCCACGCTCGAAGGGTGATCGTGGAAGGGGCCAAGTCAGGAGATCCGAGTTGCTTCCAAACCGAAGCAAACATCACACAAGTGGATTCCCCCTCATCAATTATACACCGAGAAACGTTGGCATTCCAGATTTTGACTGGGATTTGGAAGGTGACCGAAGTAGGAAGAGGAGGATGTTATGATTAATGGGCGTCGAAAACAATCATTTGGTCATCAGCAGGATCTACAGCGCCTACGGCAGATAGTAGAGCCTTCTTTTGGGAAGGGCACGATTGGAGGAGTTCCAATGTGGAAATGGCAGCAGGAGATTGTGCGAAATCAGCTACTATGCTATACGAATGAGTAGCTCGACCAGAAGCAGCATTTCGACGTAATGGTCCCTTAGCAATCTTGGTATGAACCTCAACTTTGGGTTGAGGGATATGTAAGGGGCCACTAGATGTCGAAAGAGGCTCTGTAGAACCTGAAGAAGGAGGCTCGGGGGCAGACTGAGCGGGAGGCTTGGGGTACTGGTGAGACCGAGTTTGAAGGTGAAGGTCGACGGTTGGGGAAGGATCAGAGTTCATCATAAGGATCTGGTAATTGGAGGAACCATAAAGGGAAGGTGGAGTGGCGACCTGGTTGTGAGGCGGTTGGGTAGCCACGAATCCTTGCTGAGGGAAAGGATCAGTAAACACAGCTGGTTGGGTAGTGGCCACATTAGGAGGAGCATGAGGGGAGGCGTGTTGTCCTCGTAATGTGGCTTGATACTCCCACATCTTCCGCATCTGGGGTAAGAGGGGACAATTGTGGGTGTAATGACCATAAACACCGCAACACGAACAAGGCTTATTTGTGCGAAGCGACCTGTCCGGCTTGGGCTGAGTGCCCTGTTGCTGGTTAGCAGTGTTAGGGTCAACACCTTGAGGATTGGGTCCATGAGTACCAGGGGCAGATTGGTTTGGATTGCCTCTCCACCTTCTTTGAGAAGAAGGGGGATTAGTCGCGCCCTGCTGTGCAAATACTTGCCCTGGAGGGGGCTGTAGGTGCTGTTGCGGGTTTGGAGGAGGCAAGGGAGATGGAAGCGCATATGCTGGAGGAGCTGGCGCACTAGGCTGCGGATAAAGGTAATGGTTAGGTTGGGCAACATTGAGGTAAGCAGGAGGTTGGGAAAAAGGAGGAGGCATGCCGTATCCTGGATACATGCTACCGGGAGGGGGAAGAGTGCTAGAGGTGCTGGCCCCTCCGTGAGGGAGACCATAGCCCATAGGAGGTTGAGCATACGGATGGAAAAGGGCTCCAACAATACCGTCAGCGGAATGACATGCCCCCAGGGTGTTAGCGCCACCGGGCCTAGGGAGGTCAGGAAGAACAGTATAAACATAACCAGACTGAGCGTAGATCAAGTCATATTTCAAGGCTATTTGGAGGGCGGCTTCTTCGGTTTGAGGAAAATGGGAGGTGACATATTTGCCAATGGGAGCTAAGAGAGAGTGAAGGAACCAGTCCATATAGATCCGATCTTTGAAGGGGGGAGCTCGACATAAGCTTCGTCTTCGTCGCCATTCCTGGACATGAGCGGAAAGGCGGGTTGAAGAGGTTTGCTTGAAAGAGGTCAAAAGCTCCGTACCAGTATCGTATCGGAGAGGGAGCTGGAAGTAAGATAAAAAGGCTTGGGCAATGGTCGCAAAGGTGGTATGGGAAGAGGGGGCTTGGTCAACATACCATTTGGAAGCTTCATCGGTAAGCGTGCGTTGGAACAACTGAAGACGGATGGAATCATTGGTAATGGAATTGGAGGAACACCACATGTGGAAAGATCAGACGTGATTGGTTGGATCTTTTCCAGAAAGGCCTTCAAACTTAGGGATGTCAGAGGGGAGCTTGGTTGGCATAGCAGGCCAACCAACATCGTGGCAGATAGGGTCATTGATCAACTGGTTGAAATCGGGGAGGCTGAGGCCTGCGATGTACGACAAAAAGGGTGTGGCTGAGGTAGTTCCTGTGGTGGTTCCGCTAGTAGTGGTTCCAGCATTAGGGCCGGGAGCACCCCTATTGTTAGGCCCTGGACCAGACATAGTGAAGGTGACAGGGGGAGAACCAGAAGGAAAAGGAGAACCCAAAGAATCAGAAGAGGAGTCGGAGTGCGGACTCGGAGGAGGACTGGCTCGACGACGGCGGGACGGAGCAGGTCGATCGACCGGAAACTGAGGGTGAAGGCCAAGAAGTCTCCGGGAAGTGTGCCTTGGGGGCGCAATGATGACAACACAAACACGGCACAAGGGGAAGAAGAATGACCACAAGGGCAAGGAGGTGCAGAATCAAGTCGAAACAAGGGCAGATAGGTGCAGTGTCAATTGATTTTAAAGTCTTTGCCTGGCGGTGTAAACCAGGCTCTTCTTCGCTTAGGGTGAGTGTGTGGCGTGCGTTAATTTTAATTTTTTAAACCCTTTTCGTTTTGAGAGCAAGAGAAAAAGTGTGCTGCGTAACTGAAAATAAATCTGCAGAGAACAATATATAATGCTGAAATAACAGAAAATTAACAGCTACTATTGCATCGATTCAACCCAGAAAGGTGGGTCTCTCAAAACTAATCGAAAATAAGGAAAAAAATCTAGTCAAAACACACTAAAAAGAGGCCAATATATCTAGGGTCGAAAGGGATAGGGATCTAAAGGAGAAACCTATTGAAAAGAGGTGCAGATCACAGCCAAGAGGCAGAGGCAAGGTGGCTGGAAAAAAAGGAGGAAATCAGCAAAAATATTTAAGGACAGGGAGGAGGTCCTAAAGGGAGGTCCAAACAAAATGAAAAGAGGTGATTTGAAAGGAAGAAAAGCTGATTTAAAGGGATCTAAGGAGGAGGTATCAGATCTGAAAACGGGAAGGCTGAAACTCTGAAAAATAGACGGCTGAAACAACTAAAAACTCTTCCACAAAAAGTGGAGGGTAATGAAGCCCTAGGGGGCTAGGTTCCCACTTAGATGAGTAAAACAGATCAGAAACAGGTCTAAACGGGTGGAAGCAGAGGCTGGAAAACCCTGACAGAAGCTTCAGCAAAACCCAGAAAAATTGCAGAAAAACAACTGAGAAATTGGCAGGTCACAGGTTCTGACCTATTTTCAGTGCAGGTCACAGAAAACAGGCTGAAAAGTTTGACCTGGAGGTCTAGGTCGCAGGTTATGGGCTGAAAAGTGCGACCTGAAGCTCTGGGTGTCTCGGCGGCAAATTTTCAGAAAAGTTGATGTCTCAATTGCGGCTGATGTCGGTCACCTGCGCAATAGGGCCAGAAACATGCGGAAGTTAGAAATTTTAATGTTTTAGGGTTTTATGTGAGAAAAAAAACATAAAAATAGGAAAAAAAAACAGCTGAAAAGAAACCCTAGGGTCTGAAGTAGCTGGATATGCAGGAATATGAAAAACGACAGCGGTCGTAATTTAAAACCCGTGTGGAGTCGCCATTTGTTAGTATGAATCCTTTGTCGAAGTGTACGAGAAAGGACCACTTTAGCTACGCATAACTAATAGCCCTAACAACAAAAGTGGCTGCCAATATCTTCAGATCTGCAGTTAGTTGATCAAGAAAAGAGCTGCAAAAAACCAGATCTATGCATAGAAAGACATTAAGTAGTAAAAAGAAGGGTTTGCTCCATATACCAATAGACAAGACAAGAACAATTTTTGAAAGAATTTTTTGTATTAAGGGCACCTGGGAGGAAAACAAGAAAGCGTATCCAATTCTCCTCAATGGGATGGGTTCTTGGAAGTCCTCAGCACTTCAGATCTAGAATCTCTCTCTCTTGTTGGTGTAGAAAACCCAGACAAAGATAGAACTCAAAGGGAGCTCGCACAGCAAATAATGTAGAAAAAATGTGACCAAGTGTATAGATCCAGAGTGATCTAATAGGCAACAAAAGGTGAGGAATGGTAGGGAAAACCCTCCTATTTATAAAAAAATATTGGGTCGTTCTAGATCTTGGTGCATGATTAAAATAATGTTAACCAAATCTAGATCCACCTTTTATGGAATATTTTATTATATTTGTTGGAGGGAAAAGGTAATTGACTTGGGTCAAATCCCTTTATTTGTAAATAATAAATAAATAAATGATTTATTTATCATTTTAAGGAAGTGGTTGAATGATAATAAAATAAATAATGATTTATTTAATTATTTGTGGGTGATTTGGTCATATTTAACAAGGAATATTATCTAAATAAGATTTAAATAATTATTCCTAGAAAATAATAAGATAAATAAAGGTTTATCTAATTAATTTCTTTGTTTTTGGGTTAAACATGACTGGGAATAATAATTAAATTATGGTTTAATCAATTATTCCATGAGGAAAATCAAACAAATATAGGTTTGTTTAATATTTCCTTTTGGGGTTTCCTGTTTAGACCATAAACAACCTAATAAATGTGGTTTATTAAGTTATTTAACATAGTGAAAGCAATTTTACGTAGGGTAAAATTGGTCTTACATGGTGTACTTGGGTCCATCTAATGATAATAGGTTAGATGACCAAAAAATGGTGTAACACACTGAGTTCTAGAACACCCCAATATTTTGTTGTAAATAGAAGGGTTTTCCCCATTCATTAGTCACCTCCATTGCATTAGATCACTCTAGATCTATACTAGGCCACATTCTCCATTTTTGCATTGTGAGCTCCCATTGAGTTCTATGTTTGTTCGGGTTTTCTACAACAACAAGAGAGAGGAATTTTAGATCTGAAACGTTGAGGACTTTCAAGAACCCATCCCATTGAGGAGAACCGGAAAACACCTTTCTTGTTTTCCTCTCAGGTGCCCCCTTTGTAATATAATATAAAAATTCTTTCAATTACATTGTTCTTTTCTTGTCTATTGGATGCATGGAGCCACATTTTACTTTATCTGCTTAATGTCTTTTATGCTTAGATCTGGATTTGTGCAGCATTATTTGGATCACCTAATTGCAGAGTTAAAGATATTTGGCAGCCATAATCAATGTTAGGGCTATTTGTTATGCATAGATAAAGTGATATTTTACGACGAAAGATTCATACTAACACCAATATTATTTCTGTAGCAGAATATTACTGAGTTGCAAGGTGTTGCAATGGAGGATTGTTACACCACTTCCGGGTCTATTTCTTAGTAGAAGGCACCTTCCTTCTCTTGAGAGATCGGCTAGGAAGATTTCTAAGCACATTTCATATCTTGGTAGTAGGCCAAAGTATTCCTCATCTCCTATAGTGTAGTCCCTTGCAGGAACTGCATTATTTTGCATAGAGTTGCTGCAGGAGGGTTAAGACCCTTGTTTCTGAGCTAGTTTTCTAGAGAAAGGGCCAACCCTTCTCCTGGAAAGCTAGAGGAAGGGATTATCATCACTATTTAGTATTATTCAGCTATATTTCTATAATTTTTCAGTAAGACTACATTTTCTAAGCTGAATATTCATATATGATCTTTTTGTACTCATGCTTTCAAGAAACCCTTGCCGGGTTACCTTTATAATGCAATAAGGAGGCCAGATATTCATTTTCTTCGTATATTGTCCCATAAAGTTCCATATCCATGTTATTTTATCATTATACTACATAAAAACTCATAAAATAATGATGTACATGCTTCAGTCTTTTTCTGCATAACATAAGTCATGGGATTTGGCTATTTTTAAGCTAATATGAAGCCGAGAGGTCTTTTTAACATATCAAAAGGGATTTATTTCTGATCCCATTTTTTATGTGAGGCCCTAACATCATATTCTAAGGGGACCAAGAATTATTTCACCCAGTAAAAATGTATATATTCAGAAATAACATTTTCAGGGTCTATTTGCTGCATTTTCCCCACTTGGGAATGTGTAGAAGTTCTTCTTTTGCTATTGTTTCAATCATTTGATGGATATATGTTTGTGAACACATCATATGATTATATTTTTCACTGAACATCCATTGTTATTTTCATGATTTTGTGTAGCTCCAACTTTAGAATATCTTAAGATATTCTTATTGTTGTAGATTTTCCCTATTTTGGGATATTACAAAAAATTTCAAGAATTTTCATTTATTGTGAAGAATAGGGATCAAAATTCAGTAGCTAAATCCCTAGATGTCTCTACAAGTCTATTTTTTATCCATGTACATTTTACTGAAAGATATGAGGTTGAAGTTTTCCATAGGCCTGCTATCCCTGACAACATAATTCATTGGCAGGTTTTTGAGGATGATCAACAAGTCAAAAAATTCATAGAGTTTAAACAGGATTTTGAAAGAACACAAGTAGATCAACAAAACATTCTTGTTGAAACAAAAGGTAATTTTGAAGTGTTGCAACTGAAGAATAATTCCATTCCTAAAGGTCTCATACCACTTGAAAAGATTTTTGACCAGAGTGATGTGTTCAAATCTCCTAGGATTCAAGATGATGATGAAGAGGTGGAGATTTGTAACCTTGGTACAGTAGCAATGCCAAAAATGATTAATCTTTCAAAGTTTCTTTCAACTGACATGAGACAGAAATATATTGCGATGATGAAAAGGTTCATTGATGTTTTTGCATGGAGTTATGTTGATTTGAAGAAATATGATCCTACTATTATTCGGCATACCATTCCTATTAAAGAAAATGAAAAGCCTTTCAAATAGAAGTTGAGGAGGATTAATCCACTTCTCATGCCCTTGATTGAGAAGGAAATCAAGAAGCTCTTTGATGCCAAAATTATTGTTCCAATCAGATTCTCAAAGTGGCTTGCAAACTTAGTTCTAGTCAGAAAGAAGAGTGGAGAAATAAGAATATTCATTGACTTGAGAAACTTGAACAAAGCCTCTCTGAAAAAAAATTAACCTCTCCCTAAGATGAACCAAAACCTGCAGAACATTGTTGGTTCCCAAAGGATGCCTATGCTAGATGTTTTTTCAGGATACAATCAGATTCTAGTGCATGTAGAAGATTAGGAGAAAATTTCCTTTACCACACCATGGGGCACATTCATGTATGCAAATATGCCCCTTGGTCTGATGAATGCAGGAGCCACTTTTCAAAGATAAATGGATATTTTTTTTGCTAAAGAGAAGGACAAGTTGGTGGTTTTATATCTGGATGACATTGCAGTTTTCTCAAGGAGTGAAGAAGACCATTTGAAACATCTAGAAAATATTCTACTAAAGTGTAGAAGGTTTGGAATTTCTCTCAATCCCACTAAAAGCATTTTTTCTCTGAATTCAGGGAAGTTACTTGGGCATATTATATCTAAATATGGGATTAATATTGATCCAAGCAAGGTCAATGCAATTCAGAAAGTGGATCTTCTTAGAAGAAGAAAGGAAATTCAGTCTTTCCTTGGAAGGGTGAATTTTATCCCCAATTTTGCTGAGACTATAAAAGACATAACCAAGATGCTAAAAAAGGGATCTGACATAAAATGGAAAGTGGAGGCTAAGCATTCATTTGAGGAGATCAAGAGGGAACTCACTCAAGCACCAGTTTTGATCAACCTTGACTTCTCAAAAGAATTTATGGTTTTTACATTTGCATCAGAAAATACAATTGTTGGAATTTTGCTGTAGAAAGGACAACAAAGTACTGAGCAACCCATTTAATTTTTTAGCAAGACATTAGCTAATTCAGAGCTGAAGTAAAAAATCTTAGAGAAGCAAGCCTATGCCTTGGTTAAAGCCATCAAATATTTTAGAATTTACATTCTGCATTCTCATGTCATAGCTTTTGTTCCTAATGCTGTTATGAAGGACATCCTAACTCAAGCTGATCCTGATGGTAAGAGAGGGAAATGGATAACTAAATTGATGGAATATGATATAGAGATAAGACCCACAAAATTGGTCAAAGGACAGGGGCTAGCAAAGCAGATGACACAGTCAAATTTTGACTGTCTTGATACGAATTTAATTGCAGAAATTTCAAAATTATCAGATGAAGATGAAGAGTTGATTCCCATTGAAGAGAAGTACATCCTTTATGACTGGTACAAAGATTTTTTTTTTTTTCTTACATCATCATAGAGTGCCTTCTGAGTTGAAAAAGTCTAAAGCAAGGTTTGTCAAGCTAAATCCTTGAGGTATTGCATCATTGATAAAAAACTGTATTGGAAAGATACTGGAGGTATTCTTTTGAATTGTTTGCTGGAAGAGGAGGATGAAAAAGTGATTGAAAAGTTTCACAAAGGAGATTGTATAGGTCATCATTATTGGAAGGCGACTACAAATAATATTCTCAGAGTAGGGTACTACTGGCCTACTATGTTTAAAGATGTCTACAAAAAAATTGCTGCCTGCCATGAATGCCAGATTTTTGATGGTAAGAAGAAACTTGTTCCTTTACCCTTGATGCTTATTTATGTTAAAGCACCATTCCAGAAATGAGGGCTAGATTTTATTGGTGATATTCATCCATCATCTTCAGGTTAGCATTTTTGGATTCTAACAGCAACTGATTATTTCACCAAGTGGATTTAGGTAATCCCAACTAGGCAAGCAAATGTGTAATATCCCAAAATGGAATAATGCATTGATACACAAACACAATATTTGTAACACAGAAAATGTACATGTAAGTTTATGATCAACATAGATATAGAAAAAATAGTTGAGCCATTTTATTATATAGGAGAAGATTGAGTTACACAATGTACAAAATGTGAGTAGATCTAGCCAAAGAGATGGCCTAGAATCACCCTGCAGACATGCTACAACTAGCACTATGTAATTGGAGAGCTATTGGAAGAAAATACTATGTTGTCCCTTCAGAAAAATATGAATATATGACTGTAGGCTGAAAATTAAAATGTAGATCTATGGAAATTTGGAGCTCTGGCGATGCCAATATTCAAGATCTGAGCTCTATTATGGATACCCAAGATAACCCAGAAAGGATTTTCCAGGTCTACAACTTTGGAAAATCACCGTCCTAAGGTTTGATCCTTTGACTATTGGGTTATACAGATTTGAATCTAGACTCTCACAAATAGATCACTGAAATATGTCACAAGATCAGATCTAGGCTTGAAGGGTTGATCCCTTCTCTAGATCCACAAGCTAGAAGCTCAAGATCTAGCTCCTCAATCCTCCAAAGAAGGTTGTAGTTGTTGCTACACAAATGCTCATGAAAAATGCACTGTAAAGGAAGGAGGCTCTCTAGCCTGCTGCTAAGATATGAAATATAGCTCATAAATTATGGAAATAATGTATACCATGTGAATGATTGGTCCTCCACTGGATTACTAGCTGAAATGCTATAAACTTCCCTTCTCCCTTGGATCTACAAGACTAGACTGCGCAATTCCTGAAGGGATTGCTGCTGTTGGGAGATGAATAATAGATTTCCTGATGCCTGATATAGATTTGAAACACTGGAAGGCTGATCTTGAAGCTCAAGGTGATAGGATGAATCATTCACCAGTTCCTCAACTAAAATCTTGAAGGAAAACCTCCTCCTCTCAAACTGATCTTCAGAAATCTACAATTTTTGAATATGGATGTTCTGCAGAAAGTAGGAAAAGATATGTGGCACCAATGCTTGATGTAGAATGAAGTAAAATACTCTTTCAAGATCTACTCAATGAAAGAGGTGGGATTCCCGATCAAGAACACCCAGTGCTAAACAACACTTGCAATCTTAGCTAAACAACCAAAGAAAGCATGGAATGTCACATGACAATTCTAGATCTAAATAGATCATACATCAATAATAATCTTCAACGTGCCTTCATTTTTGCCTTCATCTTCATTATATAGTTTGTGAACCTTCTCATTCCTTGGCCCACTACATAATTGCGCTATACATGTGGACATAGGTCTCCATGTTGACTGCGCTATCATTTCATGATCTCCATCATGTGTGAATGTTCTTATCACACTCTCCATCATGTGTGCATTAATGCACCACTTCCTCCATCATCTCATCATAAATTCTCTATCATCTTACATTTGATTCCTTCCAAGATTTTAGTTGACTGTATCAACCTCAATGATTTATCTCATTAATGAGACATGATCTCCACTCCTTTCACATTAAGTAGTTTCTCTACTACTCCATTATGTAGATCTAGATCTGAAATATCCACATACACACATCAAAAGTGGATTTTATTCATATTTGAGGATTATGGGTCCCTCCATCCTTTTATTTACTTAATTAAGTAATTTTATTAAGAACTCTAATATTCCAAATATCATGTGAAAATTTTGGAATATTATAGTCCTCCTCGGAAAAATGTTGCTCGTCCTCAAGCAACTGCAAAATTGGATGCTACAACAAACATCCTCCCTCCAAATGGCATCCTCATGTGGAAGGCCTTCCCTTCTGTCACATTGTGTCATGCATGTCTAGCTCCAAAGCTACCTCTCTAGAATGTATAGAATGGCCTCCAACTGAAAAGTTAGATACCCATCCTCATCAATGAATCTCCTAGTGGCAACCATATGATGCCCAAAATTCTCCTTTATACATGAGATACATAAGATAAAGTGGTTCATTCCCAAAGTGGAAAGTCCCAACTTATGAACTATATTTCCAACCCATGATACATAGAGTCGATTGCATCTATCAATGCTCACATCATTAGCCATGTTGGCTATGTAGGAATCAAACATCACATCATCATAGTGAAAAACAAGAAGTAGAGACATATGGGAAAACATAAACAATGTCAAACCATATTCTCCTAATAACAACCAACGCAGCAAATCCTTATGCTGTCATGCTAGATAATCATGAAAACAGGTAAGAGAGCCATACTCTCTCAAAATAAACCACCACAACAATGCTTCTTGTTGCCATGCAAAATCAACATCAATGAGAATATGAGAGCCATAATCTCTCAAAAGAAGCCATCTTAGCAATGCCTCTTGTTGCCATATCACATCATCATTGTGCCAAATGTAGTGGCCATATTCTCTCAAGAGAAGACACCTTAACAAGGAATATTGCTGACCCATCACATCATCATTATACCATGTATAATGACCATAATCCCCCAACAGAAGCCAACACTGTAAGGCCTCCTGTTGCCATCCTCCAACAATGTCATACAATGTATGGGAAGAATTCAGCCCATACTCTCCCAACAGTAACCATAGCAACAAGGATTCTTGCTGCCTCCTTGCATTATCATGATGCAAGTCATGGAGCAAAAATATAGTAATGGACATGTGAGATGTCTCATCAACATAATACAAACAAGATCCCTTTTTCCACATCATGTGAGAGTTATGCTTTCTCCCAAACCTAAGTACATAAATGAACATAAGATACATCCCAAACAGAAATACATGTAAAGACTTGAGACATATCCCAAACAAGAGTAAATACAAGGACATAAGATATATCATGTGATGTCCAAAATCTCTCATCAACAACCAAAGTAACCATGACTTTTTCTTCTGCATTCTTCCAGTGATGTGTAAGCCATGAATCATAAAATTATGACTCATTGAGTGGTAGCCATACTCACCCAAGAGCAACCAGTGCAACCATGCTTCTTGCTAGCCTGTATCATATATCTGCAAGTGGTTTGGTAACCCCTTGCTCTATACTATCAACCATTCATCCCAATGTGGATGATGGATATCATTCTGCAAATACATGGCATCCTCCCATTGTAGGACACCTACCTCCTCAAACTGTTGAAGAACTTTGCACTCCATGATATGTTGAAGTGCACCTCTAATGAGATCTCTCCATGAGACCTTCTTCTCATCAATGGCCTCCAAAACCAATAAGGTTCTAGATCTGCTGCAGGTAGAGGTCTCTCTTTGAGCTGTAAGATTCTCATTGAGAAAGTTTCATCAAGAAATGAGAAATTTTTTATCATCGCAAGATGTCTACCATCTATCATCTTTTCCTCCATTGCTTCATGAATGAATCTGCCATATGATTGCTCCCATAAGGAATGGGTACTCTTCTTTTCACTACTACTCATTAACAGCGTTGTAGATCTACAAGGTGATACATGTACTGTCTCAAAGAAAGGCATAATGTTGATCTGATAATCAATCATTACACATAGGATTATACTCCCATTTTCTGAAACTCCACATTTCAACTCAAAGGGTTGAATGTAGTTCATCAATGAAAAACTGGGATAGCTTTTCATCTCCTCCTTGATTAGATCAAGGGTCCTTTGCACTATGATATGTTTCTGCTTCAAATCAACATTTTTTCTATCCCTTGGTTATGCATTGGCCCTGATGGCATGTTCCCATAATTTTCAATAAGATCTACTGAAAAAATAGGTGATGAATGTGTATACATACCTTGGATCAACTGACGTGTGGGAACCTCTTGCCAGAACACAAAATTTCCTCCAACCGGAACAATGGTGTCTCCAATTGCTAGTAAGAGTGATGGCTGCTCTTCTCCAAGTGTACCAGCACTGGTGTTTGTCTCCTCCTCCTCATGCATCTCATCAATCATGCATGGGGCTCCAAATTTCAAGAAGTCAAGACCATCTTGCAAAGATTAAAATGATCCTCCTCTTGATGTAAACACATTTGCAGTTGGTGGTAGAGGCTCCTCCTCTTGAGTGATAATGAGATCATCCTCTCTTGAATCTTCATGCAATATCTCCTTGATGAGGGAAGATTTAACTATGTGAGATTTTTCTGGTTTCTTTATACCATATATTTCCTTCAGTATTTGAATAAATTCTTCATAAGAAGATAGTTTCATGTGTGACAAGTGACTGAACCACCATTTTCTTGCTTCACCCTCTAGGTGTAGTGATGCAAACTCCATAGCCTCTATTTATGATATAGGATATTTCAGAAAGAACGTAAATAATTCTTCCCTCCAAGCCCTCAATGTGCCTATGGAAAGTCCATCAAATGTAAGCAACAAGAATCTATGCCTCTTTCTTCTATTGCTACTTCTGGATCTCCTCTCTTCTTTGAGTTGCAGAAACTGTTGGAGAGAGAGATTCTCCTTCAATGCTCTAGGATGTGACTTGTATTCAGAAAAATACTCACTTAGGGTCTCATGCCCCAAGCTTTCATCATATTAAGACCAGCCCTATTTCTTAAATAAATTGGATCTAGTGGAATAATGTGAAGCTCTTTGCTTCTTCGGTCTTCTTTGTTGTTGAAAAGAAGTTCTGGGACCTTCTTCATCCTGAAACCTTCTTGAGGTTTCTCTTTGCCTTTATCCTCTTGCTTCACTGATATCCTTAGAGAGATCCTTCATATATCTAAAGGATGATGATGCAAAAATTAAACCCTCCATAGTAGATCTCTACTATCTACTTTTCTTATGCTGTCAAAATGTCCACAAGCTGAGATAAAGATCATGCTCTGATACCACTGTAATATCCCAAAATGGAATAATGCATTGATAAACAAACACAATATTTTTAACATAGAAAATGTACATGTAAGTTTATGATAAACATAGATATAGACAAATTAGCTAAGCCATTTTATTATATAGGAGAAGATTCAGTTACATAATGTACAAAATGTGAGTAGATCTAGCCAAAGAGATGGCCTAGAATCACCCTATAAACATGTTACAACTAGCATTGTGTAACTGGAGAGCTATTGGAAGAAAATACTGCGCTGTCCCTTTAGTAGAATATGAATATATGATTGCAGGCTGAAAAGTAAAATGCAGATCTACAGAAATCTAGAGCTCTAATGATGCCAAGATTCAAGATATGGGCTCTATGATGGATACCCAAGAGAACCCAGAAAGGATTTTCCAGATCTACAACTTTGGAAAATCACCCTCCTAAGGTTTGATCTTTTGACTGTCGAGTTATATAGATCTGAAGCTAGATATGACAAATAGATGGCTGAAATATGTCACAATATCATATCTAGGCTTGAAGGGCTGATCCCTTCTCTAGATACACAAGCTAGAAGCTCAAGATCTAGCTCCTCAATCCTCCAAAGAAGGTTGCAGCTGCTGCTACACAACTACTCATGAAGACTATTCTCTAAAGGAAGGAGGCTTTCTAGCCTACTGCTAAGATATGCAATATAGCTCAGAAATTATGGAAATAATGTATACCTTGTGAAGGATTGGTCCTCCACTGGATTACTAGCTGAAATGCTAGCAACTTCCCTTCTCCCTTGGATCTACAATATTGGACTATGCAATTCCTGAAGGGATTGCTGCTACTGGGAGATGAATAATAGATGGCTTGATGCCTGATATAGATCTGAAGCACTGGAAGGATTATCTTGAAGCTCAAGGTGATAGGATGAATCCTTCACCGGTTCCTCAACTGAAATATTGAAGGACAACCTCCTCCTCTCAAACTGATATTCAGAAATGTACAATTTCTGAATATGCATGTTCTGCAGAAAGTAGGAAAAGATATGTGGCATCAGTGGCTAATGTAGAATGAAGTATAATACTCTTTCAAGAGTTACTCAATGAAAGAGGTGGGATTCCCAACCAAGAACACCCAGTGCTAAACAACACTTGCAATCTTAGCTAAACATCCAAAGAAAGCATGGAATGTCACATGAAAATTCCAGATCTAAATAGGTCATACACCAATAATAATCTTCAACATGCCTTCATTGTTTCCTTCATCTTAATTATATAGTTTGTGAACTTTCTCATGCCTTGGCACACCTCATAACCGTGTTGTACATGTGGACATAGGTCTCCATGTTGACTGCACTGTCATTTCATGATCTCCATCATGTGTGAATGTGCTTATCACACTCTCCATCATGTGTGCATTAATGCACTACTTCCTCCATCATCTCATCATAAATGCTCTATGATCTTACATTTTTTTCCTTCCAAGATCTGAGTTGACTGTATCAACCTCCATGATTTATCTCATTAATGAGACATGATCTCCACTCCTTTCACATTAAGTAGTTTCTCTACTACTCCATTATGTAGATCTAGATCTGAAATATCCACATACACACATCAAAAGTGGATTTTATTCATATTTTAGGATTATGGGTCCCTCCACCCTTTTATTTACTTAATTAAGTAATTTTATTAAGAACTACAATATTCCAAATATCATGTGAAAATTTGGGAATATTACAAAATGATTTAGTTATCATTTCATTTTTGGAGAATAATATGTTGTCTAGGTTTGGCTGCCCTATGAAGATCATCACTGACAACGCACAGGCATTCAAATAAAAAAGGCTGATTAGTTTTTGTCATAAATATCACATCACACTTGGGAATTCTACTGAATATTATCCAAAAGGTAATGGTCTTGCTGAATCTTCTAAAAAAAAAATTGTGAGGATTATAAAGAAGGTGTTGTAGGAAAATAAGAAGTCATGGCATTTGAAGCTGAAGTATGCTCTGTGGGCTAATAGAGTATGCATAAAAAGGTCAATTGGAACTTCACCTTATGAGCTGGTATATGGGGTTGAATCCATTTTTCCTACATCCTTGGGAGTTCCTGTCATGAAGATGCTACAAGGATTGGAGGAGGAGCCAAATGCAATTCAGAGGAGAATAAATCAATTGATAGCCTTGCAGGAGAAAAGGGAGGAAGTCTATAACAAAAATCAGCAATCTCAAAACAGAATTAAGAAGAAATTTGACAGGAAGGTCAAGGAGGAAAAATTTCAAATCTAAGATGTGGTTTTGAAGTGGGAGGCTGGGATAGAAGAAAAGGGGAAACATGGTAAGTTTGAGAATATTTGGAAAGGTCCATTCAAAGTAGCTGCATTCCATGGAAACAACACTTACATACTGCAGGAGATGGATGGACAACCTTGTGCTAGACGGTCTGTCAATGGAAGGTTTTTGAAGTACTATTCCTCTTAATTTCTACTAATATTTCATTCAATTTTATATATTCCATTTTAATATGTTTTTCTGCTAAAAAAGACAAGTTGATCATCAAGCTTGAGCCTAAGGTGAAGGCCATTAGAGTTTGAAGGAAAGCTTGGAAAATTTCAGAGTTTTTGTTTTCAAGAAGATGGATAGCACTGTAACTGCAAGTTCTTTGGTGTACCAAAAGGGCACACCATCCCAAGTGGAGCCATTTTTATCACTCAGAAAAAGTGAAACATCATTTGACATAGTCTTAGAAGCTCATTTGTCAAAGGTATGGTCATAAAGTTCATTAGGAAATTTAAATTTTTTCATATTAGCCTATCCTAAGCTCCAAACCCACCCCCATTCAAGCCTTTTCATGTCACATCAGTCATTATTTTCTAATATATTCCATTTCCCAAGCTTATAAATATGAAAAGGTCACTTTAGCCAAAATTTCTTGTTTTCGTAGCGAATTACACAATAAAAACACACTTTTCGCTATGAAACTACTAATACTTTCATAGCGAAACTGCCTAGAAATACACTAACTATGCTACAAAAGGGGGTTTGCCTATCTATATTTTCAAATTCAGTGATAGGTGTTAGTCAATGATTATAAATGTTAAAGTGGGACGTGTCATTCGAGTCAATTAGGGTTAAGCCAAGGTACAATGGTCATGGCTGAGGTCATTATTAATGTTTTTAGCATACATGAGTCATGATTAACCCATCAAATATCATCTAAACTTTAAAATCTTTCCCAATTTATTTTTGTGTCATTCTCCACTCCATGTCATTCTCCACTCCATATTTTCATGTTGCTGAGTTTAAGATATTTGTTTCACCAAGCCAAGTTGGTTGCTGATATTTTCAAGAAATTGTAGGTGTCATTGATCAAGTGAGGCAGAGAAGGTATAAAAGCACCATGGCTGCAAAGAGGAAGACCAACAAAGGAGGCCATTGTATCAGATATGAGCCATCAGACATGAATTTTCTGAATGAAGATCCAACTGCCTTAGAAGTTTTCAGAAGAACAGGGTGTTTGCAGTTTTTCTAAAGATTGCAAGGGTGTCATGTGCAGGTTTCTAAGGAGTTTGCAATCAGTTTCAAAGGGACAGCTTTAAAGGCGGGGATGTTGAACCTCACAGTAACACCCGAGACCATTGCAACAACAACAAGAATTCCTAGAGAAGGAGAACAATGGTTCAAAGGTTCAATTTCACCATGTAGGATTGTAAGGAATTTATCAAGCCAGAGCATAGTGAGATTGATCTCACAAATGCCATCACAAGGAGCTACATGAATGAAAACTTCTCAAAGCTACTGCCAATCATTCAGAAATAATTCACTTGTGAAGGGAGGTACCACATGGTTTACTCATACCATTTTAGGCTTTTGCTACATTTTTTTGGTAAGAGGTCTCTCGATTTACCATTTTACTTATACAGAAGCTTAGCTAAAATGTCAGAAAAAGTTCAAGTTAAATCAGAAGGAAATGAAACCTCACTCTTTCATCATGGTTTAATCAAGTTGCTGGTATTAGAAGAGTTAAAAATATTAGGCATAAACTGTTCATCTTTTCTATTTGTCAGTGGTTTTGAAGTGGATGCCATCACTCCTAAAGGAACTCTTAAACCTAGAGATATCCCATCACCTTCAGTGGCAGAGAAAGTTGAGCTAACAAAGAAAATTGAACCAGTGATCATGGAAAAAGAGCCATTGTAGAAAGCTGACACACCTGTTGTTACACCTGCAAAAAAAAATCCAACAGTAAGCAAACATGGCAACAATAGGGTTACAAGAAGCCAAACAGTGGCTAAAGGTAACTTAGATGACATTCTGCATGCTATTGATCTTGAGGAAACACCCATAGTCCAAGATGAAGATATAGATGAGGGAGGAAAGAAGCTCAAGAAAGCCAAATAAGCTAAGAAGTTAGAGTTTGAAGGTGAAGATGTAGGATTTATGTTTTAAGCTATGAAACCCATGAAAAGACATGCTAGAAATATCTTGGAAAACAATAAAGAAGCTCAAAAGGTCATTGAAACTATCCAAGCACCACCAAGCATCATTGACCTTTCCTCACTTGCAAAAGAAGAATCATTAAGAAAAGGAAAGGAAAAGAGAAAATCATTGAAAAAATAGAGATTGAGGTTCTTAAGGAGTAGTTGAAGTTAGCAAATGAAGAAATAGCAGTCTTGAACAAAGATGCAAGGAAACACAAGATTCAGAAGGTATAGTTTGAGAAAATGAAAGAATTTTGGGAAGAGCAGGTTAATAGTGTGTCAAAGACCTTAGATAACACACAAAAATTGATCAAATGGACTCAGTAATTGAGAGGAGAGGTGAATCATATCAGAAAAATGAACCTGTACTTGAAATCTAGGAATAGAATATTGAAGGACGAAGTCAAAGACCTCGAAGAGCAGTTAGAATTGATTCATGAGGAGTTGGAGAAGAAGGGCTTAAAGATGATTGTGGTAGAGGAGCCCATAGCTCAACTGATCATTAATGAAGAAGAAACACCACAGGGGTCTTATGTTGAGATTGATTATGTTTCAGAAGGTTCATGGCATGTTGAAAACCAAGTTTTTGTAGCTGGAGGTCAATTTTTTGGGACAATGTTGAAATCTAGAATTTCTGCAATTTTTCACAGTTTCGTAGTGTTTCCTAGGCTGAAAGCCAGGAAAACACTACGAAAATTTCTGTAGCAGCTTATTTGCTTCCAAAACCACTTTTTGTAGCTTTCAAGAAGGAATAATGGTGGTGATGATGTGTCATGACTAGGTTGACATCATGGAATAGCAAGAGAGAAGAGTTTTTGGGTACAAAAGCTATTTTTTGGACGCTATGAAAGCTCGATACAAAAATGTCTTGTTTTTGTAGTGAGCTACTTTTGAAGGTTTTGAAGCATCCTAGTCAAATTTTTGGATAGGTGGACACATCCAAAAGGTCAAGGGACCTTACCAGCAAACATTTATGACTTGAAGAAGGTGTTGTGGAGACAACTCATCAGCTAAAGCTTTCGTTGAAGATAAGGGGTCTGCTTTCCTGAAAAATAGGATTTTGTTCCACATGATTAGGAGGGTTTTTATTATGTCAAGTAATGATGAAATTTTTCATAGCCTATTCGAGCATGTGATTCTTATTTATAACTGATATCTAACTATTTTAAAGATAAGGTAGACTGATGTAATAAATAGGAGTTTGAGTCCTATTAGGAAATGTCATATTTTAGGGTATAATTGTCATTTTCTTATTAAAATACATGTTTTTTCTATTATATGAGGTGTCATAGGAAGAGTTCAATGAATCTAGCCAAGAGGCAGATCATCCATGCTATAATAATGTCTATTTAAAGGCAAATTATCGAAGTTGTAAAGGGTTGGAGATTTTTTGCACCATACTGCTACTTTATGTAATATAACTTATATCAGTAATACAGAGGACTTCTTCTTGACAGACTTGAGATTCTCATGGAGTTTTTAATGTTTTTCTAATCTGTATCTTCATTTTTACCACCTGCAGTAGATTTCATATTTATTACTCAGAATTCATATGTTTATTCTTTGACTTCATTTATTGATGAAATGACTGTGTTTCCCTATGTTCTATGTGTGATTTTCCATTGTTAAAGACTCTTATTTGCCTTAGCTTCCATGTCAAGAAACCTTGCCACTGAAATCACTGATTGTTGACTCCATAAGCCCAATGGTTGCAAGCCTACATTATTTTCAACCTACATACATAAAAATTAAGTTACCTTTCAGATAGAGTTATCCATCTAGTACTATCATTATGAAATATCATAAACCCCTTTGAGAGAGCCCTCTCAGACTTAAGAGGCTAAGCTTCAGTAAAAATATGGTTTGAAACAGTTACATAGAGTTTTCTGATCAGCAGTCAATCAAGTACATTTTGTGATAACATCCGCGACAATTCCTATTGACATATCAATCAAACCTTGAGTAACTAAAAACATTATTATAGGTGCTTCTTGCTCAATTGAAGAAATCAATATGTGCAAAGCCTTATTTCAGGAATTCTGAGACATTTTTTCCTGGTCATATGAAGAAATGCTAGGTATAGATCCTAATATTGTGATTCAAGAAATTAATACATACCTAGATGCTAAACCTATTAGACAAAAAACATGTGCAAGACATCAGTAAAAAGATGCTGCTATTAAAGCTGAAGTTGAAAAAATATTTCGTGCATGATTTATTTATCCTATTCCTTTGATAGATTGGGTATCTAATATAGTTCCAATGACTAAAAAATAAGGGACTATCAGAGCATGTGACGATTACAGGATATTAATAATACTTGTACCAAAGACAATTATCCCACCCCTTACATCGACCAAATTGTTGATGATTGTGCTGGAAAGGAAATATTTTAGTTTATGGATAGATTTTATGGTTACAATCAAATAAACATACTCCTTGTCGTTCTCCTGCCGATCAGCCCAAAACAACATTTATATGTACATTGGGGACATTTGCATATTGTAAATTACCTTTTGGACTAAAAAATGCTAGCGAAACTTTTCAAATATCTATGTCTTACGCATTTCACGATATCAAACACATTGTGTAACCCTACTTGGATGACTTACCTGCTCATTCTTTACACAGAAAAGATCATCCTACACATTTACGTGCTATCTTTATGTGATGTAGGTATTGAAACATTCATTTGAATCCACACAAATGTGTATTTTGTGTACAATCAGGATGATTACTTGGCTTCATTGTTTCTTAAGAAGGCATTCATGTCGACCCATTGAAGGTTGAGGTCATTGTGAATCTACCTACTCCTTCCACTCTTCACCAACTCCAGAGTTTGCAAGGGAAATAAAATTTTCTACATTGTTTTATCCCAAACTATGCAAAGTTAACTAAAGGTTTCACTCGATTATTAAAATAGGATGTTCCATTTATTTTGGACGAGCTTGCTGATAAATATTTTGAAGCACTAAAACACGCGTTGACCCATGCACCGTTGTTGCATCCACCTGATTATCACTGATATTACTTTTTGTATTTAGTTGCGTCCGATTCCACCATTGGAATGGTGTTAGTTTAAAAGGATGAATCCAAAAATGAACCTGTGATTTATTAACTAAGTTAGAACCTCAAATCGACAGAGATCAAGTATTCACATGTGAATAAATTGGCCTTGGAAGCCGTTCAAGTTGTCCAACAATTGCGTCATTACATACTATTACGTAAAACCACAATGATATCTAACTGCAACCCTATGATGTACATTTTGATGATAAAATTGCTCAAGGGAAAATACTCTAGATGGGTAGTTATCCTGTAGGATTTTGATTTGGAGTTTGAAAAATCTAAGTCCAAGAAATCACTCGTTTTTGCTGAACTTATGTGTGACTTTCCCTAAACTGAATTAGAAACAGTGGCAGAGGACCATCTTCTCAATGAATCTTTATTTCTAATCAACACATTAGATCTTTGGTATGGAGATATCATTATATATCTTCAAAACAAAACCTTTTGGCTAGAAATTTTACGATTTTATCAATGCAAGATTTGATAATAGTTTCAACAATACAAATATTGTTGTTGAAACTCCTTATCATCGTGGTTCCAATTTTGTTTTTCGACGTTGTATAACTCACATAGAAGTCGAAAGGGTTTTAAATGACTGCCATTCTAGAGCATGTGGTGGTCATATTTCTGGGTTTGCCATAACCCAAAATATATTGCGTGCTAGCTATTTCTAGCTATCACTATTCAAATATTGTATCCTTGCGGTTAGAAAATGCCATAATTGCCAGATTTTTGATCGAAATATGCATGCACCTCCAGCTCCTCTTCACCCAATCATAGTTGTCGGTCCATTTGAAAAATGGAGCATCGATTTCGTTACATGTAACCCTCACTCGAACGAGGGGTTGTTGAGATTCAACAAGATGATGAGCTTAGTGAAAAGAGTTGCCTTCACTAAGTGGGCCCGCAGGCTATTTTTGGCGCAAGTCTATTTTTAGACATGATGATCATATTTTAGAAGTTGAAGGATGCTATTTGTGGATGGTTGATCAAGTTGGAAAAATAGATGAAATTCTATTTTTAGAATACTGGGCGAAGTCTATTTAAAGATCGCTGATCTAAAAATAGAGGCATGTCAATTATTATTAGGTTTTAATAATAATTAGGTTGTAAACAAAAACTTATTCTCTTGGAGCACTTCAGTTTAGTGCACAGATGTGGCATATCAGCTGACTGAGGGAATTACACAATTCCCAAGGGTTTACTGGAGCTAATGCATGGAGGACTCAATTAGAACTCAAGTGGTAGAGTTATGACACAGTTGGAAGAAGTAGTTATGGAGTTGTATTAAGTTTAACTCAGTTAGACTCATTTGAGCTAGTTGTATCTAGTCTAACTGATTGATACACTAGTGAGAGTGGAGTGAATTAATTAGTTAATTAATTCACAAATAATAACTCATTAATCAACTAAACAATATAGCATTTAACTACAGTTCATGGCAGTTTCAGTGGAGACCCAGTGGAGAGATAGGTGAAAGGGAAAGATAGACTATCTGTTGTGACTATAGCGATGCTTTGATTGCATCACACACACATTGGAGTTTCCAATGAGGATTTCACAGTCAAGGAAAGGGTAATTCGAATTCATTCAGAGCTATTCTTCAGTAGGGATTCCGCAGTGGAGGTAGGCTAGCAGGAGGTAAAGATCGGTGCATGGATTTGCAATATTGGTCCTGATTAGTGTATGATGATCATACTGTACTGAGGGTTTGTGATAAGCTTTGTATGCTTTTTATGAGATTTTCATATGATCTACATGTTACATAATATATATTTGGTGTTTTCAACTTCAGGCTTTCCCGGTTAAAAACTACGTTATGTGCGATTAATTATTTTTGTTTATGCTTCACATGTGTGTGCAATTAATTTTTTCGCAAAAGATTAACAAGTCGAATAGATTCAGTATCTTGCATAAAGTTAAATAGTGTCAGATCAGGTGGATCTTGGACATATGCATGCTTAGTGGATATAATTTCTACATGGTATTGGAGCATTGTTGATTGAATATTGCAATTGTGAAGTGAGTTTGTGCTGGTGGACAATTCGAATTTGCTACAGAAGATTCTTGGTGCAGAAATCAAGTATACATTGAAATGTATTTCAATGAGTTGATATTGGAGTATGCCCTTGATGGGAGCTCAAATTACATATCTTGGAAGGACAGGATGGAGGTGGTGTTGGAGGATAATGGGCTGAAGGAGTTCATCAATAGCGATGTTCCTAAGCCAGGATCTAGCGATGTTGCATTACTTGATGCATGGCAAAAGAAGACAGCAAAGATGAGAAGGATTCTATTGGAAGGTGTGAAGGACCATATTGTGTCTAGAATTCACAGGAAACCCACTCCATTCTTAATGTGGAAGGCTTTGATAGACTTGTTGCAAAGAAGAAGTGACCAGAGGAAGTTTGCGCTTAAAGACAAGCTCAGAAAAATAAAAATGGAGAAAGGCGATAGTATTCAAAAATACCTCACGAATCTTGTCCACTGCAAGGATGATCTGGGAAGTGTTGGGGTTACTTTTTATGAAGAATACTTGGTGAGCTTGGATCTCCTTGGGCTTTCAAAGAGTTGGCATAGCTACAAAGACTCTGTCAATGGACGGGAGAAACTGCCAGGATGGGAGCGACTTTGGTCAGATCTTGTGCAGGAGGAGATAAGGCGGGGTACCAGGGACGGATCTTCATCGAAGAATGAAGATGAAGAGAATTTTTCTTTGGATGCCAAAGCAAGGAAAGGGAAGGGGAAGAAATCTTCTTCAAAATCCGGTGCTAAAGGCAAGAAGCAGGATTTTTCCAAAGTGAAGTGTTTTCACTGTCACAGGCATGGACATTTCGCCACTAACTGTCCACAGAAGAAGAAGAACAAGTAGGATGTTGGATATGCAGCTGAAGAGGCCTTAGACTCAAAATTTGAGCTTTATTTCTCCTTGATCTCTTTATTGGTTTCAAGCTACATGGGATTGGTGTAGTATCTTGACAGTGGTGCGTCTTTCCATATGATGGAAGACAAAGAGTTGTTTAGTGACTTGGAGGAGAAGGACCTCCAGATGCATATATAGATGGGCGACGATGGTCGGTATAGTGTGATTGGAATTGGGACCATTGCCTTTGAGAGGGAGTCTGGTAATCCATTCTTGTTGAAGAATGTTATGCATGTTCCAGGTCTGAAGAAGAACTTGGTCTCAGTCACAATGCTGGAAGACAAGGGTTATGATGTTGTTTTCAGTGTGGGAAAAGCCTTCCTTTGACATAAAACAATGGGTCAAACCAAGAAAATAGGGGTTCAAATTAATAATCTCTACAAGATGGAGGTAGATGGCTGCGCTGCAATGGTGGGAAAAGTAGAAGAAGTGGTGAGCTGGGATGGGGGTGAATTATGGCACAGAATATTGGGCCATATTCACCATGGCGCTTTGAAGATTTTGTAGCAAATTTCTACTGGAATTCCCAAGGGTACTCTTGTGCAGTCAGATCAGTGCAAAGGATGTACTATGGGTAAGTTTGTGAAAACCACCTTTCATGAGAAGGATAATCGTGCTTCGGTGATCCTGGAGAGAATTCAAAAAGACGTGTGTGGAGCATTCTCAGTTGCTTAAATAGAAAAATATAGGTATTATGTGATATTTTTTTATGACTATTCTCGTAGATGTTGGATCTTCTTCATGCAGAAGAAGAGTGAAACGTTCTCAAAGTTCTGTGAGTTCAAGGCTTTGGTGGAGAAGGAGTTGGGGAAGCAAGTGAAAGCTCTATGGAGCGATAATGGTGGTGAATACATCTCAGAAAAATTCAAAGACTTCTGTAGCAAAGAAGGAATTCAAAGAGAAATCATAGTGCCTCATAACCCACAGCAGAATGGGGTCATGGAGAGAAAGAACATAATGATCGTGGGTGTTGCATGACCAGGGCCTACCGATGCACTTGTGGGTGGAAGCATGCAACACTGTGGTTTATGTGCAAGACCATTGTCCTCATAGAGTACTTGGCATGAGTACACCCGAAGAAGCTTTAACTGGTAAGAAGCCTGACATTTCCCATTTGAAGATTTTTGGCTCACCTGTTTACATTCATGTGACAAAGGATGCCAAGAAGAAGTTGGAGCTGACTGCAGAAGTTGGGATATTTGTGGGGTACACAAAAATACCCCATAACTTTCGTGTGTATTTTCCAGACAGTTGGATGACTATTGTGCGACGAGATATAAAATTCAATGAGGTGAAAGCCATGAAGTTGTTGCTTGAGAGGGAGCTACACTTGCATGCAGAGGAGGAGATTCTTGTTCCCAAAGATGAGCCTCTAGATGTGGATCAGCCATAGGAGGAGATTCATGGAGTGGAGGAGTCCACTCATGCAGAACCAAACATCAGACAAGCCAGAAAGCGTACCACAGACGCTGAGAGACTGAAGCTTGATGCGGCACAGAATGTAGGAGTTCCTACATCACAACGCAGATAGAGACAGTCACCTGAATGATATACTAGATACATGGCTCTTATGAGCAAGTGTATCGTGACAGAGCCATCTTCTTTCGAAGAAGCAGTGCAAGAGCCCACATGGGTAGATTCCATGGTGGAGGAGTATGACTCCATTATCAGAAACAGTGCTTGGGAGATTGTTCCAAGGCCGGTGGGAAAATCATTTGTAGGATCAAGATGGATCTACAAGGTAAAAAAAGCTGCTGATGGGAGTGTCGAGAAGTACAAGGCAATATTTTTTGCCTGGGGCTTCTCACAGATTGAGGGAATTGAATATGAAGAAACCTTTGCACTTGTTGCACGGTATTATTCCATATGGACCATCCTTGCTCTCTCAGCAACATGGAACATTCATCATATGGGTTGGAAAATTCATCAGATGGATTCGAAGACTGTGTTCCTTAATGGGATCATTAAGGAAGAGGTGTAAATTGAGCAGCCTGAAGGATTTGAGATCTTCAACAGCGAGTCGCATGTGTGCAGGCTCAAAAGAGCATTGTATTGGCTGAAATAAGCACCCCGTGCTTGGTACACTCGGATCGACAACTATTTCACTAGACTTGGCTTCACCAAGAGTGAGGCAGATTCAAACCTATACTAGATTGTGGTGGAGGGTAAGCTTTTAATCATAGTACTTTATGTTGATGATTTAATACTAACAGGTGATGAGAAATTGATACACTCATGCAAGGCAGATCTTGCAAAGGAGTTTGAGATGAAGGATTTGGGCCTCCTTCATTATTTCCTTGGATTGGAAATATGGTAGTGGGAAGGTGAACTATTTGTGTCTCAAGGAAAGTATGCCCGGGAGATACTGGAGAAGTTTCACATGCAAGGCTGTAAGCCTATCGACACTCCTCTTCCAAGAAATTGGAAGAAAGAGGATGCTGCATCGGTAGAGGTAGTGGATGCCACTATTTATCAACATTTGGTTGGTTCGGTCATGTATTTAGTCAATAAAATATCGGACATATGCTATGCAGTGAACCAACTTTCACAAGCGATGGTTAAGCCTACCAAGCTCTTTTGGAAGGCAGGCAAGCATGTCCTAAGATATCTCAGGGGTACATCTGAGTATGGTTTATGGTACAAATAGATGGATGAGGTGAATTTTCATGGCTTCACGGATGCAAATTGGGTAGGAAGCCCAACAGACAGAAAGATCACATCAGGAGGGATTTTCAGTATCGGATCTACGACAATTTCTTGGTACAGCAGGAAACAAATATCCGTGGCACTCAGTTCAGCAGAAGCAGAATACATGGAAGCAATTCAAGCTACATGTGAGGCTATATGGATGAGGAAGATCCTAGTTGGTTTTTTCGGTTAACAGTTAGATCACACGATGATACATTGTGATAATTAGAGTTGCATTAAACTCTCGGTTGATCCTGTGTTTCATGATATATCTAAACATATTGATATCCGGTATCATCATATCAGAGATTGTGTGTAGCAGAAGATCATGTTGCTTTAGTACATTCCTACGGAGGATCAGGATGCAGATATTCTGACGAAGGTGCTCACCAAGGGAAACTTCGAATACCATAGAGACAGGATCAGGGTGAAGGATAATCCCTATCTTGTTGAGAGGGAGTGTTGAGATTCAACAAGATGATGAGCTTAGTGAAAAGAGTCGCCTTCACTAAGTGGGCCTGCAGTCTATTTTTAGACGTGATGATCATATTTCAGAAGTTACAGGATGTTGTTTGTGGATGTTTGATCAAGTTGGAAAAATATATGAAATTCTATTTTTAGAATATTGGGCGAAGTCTATTTATAGATCGTTGATCTAAAAATAGATGCATTTCGATTATTATTAGCTCTTAATAATAATCAGACTCTAAAAAAAAACTTATTCTCTTGGAGAAATTCAATTTAGTGCACAGATGTAGCACATTAGCTGACTGAGGGAATTACACAATTCCCAAGGGTTTATTGGAGCTAATGCATGGAGGACTCAGTTAGAACTCAAGTGGCAGAGTTATGACACAGTTGGAAGAAGTAGTTATGGAGTTGTATTCAGTTTAACTCAGTTAAACTCAGTTGAGCTAGTTGCATCTAGTCTAATTGATTGATACACTAGTGAGAGTGGAGTGAATTAATTAGTTAATTAATTCACAAATAATAAATCATTAATCAACTGAACAATACAACAGTTAACTACAGTGCATGGCAGTTTCAGTGGAGAGATAGGTGAAAGGGCAAGATAGACTATCTATTGTGATTATAGTGATGCATTGATTGTATCACACACACATTGGAGTTTCCAATGAGGATTGTGCATTCAAGGCAAGGGTAATTCGGATTCATTTAGAGCTATTCTTCAACAGGGATTGCGCAGTGGAGGCAGGCTAGCAGGAGGCAAAGATCAGTGCATGGATTTGCAAGATTGGTCCTGATTAGTGTATGACGATTGTACTGTACTGAGGGCTTGTGATAAGATTTGTATGCTTTGTATGAGATTGTCATATGATCTCCATGTTACATAATATATAGTTGGGGTTTTCAGCTTTAGGCTTTCCTGGTTAAAAACTATGTTATGTGTGATTGATTATTTTTGTTTATGCTTCACATGTGTGTGCAATTAATTTTCCACAAAAGATTAACAAGTGGAATAGATTCAGTATCTTGCATAAAGTCAAATAGTGTGAGATTAGGTGGATCTTGGACATATGCATGCTTAGTGCATATAATTTCTACAGGGGCATGGGTATATTATTCTCACTGTAGATTACTTTACCAAATGGGCTGAGGCAATGCCTACATTCACAGATGACGGAAAAATTGTAGCTATTTTTATATTCAATCATGTGATTTCTAGGTTTGGTGTCCCTCAAGATATCATTACGGACCATGGTATCCACTTTTGAAACATTATGATGACTGAAATTTCCCATCATCTTGGCCTACGCCATGATAATTCCACACCATATTACCCACATGCCAATGGCTAAGTTGAGTTTTTTAACAAGGTTTTAACCAACATGATTAAACAGATTGTAGGAAGTCATAAATTGAATTGGCATACTGTGTTTTTTTCTACATTGTGGGCATATTGTACCTCTACAAAAACATCCACAAGGTTTACTCCTTTTCAAATCGTTTACGATTTAGAAGCCGTTTTACCCATTGAATGTGAAATTATGTCACTCAAACTAGCCATTGAGTTATTAGCAGCTACCTTTGAAGAGGAAAAACGTTTCTTATACCTAGCACAATTAAATGAGGCTCTTCGCACCGCTTCATTAGTTGCTGAAGATCATAAAAAAAGTGCCAAGATTCAATATGATCAAAGCATTAACCCTCGTATCTATTTGGAAGGTGACCTAGTCTTAGTATACGATCAAGCTCATGATAAACTAGGTACTCGTAAATTTCAACCAATGTGGCATGGTCCTTATATTGTTAAGCATGTACTTGAAAAAGGGTCCTATGAATTATTTTATTATGATAACGCTTCTTTAGATAAGCCAGAAATGGTCTTTATCTAAAGAGATATTATGCATGATTTTTCGTGTGAAGATCTTCTTTGTACATTAGTTACATTTTAGAACAATGTGCCTTAGATTAGTTATTTTTCTTGCCGAGTTTTCACTACTTTTGTTGGTTATCTTGATTACTCTTGATACTGAAGATGTCGACATTCCCTCAGACTTACATTGGCTTCGCTGATGGTGCATGTTGTAGTACATGAAACTTATCTTCTGCTGCTTGGGGGTTATCTCTTGATTCATTGATGAGTTAGTTTCTATTCATGGGATATGCCTCGGTCAAACAACGAACAATATTGAAAAATATAACGCAGTCATTGAGCTATTATTTGATGACATTTCATTTGGAATTTGACATTTTATTGTTAGGTTAGATTCACAACTCATTGTATTATATTTGAACAGTGTTTATGCAATTAGAAATCCATTTTTGTTAAGAATGTTTTTAATGGTTCGTCTCTTGGAAAGAAAGTTTGATTACATTGAATATCAACACATTTCAAGAAATTTAAACACATTAGCTGAAGCATTGTCTAATTAAGTTTTAAATAGACATTTGGAGTGTTGAAAGTAAAATAAAACAATATTCAATCCATATTAAACAAGATACTTAGAGATCAAAAGTAGTAATATCATTAGGTCAAAATAGTTGTGTCAAAAAATATTACATTTTCTGTGATCATAGGTTTCAAACACATTATTGTCTAAAGATACTGATACAAAAAAAAAAAAAAATTCCAGTCTAAATCGACCATCAGCTATCCATGATGATGATCATGCTAGCAGAGTATAGCGTTCGCCACTCTGCGTAGATATCGTCTGAATGGACCACGAACCCCAGTCATAGGCCTCTAGTATCTGAGAGGAAAATAATCTATCCCAATCTCTAGGATATCAATGGTCAACCTCTCCATATTATGTTCCAACTCTGCAAGGGCCTTTGCTGCATCATTCATTAGTGGAGTTGCCACTATAGGTTGTGCTTCTCGTCTATCAAAATGAAAAAGCACCACTAGTCGTGTTGGTCCAAAATCTAAATTTTAATGTTTTTATCAGTATTGGATGATAAAAAAATCAAATAAAAATGAGATAATATAAAAAATCAAAATGAGACTTTTAACTGATGCATTCCACTGTGTACCCGGTGGGAGTGATATGTCAGGGTCACTGCTGAAATCAACCCTTGCATAAGGAAAATCCTCAATCATGAAGATTTGGCTCCTGATACATATGAAATACTGAGGAGTATATCGGACCATAGGACCACCATCACCACCATGGCAAGCCATAAATGAAACCCATCGCAACATGCATGGTTCCCTCGGTCCCATCGGATCCAGTAACAACTATTGAGGTACCAGGAGTGGAATTATCTCCAAGGTGAAAGATATGAGAATGAATCCATAGCCAAAGTTCTTCAGCTTCCCATTCTTTTCTCGCATGAGTTGGCCTTTCATATTGACCAACACGCCTTTGCACTAGTTAAAAATTGTTCCCCTGGAACACTCAACAACAGTCTGGATTTGTGCTTTGGTAGCCACATGAGTAGCTACACTGCCACACAATCGAGTAATTGTAAAAGCAATGATTCCAAGGTATAGTAGTTCTATGGTCTTTATGTTGATACAACCATCCATCAATTGTGAATCCTGTGTACAATACTGCACCATATAGGAAGCCGTAGGTAGTGCCCCTCGTCGTGTGCCAAATAAGGAAATGTCTCTTCCTCTTCAGGGTAAACTAGTGAAGGAATACATATCCTTTGTCTCAAGCACAAGCCTGTGATCCCCAATGATGAAACATTGTTCCTGGAAATCCCACGAATTAACCAACTAGGTCATGAGTTCCACTTGGGACTTCATTCCTTGTATTGCCCAAAATTTGTTTAAACCACAATTCATCAACACATGAAGCATTTTCAGACTATCAATGGCTTCATTTTCATGTTATTCAGGCTCACATTCTCTCCACTCAAGCATGTTTGGTTGCCTGCAAAAAATCATTTAGGAACATTAGAAAACTTGTGGGAGAATTTGGAGCAATTTTTATGAAAATAAATTCAATTTTTGAAAACACCACGGTGCTTGTGAAATTTTTATTCATAAATAATGCATTTTTATGCATGATTTATGTATAAAAACTATGACAACATGGTGATTTTTTATATTAAAAAATCATCGAGGTGCGCAGGTTCTACCACAAAAACCTATGCACCACCGAGGGTGGATTCTAAAACCATTTTTACTCCAAAAAAATAATCTAAAAACTTAAATTGAAAAAGTAAATGGATGAAAAGTAAGACAATGAAGAGATAAAATACCTGGAACTGACGGTTTCTGAAATGGTTGGATGGTTCTCCTGATATCTGCTTCAGAAGATCTATGATAAAAATTCATTTTCACTGCTCTAGAAATCAAAAGGTAAAAATGATTTTTTCTAACCACTTTTTATAGGTTTTCATGAATAAAATAATATTATTTTGTTTATTTTGACCTTTAGAAGTTAAATTTTGAATATTTTTACCATGATTGCGAGTAGATGATTATAATTTTTGAGTTTTTGTGCAGATAACAGGTTGTGCTTGAAAACCAATCATTTTAACAACGAGTAAACTTTTATCACTTTTTTAGGCTCTCAAAAAATACGAAAAATTGAAACAATGGAGTCCTCTTTTAAGCCCTTTTCAGACTCTCTAAACATGAAAATATTGTTGAGCACTTGACTATTCGAACTCGTTAAAATAAATGAATAGTCATCTATTCAGTATAAGTTTACCCCTTTTCCGAATTGAACTAGATAATTACGAAAAAGGTATATGTTGACTATTCATGGTCAATATATTTCTCTCCTACATACTTTTATTCTTTTTCAGGTTTGAGAGACTAAAATTATGAAAAATAACATTACGGAGTTTACTTATGTTTTTCTTCTAACTCCCTAAAACTAAAAAACACTGAGTTAATCCTATGCTGGACTCATTAAATCTAAACAATATAGGAGCTGTCGATTATAACAAGACCGAACCACTCCTTATTAGGTTTCATTAAAAATACTGATATGGAATCATCCGAAGGATGAGCTTACACAACAAGCAAATTTTATCCTCCTCAAGCTTGAAAAAAATAAAGAGGTACTTGCTATTAATGGTGGGGGAAAAAGTGAGAAAAAAAATGCATCTTTTATACTTGTTTTTAAAAGCAACATGTCGCTCTTGAACACGACACTTTTTTGCACTCGTGTCTGGGTTGGGTAATCCTTTTTTCTTACAGTTAATCAAACCTCATTGAAAGTATTCAGCCGGTTTTGGATATTATCTTTAAGTAAAATGCTGCCAAGTCATTTACAATGTCGTTATGTGTTCAAGAGAAAGTTCAACTTCAAATTCACAATTCGTTGCAAACATTTGTCTCTATTCATTGACCATCCATGAGTTGATCCTTGCAAAAATTTTCCTCAAAACTTGACATAATGGTTTCATGTCGTAGGTCCTCCTGCGACGGATCACTTTCTATAGACATTACTCCATAATGTTGATCTATTATCTAATTAACCCACATTCACACAACAAAGTGGATTGTATTAATCTATGGGGTTTATGGGTCCCTCCACCCTTTTATTTACTTAATTAATTGAGAAAAGTAAGAAATATAATATTCAAATTAACTAATGGAAAATTGGGATTATTATAGTCCTCCCTGCCAAAATGTTGCTTGTCCTCAAGCAATTGCAAAATTGAATGCTACAATAATCCTCCTCCCTCCAAATGGCATCCTCATATGGAAGGTCTCCCCATCTTCTCCAATGTGTAATGAATGCCCCACTCCATAGCTTCCTCTCTAGAATGTCTAGAATGGCTTCCAATTGTATAGCTAGATGCGTCTCCTCATCACTTAACCTCCAAGTGGAAACCATTTGTTGTTCCAGAGCATCTTCTCTGCATGAGAAATATGAAGTGAAGTGGTTCCTCCCCCCAAAGAAAAGTCCCAAATCATGAACTATCTCTCCAACCCATGCTAAATGGAGTAGGATGTACCTCTCCATGCTCCCATCATTGGCCCTGTTGGCCCTGCTTTCTCCAAGCATCATCTCAACACTGTGCAAATTAGGAAACAAAGACATATGGGTTGACATGTGAAATGTCAAACCATACTCTCTCAATAACAACCACAACAGAAATGCATCTTGCTTCCATACCACCCCATAATCATACCAAGTATGGTGGCCATACTCTCCTAATAGAAGCCAACATAGTAATACCTCTTGTTGCCATCCCCCATCCTCATCATGCAAGGTATGGGAGAAAATCAGCCCATACTCTCCCAAGAGTAACCAAAGCAGCAATGAATCTTGCTGCCACCTCACATCATCAGCATACAAGTCATGGAGCGAAAACGTACTGATTGACATGTAGAATGTCACATCGGCCCAACAGAACTAAGCTCCCTGCTGCCACATCATGTGAGTGCCATGCAATGTCCAAAACAATAACATACCCATTGACATAGGATATGTCATGTGATGGAAAAAATCTCTCAAAAGTAACCAGCATAGTCATGCCTCCTGCTGCTGCATCACCTCAGTATTGTGCAAGGCATGGGACATAAAAATCTGAAATGTCGGGTGGTAACCATACTTACCCAAGAGAAGCCAACGCAACCATGCTACTTGATGCCCTGTGTCATAGATTTGCAAGTAGCTCACTGACCACTTTCTCATCATCCTCACCCATCCATCCAACTGTGGGTGATGGCTCATATCATGCTCCAACTTGGTATCCACCCAATGGAGAATACCATCCTCCCCAATATAATGATCTTTGCACTCCATGATATATTTAAGTGAATCCTCCTTGAGGTTACTCCATGAGAACCTCTCATCGATGACCCGGTAGAATCCATAATATTCTGAATATGTTGTAGTTATAAAATTCTTTTTGAGTTGTGAGATGCTCATCAAGAAGGATTCATTTTGATAATGGATAATGTTAGCCATCATCATATGTCTACCAACTATCATATGTCCATCTAATGCTTCATCAGTGAAGCAGCCATCAGAATGCTCCAAGAATAGTTGGGCCCCAAACTCATCACTGCTCCTCAGTGGTAGTGCTACTGATATCCATGATGGTGCATCTATTGTCTCATGGCCAAACACAATTTTGAACTCATAGCCTGGCATTGTACTAATTAGGACTATGCTCATCCCATCCTCCGAAACTCCACACTTCAACACAATTTTTTTTGTGTAGCCCAATACTGAGCAACTGGGATGGCTATACATCTCATCCTTGAACAAGTAAAGGTTCCTCTGCACAATGATAGTTTGCTACTCCAAATCAGCAAGGTGCTATAACCCTTGGTTATGCAATTGCCTTGATGTCATGATCCCACAAATATAAAACTGAGGTGCTGAAATAACATGGGATGAGAATGTTTGCAAACCTTAAATCAACTAAAACTTAGGAACATCTTGCAAAGCTACAAGAGTTCCTCCAACTGGTGCAGTGTCTTCTCCAACTATTGGTGATGATTATGGCTTCTCCTCTACTTCTCCACTAGCACTGGTATCTTCTTCCTCCTCCTCATGCATCTCCTAAATCATGCATGGGAATCTCAATGTTAAGTGCTCAAGACCACCTTGAAAAGATGCAAGTGCTCCTTCATTTGATTCAAGTACTTCTGCAACTGGTGGTGGTGGAAGTTCCTCCTCTTCCGGAGTGATAGTGATGACATCCTCCCTTTTTTCTTCATGTGCTATATCAACAATGTTGGGAAATGTCTCTATGGAAAGTACCTTCGGTTTCCTTCTATCAAGCTTCTTAATGAGCCTTTGAGTGAAGCATGCATAGGCAGTCACACTTGCATGTTTTATATGGCCGAACCACCAATCCTTTGCTCCACCCTCAAGGTGCAGCTCTACAATCTCAACAACCTCTCTTTCCACTACTTTGTGTAGATGGAAGAAATGAACTAACTCCTTCACCCAAGATTTTAATGTGCTTGTGGATGATCCATTGAATGTTGGCAAGAAAAACCTATTCAGTAAATGCCTTCTTCTTCTATTATTGCTGTGGGATCTTCGGTTTTCTTTGATTTGGATAAATCGTTGGAGAGTTAGATTCTCCTTGAATGCTCTTGATTTAGATTTGTACTCTACAAGATAATTACTCAGAGTCTCATGCTCTAAGTATCCCCCATCTCCATGCCATTCATATTCTTCTGCAAGGAAAGTGGACATAGAAAAGTGTTGTGGAGCTCTTTGCATTGCTGGTTTTTTATGTTGCTGATAGGAAGTACTTGGACCTTCCTCATTCTAAAACCTTCTTGAGGTTTCTCTTTACCTTCCCCTTCTCATTTTTGTAGTCTCTATGGAGAGATACTGCATAGATCTAAAGAGAAGTGTGGAAAAACTTAATCCTTATGCCATTGAAAGCTTCTTCTTTTTATGTTTCTTCTTCTTATTCTTGTGATGTCATGAAGTGCCCATAAGCTGAGCCAAAGATCATGCTCTGATACCATTGTAATATTCCAAAATGGAAAAGACAGGAATATAGAACATATATAACATTCCAAATAAGAAAAACGGGAATATAATACTAAAATCTAGAAAATGTCGTAAATATGCTGCAACATCAAGACATTATAACCATGAGCAAAAACAACTGAGTCATATCAATATAAAAAACAACAGATATAAAAGACATATTGCTCCAAAGGAGATACACTCAAGCCAACAATAAGTGGCTGAAATACACTAAAGGAAACTAGCACTGGAAATGTCATGCTACTAGTGCTATTGCTACTGAAAACTACTTCTACTAGGAAGAAGAACCATGTGTAGGAGGATGATAGAGTGCTCAGAATGATCTGGGATTTTAACCATGGATTCTACTCAAAAAACCCAAAAAAAGCCAGAAATTATTTGGCCAGATTTTGAGTGGCACACTGCAGCCCTGCTGGCTGAGTTACGCACTCCCTAGAAACAACGACTGATATGGGGCTGAAATAATGATCTATCAACTGAAATAGCACCCACTCAGCTCACTAACTGAAGGGCTAATCCCTTCTCCTAATCTCCAAGCTATAAGCTTGAGATCTAGATCCTCCTTTCTTTGCTCAAGTTGCAGCTGCAAGTTGCATAACTATTGGACTAGACTGCATTGTCAAGGAGGCTGGAGTTATAGCCTACTGCTAGATGATGAAATAATTCTCACAGCTCATGTAAATGATGTCTCCAAAGTGAGGGGATGATCCTTCACAGTATTCCAAGCTGAAATACTTGTAACTTCCTTCCTCCACTATATCTACCTAGCTGGACTACGCAATTCCTGGAGGAACTACTGCTGCATGGAGGTATAAAATTTTGGCTTGATCCCATATATCACAATGTTGCTCTTGGAAGAATGAAATGGAAGCACAAGATGAAATTATGAACCCTCCATCATTTTCTTAGCTGAAATGCTAAGAACTGCCTTCCTCCTCTCAAACCTTAAGACAAGAATGTGTAATTCCTGAAGATGTATATGAAGAAGAGAGGGGTTGAATGTGGCACCAATTCTAGATGATGAATGGCTGCTCAAAATAACCTTCTTAGAGTAGGCACTCTAAGTCCCTCGTGGCTAAGGGTGGGATTCCTGCTCAGGAACACCCATGCGCTAAAAAACACATCAGAATTAGCTAAACAATTGAAGTGTGCAAAGAAATGTAAAACGACAATATAATATGAAATTCCAGACTCATTTGCTTTGCTGCCCTCATATTCCTTATATGGTTGTGAGCCTTCCCTGGCCTTGGCCCACCTCATAACTATACTACACAGGTGGCCACTAGGATCCATGAAGACTGTGTTTTCTCTCCATGATCTCTGCATTTAATCTCCACTCCCTCCATCATATGTGCATTTACTGCACCACTTCCTCCATCACTATATCATTAATGCTCCATGATCTTACTTTCCTCCACTATCTCCATCATCTTCATCATTAATGCTCTATGACCTCCACTCCTTCATTATTAAGCTGCTCCACTACTCCATAAGGTTGATCTATTATCTAATTAACCCACATTCACACAAAAAAGTGGATTTTATTCATATATGGGGTTTATGGGTCCCTCCACCCTTTTATTTACTTAATTAATTGAGAAAAGTAAGAACTCTAATATTCTAATTAACTGATGTAAAATTGGGAATATTAAAAAATCCTATCAATACCTTGAAATATACATGACCTAATGGCAGGTTTCTCGCCTTTGACGATATGTTTTCATCATTGGCCTTCAATTGACTCTATAAGTGTTCAACTACAAATTATTCATTCACATTCCATAGATTATACTTAAGTAATTTGAGAGCCATTGTCATTATTGGTGGTTTCTCTCACACTTGTTAATGGTTTTCATCATTGACTGGTAATAAAGTTGTTTCTACCATGTTCGGCTTCGAAACAATCAATCGCATGGATAGATTACTACTAGTTCGAGAAGCGAAAATCAAGAACCTATATGTAGTTTCAACCATCCATGCTGCAAGGAGTTATGTATTCATGATACAGTAGACTTATTCATAACAGATGGCTACACCCATACTGTGTCTACTTTTGATGTAATGCTAAAGTCAAATCTGTACCAGAACATTTAGTTAGTTTTGTTCTAAGTATGGGAATGCCAAAATTAGTGATGATTATATATTCTCATTGAATGTTTCTTACAAGTTTTCGACCGGTGTCTCCAATCCAATCCTTGGAATGATAAAGCGCTTCACTATCTGGAAATATTTTCTTAGAATTCACACTTTAGGGAGAAATCTGTTACACGTCATCTTATCACCATGACATTTGACTTTGAATATGGATCTATCACCATCCATACTTATGCTTCCTTATTAGTCAAAAAATTCATGTTCCTGAACCAAGTCTTGTAAACTGGGAAAAATCTCTTAAAAACTCTTAAAGGTTGCCTGCGTGCTTTTTGTGGTCACTTCCTGTGCATACATTGATACTTCATCTATCAGTTGTGGAAATATTTGTTTTGTTCACCCATAAAACCTATGGACCCTTGTAAAATAAAGTAAACACAAGAAAGTAACTTATAGAAGCCTAGTTGGAAAAATATTCTTCCAACTAAAAGCCTCTTGAGTCGTGCCAGTTCGAGCTATATCCCTCTACTAATGGAACTTGTCCCTGTGGATAAAGGAACCCTAATCCCTTCATTATAGGTCTCATCCCTCTCTTGATGGATCTGAAACCTCCTCAATTTCTCCTATAAATTGAGCTGAAGCTTCAGGGTTAAGGGTTAAATTACTTTGTACTTTAGATATAGTACATAGTAGATTGTAAAATGTACATTGAAGATTACATATTTTACATAAGAGTTCATTGAAGATAAATATATGTTGGTCATTCTATAGAGGAAGGATTATCAATCCAAGGACCATGATTTTTAAGGCATACAGGAGAAATCTGTACAACATCAAGGCTTAGGTTGTAAGATTTCTCTTTATAATTCTTGATAGTACATATGGATCTCTTTTTCTCATTGTGTTGTTTTTAGATTCATTGAAACAATGAAAATTATTAATCTCCTTGATCGTTAAGTTGAACTGACATTTTTTATTATTATATATTGTTGGTGCTTTAAATTTATTCTTTGCATGTTTGTGATCGCAGGTTCTTCTTAGTATTGAAGGACTTATTTGGAGCGAAAGGCAAGGTCTACATCAAACATCTCATTGAAAGGTAGCAGCATAACCTCCTCATTTCTAAGTTATAATAATCTAAATGCTAATAGTTTAGGGAAAGAGGTATTCAAATGGTTGTTTGTTTCTAGTTATCTATTGGGATACTAGGGAGATCGCTCTTGTCCGCAAAAGGAATTTATTCAGAAAATAGTAGGGTGAGATCCAATAATAGGCTACCAAGTGTCATCCTCTGGTTCATTTATTTTTGGGTGCATTTTATTGATTTCTGGTGGACCAGTAATGTGGTGCCACGTGGCCCAGTCATGGGCTACCACGTAGCATCCCGGTGGTGTATTAAAATTATGGTATGGGTATGAGTGAGGTCTAGTTGGTTTAAACCCCCAACCTCCCACTTAAAAATGCAACAACTTACTGTTAGGCCCAAGCAGTGTTTCTTAACATCGTATGGGAAAAGATTCTATTCGAAGTTTATTTGGAGCACATTTGGAGGGAGGGGTTGGGATGCCAACCCCAACCCCCATTCACCACTCTAGCATAGAACCTCAGCGCAAAGGTAAGGCGCTTGAGGTTTTGGCCCGACCCCTAGTCATGACCATAGCATGAGACCGTGGTTAAGGCGAAATGTAAAGGCGATATGAAAGCGGGCCAACCCCAGGTCCTTTGGTGACCAATATGACCACAACCGTAGAGTTCTGAGGCCTGATGGGGAGGGTAGGCGGTTAGCCTGACTCGTGGTCCCGTGGCACCCATATAACCACTTGCCCAGTTTTTAAGGGTTAGGCTGGTGGGGGTGGGCATTAAGGCCCAATCCACGACCCTATGTAGCATATGACCCAAAATTTTCGGACTTATGGGGTCATTGGGCAATTTGAGTTTCCTACAAAATGCATGGGCAAAGGGTGAAAATGTCGCTCTGTTAGTGAAAAATATGGCGGATTTGTAGGACAGTTAGACTGTTGGTCCAATTTGTAGGACAATTAACAAGAAAACTCATGTAAGAGCTTAGGGGGAATATATTTTTAATTTTTTGACCAAATTGAGCTCAAGAAGAGCCCATAGGTTTTTGGATGTTCTAGATCCAATGGTGACCTATAAAATCTGGTTTGAGCATATATAAGGAGTATTTTTGTAGGTTTAATACCAAGGGTGTATGCATCATTCAAGTTTTTGAAGCAGTTATGGAAGGTGTTTGTGCATGGAGTTGGCCTTGTAGGGGTTTTATCAACTTCAGAAGTCTACTATAGTAACTGTTACTTGTAGGGTTCAACTCAAGTTTACTTTTCTCATTATGTCATAGTGAGGGAAGCTTCAGTTTATTGTCTTCAATGTGGAATTGAAGTGCTCACATGCTCATTTTAGCTCATTTGAATTGGATTATAGGATCTGTTGGTGTCTCGTGTTTTGATAGTTTGGAAAATCAAAAGACAAGGTAACATCAGAACCAATCTTTAGAGTTCCAGGATCTAGTCCTCCTGTTCTCAGAGAAGGATCTCTCAAATATGTATTTGCAAAGGTTTATCTTGTGTGCTTTGACTATGGATTTTAGACTAGTTATTAAGTGCAGATGTTTGTTTGGTTGGATTGATTTGATACAGTAGAACATGAAAGGTCTAAGAAAGATAGACAGAAAGAGGAAATATCTACTTCATTGGGCAATGGAGTCCAAATAAGGTCATGAAAAACTCTTCAAGAGATATGGGATATCAAAGGGAAAATCTAACTTGGCCGCAGGATCCTTTTGTTTTTGGAATGAAGTGAACATTAATGATTTGGAAAGAGAAGTTTAATTCTCAACAAAGGGAACTTGAAGAACATAACTTTAACAATAAAGAAATATTTGATAGACAGGGCTAACCATAAATTCCACAAACATTATTTAAGCAAATAATGACTTCGAGACAACTTTTAAAATGAAATCTAAGATTCGGGGAACACCCTATTTCCTCAAAGATTTTATTTTAAAGGACTTAGAAAACATAAAAGATTCACTGATAATTGCAGTCATAGAAGAGGGAACACCTAAATAACATCTATGTTTACAACTATAAAGACCTTCAAAACAATTTTTCAAGAAATGGCAAAGGGGAAGATCAAAACCGACCCCTCTGATTAACTTAAAACAATGGTACTTCAAAGGGAGACTTCAATAACAGCTTTCAAGTGATGGCATACAAGAAGGGAAAACCATAAATCATGCTGAAACCAAATATTTCAGCTATTATAGAAATAAACAAGCATGAAGACTAAAGAGAGAGTTTAAAACCTCTAAAATACTTCAGCAGAAGAAACCATAAAACAGTGAAGGAAGAACAGATCTAAGGTGCTTCTAGGAGTCATTTCTTAGTCTAAAAATTTCAACCTACTGTGGTAAGAATTTATGAAACATAATGAAAACAGGGGAAAAACATAGAACAAATTCAGAATACTTCACCAACAGCCAAGCTCATGGATCCAATGATAGAGCCTTCTCAGGAATAGACATGCAATGACATCATCAAGAAATTCAAGACTTCAATTTGTTCTTCAAATTCAACAGACTTGTATATTTATTTTAGAGAGTTTCAACGTTACAAATTGTGATCAAACAAAAACCAACAACCAACAACCAACCAACAAATTCTCATCTTCTACAGAAGTATTTATTGAAGGACGAGGAGGTGAGATCTAATAAAAAATATCCCAAGGTACTTAATACACATTCAAGACTTCTTGGCCTTTTGAGGGGCTCGATGGAGAAGTTTACAGGTGGGATACTGTATTAACTGTTTTACAATAAATATCAAAGCTCGGTGGGAGCTTTTATTGACTTTGAGGCTCTGTGTAATGTTTGGAGTAACTTTGCAGATATTTCTGCATTGATTTCCTTGCAGAAGTAACTCCCTGGTTGTGCTAAGGCAAAATATTTGGTTCTGCAATAACTTTGGCCTCTGTTTGAATGGTTTGAGGCGATAGGTGGCTCCTTTTGTAGCTGAGGAATCAATTCGCCTCCTTTGAAGCGGTGAGAGCCTTTTATGTTTGTGAAACACTTATGATTTTCTATTAATTGTGTTTTAACCCAGGGAATTAGGCTTTTGATAATCATTCTTAGCCGTAATTTCCCATATCTATCTTTAATCTCCATCTGCTGTGCTTTGTCTTCAAACTTATACTCTTTAACTTTTTTTTGAATAAAACAGTGTCTTGTCGATGTGCAGGGCCACACAGGCCATTTTACGTGCTATCAACGCTCATGAAACATTGATAGATCATTGAATTCAAACCTGTGAATGGTTTCTTTTAAATAGCTCGAAGGCATAGGAAACGTCTTTCCAAACCCTCGGCTTTCCTTCATTATACAATGGAAAACCATTAAAACACCTGCAAAACACAAAAAAAATTAATAAATCCTGCGTTTTTGGGTTTAAACTGCTTCAGATGGCGGGGAGGGAGCGTAGCCGTTGGATGAAAGCATCCAACGGTGGAGATCGACGAAAAAGGAAAAAGGAGAGCGCGGAGAAGAAATAAGGCGGGGTGGTTTTGGACCGTCTGATCCGGACACGTGGACGGTCTAGATTGAATCAGGAGGTCACAATTTGGGGGTCTCGCGATGCGATTAATCGCATCGCAGATATTTGCGATGAGCACTTTAGATAAAACCGCAATTTTTGCGATTTGCGATCTGCGATGGATCGCATCGCAGAAATTTGCGACGAGAACTTTAGACAAATCACAATTGTGCGATTTGCGATCTGCGATGAGCGCCTCCAGAGTTAGCGTTTGGTTTTTTATGGAAAAGGCATATGTGGGGAAGTGGTTAGGACTTAGCCCAAGGGGGCTTAAGTCTATAGTAAAGAATTGTATTTTTTACGAATTTTTTCATGGTTTTCAATGGATTTTGGAGGTTTTGGAAAAGCTAAAGAATGAGTCTTTAACCTTATAAAAGTGTTTTTCATGAAGGAAAGAAAAGAAATCATGAAAACAAAGGGGATTTTATGGAGAAAAAAGGGGAGCAGATGAAAGTTATTTTTGAGTGAGAGAAGGGGGGGAAATGATGGTTTTTCAGCAGTTTCTTCTTATGAAATTAGCAGAATTTCTGAGTATAAAAAGGGAACAACAATGAAGATTTTGGGTAGAGGCGTGAGGCCCTTAAGGAGTCTTCAAGAGCCAACAATTTTTAGTGATAAAATTTGTTCCTTGGAGGCTCAAAAAGTCTTAGCAACCTTTTGGTATAATCAAATATTATAGGTGGCTAACAGTGGCTCCACTTGGGGATGATGCCTTCTTGAAGGTATCAAGAACTTTAGACTTGCATTCTCTGGGAGGTTGATCAGTTACCTCATTCTATTGTTCTTTGGGAGGCTGACCTGTGCCTGATCCATTGGGTTTCCCTTCCTTTGCAGGGATGATCTTTCTCTGAAAACATATTAGCAACCATGAAAACAATGGATCCTCATCAATACAAGCTTCTACATACCCAATCCTACTGATCTAACATTTTTTCTTCCTTAGAGTGCACTTGGATTGGCAAACTCTTTTCACACCATTTTATTCTTTTGAAAGAAGGAAATCTAATCTATTTATATTCCTTATTTCTCCCTGAACTCAGATTAAACAGTTGAGTTCAGATGCTTCTCTACCTAATCTACTATCTGTTGGGATTAAACTGTCCAACAGATTTTCATTCTCTAAATTCTAAAACATAAATTCAAAAACAGTCAAGCCAAAGATTAAACTATTTGTCTTGCTGTGATCTATGGCTAAAAAACAAGCTGCACATAGATATTTATTTTGCAGAAAAAAAATAAAAAAATGGAAGGCTTAAGATCTGAAATTTGAAAACATTTCATTCCTCCTTTCTACAGCTCTGATTTGACTCTTATTGCGCTGTCTTTCCTTTTTATCTGGTTCAGATTTTGAACTGATTAGAACCAGATTTTTACATCTTTTTGACTCAGAAAATAAAACATATTTGAGTCATCTCTCTTTGGAAACTGAGGTTCAGGTTTTGAACATGTTCGAACCTTTTATTTCTATCCTAATCTATCTACTGATAAGCCAAGATTAAACAGTTTGGCCAATCGAATTCACTATCCTATCAGCAAAAAATTTAAAGGCTAATTAGTCAAGATTAGGCAGTTTGACTAACTAGGAGTGTGTTTTGTAGGAGTGGAATTTAATCTTGCACACTTTCAGATTTGTTTCTCTTTTTGGTATGGGGTTGTACCTTTATTGTTTTAAAATTTTCCCTCTTTTCTCTTTTCTATTGTTTTTAGATTTTTCTTTTTCTTACAAGACAAAAATCAACAACTAACTAAATGATCAAAGCTGAGCTTTATTGAAATTCCTATCTAACCTAATCTACTCTTGGAATATTTACATGTTTAGCTAATGAACTCTCTTTTCCAGTACAACCAATCCAGTAAATGATTCCATGATTGGTCCTTCTTCATCCCTTTGGGTAGGCTGGACAAACAGGGCCACTCCCATTCTTTTTGTTTCTCAGCAGTAGGGTTAAATAATCTTCTTGCTTTTTGTAACACACTACTCCTAATAACCTTTATCCCTTCTTCAAATATTTTCAAGAAGTGAGCATAGGGATCTTGAAATAGTGCCTGATTAAGAGTATTTGGAAGATGTGTTTCAACCAGGTCTATCTCTTTTTTCTCCACTGGATCAAGGCAAAGATTCTCTTGAGAAAGAAACTCTTCCTCATCTTCATTATTATCTGAACTAGAGGATTCATCATATATTGCAGTGTTGTCCTCTTGTGGTCCTGATACGGTCTGATTAAGTGGAATGTACTTTGTAAAGAGATCATCATATTCTTGAGCAGGGGTATCTTTTATTACCTCAACCCTTTCAGGAGGAGGTTCCTTATATGCATCTTGTTCAAGAAATTCCTCTTTCTTTTTAATTTCTACCTTACAACTAATAGATTGTTGATTCCCAATTATGTGAAAGCTATTTCTGATGGATTGGATTGGCTGATTGCTGCTCTCAAGATGATGATAATGAAATTCATGACACCAATCCACTATTGGTTGCCCTGCATGATTAGTTTTTGTTTGAAGCTCATCATCATCATCAGATTGATCAGAAGTTGAAAAATCATTAGTATACACAATTTCACCAATCAAACATATTGGGTTATCATTTTGTTCTTTTAGCTGACCTACAAGTTTATTTTCTATTTCAAGACAACAAAATTTAGTAGAAAAATGAGCAGAAGTGTTTTGTTCTAATAAGGAAATGAGGGCTGACTGTTTTTTAAATATCTGATCAATTTTTTCCTCTGTAAAAAGAGAAGGAATATTCTCTTTGCTTTGGACAGAAAAACAACAATCCTCTCCCTCTTGTGTTGACTGGTTTTGAGGCTGGATGTCTTCTTGAGCCTCTTCTAGGGAATGATTACTTGTGCTTGTAGGGGGATTTTGAGGATTCTCTTCCTTTTCCTGATCTATCTCAATTTCAAACAACACCTCGTGATTTTCATGGTAGTCACTTTGACTTTAAAGTTCACGAGTTGTTTCAAGTATATTGTCAGGATGCCATCCTTTTTTAATAATCTGAAATGAGTCATAACATAAGGGAAGAGACTCTGGTTGTGTTGTCTCTTCTCCTATTTCAGATTTTTTAGGTTCAAAATGGCTTATGTTTTCCTCAAGGCACTGCTCACTATGAGCTTTTGCAATCTGGTTATGGAGTTCTCTTAATATCATAATACAAGAAATAGGTAGGCAATCAGGAGTTTTCTGACAACCTTCTTCGTTGCTCTTATTGTAATCTTGTTCATCATACATATTTTGTAGTTTTTGGGTTTGTTCTTGATTTGAAAGGAGCATGGGCTGCTCTAGATCATCAATATTTAAATTGGCCTCACACCTTTCAAATATTTTCCTAAGTATGTACACCATTTTCTCCATCACGATCAGTAATTTTTCTTTATTATTTTGTCTGTAATCTTGCTCACCTTCTTCTATAAAGTCTTGATCGTCATCTATATGTTGCTCATTGTCTAGGTCTTGTAATGGTTGAGTTTTGTGTTTAAGGTCACTGTATCTTTTCAACCAGTTCAGAGTCTTCTGCCAGTGGAGTTATTAGGGCTTCTGGGATTGTGGAGTCGCCAGGTGGAAGATTTTGAAAATTGTTGTCCACCAACAGCATGATTGGGTTTGCTCAATGCATTCCCAAGGGAGTCTACAAGGACTGGAAGGGTAATAGGCCTTTTGGAGGCTATTGGAGTCACCAGGTGGAAAATTTTTAGCTTTTTCAAAGGTAAAATGTTTTATGGTTCCACCACCATGTTTATTATGAGACCAAACTGAAATATTTTTGGGTTTTTATGAGTTTCTATGGTTGTTTGAAAGACTAATGAGTTTATAAGAGCTTGCTAGGCAACTATGAACTTAGTGGTCCCACCGTGATCGCCATTATGTTGGTGGTGATGAGGTGGCTAATAATCACTGGATATTCTTGAAAATAATGGATTTATGAAGTCTTAAGGGGTACTTAGATTGTTACTGACTCAGAGGTCCCACCGTGATTGCCATTATGTTGTTGTCCCATGTTTTGATAGTTTGTAAAATCAAAAGACAAGGCAACATCAGAACCAATCTTTAGAGTTCCAGGATCTAGTCCTCCTGTTCTCAGAGAGGGATCTCTCAAATATTTATTTGCAAAGGTTTATCTTGTGTGCTTTGACTATGGATTTTAGACTAGTTATTAAGTGCAGATGTTTGTTTGGTTGGATTGAGTTGATACAGCAGAACATGAAAGGTCTAAGAAAGATAGAAAGAAAGAGGAAATATCTGGTTCATTGGGAAATGGAGTCCAAATAAGGTCATGCCAAACTCTTCAAGAGATATGGGATATCAAAGGGAAAATCTAACTTGGCCGCAGGATCCTTTTGTTTTTGGAATGAAGTGAACATTAATGATTTGGAAAGAGAAGTTTAATTCTGAACAAAGGGAACTTGAAGAACAAAACTTTAACAATAAAGAAATATTTGATAGACAGGGCTAACCATAAATTCTACAAACATTCTTTAAGCAAATAATGACTTCGAGACAACTTTTAAAATGAAATCTAAGATTCGGGAACACCCTATTTCCTTAAAGATTTTATTTTAAAGGACTTAGAAAACATAAAAGATTCACTGATAATTGCATTCATAGAAGAGGGAACACCTAAATAACATCTATGTTTACAACTATAAAGACCTTCAAAACAACTGTTCAAGCAATGGCAAAGGGCAAGATCAAAACCGACCTCTCTGATTAACTTAAAACAATGGTACTTCAAAGGGAGACTTCAATAACAACTTTCAAGTGATGGCAGACAAGTAGGGAAAACCATAAATCATGCTGAAACCAACTATTTGAGCTATTATAGAAATAAACAAGCATGAAGAATAAAGAGAGAGTTTAAAGCCTCTAAAATACTTCAGCAGAAGAAAACATAAAACAGTGAAGGAAGAACAGATCTAAGGTGCTTCCAGGAGTCATTTCTTAGTCTAAAAATTTCAACCTACTGTGGTAAGAATTTATGAAACATAATGAAAATAGGGGAAAAACATAGAACAAATTTAGAATACTTCACCAACAGCCAAGCTCATGGATCCAATGATAGAGCCTTCTCAGGAACAGACATGCAATGACATCATCAAGACATTCAAGACTTCAATTTGTTCTTCAACTTAAATAGACTTGTATATTTATTTCAAAGAGTTTCAAAGTTACAACTTGTGATAAAACAACAACCAACAACCAACAACCAGCCAACAAACTCTCATCTTCTACAGAAGTATTTATAGAAGGATGAGGAGGTGAGATCTGATAAAAGATCTCCTAAGGTAATTAATAGAGATTCAAGACTTCTTGGCCTTTTGAGGGGCTCGATGGAGAATTTTACAGGTGGACTACTGTATTAACTATTTTACAATAAATATCAAAGCTCGGTGGGAGCTTTTATTGACTTTGAGGCTCTGTGTAATGTTTGGAGTAACTCTGAAGATATTTCTGCATTGATTTCCTTGCAGAAGTAACTCCCTGGCTGTGCTAAGGCAAAATATTTGGTTCTGCAATAAATTTGGCCTCTGTTTGAATGGTTTGAGGTGACAGGTGGCTCCTTTGGTAGCTGAGGAATCAATTCGCCTCCTTTGAAGTGGTGAGAGCCTTTTCTATCTGTGGAACACTTATGATTTTCTATTAATTGTGTTTTAACCCAGGGAATTAGGCTTTTGATAATCATTCTTAGCCGTAATTTCCCAGATCTACCTTTAATCTCCATCTGCTGTGCTTTGTCTTCAAACTTATACTCTTTAACTGTTTTTTGAATAAAACAGTGTATTTTCAATGTGCAGGGTTGCACAGGCCATTTTACGTGCTATCAACACTCATGAAACATTGATAAATCATTGAATTCAAACCTGTGAATGGTTTCTTTTAAATAGCTCGAAGGCGCAGGAAACGTCTTTCCCAACCCTCAGCTTTCCTTCATTATATAATGGAAAACCATTAAAACACGTGAAAAACACAAAAACAATTAAGAAATCCTGCTTTTTTTATGTTTAAACTGCTTCAGATGGCGGGGAGGGAGTGTAGCCGTTGGATGAAAGCATCCAATGGTGGAGATCAGCGAAAAAGGCAAAAGGAGAGCGAGGAGAAGAAATAAGGCAGGGTGGTTTTGGACCATCCGATCCGAACACGTGGATGGTCCATATTGAATCACGAGGTCACAATTTGGGGGTCTCGCGATGCGATTAATTGCATCGCAAATATTTGCGATGAGCACTTTAGATAAAATCGCAATTTTTGCGATTTGCGATCTGCGATGGATCACATCGCAGAAATTTGCGACGAGAACTTTAGACAAATCGAAATTTTGCGATTTGCGATCTGCAATGAGTGCCTCCAGAGTTAGCGCTTGGTTTTTTATGGAAAAGGCATATGTGGGGAAGTGGTTAGGACTTAGCCCAAGGGGGCTTAAGTCTATAGTAAAGAATTGTATTTTTTACGAATTTTTTCATGGTTTTCAATGGATTTTGGAGGTTTCGGAAAAGCTAAAGAATGAGTCTTTAACCTTATAAAGTGTTTTTCATGAAGGAAAGAGAAGAAATCATGAAAACAAAGGGGATTTTATGGAGAAAAAAGGGGAGCAGATGAAAGTTAGTTTTGAGTGAGAGAAGGGGGGAAATGATGGTTTTTCAATAGTTTCTTCTTATGAAATTAGCAGAATTTCTGAGTATAAAAAGGGAACAACAATGAAGATTTTGGGCAGAGTCATGAGGCCCTTAAGGAGTCTTCAAGAGCCAAAAATTTTTAGTGATAAAATTTGTTCCTTGGAGGCTCAAAAAGTCTTTGCCACCTTTTGGTATAATCAAATATTATAGGTGGCTAACAGGATCTTTATAAGAGATTCCATATGTTGCTACTTTATGTGAGAGTTCTTTGCTGGAGAAAATGACCTTGTAGGGGTAATAGCCACATGTTTCCCTCAAAAAAATTTTATGTGCCCCCTTTTCTATATTGAATATATGGAGCGGTCTAGCTATGTTGGCAAGCCTGAAGATGTAGCTTAGGAGGGGTGAACTACATCAACAAATATTTTTTTATGCTCTTCATTATGCTTGTATGAGTTATGTGCTATTATGTTTCTTATTTTAAGTTTACATGTAATGAATAAGTCATGACTTGAAGATAAATCGAAAAACTTGTTTTGTGTCAAGACCCATTTTACCTTGAAAAGCATCAAAACGATCCTTATTTGTTTATTTGATTCTTGGGGAGAGGAAAGAGAACACCTCCTCCATTTTCAGACCAAGTGGTATTAGAGCTCTATCTGACCAAGTTGTAAGAATGGGAAAAAAGAGTCTCCAAGACCTAAAGGAGTAGAATTTGGCTCTTCATATGGAGAACATTGAGTTAAGAATAATGCTAGATATGGATGAAGAGGAGAAGAGCCACATGCTGCTTGTATTGCAACAAGTGCTTGAGGAGCAAGTTTTTGAAAGTTCCACTTGTTATCACTCCACCGAATCTTCGAGGCTAAGAAGAGACCAGCAAAGGTAACCACAAACCAAGCTCTCACCAAGTAGCTAGACTTAATAGGCAGGAGAGGGCTCTTTCCCAGGGATCACACCTAAGAGGGCTGGATCAATTATGTTTTAGTCTAGGTATAGTAACATAGGGGTTTTGATTGGTTGATTTGGGAGTTGGATGAGTGAATTAGGTCAAAGAGGAAATTAGGTCAGGGAAAAAGGACCAGTAATTGCATACATCGGATGGGGCAAGGTAGGTAGGTACTTTAACACTTTAAGGAGTTTTGATGAAGTGGATTAGACTAGTGAGGTGCTAAAAAGAGCAAGACATACATGAATTATTTTTAAACTGAAGAAATGAAACATAAGTATGATGATTCTCCCAAAACAGAGCATTAAACATGAATTCTGCTTATCTCACTTAAGAATCAACACATTATAGAAATGAAATGATCATGGAAAGTACAAAACATTCATACATATGAAAACTGTTAGGGTCCCATGATTTGGTAGATTGGCAAGCCAAATGACAGGGTAAGATCAAACCAAGATTTGGAGCCCTAGGACCTAGCCTTCCTGGACTTAGAGAGGGCTCTCTCTATTGTGCAAAGGATGTAATTTGTTTGCTTCTGTATATAGATTTTAGGCTAGTTTTTAAGTTTGTTTTGGTTTTTTTTAGGTTTTTGAGGGGGAACTAATCAAAGGATAAATAGATAAAAATTTCTTCAGATCAATGGTGGACAAGGTATTATTGCAGGGCCGATTTGTTCGAGATAAATGGATTCTTTGGGTGAAATTGAAATGAAATGGACACTAAGTTTGTGAAATACAAAGATATTTTAAGCACAAATAGTTAAAACAACAAGCATTTATGTGGTAGGGCTAACCATTAATCACTATGAATGAAACTCAAACTAATAAATGCAGAAAATAAACAATCCAGTGATACATAGAAGTATAAGACCCTCTAACTTTGGGAAAATCACCTTCAGACTTTTTGGAAAATAAATAAAACCAACAAACAACTCAATCTATGAAGAGGGAACTCCTAAACATCATATCCTTAGCTATTGGGAACTTTGAAATAAGACTGAAAAGCATGGACAAAGGGCAAGATCGAAACAAGACCTCTTTGACTTAACTAAGACAACCAATAATTTAGAGAGAGATTTCAGAAATGGAGTTTTTATTAGCTATGAGTAAGCAGGGTGTACCGTGAATCATACTAGACAGCGTACATAATGATCATTAATGAAACTGATAACAAGTTCTTAGGGTACCAAAGAGAAATTAAGAATTCTTTGACATAACCAAGAAAGATGAAAACATTTAAGCTATAATGAATCAGGAAATTTGAGGTGCCTCCATGGGCATATCTCAAACTTATTCTTTACTGAACTACAACAAGAAAGAAGCATGAAAACATGTATGATAAACTAAGAAAACATAACAGATAAGGAACACAATACCATTCACCAAGCCATGGAATCCTACATACAATCCTCCTCCACCATAAAATTCAAGCAAGAGATCATCCACTTCATAAGACAAGTATTTCTTCAAAGCTCATAATTCTATGTATTGCTCTATAACATCAAGTTCAGCCTCTGGTTACAATTAATCCTCTTGGATTATATAGGCCAAAGAGGAAGAAACCCTCCTAGAGCAACTAGAAGGCCATTGGCCTAATACAAATATCTGATTTTGTCCTTGAGGCTTTGCAAAGCCCAAGGCACAAAATATCTTCAAAAATATCTATTTAAGCTAAAAATAGCAATAAAATTGACTTCTAATCTCTAAAATAGATTTAAAAATAGCTAAACGCACATTTGGATGGCCACCTTCAGAAAACTGCTTTTTCAACCCAAATGCTATAGAAGTGTAGCGCCCGAAGAAAGCCTATTTTGCAGATAAATTTTTAAGGACTTCTCAATGTCAAAACGAGGCTCGTGATAGCTTGTTGGAAAGCCCTGGATGTATAGTTTCTATAACTACTTGATTTTTATCAAACTGATCCTTGAAAGTCTATCAAAAAGTGGATTGAGTGAAAAAACCCAGGAGGGTCTCATCTGCTGATATGTGAGGCAGAAAGGTGAATTTTGACTGATTGTTTCCTCTTTGGGGGACTAGAACACCTTCTTTTGATATGAAAATTAGTGAGAATATGCCCCCAAATTTAATACATCAAAAAAATGAATTTCACGAGCTGAGGATGCTCCTAGCAAACATGGCAACGCCTAGAAAGATGTGCAATTAGGGCCAAAAAACACAAAAAATAAGATCATGTGAAAATTTGCTCAATTTTTGCGAGTAAACCCCTTATGGTTTCTTAGAAGAATGCAAGGAAGCTGAAGCCAATATTTTAAGCCTAGATATGTATTTTTCCCCTTTTTTCACCTGGCACCTCCTTTGGGCAGTTTTGAGCCTTTCTTGAGCAATTTTGAGTTTTCTTCGGGCAAATTGATTCAATTTCTTGTAATGCTCGATCATATTCCTTTGCAAACCCAAGTATTTGTTTGCCTGGTCTAATTTGTCCTCCAAATTCTTGTTGGCTCTTTCAAGCCATGATTCTTTATCATTTTCTATCTCTTGGGAAAGCAATTGTGTGAGAGGATATGATCGAGCAAGGGCTGCTTCTTCTTCCCTCTATTTCTCCAAAGATTTCCTAAGACCCATAGTGCTAGGCCTTTTTCTTACTAGCTGCTCTTCTTCCTCAATATCATCAAATTCGCCCATATACTCTTCAATCTTGGCTTGTGCTTTGTATTCTTCCCTTTGGTATTTGAATGCTCAGGCCTCATAAACTTCCATTTGCCCACTCATTTGTTTATTTTTCATTTGTAGAAAGTGTAAGAGCTCCTTCAACCTTTCTAGATTAGTTTCTAAGTCCTCGATTTGGGCTTCTCTGTTTTTCAAAAGTGACTCAAGGATTATGGCTTCATCATCTCCAGCATCACTGTCTATTTGTATGATGTCAAACTCTCTTTCTTGTTCATGGCTACTCTCCTGCTGTTCAAATTTTTCTTTGCCCTTGCTTTAGATAGACTTCTTTGCTCTTTTCCTCTTTGTAAATTCAATGATAATATTCTTAGGCAGTTTTTCTCTACTCCTTAGTGCCCTAGTGACATTAATAGTCACTGCTGGAGTGATTTTCTTCTTTGCAGATTTGGTGCTTTTGAGGAATGAATCATGGACCCTTGCCTAGGAGAGGCAACAAGCACATGTTCTTGGCTGTTTTGAGGAGAAGAGAGAGGAGGTTTCATCACTAGCACTTGTTCAACTTTATCCTTTACATTGTCGCCTCCATCATCACTTTCTTTGTTGCCCTGTTCACTGTTTTCTTCATTGTTTTGAGTTTGTTTAGGGCTGCCATCTTCACCTTTATCACTGTTTTGAACCTCTTTATATATGTTGCCTTCAACCTAATTAGTGATGTTTAGAGTATGTTTTTTAGCGCTGTTATCTTCTTCATCATTTTTTGCTGCTTGAATATCTTCACTATTTGTCTATGGAATGCCTTGTTTACCCTCGAATTTGTTGAGGGTTGCCTTCATCATGACTATCTTCTTTGTCATTTTTCATGCTGCCACTATGCTCACTATTTCTTTGATTGTTTTCATGTTGATTGTCACTCTGTTTATCATCACTGCATTGAACCTCTTCCCTTTTTTCCTCATCATCACTAGCTGTGGGTGGGCTGTCCCCATGTTCATTTTCACTACTCTGCTTAGGGCTGATTTTTTCTTCATCCTCACTACTTTTTTGAGTGCCACTGGCCTCCTTATCCTTTGGTGAGCTTTCTTCACCATCACTAGTATACTCATGGTCACTATTCTGTGGTTTGTCACTTGGTTCATGCTCACTACTTTGCTGAGTATCACTACATTCCTCGTCATCACTAACTTCATGCTTTCTTTCATAAGACTACTCTTTTTCACTATCAATCATGGGTGATGTTTGATTTTGAGTGGTAGATTGAATAGGTGAAGGGGAGACATAGTGATTGGAGGGTGAGGAGGACATATGAGATGGGACATAAGATGAAGAGGCAGTAGTAAAATCCGGATGAGAAATGAAAGTCTCCCAAGAAACTCCTTTATTTTCAAGCTAGTGAAGGATGATGATTTTGAAGAGAGAATGATGGAAAAGACTAGCTTTTTGCTGAGCAGGAGGTATATTTTATACAAGGGAGGACATTTTGTCTATGCTTTTGCAGAGGAAGAAAGGGAGATTCAGCAACTGAGTTCTTGTGAAATGCATGAGAAGCCTGATGTGATAGGAATAAACTCGGGAATATCTCCCCTCACATGTGAAATATCTCATGATGGTTTTCATGAGGGGTGCATAACAGTTCAATAGATGAGAAAATGGGAAAATAGCCTTGCATTCATTTTGGTAAGCTGGTTTCAAGAAGGGTTTGTAGTGATCTAGGTCCAAATAGGTTTGTTTGAACCATTTATCACCAAGATAGGGAATCTTGGTGGCCCTAGACACTGACCTAGGAATGAGAAAAAAATCAAGGCCTGCTATGTGAAAATGTTTTCCTTGCAACCTAAGGGAAAACAACTATGTTAAGGGGGGGTGATTGGTGACCTCTTGGAATTTTTGGAAAAAATCAAGGCACCCTACCTCATGAAAGTTGAAAAGGACTAAAGGGGAATCATTTAACTCTTTCAAAGTTATAGGTTCAAATCTGTTGTGATACCCCCCTTTGTTGACCTTCTTTGGAGGCATAGTTGTTTAGGCTTTCCTTCACTCTCTTATCAAAACAGGTCTTTCAAATGAACTAAAAATAGATCTCTTCGTAAAGTACTGTATTTCTTTTCTAGCTAGCAAACAAGTTCCTTTTTCAATGAAAATAAGTTCCCTTCTCAAGAACTGTGTTTTTTCCTTGTTACTGAGTGCAAAGGCCTTCAAAATGAATCTATCCTTTTCTTTTATGAGACTGCATCCTCTTTCATCTATTCATTTAAAATAGGTCTTTAAAATGTAAATAGGCCTCCTTTCTCAACAACCACTGTCTTTTTTTCTCTTAGTAAACATGAAAGTTTTGAGAAAAAAATGTGTTTTCCCCCTTGATAGACTGTGTCTTTTTCTTAACAAATTTGATTCTAACACGTCTTAAAATCAAAAAATTAGGAGAGGAAAACAAGAAATACCTCTTTAAAGGATGCCTCAACTATTTTTGGAGATAACCTTCTGTGCAAAATTCTAATTTTTTGGCAATTTGAGGGTTTATGAGGATGGAAGCCACATCCCTTTAGAATGGGCCCGGGCGGTCAAAACTCCATTCAGAGGTGGCCCAGGGAAAAAATGCGTCGCATGTTGGTGATTGAACGCCGGGCAGTGGGTCGTTCAGAAGTGGCCCAGGCAAACACATCGTGTTTCAAACTGGGTGCCGGGCGGTTTCACAGGTGTGTCGCACCCAATGCAAAAAGCTTCTGAATGCGGATATAGGTGTGCTGCGAGTGTTTCCAGGCATGTCACGTGCATTGTGAAGCTTCCAAGGCATTTAAAATTTGTTCTCTCCTCCTGCTAAGTGTTTTCCCAATGACCTATGAAACATTTTGATCGAATCCCCTATGCTTTATGATGGTTTTTTTTTAAAACACGTTTTCCCCTTTTTATCTTTGTATTTGCAAAGAGAGGTTTTGTCTTCGTTGAAGGATGACTAATTAACCTTTTTATAATCACATGGTATCTTTTAAGCTATCCTTCTCAAAACCATGATGTGTTTATCTCTTCTACATCATTCAAGGATGGTCTTTTATCAAAAGGTCCTTTTTCTTTTCTTTTAAAACAGTTGTTTTTCCATAGGTGGGTTTTATTCATTTTTAAAACGAACTGTTTGTGCTTAAAAAACCATCTGAAAAACACTATACTTATCCTTGGAAAGCTGTCTTCAAACCAGATAACTACGTTATTCCCTTTCCTATTTTTTTAGAGGTATACATCACCAAAATTGTTCCTTTGCTTTGGTTTATTACTAGAATGAACTCTTTCAAACACATTATCTCAAATCTGCCCATTACTGACAATTTTTCTTAAACACAGTGTTAATACTTGGAGACTTGACCCTCTACTTATTTGTGAAGGAGGCCATAAAAATGTGTTTCTGACCCTCTGCTTATTTTGAAGGAGGTCCTATCAAAACACTTTCTGGGCATTTTTTTGATACTTTTAGGTTTCAACTTTTATGCATCCAAGCTCTGTCTGTCAAGAAAGTTTTCTTCAAAACTGTGACCTTATACTTATCATCTGAAAAAGGCTTACATAAACACCACTACTACAGCCTCTCAACACCATTATGTGAATCCTCTATTTATGATGTGAAGGAGGTATTTTTATATGTGTTTTATCTGTTTATCATTTAAATAAGGTCTTCTTTAACCAAATTTTATTCCTATGAACAAGTTGTGTCTTGCTTATCTCTGCTAGCCTTTGAACTTTTATCCCTTTGTTTAAAGAGTCTTTAACCCATTCTCTTTTTAATTAAAGGTCTAGAATTGTAAGAAAAGAGTTTCCCTCTACTTATTACTGAGGGAGGCACTTGAAAAACTGTGTTTTTTCCATCTGTTCATAATGGAAGGAGGCCCTGTAAACACAAAGTTTTCTTTCATCTGTGTTTATCATTTGAAAACTATTTTTGAACAAGTTGTCTATGGGCCCTCTACTTATCATGAAGGTGGTCTTAATACTTAAACTTAGCATACCTTTAGTGCATTTTTCTTTGAGACATGCCTTTTATAGAATCTCACTGTGAAAAACATGAGCAGGTAATGTACTTCCAACTATTAAATGTCTACTGTGCCTGTCTTGGAAATAGCATTTTCTTGGTATTGGCCTTTAGCTATTTTGATGATGAAGTTGTCCTTGAATGTTTTTAGAGGCTAGGCTAAAGTAGGATAAAAAGGCAGCTGTTCCTTTTTACACTTTTCATTTTGATGCCTAGTCTGCTAGAGGCTTTTTGCCAAAATACTGTCACTCTTTGTTTTATGAGACTAATTTTTAGAGCTGGCCCATACTTTTGAAAACAAATTACATTGTAATTGACCTGAAGCATTGGAGGCAGTATTTTTCTAAATTTTGTGCTCTTTTTGTCCTGCTGGAGGTTTTTGACATTCTTGGTGTTTTGAATTATAGGGATGAATCCTGTATGTCTTCTTCTCTCTAAACTCTATATTTCCCTTAGTCCTTAAAATAGTCAACTATTCTTTTTACTTGGAGCTATTCCTTGAAATGTCCCCTTGCCCAAAACTGATTTGTGCCCTTTAACCTAGCACCCCTGCAGAGATGCATTGATGAAATGAATTTGATCACTAAAAACCTTTGCTGATATAACATGATGATAATGCTTGAAATTTCACTTAATCATCTTTCTTCAGATAGGGAAAATCTTTCTCTTTTCCTGATTTGAACACTTGTGAGCTCTGCATAAAAGGGACAAAGCAAGATTTAATGGTGTGTGACCTAAGGATAGAACAGGGTTTTGTTCATTGGGTGAGAAGAAAATGATGGTTGACATGATGATGAGAAACATGGATTTTGGTTTAAAACAATCTTTCCAAGGAGTTTTTCCTAAAACACCACCACCTAGACCTACAGATTTTGTCACAGCTCTTGAATGACTTCTTAGGCATGAGTAGGTTATCACATGTCAAGATGATCAGGGATTGAGGGGCAGTTACTTTGTCAAATGTTTGACAGTGGGTTGAATGAAAAACAAAGGATTTTTATGGTAGAGAGACAAACTTATGAAAAATATAAACAGGGAGGCTTTGCTAAATTGTGGTAGGTAGGGAAACTGAAGAATATTCTCATCATAGGCTGAAAAGGAGGGGTAGGAAAACAAAAATTTGTTTGAGGTGTTTTCTGGATGAAAAATTGACAGATTGAGATTAGCTTCTAGAAAACTCAGCCAAGGAATCTAGTCATCAAAATATGCAAAAATACAGATGACTAACAGTGGCTCCATTGGGGAGGGCAGCTCCTTTTCAGGAGGTGTCCAGAATTGCAGATATCTAGCTTGTGAAGACCAGTGCCCTATCCATTGGCGAAAATTTCTCTCCTTCTTGATGTTTTTTCTTGAAAATTTACTGCATGATTAGCATCAAAGTCATCTTTACCTACCTAGCTATATTTTCTAACATTTTCTCTTCTTTAGGTGCATTTGGACTAGCAACCCTTTGACATGATATTTTTAAAAAAAGAAAAACTATCTAATTCTACACTTATATCTTCCGGGAGTTCAGATTAAACTGATGAAATCCTTTGATTCTCTACCTATGCTAGATTGACTGTTAAGATTAATTTGTTTGACAAGATTTCATTCACTAAACTAAAACATGAAATTGAAAATGACCAAATCAAGATTAGATGGTTTGATTTGTCATGTGTTTGTGGAATAAAGACAAGCTGCACACAAATATTATTTTTTCACAAAATGAGATTTAGAAAAATCAGGGCTAGGATACATAGTTTGTTTTTCATCCCTGTTTTCCTCTTCGGTTCTGTTTTGAGCATGTGGAACCAGTATCTTTTCCTAATCTACTTTCATTGATAAGTCAAGTTTACACAATTTTACTGTCACTCCTTTCACTAACTTATCAAAAATCAATTTAAAACATGTCCAGTTATGATTAGGATAAATAACTGAACAATATATATTTTGAGAACTAGTAGTGGCATTTAGACTTGCTCACTTTCAGCATGACTATTTTTTCGGGTATGGGGCTTTACCGCTGCTTTTAGAAACTGCCCTCTTTTTCTACTTTTCCTATTGTTTTTGTATTTTCTATCTCTACTTTTTCTTCAAACAATCTAGGACTAAAAAGATGTTCACAAGGTTGAGATTATTTTTCACACCTATCTATATATTCTAATCTAACCTATAAACAGTATACATTCATTTAGTGAAATATCTCTTCCAACAAATCCAATCAAGCAGATGATTCCATGAGGGATTTTGTTTTAGCTTTTTGAGAGTGTTGAATAAATTAAAAGGCCACTTCCACCTTACTTGTTTTCGAACAGTAGTGCCTAAAATTTTTCTTACACTTTGCAATAGACAGTTTTGGGCAGAACACCCTACTCCTTCAGATTTCTCAAGGAAAACAAAAAATGGATCTTGGAATAATGCCCGATCTAGAGGATTTGATATATAAGCTTCATTCAGGACTACTCTTTCTTCCACTTGGCTATGTTTGGGACTCTCTTGGGAAAGAAACTCTTCCCCTTTCTCATGATCACTTGAACTGTCAGACTCATCATATATTGCAGCATAGTCCTCTTGCCAAGATGATGTGCTCTTATTGAGTGGTCTAGAATCTGTGTGAAGGTCATCATGTTGATGAGTAGGGATACTCTTTGGCAGTAAATCCTCTTGAGAAGGTGGTGCAACAACTATCATGTGATTATCAACTTATATGCCTTCATCTACAATTTGAATTTCAATGGGACTTGGTCGCTGCAAATCTGAAGCTAAAGAAGATTCCGTGTCCCAAATTATTTCATCAACCATTTCAGGAAAAGGTTTTTCACTTAGAACTTGCTCAAGAGGTTCTTTTTCTTCTCCAATTTCAACATCAAAACTGAAAAACTGCTAATTCCCAATCACATGAAGGTTATTGCTGATGGGATGATATGAAGTGGAACAAAGGTTAAGTGATCCTTCACTTACTTCTGAACTTTCAAGGCTTCCCTCATCAGTGGCATAGGTGGCATGAATTTGTTTAATACTTTTTTGAGGTTGATGAAAATGATCTTCCTCCCACAAACCAATTACTGATTGCTTTGCAAAGTTAGTTTCTATTTGAAGGATATCATCATCAGATTGATCAAAATTTGTAAACTCATCAAAATAAGTAGTGTCACCAATCAAACATATTGGATTATCAGTTTTTTCTTCTTTGAATTGATCTACAAGTTCACTTTATAATTTATGGTAGATGGATTTAGTAGGAGAAAGAACATGAATGTTTTGTTTACATGAAGGCTTAGAGGGTGGTTTTACTCTCAACATATGATCTATCTCTTCTTCAGTTAAAGGAGGAGGCATTTTCTGTTTTCTTTGGATTGGGCAACAATTGTTTTCCTTCTCTAGAGAAGATTGATTTTAAGGTTCGATATCTTCTTGAGCCTCATCTAGTAGGGGTGATGAAACATCACTTGTACCTTCAGAGAGATCTTGTGGGTTTTCTTCTATACCTTGATTGATTCCTTCCTCAACTAACTCATCTAGGTTGTCATGATAGTTATCTTGAGAGAATTATTAGTTGCTCTCTAGACCCACTTATGCTTGTTTATCTTGTGAATGATGCAATAAAGTAGATATCAAATATGTTTTATGGTTAGTCCTGCTTGTTTGATGTTACTTAAACATTGTTCTTAAGATCTTTGTTTGAAGTATCACTGATTAGATTTAGCCAAAGAGGTTTATGTTTTGATCATGCCCTTTGTCCATTCTTGAAAGTTTTCTTTGGAGGTCTGAATAGCTTGATTGATGAAGTTAGGATTTCCCTCTTCTCTAATCTCTGCTATATGTTTATCTTAGATGTTTTCTTATCTTGAAAGTGAAATCACTAGAATATTTACAAGTTATTTTCCTTATATAGTTCATTGGATCGTTGTCTTAATGCTTACATGCCATGGTTTGATCAAAAGAATTAATGGTAGGCCCTGTCTTTGATTATTTCTTGATGCTTAGTAAACATAAAGGCCATTCTTGTTGATGTATTTGTTGAAGGATTCTTAATTTCCCTTCTACACCTACTATGTTCACAATTTGTTGTTCACCTTCATTCACATAAACCTTTAGATCTATTTCACTTTGTTAGATTTTCCCTATGATACACCCTTGTCCTACTATTAAAATTTTCAAGACCTGTGTAGACTCCATAGCCAATGGTCTGAAACTCTCCCACTCTACCTATTCTACTTGACAAACCACCTACCCAACCAACCAAAAAAACAAACCCTAAACCTAACAACTAGCCTAAAATCTAACCCTAAAAAGCAAACAAGTTAACATCCTTTGCACAAAATAGAGAGAGCCCTCTATGAGTCCAGGAAATCTAGGTCCTAGGACTCCAAAGACTGCTTTGATGTTACCCTTGTTCATTTGGTCATTCTTAATCTGCCAAATTATGAGGACCTAACATAATGGTGATCACGGTGGGACCCTGAGTAAGAAAAAAACTTAGACATCCTTAAAGAACTCAGAAAACCTCTGTCAAAATTAAAAAAACGCAAGTGTTAGCCAAGAGCACTATCTAATTGATTCACCATACTAGCAACATGATGTATCAACTAGAGAAAACTCATTAAAGTCTTAGTGTTGTATAAAGAAACTCAGAAAACCCCAAAAATATTTCTAGATTGGTTTTTGTCAATTGTTGGTGGTGTACCAGAAGTATATATCCTCAAAGTAGTAAAAAACGTCCACCTGGTGACTCCACTAGCCTCCAGTACACCTAATAACTTCTCTAGTTTTCTTACACTCACCTGGGAATACACTGATCAGTCATAACAATATAAAACCCAGTCACTCTTTGTGTGAGCTTAGTATCCTTGTGGACAGGTTTGTTTTCAAGACACCCCTAAAGCTTCAACCTTTCTACATTATTGAGTTTGAAATTTGGCTTCGCAAAGGATTTGCACCAGATCTCATCCTGACCCTAACCCTCCTACCATAGTTGATGACCTAGAAAATATTTTGTGGAAAAATTCTAGGGCCCAAGATTCAACTACTGTTAGGACCATTTACAAACAAATTTTTGTCCCTAAAAACCTCACAGACTTGCTTGATCTCTAGTTTGACTTATACCATAGAAAGACTCTTTTTAGGACTAAGTCTCAGAGTGGGATCAACCAGACAGACCTTGAGCCCATAGATTTGCAGCATAATCCTAGTAGAGAGGTCTCTCCTTCCACTCCTCCTTATTTTCAGCTTCTCCAAAAATTTGGCTCCTTCCATTCCAAATCTGCTCAATCTCAGTTTGTTGGTCCGAGTACATCTACCACCCCCATTCACCCATCCACTGTGCAAACCACTCCATTTCACCCTCCACCTCCTCTCACAAACCCACCTCTTACAAACCCTCCTTAGTTTCATTTACCTCCAATCATGGAAGCATGGTTTGCCTGATTAGTTATACCCCAACCTTTAGTGCCCATGCCTCAAGACTACCAATCCAAAGTACCTCACTTTACCGGAGTTGAATCTACCACTAGCCAACAACATGCAGATAGGATGAATGATGCCTTTGACTATCAGGAGATAGAAGAGGAGACCATTAAAATGAGGATGTTTTCCCAAAGCTTAGGATGAGAAGCCAAGAAAAAGTTCAAAATCTTGACTCCTAGCAGCATACATGATCTCCCTTCCCTTTACCAAACATTCATAAACAAGTGGGAAATTAAGAAAAACCCTCTCCAAATCCTCTCAGAATATAAAAACCTTAATACAAATTTCGGGGAGAGAGTCCAAGACTATTGCATTAGGTTCAATAGTGTATACAATGCCCTCCCGCCTCACATGAAACCCCCACAAGGAATAGCACTAGTGAAATTTCCAGAAGGCTTTGATCTAGACATGACCTACCAATTGAGAGAGAGAGACTCCCTAACCTTAGAAGATATGAAAAGGGGAGCTGTGAGAGTAGAGGTCAATCTGAGTGAGAAAAGGGCTAAGATGAGGTCAGAAAAGAAAGTCAGATACAAAGATGAAACCATGGCCTCCACATCTGATGCCAAGATTGACAATGTAGTGAGGGTAATGGAAAGAATGATGGAGAGGATCATCTCGAATGAAAGAGAACCTCCTAGGGAAAAACAACCAAATCCCAAAAACATAAATAGAAATCAAAACTTCAGAAGAGACCCACCCCAAATCCGACAAAGGGAAAATTACCAATAGATTAGGCTTCCATTCCAAGACAATTATGTGGATGAGGAAGAGAGAGAAACTGAACAGCTGGAAGAAAACCATGTAAACTTAATAGGCTATGATAATGAAGATGATGTTTTCCTCACTAAAGAAGAACAATGGTTCTTTTCCTCAAATCAAACTGAAACAAACTATGAGGATTTTGAAGACTATAAATTGGGATTTGAAAATTCCATAATGGAGGTTCATAGGCAACATGACCTTATGAGCAAGAAAAACCAAGAAGCCTCCAAGAAAAACAAACTAGACACTGCTGTTAGGAATACCCCTGAAAACACTCCTAATAAGAAATCAAAGAACACAAAAACCATGGATAAGAAACCTGATCTAAACAAAGACAAAAATAACCAACAAAATGGTGACCCAAGTTGCCCTAGTATCTCTACTAGTGGCCCTGAAAAAACTCTTTGGACTAAGCTTCCAAATCAGAATCAACAAACTAAAAGTGCAGAAAAAATCATGGCTAATAAAACTGATGTAAATATGCCAAAAACACAAACAAATTTCAGTTTTGAGGGCGAGATTTCCAAAATAAAAATAAGCATACCCCTTGCTGAACTAGTAATTCAGGATGTATATAGGTCCTAAATGTTAAAATATTTTAACATAGGAAATGGCACCGACACTCTGAACTTAACCGATGACAAACCGGAGCTGTTTTTTGGACCTGAGGTAGAGGGAAAATATCAAGAAGGAGTTGTCCCTCCTTTCTATGTTAGCTTAAACATTCATGACAAAATCTTGCACAATTCTATGCTAGACTCCGGTGCCTCACACAATCTCATGCCCAAAGTGGTGATGGATAGATTAGGCCTAGAAATTACCAAACCTTACAAGGACTTGTACTCTTTCGATTCGAGTAGATTCAAATGTTTGGGCCTAATCAAGGATCTGTGTGTCAATATGGCCCAAATACCTGCTAAGAGTCTATTCATGGACATAGTGGTTTCTAACATTCCCCCAAAGCATGGCATGCTTCTATCTAGATCATGGGGAGCCAAAATTCAAGGAAATCTCCAGATGTATATGTCTTATGCTATCATCCCAGTTTTTAACCAAACAAGGAGGTTATACTAGGAAACACACATGAAATATATGGTTAGCAACCAAGACAGGCCAAACAACACCCCTGCTTACTCTATCCATTCAGACCTTGACTCATTTATCTTGTATAATGAAGAGGACATAGATAAACAAGTAAATGAAAATGAAGAAGATCTGGGCCTACCACAATAGTCACACCAAGCAACGAATGAAGAACTTGACAGCCAAAACTCTAGCTGTCCTGAAAAACAACATAATGGCCAATCTGAACTTGAAACATAAAAAACAAAGCCATTTCCTAATACTGATGTAAATCTACTAGAAAAATTTCATGAGGCAGAATTTTCTAGCGACCCGAATCAAAAAGACCTTGAGGAATTGCAATCCAAAGATAACTCATTATCAAGAGGTATTACCCCCTTAGAAGGGTTTAACTTTAATGAGGTTGCTAGGAAACTAAAAATGGAATCTACCGAGACTGATGTAGAATAATGGAACATAGGCAACATAAAGGAACCCAAAATGATCAAGCTGTCCAAAAATCTACCACCTCATGTAAAAAAAAAATACCTAGAGTTTTGCAAAGAGTTTAAAGATGTTTTTGCAAAAGAGAATGAGGACTTAAAACTCTATGACACAAACATTATTCAAAATAAGACTCCTCTCAAAGAAAATCAGAAATCAAGCAAAAATTAAGAAGAATAACCCCCATCCTAGTACCTCTAGTTGAAAAAGAGATAGAGAAGATGCATGATGATGGCATCATAGCCCCAGTCAGGTACTCAAAATATTTTTCAAACCTTGTGTCAATAAGAAGGAAAACAAGGGGGTTTAGGTTATCTATAGAATTTATAAACTTAAACACAGACTTCCTGAAGGACAACTACCCTTTCCCTAAGATAAATCATACGCTGCAAAGGGTGGTAGGTTCTAACAATATGTCATTGCTTGATAGTGTTTCAGGTTACAATCAAGTGATAATACTTCCAACTGATCAACAAAAAACCACTTTTACAACACCTTGGGGTGCCTACATGTATGACAAGATGCCATTTGGGTTGATGAATGTGGAGGATTCTTGTCAAAGACCCATGGACACTACTTTTTCTGAGGACTTAAGTTACTTCATTATGATATACCTTGATGACATTAATGAAATTTTAAAACTGATGAGGAATACCAAGTTCACCTGAAAAGGGTCTTTGAAAGAGACAAAGTGCTGAAGTGTTTTTCAAGGAGGGAAGGCCAAGGCAAACATGGAAAATTTGAAAATTTGTGGAAAGGTCCTTACATCATTCACTCAGTTAGAGGTAACAATGCTTTCTTTTTACAAGAGCTGGATGGAGTAGAGGTATTCGGAGGTCCTATCAATGGCAGGATGCTCAAACACTATTTTTGTCAAATTTCCTAGTTTTAATCTTTCATTCATTGTACATAACATTGATTGATAAAAAATCAGAAAAAAAAAACACAAAAACACAAAATCGAAGTAAAAGAGGGCAGGAAAAGAATAGGTACAACCCCATACCCAAAAAAATGAGTGTTGCTGAAAGTGTGCAAGCCTAAATGCCACTACTAGTTTGAAAGAAAGAATTTTTTTCAGTCATATAACCTAATCATGACTAAACATGTTTTAAAATTTCTTCTGACAGGTTAGTGAAAGAAGACTTGTCAAACCATTTAAGCTTGACTTGTCAATATATTAGATTAGGAAAATATTGTTGGTTCCTAAAGCACAAATTTGAACCAAGAGAAAAAGAGGGATGCCTAACAAAATCTGAATCATAGCCCTCATGTTTTATAGTTTTTGGTTGTAAAAAAATAATATTTGTGTGCATCTTGTCTGAATGCCACAACCCATGGCAAATTAGACTGCTCAATCCTAGTTTAAGTCATGTTTTCAATTTCATGTCAGTAGATTAGAGAATTAAGTCTGTCAAATAGCTTAATCTTGACAGATGAATAATCTAGGTAGAGAATAAAAGAGTTCATTAGCCTAATCTGAACTCTTGGAAGTGATAAGGGTACAAGTAGATAGTTGGTTTTTCTTTCAAAAGAAAAAATGTCAAAGGGTTTGCCAGTTCAAGTGCAACCATAAGAAGAAAAAATGATAGGAAAGGTATGATGGGTAGGTAGAAATGAGGTTGAAGCAAACATGTCTTTCAGATTCTTAAGATCATAGCTTCAAGAGAACATCAAAAAATGAAGGAAGAGAAATCTACCCAATAGATAAGGCACTGGTCTTAAAAACCTAGAGATTTGAGTTCTGAGGTCCTGGACACCTCCTGAAAAGGAGCTGCCCTCCCCAAGTGGAGTCACTGTTAGTCATCAGTAATTTTTACTATCTTTAGATGACTAACTATCGGTCCTAGATTTCTAAAAACAAGATTCCTGAATATTGTGAGTTTTAGAAATCTCATTACCTTCATTATCCTTATCACAAATTTTTCATTATTCTACTATTTTTCCATTCCATGGTTAACCTGCCATTCTTGAAGGGCCCCTCATGCACTTATGCTACTCATCTATATCCTATTTTCCCACCTATAACCTTAGCACTCTATTTTTCCTTTTCCTCACTCCTTCACTTTCCATCTAGGCTTACCAATCAGCCTATTTATTCCCATATTCAATAGGTTCCTCAAACCTTGATGGTCTCAAAACTACCTCTGTAGGCTCTTTAGATCAATCAAGTACATCAATTTCTATATATTCAAATACATCAATTGGTCAAAAAATCTGTTTTTACACTATTAAGATCCCAAGCCTAATTTTAGTCAAACACCAAGTTAAAACCCCCCCACTAGGTCACTAGGGTTTCATAGGTTGTAGGGCCATAATTGGTGTTTTAAGCTCTGATTTGTTGGGAAAAATACTGATTAGGGGGTGAATCCAACATTTAGAGCTTACTCAAAACTTTTACTTTTTTCCTTACTAAATTCTATACATGAATTTAATGAACCCAACTCGCGTATACATGCGAATATCCTTAAGAAAACTTGTGTATTACCAGAGATCTTATTATGCATATAATTATTTACTTAGACCAGTGCATCATTCATTCATCCGATGTTTAGTACGCAGTAAGCATGTGCAGTAAGAACAAAATAAATCATCACACATAAGCAACACACATGAACACCAGGATTTAAGTTGGAAACCCAATTCGGCAGAAAACCACCGTTGTTGTCGTCTCTATCTTCAATATTTATTATAAATAAAACTTCTTAAAATCATGTACTAGCGCAAAATCATACCCGCACGCAGGCACCCACCTGCAGAAGGCTGCAACCTTCTCTTTTTCTCCATCTACTACTAGAAGGGAGCTTCAACCCCCTGATCTTGTTTACCTTCCACTCCTGGAAGGGAGCTACTACCCCCTTATCTCATTTACCAGCTGCCACTAGAAGGGAGCTACAACCCCCTCACTGAAGGCTTCGACCCTCAGCACCACCATGGACCACGTTTCATCAATTTTCATACTAGATCCAACAACTTCCACACAACACAACTTGTAGGCCTCTTTTCATCAGATTTTCAGACTGGACCCACTCCACACATTTAAGCTCAAATAAAATTCATCAAAATAAAACTTATAACCCATTAAATTCATTCATTGAATCATCAACCAATCAACAATGCATCATGCAATGAACAAAGTGGAAATGAACAATAAAGTGACCATGAAAGAAAAGGTAATGATAAATCAAGCAATGATGAAGAAGAGGACAATAAAGAGGAAGAAAATGAAGAGGCAGAGGGTGGTGATGTCAGCATGGAAGAAAAAAATGATGAAGGGAATGCAGAAATAATGGAAACAAAAGAAAATGAGGATGCTAGAAATGATGAGGAAAGCGACATTGAGGAGGAAAAAAACAAAGATCATGAAAATGAAACTAAGAACCATAATGACAGTGAAAATAGTGATGATGATACAAATGAAGAAATCATCCAAGGTAATGATGATGATAAGGTTGGAAATAGCTCACGGAACTAAGACGATAGTAAAATTGATATCAGTGAGGGATAAAGGGATGATGATACAAAGGAAGAAGTGAGCCAAACAAATATGGAAGCAAGACATATGGCACTGAGGTAAACAATATTGAACCTCTTCCTTTGACATACCAAAGAGGAGAAAGACGTGTTTGTTTCCTCCAAAAGGCAAGGGGCCATGCCTTCCACATCAACAAAGAAGCTTGACAAAGGCAAGGAGAAGGTCACTGTTGGAGATAAGAAAGGCAAGCATCAATCTAAAAAAGAGTGCCAATTTATTGACCTTGACAGTGAAAATGAAGATGAGGAGAGGATTACAAGAATCTTGATCCAAAGAAAGGATGCTGAGATTAGAGACCTGCAAAGGAATCTTGGCATGGAAAATTATATCATTGACTATTATAATGATGAAAACAAGCAGCTGAAGAAGACAGAAAGGGACCTTGGCCTACAGAAAAAGATGGCCAAGCACTATGCATTTAGAAATCAAATTGCAAGGGCAAAGCTCAAAGGAGCCCTTTCCAAAATTCAAGCACTCAAAGAGGAAAATGGCCAATAAGACCTTAACATATTAGTTGATGCTTCCCTACAGGCATCCAAAACCCCATGAGGAAGGTAATTGCAAATTTTGGGAACTTTTTGGAAATTTTTGGTTTTTGCTAATTTGGAGGGCCAAGGGTGCAATGCCCTTGGCACTACGATTTTTCTCAGGGAATCCTTGTGTGGTAAATTTTACATTTTTGGAATCCTTAGCTCAATTACAGCATGCTCACCAAATTTCAAGGCATTTGGAGTTGATTTGGTCCTCCAAAAAGGTCAAAAACACCTGAACTTCCACATTTCTGCCTAGTTTTCAGGGCTAGCGCTGCTGCGCCTTTACCAATCTTGGTATTTTTTTATTTTTTAATAGGTTAATGGAGCCCAATCAGAATACCAAGGGAATTTTTAGAAATTAGACTCAAGAGGCTTTCCAACGAGCCATCACAAAGCCCATTCTGACATCGAGAAGGCCTTCAAAACTTGGCTGCAAGGTGACCCAGTTTTCCTGTGCAAATGCTGCGCCCTTGGTCAAGAAATTGCACCCTTAAATCTCAGTGCTGCGCCTTGGAAAAAAAAAGTCAACAAAGTACACTAGGAAACATTTTGGAAGTTTTGGGAGCCTACATGTCAATTTTTTTGCCAAAAATGGTCGAGAAGATATTTTGCATCAGATATTTTGTGCCTTGGGCCTTGCATGGTCTCAAAGGACAAAAGTGACATTTATGATTAATTAATAGGCTTTTAAAGACCTAATTAGGGTTTTTTTCCTCCTTTCTTGTTAAATATAACATTGAGGCCTCATTGTAGTTGTTGGTTGTTGGTTAGACACTTATTGAGAGTAATACATATACTTGGAGATTGAAGACAAATTGGCTATGATTTTTGTGAATGGATTGGATTGTTTGACAATGGAGAAGGCTTGATAGCAGGATCCCTGAGCATTGTTAAATGGTGATGTGTTCCTATTTATTTCATGTTTTATTGTATTATCATTTTTTTCATCTTTCTATTGCAGTAGGACAGAAGTTTTAGGCTAATAAATGTTGTTTAGAGGCACCTTAGTTCTGTTTGTCCTTCACTACTTCTATGTTTTATTCTACTAGGTCAGTTTAGAGAATTCTTAGTTGCTATCTAGACCCACTTGTGCTTTTTTATCTGGTGAATGATTCAATACAGTAGATATCATAGATGTTTTATGGCTAGCCCTGCCTGTTTGATGTTACTTAAACATTGTTCCTAAGATATTTCTTTGAAGTATCACTCATTAGATTTAGCCAAAGAGGTTTATGTTTTGATCATTCCCTTTGTCCATTCTTGAAAGGTTGCTTTGGAGGTCTGAATAGCTTGATTGATGAATTTAGTAGTTTCCTCTTCCTTAATCTCTGCTATATGTTTATCTTAGATGTTTTCTTATCTTGAAAGTGAAATCACTAGAAAATTTACAAGTTGTTTGCCTTCTATAGTTCACTGGATCGTTGTCTTAATGCTTACATGCCATGGTTTGATCAAAAGAGTTATTGGTATGCCCTATCTTTGATTATTTCTTAATTCTTAGTAAACATAAAGGTCGTCCTTGTTGATGTATTTGTTTAAGGATTCTTAACTGCCCTTCTGCACCTACTATGTTCACAATTTGTTGTTCACATTCATTCACATAAGCCTTTAGATCTATTTTACTTTGTTAGATTTTCCCTGTGATACACCCTTGTCCTACTATTAAAATTTTCAAAACCTTTGTATACTCCATAGCCCAATGGTCTAAAACTCTCTCACTCTACCTATTTTTCTTGATAAGCCACCTACCCAACCAAACAAAAAAACAAACCCTAAACCTAACAACTAGCCTAAAATCAAACCCCAAAAAGCAAACAAGTTCACATCCTTTGCACAAAATAGAGAGAGCCCTCTCTAAGTCCAAGAAGACTAGGTCCTAGGACTCCAACGACTAGTTTGATGTTACCCTTGTTCATTTGGCCATTGTGAATCTACCAAATTACGAGGACCTAACATGAGGGAAGGTTCTCCCAGCTTTACTCCTATCACATTAGGTCGCTTATTCACTTTACTAGGGTGTGGATGCTACACCTACCCTATTACCTCTACAGAAGCATTGACAAAATTTCCTATATTGTACAAAAGAGAGACTATCCTCAGCAAATGCAAAGCCTCTTTCACCACTCTCTTATTAAAATGGTTGTGATGCATCAGTTGCAATAGAAGGGTATTCCTTGGGAAACCTTCGTTGTCGATGAGGTGTTTACTTCTCCATAAGCCCAATAGCAGCAAGGTGCTCCTTCACCTTCTCATCCTCCCATTCCTCCATCCACTCACATTCCCTCACCTCATATGATGACTCTTCCATCTCACCATCCACTCACAGTCCTTCACATCATGATGAGATTCCTCCTTCATTACCTATTCACCATTCCTCACCATCCTCTCATGGTACTAGTGCATCAAACAATGAGGGAAATGACAATGAGCAATCAATGTCAATGACGAAGAAAGAAATGTTAAATCAAGCAATGATGAATCAAGCAATGAAGAAGAAGGAAATGAGGAGATAGATGTCAGTGAGGCAGATGTCAGTGAAGAATAAAGCAGCAAGGAAAAGGGAAATGATATTAGTGAGGATGATGGCAGTAGATCAAAGATCCATGATAATAGTGAGGGCAGAGAGGCAAATAGTGATGAGGTAGAAAACAACAGTGACGATGGAAGCCATGAGAGTAGTGATGATAAGAGCCAATATGACAACAATGATGGCAGTAAGACACATGACACTAAGATAAGTAACATTGAACATCTTCCTTTGACCTACCAAAGGGGAAATAGGAATGTGTTTGCTGCCTCTAAAAGGCAAGGGGCCATGCCTTCTCCATCAACCAAGCAACTTGATAAAGGTAAGGTTTAGGTCATGAATGAGGAATAATAAGACTAGCATGAGACTGAACAAGAATTTCAACTTATTCATGTTAATAGTGATGATGAAAATGAAGAGAGGATCACAAGCATGCTACTTAAGAACAAATATTCTCAAATTAAGGATTTGCAAACAAAGCTAGGTAGATCTAAGAATGTGATTCACTATTTTGAGGTTGAGAACAAGCAGTTGGAGGCAGAGAAGGCTATTTATGAGATCAGAGCTATCAAAGCTCAGAAAGAGGCTGACTAGACAAAGGTAAAGCTAGATGAGGTCTTGGGCACTCCCGATGACACTGAAGAAGAGGAATAGTAGCTTCCTAGGAGGAGGCCAAGAACAATTGGCTTGAAGAAAGCTTTAGCCAAGGAGAGGGAGAAAGAGATAGCCATGGCAGAGAATCTCACTCCAAGTGAGATTGTTTCCATGGAAATAGAGTATGATTGGGAGCCTTGGCTAGAGAGGGTATACATACACTTATAGGGTCTATTGGAGAAGACCAAGAGGGACCTTAACCTCCAAAAGAATATGGCAAGGAACTATGTGTTAAGAAACAATATTGCAAAGGCCAAGCTTAAGAGAGCCCTTGCAAAGGTTCAATCCCTAAAGGAGGATAAAGACAAAGAAAACCTTGACATCCTTGTTGATGCATCCCTACAGGCATCCCAAACATAATTAGCAAGGCAAATTCAAATTTTGGCATCTTTTTCTAAATTTTGGTTTTTGACTGTTTTGGAGGGCCAAAGGCACAACCCCACTGGAGTTGCACTCTTTTTTGGGGCACCCAATGGAGGAATGGCTTACATTTTCATATTCATATTTCCAAGGAAATCACTCACAGAATATTTCAGCTCATTTGGAGCAAAATTGGTCCTCCAAAAGTGCCAAAAACACCCAAAACAATCACCTTTCCGCCTTATTTTTAGAGCTGGCACTGCGCCCTGAGTAGTCTTGGGTGAATGCATTTTTGGGCATGAAAATGGACACCAAATGGAAAAATAAAGGTATATTTGGTAACTAGACAATACAAGATTTCCAATGAGCTATCATGGAGCTCATTTGGACACCTGGAAGGCCTCCAAATCTTGGTTACAAAAAAAACAATTTTTCCGAGTGCTAGCGCTGCGCCCTTGAACCTCAGTGCTGCGCCCTTGAAAAAAAGTCAAAAAAAGACACTTGGAGATATTTTGGAAGTTATTGAGGAGCCTTAAAGTCATTTTTTTGCCGAATTTGGTTGAGTACTTATTTTTGCATTTAGTGAATTAGGATATTTGTGCCTTGGGCCTTGCATGGTCTCATAGGACAAAAATGACATTTATGAGTAATTAAAGGTTTCTAAAACCCTAGTTAGGGTTTTTGTCCTCCTTTTCTAGTTAAATACCGCATTGAGGCCTCATTGTACATGTTGGTTGGTTGTTGAGATCAATATGATATATACTTTGAGTTTGTTGAAGAAATTGGCTTTGGTGTGTTGTGATTGCTTTGGATTGAGCATCAATGGATCAAGCACATTCTTAGGATTCATGAGCTCTATTAGATGGTGATTTTATTCCACTCTTGTATTTGTTTACTTCATTTTTCATTATGTTCATGGTTTCTTTGATCATAGGACATAAATTTTAGAGTAGGATATGCTTTCTTGGCACCCTACTTCTGTCTGCATCCTTTTATCTCTATGTTTTTTTCTTTGAAGTTTAATTAAAGAATCCTTGAATGCTCTTTAGTTTCACTAAAATGTTATGTTAAAATTTCTCTCTATTTGAAAGTAATGTTCAAAGAATTATTAGCTTCTCTCTAGGATTACTTTTCTGTTGTTTTGATGATTGTTTAGCAAAAGTCCAGTTGAAGAATACTTTATTGCTCTTCAGTTTTGCTATGCTATGGCATCCTGAAAGCTTTTCTTGTTTCTAGTATGTTGAAGGATCCTTAATTTCCCTTTGAACCTACTGCATTCATAACTTCATGTTCATTTCACACTCACTAAACCTACTTAGATCCATTTGGCCTTGTTAACTTGCCCTATGAAACACCCTTGACATATTATTGTACTTTTCAAAACCTTTGCAGACTCCACAGCCCAATGGATTGATTTTCTCTTATTCTACCTATCCTTCTTGACAACCTATCCAACCAAAAAAAACAAACAAACAAACCCTATCACTATAACTAGCCTAAAATCAAAACCCTAAAATCAACTAAGTCACATCCTTTATACAAACATAGAGAGAGCCCTCTCTGAGTCCAAGAAGGCTAGGTCCTAGGATTCCAAAGACTGGTTTGATGTTACCCTTCTACATTTGGTCTTGCCAATCTGACAAATTACGGGGACCTAACATAATGGTGATTATGGTGGGACACTGACTAAGTAACAACCTAAATATTCCTTAAGAAATCTCAAACCCCTGTCAAACTTAGAAAATCAAGTGTTAGCCAAGAGTAGTATCTAATTGATTTTCCATACTAGAAAAATGATGACTCAACTAGAGAACACCCATTGAAAATCTTAGTGTTACATAAAGAAACTCAGAAAACCCAAAACATCTCTAGATTGTTTTTTTTTTAAATTGTTGATGGTGGACAACAAGCAAACCCTCCGAGCAGTAAACATCATCCAGGTGGTGACTCCACTGGCCTCCAGTAGGCCTACTAACTCCACTAGTTCTCATAGACTCCTCTGGGATTGTGTCAATCAGTCATAGTAGTTTAAAGCGTAGTCACACACTGTGTGAGTTCAGTAATTATTAAGAGTGGTCTGCCTTTTCAAAAAAAATCATAAAATTTCAGCCTCTTTGTGATTAGGTATGAAATATGGCTTCACAAAGGATTAACACCAGATCTCACCCTAACCCAAACCCTCTTACCATAGTTGATGACCCAGAAAGGGTCTTGTGGAAAAATTCTAGGACTGAAGACTCAATTATTGTTAGACCAATTCATAGAGCAAGTTTTGTCCCTGAACATCTCACAACCTTGCAAGATACCCTATTTGACTTATATCATCAAATAAAACTATTCAGAACTAAGTCTCAAATTGGGATAGACTAGACAAGCTTTTAGCCCACCAGCATATAGCAGGGTCCGAGTAGAGAAGCCTCTCCTTCCACTCCTCCTAATTTTCAGCTTCTCCAACACTTTGGCTCCTTTCATTCCAAATCTGCTCAAAATCAGCTAGCTGGTCCAAGTACATCCGCCACACCCACTCATACATCCACTGTGCAAACCACCCACTCATGGCAACATGGTATGCCACCCTGGTGCTACTAAAACCTTTAATACCTATGCCGTAGGACTACCAGTCCAAAATACCTCACTTTACTGGAGCTCACTCTACCACTACCCAAAATCATGTAGACAAAATGAATGATGCTTTTTGCTACCAAGAAACAGAAGAGGATACCATAAAAATGAGAATGTTTGCCCAAAGTCTACGAGGATAAGCAAAGAAACATTTCAAAAACTTAACTCCTAACAACATACATGACCTCCCTTCCCTTGATCAAACATTCATAAACAAGTGGGAGATTGTTTGGTCAATTTAGTGTGTCCTAAATTGCTAACATAAATTATCAACCAGGGATTCGTAAGCTGACGAAGTGCGGCGCACTATATGTGCAAGATAACCTATCTCTTACTTTTTGTCGTTTTTGGATTTTTATGAAATTCTAAAAGACAAGTATGGTTTTGGATATTCAAGGCAATGATGTCCTTTATAATGATTTACCAAATTGAAACTGAAAAAGGAATTTGAAACATAGAATGACAAAACTTGAAAGGAAATGAAAATGTGCTACTGAAATGAAAAAGGTGCTGCTAATCTAATAAATCAAAACAGTGAACTAGTGAGCATGAAACCAAACTATTCTTGCTGCTGTCTAAACACAAAAGAAACTATGTTGAAAGAAATCCAAAAGTTGCAATAAAGTAAATCTAAATCAAATTACATCAACTTGTCTTCTGATCCCTCATCATTAGTCCAGCTATGATTTTCGGAAGTAACCATAAACAACTTGAGTAACTGATATCTAACTTGAAGAAAGTAAACTAATATCAAACCACACATTCATAATTCAATCCCTCACCATCAGTCCAGCTGTGGCTTTCGGAGGTAACTGAAGATGTCATGCACAATTTAATATTTCTAGCTTGCAGAAAGGAAACTAATATCAAACTACACATCCATAATTCAATCCCTCACCATCAGTCCAGCTGTGGCTTTCGGAGGCAACTGAAGATGTTATGAGCAATTTAATATATCTAACTTGCAGAAAGGAAACTAATATCAAACTACACATTTCATAGTACAATCCCTCACCATCAGTCCAGCTGTGGCTTTCGGAGGTAACTGAAAATGACATGAGCAATTTAATATATCTAAATCTAACTACTGAAGCAAATGTGCAAGACTAAAATAAACAAAGCAATACCGAAATTAAACAAAAACTAAGAAAAAATAAATTAACAGCAGAACAATATTGATTCCATGTCATTAGTCAAAAGATATGCAAATGCCCGGGCTGCCATGAAAAATTATGCTAAAAGCTATGATTTCAGAAAGCAATCTAAGTAAGAAAATATGACAAAACAGAATTGAAAGCAACTTATCTAGAAAACATGTAAAAGCCTCCTTGGATAGCAGGGGCCCTCTGCTACCAATTTGGTGAAGTCCTTCAGCTCCTTAAAAATAAGATCACAATAGCATCAAAGAACTAAGCTTCTTTATTCAAAAACTCATAAATCTACATCCCATTCCATCTTGAACTTTGTTACAAATCTACTTCATCATTACTTCCTCATTACTTTCTCATTACCTATGATAGGACAAAGCTTCTCCTATTTATACAAAATATGAGGAGACATCTCATTAATGGGAGTCCATGAATCTCTCCCTCCATCTCTAGAGTTACAATCAAAATAGGAAATGATAAGACACATGTCTTTCTAGAGTTTTAACACAACTTGAGGAATGAGACACATATCCTCTTGGAGTTTCAATACAACAAGGAAGTGAGACACATATCCTCTTGATCCCATAATCTTCTCCAACCAAATTCGAATTTGGCCTTAGAGTGCCACATAAGGGTCTTCTAGAAGTCTCCTTTTGACCTACACATGTCACAAAACTCATAACCCATATATAGATATATGAAACTATGTTAATTTTCTAGTTTCTAATCATAAATTCACTTAAAATACATAAAATAAATAACTTTGGAAAACAAGGATCCTAACCCATATATTTATGAAAATGGTTACTTGATGTAGGGTTTTAGGTCAAATGGATATGAAATAAGAGCTAAATGGTTATGACATAATGGAAATATGTATGAATATGGACAACATTTTTGAGACTCAACAGAGATTAAGAAAAATCCTCTTCAAATCCTCTCAGAGTATAATAACCTTAAGAGAAACATTGAGGAAAGTGTCTGTTAGAGTCGGTCTTTACATCCCTCCGTCAGAGATCATTTCTCTTATTGCATTTCATTGTTTAGGTGTCTCATTCCGCTCATTCATCTGCATTCCGTTAGGGGCATGCCATTGTCTGACGGAAGGGTTTTGTTCTCTCATTTTCCCTCATGCTTGTACCTGCTGGGTTGGTCAAAATTTCTCAAAATTCATCAAAGTTCAGTTCATGTCATTTATATTCATAGAGGGTTATTTTGGCTAAAAAGAGTCTTTTAGTTTCTAGGTCTAGGGTGTGGTCTTCTGAAATGTTAAATAATGCCCGTAGGCCATGAGGATGTTTTCAAAAAGTGTCATTTCAGGATTTACATCGTCAAATATGCTCGAGGATGTTTCTTCTTCAAAACTCTGTTTTGAAGAAGAAATTGTCAAAATTGTTTTTGTAATAAATATGTATTTTTCAGCCATGAAATTCTTTACATGCAGACTCTGATCATCCTTTTCCAAGGTTCAATGCCAACATCCCTACAAAATATCAACCAATTTCATCATTCAAAGCTTAGAAATTCAGTGAGGAAACAAAAGACAAAGTTGTATTAAATGAAAAAGTGCCAAAGTAAAAAACATTACAAAATGGGTTTTGAAGAAGCAAAAAGTAAAACTATGTCTATATGAGATATTTCTCAAATCCATTCATTCATTTGCATCAAGAGTATTGAGAAAATCCAAGAGAAGGTCGAGTTTGAGGTTTGGAGGGATGAAACTGCATTTTAGAAGGGCAAACTGTGTGATTGAATACAACGCGACGCATTGGGATAGGCCGCGGCGCACCCACACAGCGTGGCGCATAGAGCCGAAATACACAGTGTAATTTCTAAAGGGCGCAGTGCACCCAAAGAGCGCAGCACATTGGGCTTGTGCACGGCGCACAGAGCCCCAAAGGCCAAAATCATCTCCGCTCCACAAAAACTCAATTTGTTTCAGCTCAATTCTTCTCCAAGTAAGTTGACAAGGCCTGTTCAGTGATTTTATTCATGTGTGGTGTGTTTAGAAGCGAGGACATTGGAGTTTGGTTAATGAAAGAGTAAATCCCTATACCCATATCAAATCTGCTCTTTAGGGTTTGCAAAGAGGTGTTTGGTGCTTAAACTATCATCCCACTTTCATTTGTGCTCTCATTGTTGTCACAATATTATACCACAGTCCCTCTTCTATTTCCACTATCCCATATCCCTTTTACCCTTTGTTCCAATGTTTTTGAATCCTAAAACCCTATCATCTGCCATGATTTCCCTCCCTTCCTATCATTGGTGAAATCCTAATTTCCGAAGCATTCAAGGATTGTCTCTTTATCCTTGTTTTCACTTATGAATCCCCAAATCCCTAAGTCCCCCAAACAGTGACTGTCCTCATACTTAAATCCCACTTGACAGTCCTTTTTCCCACTGTGATATTTCTCACAGCACCTCATTTCATATGTGGCACATGTGGCATTAAAGCATACACCAAACTATTGTTCTCACCATACATATATCAGCACATATTTGTCAAACACCTTGTTTTCAGTATCATGTCAGAAACAAATTCATCATATGAGCAGGGATATGAGCAGGATAGTGATTCAACCGCAGAGCTAAATGTACCGAGGAGGTCTCATAAAAGTGGCAGGCACATCAGGAAGGAGCCCACTTCTTTGGCTCAATTGCAGGCCCGCCCGCTTGCAATGACATGCTTTCATAAACATTCATGTTTTTGGTATTGCGTGATGATATCTCAGATTTAGCACCATCCAGAGTTGGTTCACTTATTTGTCCTACATTTTCGTGATGGTCATGTAAATCTTGCTGGAGTGAACTTCACCTTGACACCAGAGACTATTTCTGAGGCGATCGGGATACCAAAAATTGGTGAGGAGTGGAATAAGAGACAACAACTGGATAGAGAATATTATGAACCTTACATCAGGCCTGGATATTTGAGGTAGTTGAGCAGGGTATTCCTGTTCCGGTTTCTGAAGGAGTCCTATGCGCCATTAATGAAACTCATCATTAGATACTTCAGCTGCGAGGGTAGATTCTCGCGCCTTTATGCATATCATATTAGACTTTTGATGCATTTCACGAGAGTGCGACTGATGAATATTCCATACTTCATGTGCCGAAACATAGAGAGGGTGACTACCCTTGTGCAGAAGAAGACTCCAGAGCAGCAACATAACAACATTTATCATTATGTGCTCATTAAAATCATTGTAGTACATCAGCTTGGATTGCAGGGCATCACATGGGATGAGTTCATTTCCTGTGACTTCTTTGCAGCCCCCCAGCCTCCTCCCGAGATTGTTCATGGTGAAGCAGAGCCTTCACACCAGTTTGAGGTTCTTGAGACTAAGCCTATCAGTGCTCCAGTGTGTGTGACATATCAGAGTGGCCACAGAGCCTTATTCGCAGCAGCACGACGAGTACTATCTCCACCAGGGGTGGAAGGGGTCGCGTTACCTTCATCAGCAGTGCGAGTACTATCTCCACTTGGCATGGAAGGGGTATCGCCTTCTACATCAGCACAGGTACAGGACAGAGGCAAGAAGCCTATGCACGATGAAGGCCCCTCGGGAGGCCAAGATACTGATTTTATTTTGATCGATGTTGATTCGAGCTCTCCTAGCTCAAAGCTGAAAGAAATCATCCAGGAACAAAAAGTTGAGATTGACACTTTGACCGTGAAGTTGTAGAGAGCTCAGTGGGTTATAAATTACTTGGAGCAGCGGAATAAACAACTGGAGGATCAACAGACACTCATAGAGTTGCGGCAAATCTGTGAAGATCGTGAATTGGCCCGAAAGAGACCAGGTGACATGACACCATTTGAGCGAGAGACTTGCCTTACGAGCGTCAAAATTCATCTGGAGAAGCTGTTGGTGAAGGCCAATAGGGACAAAGACATTCTTAGACACATGAAGAATCACTATTGGGCCCGCACACACGTTTGCAGAGCAAAAATAAAGATCCTAAAGGCGAGGTTGAGAAAAGCACTGAAACGTCGGAAAAGGCCAGATCCACTCTGAATCTTGGCCGAAGCTTCCTTGGATGAGCATGAGACATGATGGGAGACCTTCACTCCAAATTTCGGTAAATGTGGAGAATATTTTGTCATTTTTGAAAATTTTGGTCACAAAACAGGTTTTTCCGCCCGATGCGTCGCGCCACCCGACGCGTGCTTATGATTGGGACATCTTCTGGAGGAAAAATTTTCATTTTTGGGTTTTTCATGATATATTATGTATTTTTAGGAATGGCCGAAGCATTTCATCAAATTCTGGGCTGCCTAAAGGGCCAAAAACACTCCAAAAATGGCCTTTCTGCCACTTTTTGCACCAGCAGGAACCAGTCTTGGGAGATTGCAGTTTTGGAGGGGCAAATGACATCCAAATTGAAAAATTCCACTTGGGTTGGATATCAGACATCCAGAGATTTCCAACGAGCTATCATAATCTCAATTTGGACTCTGTGAAGTTCCCCAAAAATAGGCTCAAATTGGCACGACGCATTGAGTTTTTGAGCGCGGCGCATAGAGAAATTTTGTCTCATTTTCACTCTTCAGCTCAGAAATTCACCCAGTTTTGACTAGTTTTACTTTTTCATGTGATGATTGACCCACCATGATGTAATTTGATGACTATGATGTAAATTTGGCATTTTTTTACTTTTTCTAGAGGATTCATTCACCAAAAAGTGAAAATTAAGTGAATGGATCAGTTTCCTAGCATATAGAGGCAAGTTGTTTGGCTGCCTAGATTTTAGCTCCATGTTTAGAATTGGTTGAAACAGCTCCTAGAAGGATGATCTCAACCCCTAGAGGCATGGGAAGGGGTTAGGATAGTCTATATATTGTATTTTCTGAGACATTTTCATGGTTGGATACTTGGGAATAGTTTGGCACCTCATTGTACATTCATTTCAGATTTTTGGCAAAGGAAAGACCAGAGTTTTGCAGCACTTGTTGGGATCCTTGTGGCTTCTAAGTTTTGATGATGTTTTTCTCCATGTTATTTTAAGTTTCATTAATGTTATATGTATGCCATTTCCCTTCTCTTTGCTTCTGAATTAGACAAATGAGTAACTAAGGTAGAACTCATTAGTTTGCTGATGCTCTGCCTTAAAATTTTGTTTAGTTTTATATGTTTTCCTCCGTTTGAAGAGGATCCTTGCAATTTCTTGCCCTCTTCAGTTTCTTAGCAGTATTTTCTATCCATTCATTGAATCTAATACATCAAAATCATTTCCTACCCTGCCCCAACTTGAACTCTGCAAGAATTTGGCCTCATCCCCTAGCCCAAAAATTGTTTTTCCCTTTTTCCAACAAAAACCCCTAAAAATAAAAATCAAACCCTCCTATTTGTTTATCTAGCCTAAGATCAGTTTTTGTTTTAGTCATCTCAAGCCCTTCTGAATATTTTAATTGAGATTGACCCGGAGAGAGCCCTCTCCTGTCCTCGTAGGGCTAGCTACGAGGTTAAGCGTGGTTTGGTGTTGTCCTTTTTCTACCTTATTTCAGCCTGAGGTGGATTTGGGAACTAACATAGTGGTGACCATACTGGGGAAGAAAATGGTTTTCTTGTTGGTGTTATTTGTTTCATAAGTTACAGACGGAGCCTGAAGTCACTCCAGGTAGCTTTCGAAACGCTTTTGCTTTGCATTAGCAGAAGTAGATAAACGTTGCTTCAGTCAATCTCCGGTTTAGATTGTGAACGTGACATTTGACTTGTGAATTACCCCCAGTATATTACATCGTTCTGGACTTTTCGATGATTGAGTCTAGAATTTGATAGGCTGAATAGATCGTTTTGTCCTTTGATTTTTGAATAGATCAACACACTGGCTTCCAGAAGACATACTAGATCAAATCCTGATCCTGATCCGCCTCCAGTGTATGAGAATCCAAATCTGATTTCAAGAATCCTCCGTTGAGAAAGTCCCGTGATCCCTTTGTTTAAATCTCATTCATGCCTGACTGTATTTGAGTTCCTTGAAGATATTGAGTTTGATGATCAATTTGAGTTGTCGTTATTCGAAACTAAATCTGAAAGTGCTACTAGTTCTACCGTCATAAATCCTGAGTTTATCAAGTATCTTGAGGTTGAACAAGCGAATAAATCTATTGATAGTTACATCCTGAACATTCAGAACTCTATTGTGGCAACGAATATTCCTGATTTTATCGAATCTGCTTCTGAAACTCTTGGTCCATCATCAGTTACTTCTGATTCACAAGTTCACGCTGAGCCTTATTTTATTCTTACCATTCCCGTGCAACCATCGATATCTGATCAGAAATCGGCAGTAGTTCCTCCTCCATCTCCACCACATACACCTCGAACACCTACTTCTCCTACTCCACCCGTTTCTCCAAGACAGATCATAAATCCACCAAGAGCAATGGCTGTTAGATTCGCACCTCTTGTTTTGCCAGCAAAATTGGATCCCATGCCCGCTGATTATTAGAGTAAAATTCCTTTGTTTGATGGTACTCCTCAAAGTGTGCCCGCTCAGCAGCATATTGATAGAATGACAAACTTTTTTGACCTCCATGAAATTGATGAAGAGAATGTCTCCATGAGATTGTTTGTGCAAAATTTTGGAGGTGAGGTACGCAAGTGGTTCAGAGCTTTGTAGCACAGAAGTATTAATACATTAGAAGACCTTCAAAGACAGCTTCTATATTGGTGGGAGATGAAGAAAGATCCACTTCAAATCACTTCTGAGTATACTAAGATCAAGTGCAATCCGGGTGAGTCCGTCCAAGACTATATTATCAGATTTAATGCGGTTTATAATGCAATTCCTGATGACTTGAGGCCTTCTAAGAAGTCAGCTTTGTTAAAATTCCCAGATGGTTTTGATCCAGAGATGGATTATTCATTACGAGATAGAGATCCGCCCACTTTAGAGGACATGTAGAATATTTCCGTGAGTGTTGAGGCAAATTTGAATGACAAGAGAGCTAGATTGAAAGCAAAGAAGAAAGTTGTGATAAAGGAAGAAGCTTCTACATCTATAGATCAGATACTTCGCAAGGTGGAAAAAATGTTCGAAAGGTTCACTCTTGATAAGCCCGAACCACAAGTTCGAAATCCCAACTTCCGTGGTCAGCAGCAGCCACAATTCAGGATTAAGCAATGAGAACAGCGAGCACAAGAACCAGCAGTCCAACAGCAAGTAAACACACCTCTTCAGCAGAATTTTGTTGGTCAGGATTCAAATGATGAAGATGATGTAGTGGGGGAGAAAAACCATTTTTTTACTCCTGATGATTTTCCCATTTATATCACCGAAGATGAAGAGTATGCAGAAAGTTCAGCGGTACAAAGAGATGAGGATTTTATCTTGGCTAATGATGCAGCCCTTGAGGAAGAGTCGGATGAGTATCAGAGAGGATATATGAATGCATTGTCAGCCAAGCAGAAACAATATTCTCTTAGAAATAGAGATGTACCAGTCAATCCAATTTAGAAGAGAAATGAAGTTTCAACACCTAAAAACGATTCACCTGTTGCACAAAAGAAAGCAAAAGAGATAGTTGATTCCGCTGCCACTAAGTCATCATCAGCAGAAAAATAAAATCAGCCAATTACATCAAGGGAGAAGGTTGAAAAGAAATATTTTCCAGCCAAAGAGATCGAAAATACTTCAGCCTTTATTTTGGAGAATGAGATTTATAAATTAAAGGTATCCATTCCCTTGACTGAACTAATGAGGAACAACAATTATAAAGGTCAAGTTTCTAGAATTTTGAATTTTGATCCCATGTCTGATATGGTGAATATTGAAGATGATCAACTGGAACTGATATTTGGACCAGCTTTAGATGGTGAGTCTCTGGCCAGCGAAGTGCCTCCTTTTTATATCAGTCTTCGATTGCATGAGTTTGTATTGCATAATGCCATGTTCGATTCCAGTGCTTCCCATAATCTTATGCCGAAAGCAATCATGGAGAAGTTGGGTTTAGACATTACCAGGAAGTACCATGATCTTTATTCATTTTATTCTAGCAGAGTGAGATGTATTGGGCTCATTAAAGACTTGGTTGTAAGTTTGGATTAGATTCCTACAAAGAATGTTTTGATGGAAGTTGTTGTAGCAGACATTCCTCCTAGATTTGGTATGTTGATTTCCAGGCCTTGGGGAGAAAAATTGAAAGGGACATTACAATTATATTTCTCCTATGCGACGATTCTTGTGTTTGGCCAAATGAGAAAGTTGTACCGGGAACAAAAAATGAAGTATATGATTACAACTAAGGAGAAACCGGTCAATCATCTGATTAATTATGTACATACAGATTTAGAGTCTTTTGTTTTGTTTGCCGATAGTTTCAATGATGTAGATAGTCAGTTAGTTCAAGCAGAAGATATTCCAGAGATTACTGAGAATTTCAGAGAAGTTTTGCAGAAAGAAAGGCAACAACCGGAAAGCACAGCTGAGCAATCAACTAAAGATAGTGGACAGCAAGCAGAAAAAACAGAGCTAGCACAATTTCAGCAATTAGAGGATGATGAAGAGGGTCTATGGACCATGGATTTCGATGGTGCAGTCAAAAATGATGGTGCTAGAATTGGTATTTGGGTACTTAGTCCTTTTTCTGCTCCTAACAAGGTACCGAGCAATGTACGGGTATGTTCTTACAAATTAGCATTTGATTGTTCAAACAATGAGGCTGAGTATGAAGCTCTGATTGCTGGCCTAAAGATTCTTAGAAAGCTAAATGCTAAGAGAATTGCAGTCTATGACGACTCCAAATTGGTAATTAAGCAGGTAAAGGGTGAATATCAAACGAAACATCCCCGGATGCGGGCTTACCGGAACGCTGTCCTTGATATTTTGAAGAAGTTTTCAAATTATACCTTGACTTGTATTCCTCGCATTCAAAATGGAATCGCAGATGCGCTTGCTAAGGCAGCAAGTAACTTGAAGATCCCAATGAATTCAAGTAATAAGTTCGAAATCCATGTGAAGCACCGTCCTACCGTCCCGGATAATCAAATATGTTGGCAATTTTTCCAAGATGATGATGAGATTAATGATTTTCTGCAAAGTAAAGGTAAGTTCAAAGATACCTCAATTGATGTGGAATATGATGATGGTGATGATGTTCAAGTAAATCAAATGGAAGTGTTACAGCTAAAAGATAACATTATTCCTAAAGGTTTGATACCTTTAGAAGAGCTCTTCGATCAGGATGATGTGGCCAAGAAACCAACCTTACGACCGACTGAAAAAGGAGTAGAGGATGTAAATATCAGGACAACCGAAGACCCCAAAATGGTGAAGTTATCCAAATCATTGCCACTGGAGGTAAAAGCCAAATATGTGAGTTTGTTGTCTTCATTTGCTGATGCTTTCGCTTGGGATTACTCAGATTTAAAGACGTATGACACCAATATAATCCAACATACTATCCCAATTAAGCCTAATCAGAAGCCTTTCAGACAAAAGCTAAGAAGAATCAATCCGAAGTTGCTGCCATCGATTGAGAAGGAGGTAAACAGGTTGTACAAAGCAGGAATCATTGTTCCCATCAAATTTTCTGATTAGATTTCCAATTTAGTGCCATTGCGGAAAAAGACAGGTGAGATTCGGTTGTGTATTGATTTCCGAAATTTGAACAAGGTGTCATTGAAGGATAATTATCCATTGCCTAAGATGGATCATATATTGCAGCGAGTAGTGGGTGCATCTCGGATGTCACTACTCGACGGTTATTCTGGATATAACCAAATTTTGGTTCATGAGGACGACCGTGACAAAACAACATTCACCACTCCGTGGGGGACATTCCACTATGCCAAGATGCCATTTGGTTTGAATAATGCTGGTGCAACTTTCCAGCGGGCGATGAACATGGCTTTTGTGAATGAAAAATATGTTTTCCTTGTTATATACCTTGATGATTTGACGGTTTTTTCCAATTCTGATGAAGAGCATATGTATCACTTGAAAGTTGTTTTTCAAAAGTGCAGAAAATATGGTGTCTCACTTAATCCTAAAAAGAGCTTGTTCGCCATGGATGAAGGAAAATTACTTGGTCACATTATTTCCAAAGATGGCATTCGTATTGATCCAGCACGTGTTGAAGCAATCCAGCAAATTGACCCTCCCAGGAATAAGAAGGAGATTCAGTCTTTTAATGGTAAGATGAAATTTTTACGCTGTTTTGTCCCTAACCTTGCTGAACATTTAAGAGAAATAACAAATATGCTGAAAAAGGACAGCCAAGTGAAGTGGACTGAAGATGCGGTAAAGTCCTTTAATTTGGTGAAGTTGGCACTATCTTCAGCTCCGGTGTTAATCAGCTCGGATTACACCCAAGATTTTATTTTGTTTTCCTTTGCTTCAGAGCACACCATGGCAGCTGTGTTAATGCAGAAAAGAGATGGACATGAGAAGCCCATAGCGTTTTTCAGTCGAACTATTAGAGACGCAGCCTTGAAATACAACATCATTGAGAAACAAGCTCTGGCACTGGTAAAGGCATTGAAGGATTTCTGGGTATACATTTTGCATTCCCATATTTTAGCTTATGTTCCTAACGCTACCGTGAAAGATGTTTTAGTATAGACTGATCTGGAAGGAAGACGTGGTAAGTGGATCGCAGCTTTGCTGGAATATAATGTGGAAATAAGGCCCACGAAGCTTATCAAGGGACAGGGGCTGGCGAAGCTTATGGCTGAATCGAATTTGCATGCGCTAGACATAAATCTTATTGCTGCTATGTCTGATGAGGATGAGGAGAATTCGCTACTTCAGGTATAGGAAATGTTTGTTGCTTCCCCATGGTATTCAGATATCGTGTATGTTCTTCAAAATTTGTCATCACCGCCCGGCATGACTAGAAACAAAGGTAGAAATTTGAAACTGAAGGCTGCAAAATTTTGTATTTTGAATTCTGCACTTTATTGGAAATATCCAGGTGGTGTGTTATTGAATTTTTTGGTGGAGGAAGAAGCGAAGAAGGTAATGGAGGCTTTCCACAAAGGAGATTGCGGCAGTCATCATTTTTGGAAAACAACTGCCAATAAGATTTTGAGAGCAGGGTACTATTGGCCGACATTGTTTGCTAATGTATATAAAATAGTAAAAGGCTGCCATGAGTGCCAGATTTTTGAAGGAAGACAGAAATTACAACCATTGTCACTCAAGCCTATTGAGGTAAGCGCCCCCTTCCAGCAGTGGGGTTTTGATTTCATTGGGGAGATTCATCCTCCTTCCTCAGGACAACATAGATGGATTCTAAAAGCCACCGATTACTTTACGAAATGGATCGAAGCAGTTCCCACAAGACAAGCCACCGATTCGGAAATTATTTCTTTCCTTGAGAACAACATTTTGTCTCATTTTGGTTGCCCAAGTAAATTGATCACAGATAATGCAGCGGATTTTAAATCAAGAAAGATGATTGAGTTTTGTGCGAAGTATAAAATCATTTTGGGGCATTCAACCACCTATCATCCATAAGGTAACAGTTTGGAAAAATCTTCCAATAAATCTCTAGTCAATATCATTAAAAATTTGCTGGACATCAATAAGAAGAGTTGGCATAAGAAGCTGGTAAATGCGCTATGGGCTGATCGGGTAAGTCAAAAGAATTCCATTGGTATGTCCCCCTTCGAGTTAGTTTATGGAGTAGATACAGTCTTTCCTACTTCACTTGTTGTTCCGGTGGTCAAGCTTCTTCAGAAAGCTGGTAGTGAAGAAAGCCATATGTAGAGAAGGATAAATCAGATGATTCATTTGCAGTAAACGAGAGAAGAGGTCTTCCAAAACACATTTAAGTTGTAGGAGAGAATAAAAAATATCTATGACAGGAAAGCGAAGGCGGATAAATTCCAGTTGGAGGAAGTGGTACTGAAGTGGGATGCTAGGAATGAGGACAAAGGTAAACACGGTAAGTTTGAAAACCTCTGGAAAGGTCCATTCAAGATTGCAGCATATCGAGGTCAGAACACCTTTTTTTTGAAGGAGATGAACGGTGAAGACTGTCCAGGTGGGCTGATCAATGGTCGGCTGCTCAAGAGGTACCATTTCTAAGATGTTTTCTGCTGATCACATTGTCATTGTACATAACATGTATTTCAGTTTCATTGTAAGTGTGCACTGTAGTCTTTTCTTCAGTCTGGGGCCCGAAGTGAAGGCTATAATTCTGAAGAAAGATTTCAATTTTGGTTTGAGTCTGTTTAGTCGGTTTGGTTCAGTCATTTCTATTTTTAAAGTTGAGTCAGTTTAAGTTAAAGTTTCAGTCAAATAAATTCAGTCAAAAGTCTTGAGTTTTTTTGTCAAAATAATGGACTCCATAGCCCAATGTACGAAGGCACTGGTCTTCTTTCCAAAATATCTACCATTCTTGGCACCTCCAAGGAGCTACCATCCCCATTGGAGCCAATGTTAGAGTCGGTCTTTACATCCCTCCGTCAGAGATCATTTCTCTTATTGCACTTCATTGTTTAGGTGTCTCATTCTGCTCATTCATCTACATTCCGTTAGGGGCATGCCATTGTCTGACGGAAGGGTTTTGTTCTCTCATTTTACCTCATGCTTGTACCTGTTGGGTTGGTCAAAATTTCTCAAAATTCATCAAAGTTCAGTTCATGTCATTTATAGTCATAGAGGGTTATTTTGGCTAAAAAGAGTCTTTTAGTTTCTAGGTCTAGGGTGTGGTCTTCCGAAATGTTAAATAATGCCCGCAGGCCATGAGGATGTTTTCAACAAGTGTCATTTCAGGATTTACATCGTCAAATATGCTCGAGGATGTTTCTTCTTCAAAACTCTGTTTTGAAGAAGAAATTGTCAAAAAAAAATTTGTAATAAATATGTATCTTTCCGCCATGAAGACTTCAAAGCAGACTCTGGTTTTCCTTTGCCAAGTTTCAATGCCAACATCCCTGTCAAATCAACCAATTTCATCATTCAAGCTCCAGAAAGTCAGTGAGGAAACAAAAAGACAAAAGTTGTATTAAATGAAAAAGTGCCAAAGTCAAAAACATTACAAAATGGGTTTTGAAGAAGCAAAAATTAAAACCATGTCTATATGAGATATTTCTCAAAGCCATTCATTCATTTGCATCAAGAGTATTGTAAAATCCAAGAGAAAGTCGAGTTTGAGGTTTGGAGGGACATGCACGTTTTAGAAGGAAGCGGTATGTGTGATTGAAACCCGAGCGCGGCGCATTGGGATAAGACGCGGCGCGCCCACGGGCGCGGCGCATAGAATAAAAGCAGCGGTGTAAATTTCTAAAGGGTGCGGTACACCCACAGAGCGGCTTGAGGAAAAAAATCATCTCTCGCTCCACAAAAAACTCGATTTGTTTCAACTCAATTCTTCTCCAAGTAAGTTGACAAGGCACATTCGAGTGATTTTTTGTGAGTGGTGTGTTTTAGAAGCGAAGACATTGGAGTTTGTTTAATGAAAGATTAAACCTATACCCATATTAAATGTGGCTCTTTAGGGTTTAACGAAAGAGGTGTTTGGTGCTTATTATCATCCCACTTTCATTTGTGCTCTCATTCTTTGTCACAATATTATACCTGAACCCTCATATTTCCAGCCATATCACTTTTACCCTTTGTTAATGTTTTTGAATCCTAAAACCCTGTCAATCTGCCATGATTTCCCTCCCTTCCTATCATTGGTGAAATCCTAATTTCCGAAGCATTCAAGGATTGTCTCTTTATCCTTGTTTTCACTTGACTTCGATATGTTGCCATCACTGTTGACTCTTGCTCCTAAAAACTACCCCCATCACTATCACTTATTCCCATATCACTTATGAATCTAAAATCCCTGATCCCCCAAACGTTGTTGTCACTCAAAATTAAATCCCACTTGAAAGTCCTCAGTCCTTTTTCCCCTTGTGATATTTCTCATGACACCTCATTTCATGTGTGGCACATGTGGCATTAAAGCATACACCAAACTCTTGTTTTCACCATACATATATCAAGCACATACTTGTCAAACACCTTGTTTTCAGCATCATGTCAGAGACAAATTCATCATATGAGCCGGGATATGAGTAGGAAAATGACTCAACCACAAGGCTAAATGTACCGAGGAGGTCTCATAAAAGTGGCAGGCACGTCAGGGAGGAGCCCACTTATTTGGTTCAATTGCAGGCCTGCCCACTTGCAATGACATGCTTTCAGCAACATTCATGTTTTCGGTATTGCGAGATGATATCTCATATTCAGCACCATCCGGAGTTGGTTCGCTTATTTGTCCTACATTTGCGTGATGGTCATGTAAACCTTGCTGGAGTGAACTTCACTTTGACACCAGAGACCATTTCTGAGGCGACCGGGATACCGAACATTGGTGAGGAGTGGAATAAGAGACAGCAGCTGGATAGAGCATATTATGAACCTTACATCAGGCCTGGATATTTGAGGCAGTTGAGCAGAGTATTCCCGTTCCGGTTTCTGAAGGAGTCCTATGCGCCATTAATGAAACTCATCATTAGATACTTCAGCTGCGAGGGTAGATTCTCGCGCCTTTATGCCTATCATATCAGACTTTTGATGCATTTCACAAGAGTGAGATTGATGAATATTCCATACTTCATGTGCCGAAACATAGAGTGGATGACTACCCTTGTGCAGAAGAAGACTCCAGAGTAGCAACATAACAACATTTATCATTATGCGCTCATTAAAATCATTGTAGTACATCAGCTTGGACTGCAGGGCATCACATGGGATGAGTTCATTTCCTGTGACTTCTTTGCAACCCCCCAGCCTCCTCCCGAGATTGTTCATGATGAGGCAGAGCCTTCACACCAGTTTGAGGTTCCTGAGACTGAGCCTATCAGTGCTCCAGTGTGTGTGACATATCAGAGTGGCCACAGAGCCTTATTCGTAGCAGCACGACGAGTACTATCTCCACTAGGGGTGGAAGGGGTCTCGTTACCTTCATCAGCAGCGCTAGTACTATCTCCACTTGGCATGGAAGGGGTCTTGCCTTCTACATCAGCACAGGTACAGGACAGAGGCAAGAAGCCTATGCACGATGAAGGCCCCTCGGGAGGCCAAGATACTGATTTTATTTTGATTGATGTTGATTCGAGCGCTCCTAGCTCAAAGATGAAAGAAATCATCCAGGAACAAAAAGCTGAGATTGACACTTTGACCGTGAAGTTGCAGAGAGCTCAGTGGGTTATAAATTACTTGGAGCAGTGGAATAAACAACTGGAGGATTAGCAGACACTCATAGAGTTGTGGCAAATCTGTGAAGACCGTGAATTGGCCCGAAAGAGACCAGGTGACATGACACCATTTGAGCGAGAGAATTGCCTTACGAGCGTCAACATTCATCTAGAGAAGCTATTGGCGAAGGAAAATAGGGACAAAGGCATGCTCAAACACATGAAGAATCACTATTGGGCCCGCACAAACGTTTGCAGAGCAAAAATGAAGATCCTGAAGGCGAGGTTGAGAAAAGCACTGAAACATCGGAAAAGGCCAGATCCACTCTGAATCTTGGCCGAAGCTTCCTTGGCTGAGCATGAGACATGATGGGAGACCTTCAATCCAAATTTCAGTAAATTTGGAAAAGATTTTGTCATTTTTGAAAATTTTGGTCACAAAATAGGTTTTTCCGCCCGATTCGTCGCGCCACCCGACACACGCTTATGATTGGGACATCTTCTGGAGGAAAACTTTGCGTTTTTTTGTTTTTCATGATATATTATTACGTTTAGGAATGGCTGAAGCATTTAATCAAATTCTGGGCTGCCTAAAGGGCCAAAAATACTCCAAAAATGGCCTTTCTGCCACTTTTTGCACCAGTAGGAACTAGTCTTGGGAGATTGCAGTTTTGGAGGGGCAAATGACATCCAAATTGAAAAATTCCACTTGGGTTGGATATCAGACATCCAGGGATTTCCAAAGAGCTATCATGAGCTCAATTTGGGCTCTGGGAAGTGCCCCAAAAATAGGCTCAAAGTGGCGCGATGCATTTCGTTTTTGAGCGCGGCGCATAGAGAAATTTTGCCTCATTTTCACTCTTCAGCTCAGAAATTCGCCCAGTTTTGACTAGTTTTACTTTTTCATGTGATGATTGACCTACCATGACGTAATTTGATGACTATGATGTAAATTTGGCATTTTTTTACTTTTTCTAGAGGATTCATTCACCAAAAAGTGAAAATTAAGTGAATGGATCAGTTTCCTAGCATATAGAGGCAAGTTGTTTGGCTGCCTAGATTTTAGCTCCATGTTTAGAATTGGTTGAAACAACTCCTAGAAGGATGAGATCGACCCCTAGAGGCATGAGAAGGGGTTAGGATAGTCTATATATTATATTTTCTGAGACATTTTCAGGGTTGGATACTTGGGAATAGTTTGACACCTCATTGTACATTCATTTCAGATTTTTGGCAAACGAAAGACCAGAGTTTTGCAGCACTTGTTAGGATCCTTGTGGCTTTTGAGTTTTGATGATGTTTTTCTCCATGTTATTGTAAGTTTTATTAATTTTATATGTATGCCATTTCCCTTATCTTTGCTTCTGAATTATACAAATGAGTAACTAAGGTAGAACTCATTAGTTTGCTGATGCTCTGCCTTAAAATTTTGTTTAGTTTTATATGTTTTCCTCTGTTTGAAGAGGATCCTGGCACTTTCTTGCCCTCTTCAGCTTCTCAGCAGTATTTTCTATCCATTCATTGAATCTAATACATCAAAATCATTGCCTACCTTGCCCCAACTTGAACTCTGCAAGAATTTGGCCTCATCCTCTAGCCCAAAAATTGTTTTTCCCTTTTTCCAAAAAAAACCCCTAAAAATCAAAATCAAACCCTTCTATTTGTTTAACTAGCCTAATATTAGTTGTTTTTTTAGTCATATCAAGCCCTTCTGAATATTTTAATTAAGATTGACCCGGAGAGAGCCCTCTCCTATCCTCGTAGGGCTAGCTACAAGGCTGAGCGTGGTTTGGTGTTGTCCTTTTTCTACCTTATTTCAGCCTGAGGTGGATTTGGGAACTAACAGTGTCCAAGACTATTGCACTAGGTTCAATAGTATATACAATTCACTCCCACCTCACATGAAACCCCCAGAAGGCCTAGCCTTAGTAAAATTTCCAGAGGGCTTTGATCCAGACATGGCCTACCAATTGAGAGAAAGAGAACCCATAACCTTAGAAGACATGCAAATGGGAGTTGTGAGTGTAGAAGCCAATATAATTGAGAAGAGGGCTAGGATGAGGACAAAAAATAAAGTTACATACAAAGAGGAAACTATGGCCTCCACATCTGATGCTAAAATTGACATCCTAGTTAAGACAATGGAAAGGATGATGGAGAGGATCAACTTAAATGAAAGAGCACCCCCTAGGGAAAACCAAGAAAATTCTCAAAACATAAATAGAAACCAAAAATTCAGAAGAGACCCTCTCCAAAACAGACAAAGAGACAATGACCAGCAAATTAGACCTCCTTTCCAAGAAAACTATGTAGAAGAAGAGGAAAGAGAGACTGAAGAGCGGGAATAAAAAGATGTAAATCTGATAGGCTCTGATAATGAGGGTGATTTTTTTCTCACAGAAGAAGAACAAGGTCTATTTTACTCAGGCCAAACCGATAGGACATATGAGGATTCTGAAGAGTACAAGCTAGGATTTGAAAATGCTATCATGGACATTCATAGGCAGTATGACCTTAGAAGTAAGAAAACCCAGGATGCCTCCTATTGGAGTCCTGTGATTTGGAAGATTGGTAAACCAAATGACAGGGTAACATCAGACCTGTCTTTGGAGTCCTAGGACCTAGCCTTCCTGGACTCAGAGAGGGTTCTTTTTATTAGGTGAAGGATGTGAACTTGTTCACTTTGAATGATTGATTTTAGGCTAGCTATTAAGTGTAGTTTTTTCTGTTTTTTTTGGGTTGAGGTAAGATGAATAAGTAGGATAGGTGGAATGAGAGGTTATTAAATCAATAGGGCTATGGGGTCAGATGAAGTCAACGGTCTCTAAATGATGAAACAGAGTGTATTGCAGGGCCGATTTAGCAAGGTTAATGGATCCTTTAGGTGATGTATGAGGTGTAATGAACATTAAGTTTGGGAAAAAACTAAGAGGTCTTAAACATATATAGTCTGAAGCAATAACTCATGAGGTAGGGAAAACCATTAATCTCTATGAACAATACTAAAACTGATAAACATGTAAGATGAACATTCTAGTGAAACATAGATGCATTAGAACTCCTAACTTTAGAAATTCGCCTTAAGCTTTTGGAAAAACACATAATATAAAAAAACAACTCAATTTATGGAAAGGGAACTCCTAAACAACATATATCAAGTTATTGGGAACTATGAAATAAGTTGGTAAGCATGGGCAAAGGTCAAGATCGAACGAGACCTCTTTGTATTAACTTAATCAATCAATATTCCATACGAAAGCTTCAAGATAGAGTATTGAAAAATTTAAATAAGCAGGGCATACCATGAATCATACTTATAAGCTAGCATACTAACCATTCATGAAATAAAAACAAGTTTTAGTGGGCCTAAGGAGCGGTCAAGAATTCCTTAAGATGTCTAAAAGAGGAAAACAACAAGGCTATAACAAACAGGAGGTTTGAGTTGCTTCCATGAGCATGTCTTAACCTATACTTTTCTGATCTATAGCAACCAAGAAGAATGAAATAGAAATGAGGAAAATAAAACATTAACAAGTTAAGAAAAAATCACCATTCACCAAGCTATGGAATCTTGCAAACATGCTTCTCCATCATCAAGCCAAACAAGCCATTCATTCACTTCATAAAACCAATGTCTTCTCTAAGCTCATAAAACCATGTATTGCACTTAAACACATCAAGTCCCAACTGTTTATAATGAATCCTCATGCCTTTTATAACAAATAAGAAGAGGAGAGCCTACTAGAGCATCTAGAAGCCTATTGGCCAAAAATAAATATGCTAACTTCTCCTTGAGGCCTTGCAAGGCCCAAGGCACAAAAATATCCTACAAATATATTTTCCGGCCCAAAATAGAAATTACATTGACTTTTAGGCTCTGAAAAGCATGATAAAACTTTCCAAATGCACATTTTTCCCACTCATCCACAGGTATGTAGCGCACTGTGTCAAACAGTGAAAAAATGCCAAGTGCATATTGCATAAATAGGCCTTTTTGCAATAGTCTTTTGGAGGTCTTCCCGACACCGGATTTGGATCCATGATTTACAGTTAAAAATCCTGATGAGACTACTTTCCAAAAATGTTTGATTTGTGCTGAGTGGATACCATTTACCTGCTCAAAAATAAAATATCCCAACACTGCTCTGTGCGTAGCACCTGGTCTGAAAAGAAGGCAGAAAGGTCAAATGTTTGACTTTTTTTGACCTTTTGAGGGGGTTAAAATGCTCCAAATGATTTGAAAATTAGTGAGTAGAATTTTGCTGATGTGAAAAGTCCAAAAATGTAAACTTTGAGAGCTTAAGATGCACCAATTTTGTGCATAGCGCCTAGGGTGCTGAGCTCCTAGGGGTCAAAATTTGGAAAAAACAAAAAGTTGTCCAATTTTCCTCAAAATTTGTGGAGAGACCCCTCAAGAGGTTTTGGACACCTGTTGAGAAGCCTCAACCAAGACTCCAAGTCTGTCATGCACTTTGTCTCTTTTTAGGTCTTCTAGTTCAATGAGGGCCTTCTTGAGCTTGGCACTAGCAAGCTTGCTTTTCCTTGCATAATGTTTCGCCATTTTCTTTTGTAGGGAAAGGCCCCTCTTGACCTCCTTGAAATTATTATGTTCCTTTTTGTAATAGTGGATGACCCTTTGAGCCATATCAAAGTCACTTTCCCACTCCTTAAGCTGTGCATCGTTTTCCAAGAGGAGCGACCTAGTTTTCATCTCTTGGTCCTCATTGTCACTGTATAGATCAATGAATTGGGACCCTTGAGAAGTCTTCTTGATCATTTTTCTCCTTCTTAATTGTACCTTCTTCTCACCTTTTTCCATCTTTCCATTTCCTTTGTCTTGATTCTTGATTGCTGGAGGAGAGATGTCCCTTTTCCTTTTTGAGGCAGAAAACACATCTCTTCTGCCTCTATGATAGGTGTATGTGAGAGGATTGATAATGGTATTTTTACGTTTGGAGGCACCAAAAGCCTTTTAATCTTTGTCATGGATTTCATGAATGACTTGATGCTCCATAGGGTCACTGATTTCAACTCTGTTTTCTTGCTCACTGTTTCCCTCTTGAGAGGCTGCCTCTTCTTGCTCATCAGCACTATGTTGTTCTTCTTCTTTAAACTCTGTTTCTGTCCCATAATCTTCATCATTTTCACCATTTTCGTCATCTTTATCAAGCTCTGCATTTGCCTCATTTGCATCTTTCTCTTGATTTCTGCTGTCATCACTTTCTTGTTTGTTGTGGCTATTATCACTTTCCTGTTCACTACTGTCCTCTCCTTTTTTTTCTTAATCTTCCTTAGTTTCTAACTCACTGCATTCTTCCTCATTATTATCATCTCTTTGCTCTTCATTAGAGCCACTATCAGCTTCTTCACTTGGTACATTAGGAGAAGAGATAGGAGGTGAATTTCTTTGTGGAGAAGGCATATGGAGAGATGATAGAGGAGTAGAGGTAGGTGGTTGTGAAGTGGAAGGTAGATTCGGCTGAATGAAGGCTTGGGGGTTCGTAAACACATCATGTGAGATGAAGACTTCCCAAGGGATTCCTTGCTTCTCCAGCTGGTGTAAGAAAATAATTTTTATCAAGGAGTGGTGGAAAAGGCTCGACATTTGGCGGTCATAGCTTCTCTTCTTGACAACTGAGGCCATTTTGTCAATACTTCGGAAAAGGTAGTATGGTAGGTTCATCATTTTGACTTTGGTGAAGTGCATCAGTAACTTTATATCATATGATTAAATCTTGGATTATCTCCCCTCATAGGTGAAATACCTAATAATATACCTCATCAGTAGGGCATACGTCTCTAATAGGTGGGAGAAGGGGCAGACTGCCTTGCAACCTTATTGACAACTAGGTTTTAGGTAGGGCTCATAATAGCTCAAATCCAACTTCTTTTGTTTAAACCATATCTCACCAATGTCTGCTTTACCAGTTGCTTCAGAGATAGATTCAGATGAGAGTTCAAACTCCACTCCTGTTAGGTTAACTTGGTGATTTTTTAAGCCAAGGATGAACAACCTAGTCAAGTCTCAGTGGCTTTTGACTTGCTTGACCTTTTCACAAAATTGATAACACCCAACATCTTGAAAGCATGAAAGGATCATGGGAGAAGAAGTAATTTGAATGGTTTCTAAGGGCTCAAACATATTTTCCCTTCCTCCCTTGTGTTTAGGCTTGGAATTTCTTTGGCTTTCATCACTGCTAGTATGAATTTCTCCTTCAGACATGGTGACTAGTTCTAGCACAACACGATTTTTAGATTTTGTTTGAGAGCTTTTAGGTCAAAAATCTGTAATGAGTGAGGTGATGGGAGAATTTTGCAAATGGGGGCCAAGATGAAATTTTCCGAGAGTGCACTCAGTGTTTTAGAGGTTTTTTGTTGTCACTCAGTCTCCTCTAGCATATATAACAATTTTCTTCTTTGCAAACCCTAACCAAATATATTTAAAACATATTTCTTATGCAGCCTAGGGTATGGTTTAATTAGGCCTTTTAAATACCTCTTTGCTTAGGAAAATGAAAGCTTGGAGGGAAGAAAATAAACCACCAACCTTGTGTCTTTGATTGCAGGAATTTTGGAGGCAAAAAATCAAAATTTTGACTTCTTTTAGAAAATTTAGACACAATTCACCTGTGCGTAGTGCCGAGTCAGCTCGGGCTGGAGATGGGCCAGTCCAGCCCGTCGGAGCATAACGCCGAGTGGCCGACAGGTAGTTTTGGGCATCTCGGGCTCTTTGTTGTGTTTGTGCATAACACCATCCCATGTGCATAACGTCAGGCCCTAGGTGCACAACGCAGTGTTAAATAAAAATGCGGCCACCTTTCCTGTGCGTAGCGCTGAAGGCCAGGTGCGTAGCGTCGGCCTCGATGCGTAGCGCTTGGAGATTTTCACTGATTTTTCACAGAAACCCTTGAAATCTCTCTCAATGGATTTTTTTTTCTTGGAGATGATAAATTATATGGGGGAATACCCAAAAAGCCTTTATAACCTTTTTGAAAAATAAATTTGAAGCCAAAACCCACTTTTGTAATGTTCATGTTTCTTCACTTTTTCTCACTGTGTCTTTGACTGTTTTGGTCTTGTAGGTGAAATATTTCATTGAAACAATTGCTTTTCTTCATTTTTGGAGGCTTCTTAAGTTTTTTTTTAATTTGACACCATTCCTGAAAACACCAATCCTATGCCTCTCAGCCCTTTTTGGAAAAAGAACCTATTTTTGACTTTAATACTTATACACAACAAACTCATCATTTTTTCCATTTTCTCCTTTTGACTAATATTATGTATTTGAAACATTCTTTCTTTTGACCTTGTCATTCTTTCTGTGTGAAAAACACCTTTGTTGTAGTGGAGTATTTGATCTTCATGTTTTCCCTCCTTGATCTTCTTTAAAACCTCTGATTTTACCTTTTGTTGAGGTGGAGTTAGTGCTTGTCTGCCAAACCCTATAAGATAGTTTGAAAACCCTTGAAACCATCCGCTGTGATGAAGGAGGTTTCTTTGTCACTATTTTGACAATATTTTTCATATATTCCCAAGCTTTTGAGTTTTTAGGGATACTTTAGAAAAACAAACAGTGTTATCTTCTAAGCTCTCAAAGAGACACTTATCAAATTCTCTATTTATGTCTAAAAAGTCTTCAATGATCATTTGAAGGGGTTTAGGGGTTTTTTCCTTTGTAACCTTAGCATTGCTCTATTGCTTGGTCAAAATAGTCATGAATATTGATTCCCATCAAACACATACCTTGCTGCTTTCTTCTTAGTTGTGAGTGGTTTTCTTGTGATGATGCCTCTCATTACTTTACCTCTTGCTAGGTTGATAGCCCTTTGACTCTTTTGTAGAAAAGTAAGTAAGGGACAACTGTCTCCCTACAAAAATTGTACTTCAAGCTAAATACCTTTTGAATGATCTCCTTTGTGAACTTAGCCTATTATATCTTACCACCTCCTGTGGATGCCTTTATAATTTTTTTAGGCCTTCTTCTTTGGCTCTGTTTCTGTCGTTGACCATTTACAAAACATTACTGCAGAAATGCTTGGACATGATAAATTGATCCTTTGCAGGCTTATTAATTGATTAAGAGGATATCTATGGAGGTATTTGATATTATTTAGACAATGATAAGCTTCATTATTGTGTTCTCTTGAGTTCACCTTTGAATATCTATGGAAATAGTGAATTCAGAATCATGACAGTGCATAACCTAGGTGACCCTATTTGACTTATTATATTTTCCTTGGAATAGGTTTTTTGACTGAAGACTTGAATCAGGGTTTGGATGAGGAGACACACTTTTTGACACTCTATTATGCACTTCCATCCTAGACAACTAGAAAACCTTGTTTTTCTTTAAAGGGGCTTTAGAAAGGGAGTTTTGAAACCACCATTACTTGAGGCACTTGGTGAGTAGGGGAAAAAGTTTGGTTTACTTGGCGAAACAACGTGTGAAAATAGAGGGCTTAGGCAAACAGATACAGACTGTTATAGGCAGAGTTGTAAAACATAGTGAGAGCGAGGGACATCAGTTTAGGATTTGGTCTTATCTGGGTGATAGATTTTCCATGCTTGGCAGAGATGTGGGGTAGTGAAAAATTTCTCTTTGAGGAGATTTCTAGAACACACATGGTTCTTGAATTCTGTTTCTAGAAATCCAGGACAAAGAATTTAGTCATCTAAAATAGGTAAAAATTACTGATGACTAACAATGGCTCCACTTAGGGAGGGCAACTCCTTTTCAGGAGGTGTCTATAATTTCAGATCTCTAGCTTATGAAGACCAGTGCCTCATCCATTGGGCGGATTTTCTTCTTTATTTTGCTGCTGCTTTCCCTGAAGTAGTGATTTTGAAAATCTGAAAGCATGATTTGCTCAACTTCACCTTTACGTGCCCAATCTACTTGCCTAACATTTTTTCTTCCTTGGGTGCACTTGAACTGGCAGACCCATTGACATTTTTCTTTTCGAAAGCAAACAACTATCTACTTCTACACTTATCTCTTCTGGGAGTTCAAATTAGGCTAATGAACTCCTTTGATTCTCTACCTATTCTATTCTACTATCAAGGTTAAACAATTTGACAGGATTCATTCACTAAGCTAAAAAAATGAAATTGAAAACATGACTAAATCAGGATTAGACAATCTGATTGATCATGGGTTTGTGGCATAAAAACAAGCTGCACACAAATGTTATTTTTGTACAAAATAAGACTAGAAAAATCAGGGCTAAGATACATAGTTTGCTATTCATCCCTATTTTTTTCCTTGGTTCTGTTTTGGGCATGTGGAACCAGTATCTTTCTTTCCTAATCTATTTTCTTCGACAAGTCAAGATTTAATGATTTTACCAACATTATTTTCACTAACTTATCAACAAATAAATTTAAAACATGTTCAGCAATGATTAGGCTAGATGACTGAATAAGGCATTCTTCTTGCACCAGTAGTGGCATTTAGGCTTGCACACTTTCAGTATTACTATTTTTTGGGTATGGGGCTGCACCTTTTATTTAGAATCTGACCTCTTTTCTATTTTTTATATGTTTTTTTGTTTTCTCTCTTTTTGACCTTTTCTTCAAACCATGATATGTACAATGAGTGAAAATTTAAAGCTAGGAATACTGACAAAAGTAGTGTTTTAGTGTCCTGACATTGACAAGACCTCAAAATGTTTTAGTCCCATTAGGTTCTTGTAAAAAGAAGGCATTTTTTCCTATAGCTAAACTGATAATGAATGGCCCTTTCCACAAGTTTTCAAACTTACCATGTTCACCTTTATCTTCTCTCCTTGGGTCCCACTTCAACACCTTATCTCCAATCTGGAAATCATTGTCCTCGGTTCTTCTGTCAAAGATTTTCTTCGTATTTTCCTGTACTAATTGTGTCCTTGTGTACACCTCCTCTCTTGTCTGCTATAAATGGATATTTTGGTTCAACCTCCTTTGCATGTAATTTTCTTCTGATTGTACTTCTTGTAACAGTTTCATCACCATGACTCCCAAAGATGTCGGGAAAATGGCGTCCATGACATACACTAATTTACAGGGAGACATACCGATTTATTTCTTGGTGGTTAGTCTATCAGCCCATAGTGCGTGTACTAGCTTTCCATGCCATGCCTTTTGATTCTGTTCCAGAATATTCTTAATGATATTCACCAATATTTTATTAGAGGACTCGGCTAACCCATTACCTTGAGGGTAATAAGCTGTGGAATGTCCTAAGGTGATGTGATATTTATAACAGAAGTCAACCATTCTTTTGGATGTAAAGGCAGCTGCATTGTCTGTAATGATTTTCCTGGGGCAACCGAATCTAGACAGAATGTTGGTCTCAAGAAATTTGATAATGACTGAATCGGTGGCATCCTAGAGGGGATGGCTTCTATCCATTTGGTAAAGTAATCAGTAGCGGTGAGGATCCATTTGTGTTGGGTAGATGAAGAAGGGTGGATATCTCCAATGAAGTCTAAACCCCATTGTTGAAACGGAGCTTCAACAATGATCGGATGTAAAGGCAAAGGTAAGAGCTTTCTCTTGCCCTCGAAAATTTGGAATTTATGGCAAGTCATGACTAGTTTGTGGGTGTCAGAGAACCGGTTGGGCCAATAGTAACCGGCTCTAAGGATATTGTTAGTTGTGTTTTTCCAGTAAAGATGGCCCCCACATTCTCCCTAATGCATTTCATGCATGATCTTTCCTGCATCATCCTAAAGCAAACATTTAAGCAATATACCAATAGGATTCTTCACTCCATCTAAAATGTAGAATTTTAAATATTTTCGTTTTAGGAATCTTGCTTTTATTTTTGATAAGGTAGGAGGAGCATTAAGATAGAATAGCACATAAAGAATATCATCATACCAAGGTGAGTTTAAAAATGCTTCTTCAACATGAGGAGTTGTGAATTCTTCGTGTTCTTCTAAAGAGTAAAAAAAAATCATATCTAATGCTTGGAGATTTGTTTTATCCATGAGTTTTGAAAGTCCTTGTCCTTTAACCAGTTTAGTGGGTCTGATTTCTAAATCATATTCTAAAATAATAGCAATCCACTTTCCCCTTTTACCATCGGGATCCTGATTTAAGATATCTTTGACAGCTATGTGCAGAACAAAAGAAATGATATGAGAATGCAAGATATAAACTCTGAAGTCTTTTAATGATTTTATTAATGCGAAGGCTTGTTTTTCCATGATGTTGTAATTCAGGGGAGAATCTCTAAGGGCTTTGCTAAAGAAGGCTATGGGTTGTTCATGTCCCATTGCGTTCTTTTGTAACAACACTGCAACCACAATATGTTTAGATGCAAATGAGAAAATATACAAGTCTTTGGTGAAATCAGGACTTATTAGAACTAGTGTTTGGGTGAGTGCTTGTTTAACCAGTTCGAAAGATTGTTTTGCCTCCAAAGTCCACTTAACTCCTACCTCTTTTTTTATCATGTTTATAATATTTCTCAAGAGTTTTGCAAGGTTGGGGTTGAATCTTCTTAAGAAGTTGATTTTCCCAATAAAGGATTGCAATTCTTTAATGTTTCTGGGATGGCTGATTTGTGATATGCCTTCAATTTTTTTGGGGTCTATTTCGACTCCTTCTTCAGAGATGATGTGGTTTAAGAGTTTTCCTTCCTCGAGACCAAACAATGTTTTCTTGGGATTCAAATACAGGCCATATTTGCCACATTTTTCGAAAACTTTTCTTAAGTGGAATAAGTGCTCCTCATCAATCTTAGATTAAAGAGTGATGTCATTGAGGTAAATGAATATGAAGTAGCCTATGTCTTCTGAAAATTCTATGTCCATGGCTCTCTGAAAAGTGGCCCCTAAATTCATCAACCCAAACGACATTTTAACATACATGAATGTGCCCCAAGGAGTGATGAAGGCATTTTTGTGTTGATCACTTGGGAATACTAGCACTTGGTTGTAATCGGAAAAACCATTGAGTAGTGAGATTCTCTTAGAGCCAACTACCTTTTGAAGCATGTGATCCATTTTAGGAAAGAGATAGTTTTCTTTCAAGGAGGACCTATTTAGATTTCTAAAGTCAATGCAAAGTCTGATCTCTCTGGTTTTCTTCCTAACTGGCACGAGGTTGGAAACCCATTCGAAGTATCTGAGGGGAACTATTGTCCTGACATCATACATCTTTTTGATCTCTTGTTCAACTAGAGGTAATAATACAGGTTTTATTCTTCTTAGCTTCTGTTTGAAAGGTTTCTAGTTCTCCTTGAGAGGGATTTTGTGTTGAATAATTCTTGTGTCATAAGATTTTAAATCTTGATACCCCCATGCAAACACACCTTTAAAATCCTTGAAGAGCTCAATATATTTTTGTTTTATGTGAGGAGGAAGGGTCTTATAAAGTTTGATCATTTTAGGTTCCCTTGTGCTTCCTATGTTGTATTCCTCTACATCGGCCTCAGTAGATTCTATTTTTGGCTTTTTTAGCTACATCATTAAAATCGAACAACTCTTCCAAAGGTGCAAGGCCTCTTGGTAATGTGTCATTCTTACAGTGTAAGAATTCAAGGTCTCTTTGGTCTAGGTCCCCACACATCTCAGCTTCATAAGGATGTGTGATCAGATTTATATCAGCAAAAGAGGACAACTCTGATTCATGATCTCTATCTTCAGCAGGACTAGCTTCCTCATGTTCTAAGCTAGGTTTAGTCAATGTAAATTCATTCCTAGATTGTAGGAAATCATCAATTTGTTCGTCACCCTCAAATACCTGCCAATGATTAATGTTTTCAGGTACTGTAGGACGATGTTTGAATTTGACAGGGTTTTGTTCATTTGCAAGTGGTATTTGGAAATTGTTGGCAGCAAAGACGAGCTCGTTGGCAAGGCAGGCTCTAGGAATGTAGGTGAGCTCATACTTCTCGAAAGCTTTGAGGAGGTCTAGAGCTGCATTTCTGTACTCTCTTAATCTTGGGTTCTTGGCTGAGTATTCACCTTTGATCTGTTTAATGACCAGCTTTGAATATCCATGGAATGATATTTTCTTAGCTCCTAAGTATTCAAGAAAGTGTAAACTGAGGAGGAGAGCCTCATATTCTGCAATGTTATTAGTACATTGAAATTCCAATCTGTAAGAATGGCCTTCATTTGTGTTATGTATCCAAAAACCAGCCCCTGAACCGACCTTGCCACATGAATCGTCAAAGCTCACTGAGTTGTTGTTTAGGGTTGCTAGAGTTTTGGTTATCATTTTCCTCATTTTAGGGTGAGTATGAGTGTTCTGGTGGGCCTCTCTCTTTCACACTTCCTCTTACTTATCCACTAATCTCATTCTCATTATACAAGATAAAAGCATCCAAATATGAATGAATGGAATAAACTGGGGTGTCGTTAGGCCAATCTAGGCTACTCACCATATATTTCATGTGGGGTTCTCAGTAAAATCTTATGGTTTGATTAAAAATTGGGATGGTAGCATAATACATGTCAAGTTGGAGGTTCCGCAGAAGTTTGGCTCCCTAATATCGGGACAAAAGCATGCCATATTTGGGGGGAATGTCAGCCACGACTATATCCATGACTAGGCTCTTAGTAGGGATTTGTGTTATATTGACACGTAAGTCCTTGATTAAGCCCAAGCACTTAACCCTGCTTGAATCGAAAGAATATAGATCTTTGTAGGGCCTAGTTATTTCTAGGACCAATATTTCCATCACTACCTTCAGCATGAGGTTGTGAGAGGCACCAGAGTCTAGCATGACATTATGTATGATTTTTTCGTGTATGTTTAGCTAACATAGAATGGGGGAATGGCTCTTTCTTGGTATTTTCCATCTACTTTGGGTCCAAACAACAGCTTTGGTTTATCATCTGTCAAATTCAGAGTATTGGTATCATTTCCTATGTTCAAAACTTTCAAAACTTGGGAGTGGTACATATCCTGAGCTACCATTTTAGTGAGAGGGATGGTTATTTTGATTTTGGTGATCTCTCCTTCAAAATTGGAAGGTACTTGAGTTTTGGACATATTTACATCAGTTTTATCAACCATAATTTTTTCCACATTTTTAATTGTTGATTTTAATTCGGGGCTTTGGTCAGCAAATTTTTCTCAGGGCCATTAGTAGAGGTGCTAGGATAGCTTGTGTCAACACCTGGTTGGCTAGTTTTATCCTTGTTGGGATCATTTTTCTTAGCCATGGCATTTTTATTTTCTGTTGTTCTTTTAAGAATGTTTTCGGGAGTTTTCTTAACAGTAGTGTCTGAGTTTTTTTTCCTGGAGTTGTCTTGGTTTTTCTTGCTCCTAATATCATATTGTCTATGGACTTCCATTATCCCAATTCATGGTCTTCAAAATCTTCATAGCTTGTTTCATCTTGGTTTGAGGAGAAAAAACTTTGTTCTTATTCTATGAAAAAAACATCACCCTCACTATCAAAGCCTATTAATTTTAGATTATTTTGATCTGGTTGTTCAATATCTCTTTCCCCTTCATCAACATAGTTATCTTGGAAGGGTGTCCTGATTTGTTGATCATTTTCCCTTGGTCTATTTTGGGGCGGGTCTCTTCTAAAATTTTGATTCTGGTTTCTGTTTTAGGGATTTGGTTGGTTGTCCCTAGGGGGTGCTATTTCATTTATTCTTATTCTCTCCATCATTATTTCCATGATCCTAAGAAGGTTGTCCATCTTGGAATCAGATGAGGAGGTGGAGGGCATGGTGTCATATTTGTATGTTACCCTCTTTTCTGATCTTAGCCTAGCTCTTTTTTCAATTAAGTTGGCCTCTACACTTATAGCTCCTTTTTTCATGTCTTATAGAGTTAGGGGCTCTCTTTCTCTTAGTTGATAGGCCATGTCGGGGTCAAAACCCTCCGGAAATTTAATTAAGGCTAGGCCTAATGGGGGTTTCATGTTTGGAAGTAGTGCATTTTAAACACTATTGAACCTAGTGCAATAGTCTTGGACACTTTCCCCTGTGTTTCTTTTAAGATTTCTATATTATAAGAGGATCTCAAGAGGGTTTTTCTCGATTTCCCATTTTTTTATGAAAATTTGGTAAAGGGAAGGGAGATCATGTATGTTGTTGGGAGTTAGGATTTTGAACCATTTCTTAGCTTCTCCTCCTAGACTTTGGGAAAACATCCTCATATTCATGGTTTCCTATTCTTTCCATGTAGTAAAAAGCATCATTCATTCTATCTACATGATGTTGGTGTAATATTCTAAAATTTGCATGCAGCAAATTAGAATATTAATTTTTGCTTATATAATATAGGAGGTGAATAAAATGGGTAAAGAGACCCATAAGTAGGAATAAATCCCTCATAGTGTGAAAGGGATCATTGGAGCAGCTTATTTTGCACCTTCTAGTGTGAAAAGGGGCAATTTGCATGAGAACAAGGTCAAGTTTGACCAAGTCAACAATGCTGCCTAAGAGGTGTAGCTTGCATGAGAATATAGCGCAGTTTGAGAGGGAGGAATATTCTGTGGAAGAAACCCTAATGTGTGGGGTCCAGGGCAAAGAGGCATTCACTTACATAAAAGGAGGAAGGGGCAGCCATAATGAGACATCTTTGAGCATTTGATCATTTGTCTCATTAGACTATTTGCAGTCTCCAACTGTTTAGCTGAGTTGCAGTGCTGCTTAGCACGAGGGATTCCTACTTAGGATTTCCTATCATTCTTGATAGGCCTCTTGAAGGATTTCACTTAATTTTCTCCACATATTGGCTCAAGGCCAAAGCCACTTATTCAGTCACTGCGTTATTTCTACTGAAGTATAACGTAGTGTTGCTGGGTGTTGCAGTGGAGGGGTTCCACAACACCATTCCTTGTCTCATATTTTAAAGGAGGGAGTATTTATTCCTCAGGAAGTTATTAAGGAAGGTTTCAGAGATGATTTTCATATCTTGGCATCAGGCCAAGCTTCTCTTATCATCAGAAGCGTAGTCCCTTCTCTAGACTGCGTTATTTCAGTGCATAATTGCAGTGAGGGTTTGCACCAGCTTCTTGGAGGGCAAGATCTTCAGTGCCGGGATCAACCTTGCATTGAGAGATCCATTGGAGGAGGTTTATTTTAGATTAAGCATCATATTCAATGATCTCCATGTATTTCTAGTATTGAGTTGCAGCTACTACCCAACAACTTCAGCATTTCTGCAGATTTTCCTTTTGTATCTATATTTTAGCCAATCCTTCCAAGGATTGTGTATTATTGTTGTATTAGTGTTTTCAGGGGTTGAGAACTTGCTCCCCCTCATTTCTTGAGCTAATATTGTCATATAATTCTATTTTCATACATTTTTTTGTAGTGTCTCCAATAAACTGCGTTATTTTGGCCATTCGACATTCTTGCGTAGCAGTGTTTATCTATTGTCATGTACATGTCTCTTGAGGATTCCATTGCCCAGCTAGAGTGATTGATTCCTCCAAGTATTGTATACATTTGCTACTATATCATATATTTGTTGGCTATAGATATCTTCATGTGCTCACAGCTATAAAATAACGTTGTCATTCCATCTCTTGCTCAACATTTGTTGCAGTCCCTCACCGGGTACCTTTTGAGAACATCTAAGTGTGGGAGATCTGTTTAACCCACTTAGAAGGATTTATTTGGAGCCTCCTCATGTATTTAGCACTTAGACACATTTTTCTAAGGGATCCAGGTCTTGGTTTCAATTCCTATAGTAGCCATTACTGGAAAATGTGTTTTCCAGTCATGCCTTGCTAGTTGTCCAGATCTGGAATATTACAGTGGCATCAGAGCATATTCTTGGCTCAGCTTGTGAGTCTAAGCGCAAGAGATTAGAAGATTGAAGAGGATGAGTTTTATCTCATCATATTTCAGATCCATGAAGAACCTCCCCAAGGGGGATAATAAAAAAGAAGAGGAAGGGCCTTACACTTACTATTCTCATGGAGACAAAGAAATAAGTAGGAAAAAGACTCTATCTTTCGGAGAAGAAAAAGGGGATAAGCTTACAAAGCTTCTTTCTAAATATGTACATAACATTCATGAGGATTTCAAGAAGATCCAGAGGGAGATGTATTAAGAATCTCTGTTTGGGTGAAAATATGTTCGTTTAATTCTGTTGTAATACTTTCCCAACTATTTAATTTGTCAATCCAAGGTTCGTAGGCTTACGAGTCACATGCACTAAATATGCAAGACCAAAGTGGAACTAATTTAATCTAAATTACTGAAATCAAATTAATCTAGGAAGGCATTGAAACACTAACTAGGAAAGCAGGAAATTGCATAAGGGAAAAGCAATACAACATGTGAAGAGTTGAATGAAAAACAACATATGTGAGCTCACAAAAATAAAGCTATCTCAAATTACATTACAAGAATCAAATGACAAATCATGAAAGCGTAACAATAAAATAATATGAATCAAAGCTAAGAATCCCCTAAGACTATCTCTCCCAACTCAAAAACTTATCAACTTATATCCCTTGAAATGAAGAGAGAGCACTCTCTTATATACATGAAGAAGATAACCATCTCATAATGACATATCCACTATTCTCTCAAGCACTCTCAACTACTTTCCCATTATTACAAAATATGATACCTTTGAATCCTCCACACATCTCTCACATATCTTGGATAAGATATGCCAACCAAATCCTCCATGATCTTCTCCTTAGGAATAGGCTTGCATAATTATCTCCTTCATATGGTGGAGGAGATATTTGAGAAGTCTCTTGGAATTAATTCTTCACATATCTCCTACACATTACAAAGCTCACACATTCTTGAGAGATATATATATAAACATGTATATTTTCTAATATTTAATCATAAATTCACTTATAATACAAAAATGAATAAAGTGGAAAATAAGAAGGTGAAACCCAAATGTATTTATGAAACTGATATGATGAAAGGTTAATGGGATGATGAAATGTAAGGAATAGTGAAGGGAAAGGTGGATGAAAATATGACATTTCTGAGTCCCAACATCCTCCCCAACTGAACTTGTTGCATGTCCTCATGCAACCATGCATGGGTCTCTTTAAGAACATTTGGCATCTTGAACTTTGGCTTTACATGATGATGTCTTTTAATAATGAATGTTTCCAGGATATGTGAAAGACATGAGTAACAACTTACATTTTCTTATGGTTGATTCTTGTGTGACAACCATGAATACAAAGAATTTTGGTTCTTGTGTTAACAACATTCATTTCATTTTCTATTCTCTTTTATTATGGTTGGTTCTCATGAATACAAAGAATGTTGGTTCTTGTGTTAGCAACATTCATTTCATTTTTTGTTCTCTTGCTGCAATAATAATGTAAACACTCACTGGAAATCATAAGCTATCAATGTGCATAAGAAAGCCCTTTTGTAATATTCATGAAACATGCCAATATGTATATTAATGCGTATGAAGCAAAGTGCAACAAAGTATCGTTGGAAAAGAAATGTTGGTGAATGGTAAATGAGATAAAAATGGAGTGATAGTGGTGGAGAAATGGAATCATGGTAGTGAATATGTAGTGAATATAGTTCTCCCCCCCAACTGAATTTTTTTCATGTCCTTATGCAACTTTACATGGCTCATGAAAGGAAATGTAGCATGGTGAGGGAATTTTCCAAAATATTCAAGTTAGCATATAAGGAATTGCATGATTAAAGATTAGAAAAAAACATACCTCTACTTACCCAAGAATGATGAACTATGCAATAGGAATGTAGTTGCTACTGCTGCTAGATCAAGAAAATGTGACTGATGTTGTTGTAACTGGATCCTAGCAAATGAAGGAATCTGAACTGCTGATGCTGAATCATGGAAAAGATAAATGCTGAAAGTGGAACTGTGGTACTCTCATAGATCAGAATTCATGCTTCTGTAACTACTGAGGGAGTCGTGTAAGAGTGCATAATCTTCACCTGCTACAAAAATTCTTGGTACAATTCTAATCATGCGAAAGAATGTGTTGATGTCGAGCATGAACAGAAATCATTGGATTACCGACCATTGATGAATGTCGTTAACCAATGCGAGGCAAACTCACCATTGATGTCAATGAGTGCTAAGGTACTTGGGTACATATTGCGAAATGCGAATAGAGGGGTTGACGTCAAGCCATTTGCAAGATCTGACGATCAAGGGACATTGATGTATTCCCATGATTGTCAGTGAGAGAACTTGCCATTGAGGCATGCAAGTCTCAAGGTACCCAAAAGGAACTCTAGTCTATTTCCCAGATAAGGTGCTAAAGTCGATGGGGCAAGACTTGTTGAAAGGTGGGCCTTAAGGAATCCCACATCAGTCAACGCGAGTTTGTACAAAAAGATTTGGTAGGACTATAAATGGAAAGAACTCACGGGCAAGCAGTGTGGATCAGCATGGCTAGGAAAACAAGGCAATGTAATCATGGAAAGGGAATGAGTTTTATTCAGAAGGCAAACTAGAAGGCAAAAATAAACTGAAAAGGATAAAGGAATGTATGCGATTCAGAAAAATAGGCGTGCATGAAGTCGTGAAAGATAAGGTAATGGAAGATGGGCTGCAACATAGGAATGATTTAGGTGCTTGGAAAAAGGAAAAAGGAAAAAGGTGAGTAATCAAGCGTCCAATGATGCATGTTTCATTGTGATTTCGAAAAATCACTTTTGCATTAGATTGTCTTCAACTCTGAAAAACTTAGCACCATTCCTGCATAAAAATTGTCACCTTTGTGTGCCATCTCCATTGATCATTCCTGTATGAAGTGACTCAAAAACAAATTAGCTCATTTTCAAGAATTTATGAAATGTCCATTTTTTTTTTAAATTATTTTTCGAAGTTACACTAATTGTGGATGAAAAGGATGTTGCATCATAATGTTGAGCTTTCTGCATAAGCTTCTTGTTGACCTACATATAACACCAATCTCATTTCACTTGTTAGTATATGCATCCTAACTCTTGCCCACAAATTCACTTTAATATAAATGACAATTCTAAAAACCCAACATACTTTTATTTCCCCCAACTAGAATTATTGCATGTCCTCATGCAATGTAATCATTGATTGCACACTACTTTTTCAAAATGTTTTTATTGGTTTGCAGGAAAATTGATTTAAAACATTTGAAAAGGCTTTTGTATTTTGTATTTTTTATTTTAAATTTATTATTTATGTTGATTTTTTTTGAACCAACAAATAAATCAAATTTTTTTTTTATTTTTTTTATTTTTTTTATTTAAACTAATGTAAAACTAAAATTGTAACTAACCTTTACCATTCGAAATAATAAAACTAAAAATCGAACTAACCTTCACCATGACAAGAGATTAACATTTTATTGTCCAAGACTTTGAATGCATCATTGAACACATATTTTTCTATCCATGGGCACTGCTTTGAATGCATCGAACTCATATAATATTCCTTCAAAATAGGTCGATTATCCTTCTCTCCAGGTCTCCAAGTGAACCAGATTCCTGTAACTTGCATCTGCGGAATAAATTCTGTGATCATGCCACGGTCTAATAGTACATAAAAACTTTTATGGAACATCAAATGCGATGACAACCTAAATATAAATCTACAATGAGATCATGATAAAGATTTTGAGGAATTGATGTCAGAAATATTAATGTGTAGAAATAGATATAAGTGGTAAATTGTCACGACAACTTCTCAATAGTATTGCTCTGCAGCAGGACTCCTCTTGGATCTGCGCACTGTACCGACATTTTCTCAGATCTGACACTGAAATGTGCATTAAAACGAAGTTATTTAATGTCTTCAGCAACTGCTTCAATATTTCTTTTATGACCGTGTGCATCTGGGAGTTGGAGAATATCCAGAATAAATCTATCAACTTGTAAAATTTTGACGCATATCATTGGACCAATCTCAAATGGCATGAATGTGAATGGATGCTTTGCAGCTTTTGTAATTCCTTCACCAAAACATTATGGGTTAAACTCGTTTGCATCATATCCCCACAACAATGGATCACTGTGGATTGCAAGGATCGGAAGCATAAGACCAATGCGTGCAGCAATTGAGAGGCTTCCAAGCTTCATTGTCATTTCATAAACCCTGTTGATGGATTAAGTCAAAGGGCCTGATTTAGAATGATTCACGCCGTATTGAACTTAGATAGATGTCAGTCTCAATATTGAATACAAAAACATTGAATCTCTTCGTGCATCGCTGGCTATCCGACGGCAACTAAAGTGGTGATTGATTCCCTGCATCTTCTGCGTTAATGGTAAAGGGAGTCTGGATGCCGCTGTGGGTTCCATATGTCCATGTAATCGCTCCAAATGTGCATTTCCAAATGGTTGAACAAAAGCATCCCTCTTCCTTCTACGCCCAGATCATTCTTTTAATAGAAAAAAATTAGGTATAAAATCTGTGCATGCAGAGAAATAGGGAGTTAGTTCCTGAAATCTGGCTAAACTGCCTCCTCCATTCTTGGATTAATAACTGCAAAATCAAATTGTTATCTCCTCCTAATTTTGTGTATCTTGGTGTGATCTCTTCTTTTTATTAACTGCAAAATCAATTGTTATCTCCACTTCTTTTTATTTATGATAGGGTTTATGCAGTCAGTCTCGTGGCAGTAGTTACAATCCAGAAAACGTGGAACGATCTATAGATGGGATGCCTTTTTTCTCAGGAAATAGGAGCTCATAAGAAGAGAGCTTAACTGTAAATCGACTTCTGTTACCACTGAGTCGCGGATGCTCATCATGTCGTGGATTTGCAGGTATTTGAATGAGGGAGGCCATGAGGCCTGGTGTTGGTATAAAATTTCCGAACTCCTGCAAATATCAGGCAATGCCGGGCGCACTTATCTCTAGCTTGAGGAGGTTTTGTTCAAATATGTCAAGATTCCTCAATGAGAAACCTGCAACAGGGTTGTAATTCGAGATTGTTGGTTGGCTCTTTTATTTATTTTTTATTTTTTTATTTTTATTTTTTATTTGGGTTTGTTTTATTGTTAATTGTTTTTATTTTGTTTTTTAAAATTTTTTATATGATTTGTTTTATTGTTGGTCGTGAAATTTTTTTATTTTATTTTTATTTTATTAAAAGTCTAAAAACAATAAAAAATTAAATTAACCCTATCTTTACAAAAATGGTTAGTTTTTAATTTTAATTTTTTTTTTTTAATCAATGAAAAACTAAAATTTAGAAAGAAACTAAACTTTCTCTAGACTTAATTTTTTTAACAAATGGACACAATGATTTTCATATTGAAAGATGTTTTTGATGAAGCATATTACAAAACATAAATTTATTTATTCCTGAAATTAGTCTAAATCATCCCTATTTTCTGATCCTCACGATCGCACTAAGCGCGGAGGAGAGCATACTTATTCTAGGTAAAAGAAAAACTGAAAAATGAAAGCAAAAACTAAAAATGAAAGCCTACCTACTCTATACTAGTTAGAAAAAATTAGTTACGTGTAATTAAACTTCCAATGAAGCCATTCACGTAGCAGTAACAACAATATATCCAGTAGCAATTTTTTAAATGATGGATGAAAATATTCGAGAGTGAATGAGTCTAGTTGCTGTAACTGCAAATCAACTAAAAAATAAAAAGATGAATCTAATCTAGTACTTACCTGGAACCATTGTTCGATAAAGCTTTGATAGGCACAATTTCTCTCACTTAGATCATGTTGTAAATCCTGTTGTTCTTCCTCGATCTCCTGTTCGAACGATTGTTCACCATCAGATATGCAGGATTCTTCAGATTTTGAATCTTCATTTGTTTCTTGGGGAGTAGTTGAACCTTTAATTCTTGTCAAGATCTCCTCTTCCAAGGAAGAAGAGATCCCGATTTCTGCTAGGATCTGAGTGAGTAGTTCCAAGCTGAAACTCATTGTTAAACCATGTTGAAAAAGGAATTCTTACATTCTAAAAAAAGAGTGCTAATAATTTTCTGAGCTTTTAATCCTTTTACAAGGTTTTAGTTCACAAAAACTCTTTCAAATCAGCACACTAAAAATTGAATTTATTAAAAACAAAAACCACAGAGATAATCTTGAATTCATTACTCAATTAAACCCTCTTACAAGGAATGCTCATTAATTTAGTAATTGAATTCTTCAATTACAACCATGAACCATGAATTCATAAACACAACTTAATCAAACACTCTTCACAGTTGCGAAAATCAAACACACTTGCAGAAATTGAAATTCACACTTGCATAAATGTAAACACACCCTACATGCCCTGATCCATAAGAGGTCGAGCCCGTTACGGTATCTCGAATGCGATGCGTAGGCTGTTCCCCACGTCTTACCGCCTTAACACCTTGGAGTTAGGAACATGTCTAAACACACTTGCATGAAAAATCAAACTAAACTTCAATCCATTGTGCCTCCCCGGCAACGGCGCCAAAATGTTGGGTGAAAATATGTCCGTTTAATTCTGTTGTAGTACTTGCCCAACTATTTAATTTGTCAATCCGAGGTTCGTAGACTTACGAGGCACATGCACTATATATGCAGGACCGAAGTGGAACTAATTTAATCTAAATTACTGAAATCAAATTAATCTAGGAAGGCATTGAAACACTAACTAGGAAAGTAGGAAATTGCATAAGGGAAAAGCAATACAACATGTGAAGAGTTGAATGAAAAACAACATATGTGAGCTCACAACAATAAAGCTATCTCAAATTACATTACAAGAATCAAATGACAAATCATGAAAGCGTAACAATAAAAGAATATGAATCAAAGCTAAGAATCTCCTTCTTCTAATTACAAGACTATCTCTCCAAACTCAAAACTTATCAACTAATCAACTTCTAAAAACCTATGAAATGAAGAGAGAGCACTCTCTTATATACATGAAGAAGATAACCATCTCATAATGACATGTCCACTATTCTCTCAAGCACTCTCAACTACTTTCCCATTATTACAAAATATGATCCCTTTGAATCCTCCACACATCTCTCACATATCTTGGATAAGATATGCCAACCAAATCCTCCATGATCTTCTCCTTAGGAATAGGCTTGAATAATTATCTCCTTAATATGGTGGAGGAGATATTTGAGAAGGCTCTTGGAATTAATCCTTCACATATTTCCTACACATTACAAAGCTCACACATTCTTGAGAGATATATATAAAAACATGTATATTTTCTAATATTTAATCATAAATTCACTTATAATACAAAAATGAATAAAGTGGAAAATAAGAAGGTGAAACCCAAATGTATTTATGAAAATGATATGATGAAAGGTTAATGGGATGATGAAATGTAAGGAATAGTGAAGGGAAAGGTGGATGAAAATGTGACATTTCTGAGTCCCAACAATCTCCAATAGGGTTTGAATCAAAGGAAAACTCTAGATTGACATATGAAGAGTGTAAGCAAGCAACTGCACACCCTAATACACAATGCAGTCACATGCCCCGGATTGCTGGAAGAGAGATGGGAAGAGAAGAAGAGGTTGCTAGGAGGGAGACCCTTAGTGATTTCTTGAGAGAGTATGAGTTTCAAAATCAGAAATTCTGAGATCATCTCAGTTTTTCAGAGTTTTGCAAGATGAAGGTGAAAGGAAGAGAGCAACAAGATATATTTCATCTATCTATATTTGAAGGTTCACCTGTATGTTCAGCCAAAGCTTGGGTGGAGGAGTTAGAGAAATTCTTGCAGCACCACCAAATGCCATAGGATGAAGCCATCAAAGTTGTAGCGCTGCATTTGAGAGGTAAGGCTTATGCCTGGTGGATCTTTGAATCCTTTTCTTTGAGAAATGTAAACATTGCATCTTATGCTAGTTTCACTAAGGCATTAGTGGAAATATTTGATAGAAGGATTAATGAAACACACATGGTGGAGCTAAACAAGAAAACTAAAACAAAACCCTTGCATGAGAACATAGTACCATTGTAGAAAACCATGGGGAAGGCTGAAAACTTGCACCATAATTTGCCGGAAGAAAGACTTTCTTCTCATACCTTGGAGCAAGGAAACATGGAGGTCGCTTTTTCAAAAAGGGATCCAATCATTGGAGGTTTGCCCATGCAAGTTGCAGAGATTGAGGGAAAAAATGATGTTCCATCTAGAGATTATCTAATGCCTCATGCAGAGTAAGGAGGAGCTCTTGCTCCTGTTAGTCATCCATAATTTTGACTTTCTCCAAAGATGACTAAATGTAAAAAAACTAGATTTCTAGAACAAAATTGCAAGAACATTATGAATTCTAGAAATCTCACTGCCTTCATCATTTCAAGTCCATCAGTCCATTGAAATCTTCATCTATGTCTCCTAAAAAGGTTAGCAGTGATGTTCCCTAAAAAGTTTGTTCCCTAAGTTGCTATTCCCTAAAATTGTTGTTCCCTAAAACTGTTGTTCCTTAGCAGCTGTTGTTCCCTAAACTGCTGCTACTGTTCCTTATTCAGGATCCTCAAGAAACACTACTGAATAAAAAAATATTGTACATAGGCCATTTTTCCCATCATTTGCTAAGCCCATTTCATTCTTTTCCTTTTGCATTTATCCTCCATTTTCCCTAAAAACCCCTTTTAAATCATTAAAAAACCCTTTTATGGTTTAAAAATTCCCCTTTTCACCTGTCCAAACTTCTAATTTGGCCTAAAAAACCCATTTTTTGGCCTAAAAAACAACCTTTTTCATAAATAAAAGTTTAAAGCCCCCAAGGGCTTAAAAACTTCAGCCTCCTCTATCATATAACCCAATGTTTTGAAACCAAGCCCTTAAGACTTGGCCCCTCCTTTTTTCCACTCGACCACTCTCTCCACGCCTTCTTAAGCCCTTAGCCCTTTTTAGTTTTTCACCCCCGGTCCTTATTTTACCCACAGGACCGCACTAAACCCACTACTTCCTTGGCTCCTTTTCCCTGGCCCCCGATCCCTTGTTCCTCCACAGGACCGTTCCCCATCCCCTTTCCTTAAGCCCCCCTCCTCTTTTTCTCTCTTCCCACCTTACTACCCCATTGAGCAATCTCCACCATCAAAACTCGACCATCCGACAACTATTCCACTCCCCGACAGGCTCACCCACGTCACCTCCGGACCCACCTCTCACTACCTTGCCGCTCACACAACCCTGGCTTGACAGCTGTCCTCCACTATCGCCTCCTCGCCCGCGCAACTTCCACCATAGCACTCCCTTGTGGCTGTAGATCTACCACCCTTAGATCTAATGGCCCAAAAACATTATCGCGTATATTTTTCAGCCAAGTTTTAACACCTCAAATTCATGCGAAAAAGTGGTTTTGCGAGGGGCATGTGGCGAGCGATGAATGGAATCGTGTTCCCCCGAGGAAAAATCGCCAAATGCTAATGGACAACGCGAAAACCACTTGTGGTTTTGCAAAAAACCACCTTTACCCATTTTCTCACCCAAGCCATTTTTAAACCTAGTTTTCGCAGTATTTCCATGGAAACCTCTCCCCTGTGCATTCATTTTTTCCTCACTGCTCTTTCCACTTCCACCTGACCTCTGTAAAGTAGTTTGACCAACCCTGCATGGTTTTATGAACGTTTTTTTTTTTACAGGTTCTGTGGTGGTTTTAAAGGTAAAACCCCCCATAGTTCATAAAGGGACAGGTCCAGAAGGTGATGACCTTTACAGGTCCAAGCAGATGCCAAATCATGATAAAAGGGGGCTGTCAGGTTTCGTGTCATGGTCGATCAATGTTTTATGAGTGCTGTTTATACCATCAAACCCTTTAACGCGTTAAGAAACCCTGAACACTATAGAACAAAGAAAAATCAGTGAAATAGGAAGAAAAGCCCAAGGAACAGAGATTAAAGGATTGAAGATAAAGGGTTATGCTTAAAAATTGAAGGTTAAGGGTTAAAATACACAGTTTGAAGGTTCGAATCAATCATAAAAGGAAAAAGGGCAACAATGTTACATTATAAAATCCAAAAAAACAATATCAAGGTTTGAATCAGTTAAAAAGTCAGCAAAAGAACAAGTTGAGACAAATTGAAGACCGAAGAAGGCATGATCAACCTCAAAAACACAAAATCAAAGTCAAAATAGAGTATCAAGGTATACAGAGATAGACAGAAGTATTAAAGGTTTAAATTAGCAAATCAAGGCTGAAAGAGCCTTAAAACATAGTTAAATGATGAAATAAAGGTAAATTAAGCCTAAAGAGCGGTTTTAGAATTAAATTAAGGAAAGATAGGCCTAAAAAGCCTTGAATACATCAAAAGAAGCAGTTATTCACTTGATAAATCAAAAGTGACACCTTTCACTTACTTTATACCTCAAAGGGAAAATTGGAAGTTATTACAAAAAAAAATATTTTATAAATTGTCAGACAGTTATTGTAAAAGACAGAAAAGAGCCTCAAAGTCAATCTTTTCATCTATGTTATCCTTAGGAAGTAAAGAAAAATTTAATACACAGATAAGTAGTTGAGAAACATTCCTACCTTATGCCTTGCATGGTTTTTAAGGATATGAGTGCATTTACTATGTCATTAATAACATTTTAAACTCTAGATAGTTCCATCTCCTCATTTGCAACATAAATACTGCATTCGAACTCATTGTATGCGGGCATTTGATAACTCTTTGAAGTAATACATAGTTCTGCTGAGATTGAAGAGAAATTGATGTACTGGAACCTATGGATGTTTTGACCTATTTGTGGATGGAGAAAGCTCTGTCATTGGATCCCTGAGCTTGGCTGTTGGTGAAGTATTCTAAATTATTTAATGTTTTTTCCTGTTTTCATTCTATTTTCATCATCTCTTGTTTGGAGTAGAGTAAAAGTTTTAGGCTAAGAAATGTCTCCTAGAAGCAACTTAGGCTTGTTTGCTCTTCACTGTCTTTATGTTTTCATCTGCTGAATGTTTGATTGAGTAGTTTAATTTCTTCTCAACCTTTCAACTTGTTTATTTTAGAAGTAATTCAATACAGTTTCCTCAATATGATTTATGGTTTTCCCTGCTTCTTGTTGACACTTTAAAAACTATTTCTGAAGTCTCCTTTCAAAGTACCATTGTCCAAATTTTTCCAAAGAGGTCTGTTTTGATCATACCCTTTGTACTTGCTCAAATAATTGTTTTGAAAGCCTTTATAATTGTAGTCCTAGATGTTTAGGAGTTCCCTCTTCTATGAATGCAGATATTTGTGAATCTTAAATGTTTTCTTATCCTTGAGAGTGAAATCTTTGATGAAATAGAGCGTTCCTCGACTCTTATATTTCATTTTGAAATTTTGTCTTGAAATTGTTATTTGTTGAAGTGTAATTTTTAGAATTCATGGTTAGCCCTGTCTATAAAATATTTCATGTTCAAATGATTTTTTAAGTCCCTTTGTTGAAGAGTACACATAATTAAGGATTCTTAACTGCCCTTAGTTCTACTTTTCATTCTAAAGCCTTGATGTTCATTTCATTTCACCTGAAAACTTTGTAGATCCAACAATCAAGTTAGATTTTCCCTTTGATATCCCTGATTCATCTACAAACTTGTTACAAAATTCTACTTTACTCAATTGCCCAATGAATTAGATATTTCCCCTTTCTATCTATGCTACCTAGATCACCATGTCCCACAAAACAATAAAAAAAACTCATGCCTAATAAGTAGCCTAATATCAGCCCTTTACAAGAAAACAAGTCATATCTTTGCAAAAAAATTAAGAGATCCCTCTCTGAGACTAGGAGGGCTAGATCCTAGAGCTCTAAAGACTAGTTTACATGTTGCCTTGTCATTTGGTTTACCAATCGGCCAAATCACAAGATCCCAATAGCTCCAAATGGAGGGATGCTTGCATCTTTGCAAGGAATTCCCCAGGATCTCATGTGTGGAGATCAAGGCACAACTCATGTTTTACATGTGCCATTGTTGAGGAGGTGTGGAACCATGGAGACACAAGGAGAAGGTAGGGAGAAGACCCAGTATCATGAGATGAGGAGTGTACATCCCTATTCATTTCTGGAGGTTGATGCACCTAAGAAGGTGATTGGATTGCGTAGTGGAAGCATGGAGAGTTTTCTCCATTCATATATTCAGTCATCTCTTGATGATGATGTCTCATTGGATGGAGACATTTTGCCGGGGAGACCACTAGATCAACAGAGGAGGATGGATGCTTCATTAGTTGAGGCACTACTCAGTGATTTCAGAGGAGTGGGAACCTTGGGAGAGCTTAATATAGCGCTGGGAGTATTGGGTAGACTTAAGGAGAGAGAGAGAATTCTCTCAACATCATCAGTACCCACTTCCATTTCAGATTCTGCGCTGTGGCAGAAGCAATGGGGGAAGGATAACAGCCTTCCAACTTGCATCTTTGGCATGGGAGATGTCAAAGATGAGGATGACCATATGACAAATTCTCTTCATGAGAGATCATTAGCGCTGTCACTATGGAGGATAGATCCATATTTGAATTCCCAGCAGTTGGTGGAGTATTCCAAGGATATTTTCACTTGCATGATCTTGGATGACCAGTTGCATGAGGAGGGATATTCAGTCAGAGATGGGGTCATCTTTTATCATGGTAGGATCTTCTTTCCTAGAGCTTCCAATATTAAGGAGAAGTTGCTACAAGTAGTTTATGAAGATTTCCTTTTCAGCCCCACTTGTTCTATGAGAGCATACCACACCATCATGGAGGGGTATTCTTGGATGGGCTTTGAGGAGGAGATATATCAACATATGAGGAGATGCATGGACCAGATGGAGATGGAGGAGAGACATAACTCTTTGGAGGAGTTATCATAGCCACCTCTTTTATCTTTGAGGATGAGAGGAGACTCAATTATGAGCCACTCCACTTGTATAAGCAAGAGATATGGTAAGGGTATTCATTATTGTTTACATGATTATTTGTATGATGTATGTATGCATCCCTTAACCATACATGTGCAGGATGATGCTCCCAGGAGGAGCATTCTTTTTTCTAGACCACATGGTTTAGATGAGGCCATAAGCATGATTTATGGACATTCCCTAGGAGGACTTGGGGAAGATATATGTTATGGAGGACATGCTCATTTTACACCTTACATTATTCACTTCCTCCAATACTTATGAGGATATCAGAGCAGACAGAGCGTGGTTGAGTAGCCACTCATTTTATCAGTCTCTATGGAAGTTGAGGGTCAAGCTGCATTGGTTTCACTTGAGGGACCATTGTCCTTCTCATCTGCTGCATATGGAAACAAGCATGATTCTCATTTTTTCTCCCTATGGCTCCACTGTTTTTGTCTTTATGAGGAGCATGCTCGGGAGAGAGACACATTGGGTGAATCTGTCCTTTGAGGGAGAATCTTCCCACACTTTTTGCAGTACATGTTCTAAAGGGAGCATGGGATATGATATGGTCACCTTGATAACACCTTTGTCTCTTTATGAGTTGAGCCATATGATGGATGATATGCCATATGATGATGAATTCCAACTCATCATATATGGAGATACTTGGGCCAGCATGATTTGCAACGTTGGAGGAGAGATCTCTGGAAATATTGTCCTCATCTTACCACTTGAGGGTAATATTATTGCAGCCTAGGATCAGTAGATACTCTACACTTACCTTAAGTGGAGAGAAGGACAGCTTGGGGTAGGCTACATTTTCTACCATGTGCAAAATTTCAGCCCACCTACTTTGCTAGAGCCAAAGGTGGAGGACAGTTTTCAGGAGTTGCCTAGTTGGAAGGTGACTCATTTTTCATGGCTCATAGCTTGGAGATGGAGGATCCATATGGGAAAAATAGATCCTATTATATCTCAGATCCCATTCTTCAAAGGGACCTCTATACATCACTTTGCTATGCTCTTGAGTATTTCACCTTTACATGATGATGGCTTGATTGCTAACTTGCATGCTGAGGAGGGGTAATGTGGAGGATTGATTGATGAGATAGCATAACTTTCCTTGGAGGAGATCATCATACATGGATTCTATAGGGAGAGGAGAAGAGAACTTAGTCTATCCTTGCTCTTTCTTGAGGACAAGCAATCTTTGAGAGGGGAGGACTTTAATATTCCAAAATTTTCATGTAGCAAATTGGAATATTAATTTTTGCTTATATCATCTAGGAGGTGAATAAAATGGGTAAAGAGACCCATAAGTAGGAATAAGTCCCTCATAGTGTGAAAGGGATCATTGGAGAAGCTTATTTTTCACTTTCTAGTATGAAAATGGGAAATTTACGTGAGGACAAGGTCAAGTTTGACCAAGTCAACAGCACTGCCTAAGAGGTGTAGTTTGCATGAGAAGACAATGCAGTTTGAGAGGGAGGAATGTTCTTTGTGGAAGAAACCCTAATGTGTGGGGTCCAGGGAAAAGAGGCATTCACTTGCATAAAAGGAGGAAGGGGTAGCCATAGTGAGACATCTTTGAGCATGTGATCATTTGTCTGATTAGACTATTTGCAGTCTTCGGCTATTCAACTGAGTTGTAGTGCTACTTATCATGAGGGATTCCTACTTAGGATTTCCTCTCCTTCTTGAGAGGCCTCTTGAAGGATTGCACTTAATTTTATCTACATATTGGATCAAGGCCAAAGCCACTTATTCATTCACTGTGTTATTTCTGCTGAAGTATAACGTAGTGTTGTTGGGTGTTGCAGTGGAGGGGTTCCACAACACCATTCCTTGTCTCATCTTTCAGAGGAGGGAGTCTCTATTCCTCGGGAAGGTTAGTAAGGAAGGTTTTAGAGATGATTTGCATATCTTGGCATCAAGCCAAGCTTCTCCTATCATCAATAGCGCAGTCCCTTCTCTAGACTGCGTTATTTCAATGCATACTTGCAGTGAGGGTTTGCACCAGCTTCTTGGAGGGAAAGATCTTCAGTGCCAGGATAAACCTTGAATTGAAAGATCCATTGGAGGAGGTTTATTTCAGATTGAGCATTATCTTCAACCATCTCCATGTATTTCTAGTATTGAGTGGCAGTCGCTGCCCAGCAACTCCAACATTTCTGCAGATTTTCCTTTTGTATCTATATTGTAGCCAATCCTTCCAAGGATTGTGTATTATTGTTGTATTAGTGTTTTCAGGGGTTGAGAACTTTCTCCCCCTCATTTATTGAGCTGATATTGTCATATCATTCTAATTTCATAAATTTTTTTGTAGTGTCTCCAATAAACTGCGTTATTTTGGCCATCTGACATTCTTGCATAGCAGTGTTTATCTATTTTCATGTACATGTCTCTTGAGGTTTCCATTGCCCAGCCGGAGTGATTTATTCTTCCAATTATTGTATACATTTTCTGCTATATCATATATTTGTTGGCTATAGATATCTTCATGTGCTCATAGTTATAAAATAACGTTGTCATTCCATCTCTTTCTCAACATTTGTTGCAGTCCCTCACCAGGTACCGTTTGAGGACATCTAAGTGGGGGAGATTTGTTTAACCCACTTAGAAGGATTTCCTTGGAGCCTCCTCTTGGATTTAACACTTAGACACATTTTTCTAAGGGATCCAGGTCTTGGTTTCAATTCCTGTAGCAACCATTACTAGAAAATGCATTTTCCAGTCATGCCTTCTAGTTGTCCAGATATGGAATATTATAGTTGGGCAGTAGTGGAATCAACCCCAGTGAAGTGTGGGATTATGGATTGGTAATAATTTGGCAAAGGTACTAATGGTTGTGGTAACACAAGGGGTGCATACCATGCTACCATGGTGGGAGATAATGATGGATTTACAAGTGGAGGATGTGTGCCATGAGATGGAGTGGATTAAATAGTGGTGGTATGAATGGGTGTGGCAAAAGTACTTGGACCAGCAAAATCATTCTAAGCATACTTGGGGTGAAAAGATCCAAAGTGGTGGAGAAGTTGGAAATCGGGTGGTGTGGAAAGGAAGCTTCTCTGCTAGGAATCTGCTGCAATTATATGGGCACAATATTGGTGTGGTCAATTCTAATTTGTGACTTGGTTCTGAAAAGGTTTCTAGTATGGTGCAAGTCAAACTGGGGGTCTTGCAATGCTGTAAGATGTTCAGGTATAGAGCTTGCTTTATGAATGGTCCTATTAGTAGCTAAGTTTCTAGTTTCAGAAGTTTTCCACAAAATCCTTTCTGGGTCATCAACTATAGTAGGAGGGTTTGGGTCTAGATGAGATCTGGTATTGATTCTTCGTGAAGCCAGATTTCAAATCCAAAATTTAGAGAGGCTAAAAGTTTATGATTGCTTTCGGAAGGCTGACCTCTCTAGGTGATATCAAACTTGCATAGTGTGTGACTAGGTTTCTAGACTTCTCATGGATGGTTTGATGCAGTCCTACAGGAGTCTATAGATACTTAGCAAAATTTAGAAGGCCTACTAGAGGCTAGTGGAGTCGCCAGGTGTATATTTTTAGTTTTTTTGAAGATATGTTGTCTATGGTCCACCAAAAATACTGACAAAAAGCCAATCTAGAAATTTTTTGGGGTTTTTTGAGTTTCTATATGTAGCCTGAAGGTTTGTAAGAGTGTCCTATAACTGAGTCATCAATTTGCTAAGATGGTGAAAAAGCTAGATTCTACTCTTAGGCTATCAGTTAAGTTCTCTATGATTTGACGAAGGTTTCAGAAGTCCTAAGGGATACTTAGATTGTCACTGACATCAGAGGTTGCATCATGGTTACCATTGTGTTGGTGAAAGTGATGAGGTGATTTACAAATCATAGGATTTCAAAGTTTAACTGAGGCTTAAAAGAGTCTATAAGAGTTTTTAGGCTACTATGTACTAACTCCCACCGTGATCATCATTATGTTGGAGTCCCATAATTTGGTAGATTGGTAAACCAAATGATAGGGTAACATCAAACCAATCTTTGTAGTCCTAGGACCTAGCCTTCCTGGACTCAAAGAGGGCTCTCTCTATTAGGCGACGGATGTGAACTTTGTCGCTTTGAATGATTGGTTTTAGGCTAGTTGTTAAGTGTAGTTTTGTTTGTTTGTTTTGGGTTGGGGTAAGATGACTAAGTAGGATAGGTGGAATGAGAGGTTATCAAATCAATAGGGCTATGGGGTCAGATGAAGTCAAGGGTATCCAAATGATGAAACAGAGTGTATTGCAGGACCGATTTAGCAAGGTTAATGGATCCTTTAGGTGATGTATGAGGTGTAATGAACATTAAGTTTGGGACAAAAATAAGAGGTATTAAACATATATAGTCAGAAGCAATAACTCATCAGGTAGGGTAAACCATTAATCTCTATGAACAATACTCAAACTGATAAACATGTAAAATGAACATTCCAGTGAAACATAGAGGCATTAGAACTCCTAACTTTAGAAATTCACCTTCAACTTTTGGGAAAACACATAAGATAAACAAACAACTCAATTTATGGAGAGGGAACTCCTAAAAAGAATATATCAAGTTATTGGGAACTCTAAAATAAGTTGGTAAGCATGGGCAAAGGGCAAGATCGAACGAGACCTCTTTGTATTAACTTAATCAATCAATATTCCATAGGAAAGCTTCAAGATAGAGTATTGAAAAATTTAAATAAGTAGGGCATACCATGAATCATACTTATAAGATATCATACTAACCATTCATGAAAAAAAGACAAGTTTTATTGGGCCTAAGGAGTAGTCAAGAATTCCTTAATATGACTAAAAGAGTAAAACATCAAGGCTATAACAAACAGGAGGTTTGAGGTGCTTCCATGAGCATGTCTCAACCTATAATTTTCTGATCTATAGTGTTGGGGTTCCCACGTTTTGGCTAGGTTGACAAGACCAAAAGATGAGACAACATAGAACCACTTTCAGACCTTAGGATCTAGCCCTCCTAGGTCCAGAGAGGGATCTCTCTATATGAGTCAAAGTATATGTCTTTGAAGCTCTAAGTTATGATTTTAGGCTAGTTATAGGCTCAGGGTTGTTTGTTTGATTGTTTATGTTTGGTTGTTGGGAATCAGGAAAGAAGGATCCACTATAAGACAAGGATGAGCAATGAGGAAAATTAGGCAAAGGTAGATAATTCAGAGAACATCAAGGCCATTGGGAAATGGAGTCGAGAAAGGATTTATTTGTAATCAATGTGCAAGCTTTCAGTGGGCTAGTCATCTAGAGCATTAGGATCTTATAGGATGATTGGCGAGGTGGAACATTAAGGACTAAAAATGAAGGAAGGAGAACCAACCAACTCTGTCTATAGATCAGGCCAGAGGTCATTTAACTCCAGGCCTGCTTGGACAAAATCAGAGGTGAGACAGGGGATCTTAGAAAGGCCTAATTGGGATGGAAAGATTATAAAGAGGCAGATACTAGGTTCTAGACCTCCTAGAGTTCTCAACTCATCCAACTAAATCCTAACAAGAATATCTAAACATAAATTTCATTAATTCATACATTAGAGAGCAGGAAATAACATCCACTACACTGGTTAAATCAATTGAAATCAATATTCAGATACACACATAAGCAGAAAACATAGAAGGTTGGGAGAGCAGCAACATAAGGTACCTATCAAGGGTAAATCTTATGCCAAACTTCTGATGCGAGCCAGTAGAAATGGAATGAAATGAAATCAAACACAGAGATAAGAAAAACATCACCAGATGCTTTAGATCAGGATCCAAAGAAATATGCTTGTCGTATTAAAAACAACACCAATCAGGTACATCATAGCCCATAGCTTGAACATTCAGTCTGAATACATCACGACTCAGCCTATCTTACAATATTACACAGAGAACTTGTCTCTAAAGGAAATGCTTGCGTTTCACTGATATCTCATCAACAACCAACAACCTTTACAATCTTTTCCTTTTGTGTTTTATAGCAGAGGATGAACAGAAGATCGACTGAGAGGGTAGGTGAACACTAAATGTAACATTAGACACAAAAATGAATGCAGGGCCGAAACCCATTCTGTTTTAAATCTTAGAATTTATCTCTGATATGGATTAGGTGTTCTGACTGCAGCACTGTGTGGTACTATTGGTGAAATAACAAAAATAAAATAAGAAACAGTGAGGTCTGCCCTACTTGAGTCACCAATGCTTCTGATCAGGCAGGACTACTGTAGGGTAAGAAACTTCTGGAACACGGTGTATAATAAAAACTACATGGAAACTTTGTCCTCTGATTGAAGAAAAACATTCTACTGCTGTAGAAAACCTGGTAGTACATTCTCTCGTGCATTAAACTTCTGGTTGACCCCTGGGGTTTTCAAATTTGTACTTTTGCCTTCCAAAAATCCCTGAAGAAGCTCATAAGTTTTCCATTTATTGCCTCGAGCTCTCTGTTGTTCCCGTACTGTCTCTGTTCATGCATTCTGAGCTTTAATGGCGCCAGAGAGTTGGTAGAGTTTAAACTTTTCCCTTTGATGAATTTATGGCGCAAACGCCTCCAGACGTTTCCTGTAACATCAGGCTCGGAATACAGCCTCTGCACATGGTTTTCTTCGATCACCCTGTCACTGTGACAGAGATCGTGCAACATGGTGGCCATTCCCTGTGGAAAACCTTGCAAAACATGAAACCTGCGAAGAAAATCATGGACGGGTTGGCGGATGATGTGGAGGAGGAGAAAGGTAGTGCAAGCGGTGACATGGCGGAGAAAAATGCAGAGGAACAATGGAAATCCGTTCTGGTGGAGGTGGCAGTCTGCAGAGCGAAAACGAACGAAAAAAGTTAAAAAACACAAAACGCACCAATTATATGCCATGGAATGGGAGGATGTACGGAGGGTGCACGTGGAGATGACGTGGCGGGATCGGGGACAATGGAAAAGTCAACGGCGGATGCACAAATTTGGACCGTCGATCGTGGCGGAGATCAACGGCGGAGGACGACGGACGGCGGGCCAGGACATGGAATATCACATGTGCAACTGTATTAACTGTCGTGCATCTTGGGCGGGCGATGGCCGTTGGATGGCCCGTCCCAGATCGGACGATCTACAGCGATTTCGCTGGGCATCCGTGTCCGGACAATAACGCGCGAAGGATGGAGTTAACGGGCGGGATTGGCGGTTTTGAAATCGTACAGGAGGACAGGTGTTGAGCGCTGAGTGGAATCGCTGGCCAACGAGGGAAAACCACCCTCTGCCCAAAGGCGGTGCGAAATAAACCAGGCAGTTTTGCAATAGTGCTCGGGCGGGGGGGGGGGCGGGGGGGGGACCACCGTGGCCGGCGGATTTCGCACCGTCAGATCTGTACAGATCGACGGTCGAGATCGAGCCCGATATGGATTGACTGCATACCATTGATTCCATGGATTTAAATGGACGACGGAGATGAACTGCGGGGGGACCAAGGTGTACGACCATGAGAATTTTGGAGCGACCCCCCGCAGTGAATAACAGTCGTTGGATCTAGCGAGCAAACGAACGATGGGGATGCAAGCGGGGGACCAATGGGTTAATAAAAAAATATATAAAACTTTATAATAAAGTTCCATGCAGCGCATGGTCGGGAAAAAGGTTAACAGCGGGAACTTCATAATATAAAGTTTTATTACAAAGTTCATGATATAATATGTAACGGGTAAGGAAAGAGGCAGGGCTTTATAATAAGGTAGGAAAGTGGGTTTTAAAGCCATTTTTAAATGAAATTAAAGGCTATAAGGGGTAACGATAGGGAGATGGAGGGGAATTTGGGAAAACAAAGGGTGTGGGGATTTTAAGAGGGGATTTAGGGGGTTGATTGGGGGAAATAGAGGGGAATAGAGGCATTTTAACAGAAGGAGGAGAGAGGGGAGAAAGGGACATTTTGTAGGGGTGCAAGGAGTAACAGTAGGCCATTTAGGAATGGATCAGCAGATAGGATTTGTATTAGGCATAGCGCTCAGAGACTTCAAGGAGGATGGTTTTTCAGGGGAAAGGCATTCCTTGAAGGCTCCACAATAATCTAGCCCCTAGCTTGCTTGTCAAGAATTTCATAGGGGGGCTAACAATGGCTCCACATGGGGATGGCTTCTTCTTGAAGGCGTCAAGAAACCAAAAATGATCTTTGGTGTAGGCCAGATGCCTGCTGCTTGGCACATCCCTTTATTTCTTCAATTTTTAGCTGCCACAATATGATAGAAACATCAGCAGAAAGACTTTCCCAACCAAACTACCTACCCAAACTACAGTCGTAACAATTTCCCTTTGGGTGCATTTGAGCCAGCAGACCCTTTACATTTTATTTTCAAAACAAAAACAAACATATCCTAAATCTACCCTTATTGCTCCATGAGGCCAGATTAGACTGTTGGCCTCATATGCTTCTCTACCTAATCTAACATCTGTTGGGATTAAACTGTCCAACAGATTTCTTCTCCTACATTCTAAGACAGGAAATTGAAAAAAAACCAAGCTAGGATTAGACTATCTGACTTGCTGGAGTGAAGACTTGTGGAAAAATGAAAACAAAACTGTGAAGGCATGAAATCTACAGTTTTGAAACATCCTTCTTTCTCTGTGACTCAGGTTTTGAGCAAATTAGAGTCACTTCCTTTCCTTCCATTTCAGCTCTGGTTTTAGGCATGTTAGAGCTGATTCTTCCTTTTCCTTTGCTGGTCCAGATTTTGAGCATATTAGGACCAACTATTCTACTCCCTTTGGCTCAGATTTTGATCATGTTTGAGCCACTCTTTTTGCCTTTCGGAGGTTCAATTTTTGAGCATGTCTGAACCTCTCTCTTCCTTTTTTTTTTTTTTTTTTTAAATGGGATAAAAATGCAATGATATATACAATGGAGAGTGAAAATGGAAACTGAAATTTAGCAGAAGTAGTGCTTGAGCATCCTGCCATTGACGGGACCCCCAAACAGCTCTGTACCATCAAGTTCTTGTAAGAAAAATGCATTAGGACCCACAGTGGCTTGAATGATATATGGTCCCTGCCACAAGCTGTCAAACTTTCCATGTTTACCTTTGTCCTCCCTTCTTGAATCGCATTTCAGAACCTTGTCCCCAAATTTGAAATCTGAAGCTTTGGCTCTTTTGTCAAACTGCCTCTTTATGATTTCCTGCACTCTGACAGCTCTGCTATAAACCTACTCCCTTGTTTGCTACAAATGGATAGTTTCATTGATTCTTCTCACCATACTGTTTTCCTCTGTCTGAATTTCTTGAACAAGCTTAATCACTGGTACTCCCAGGTTGGTAGGAAAAATTTCTTTGGTTCCATAGACAAGCTGGAATGGTGACATGCCAATGGATTTCTTTGTTGTGAGCCTGTCTGCCCACAAAGCATGTACCAACTTTTTATGCCATGAATTTTTATTTTCTTCCAGCAGATTCTTAATGATTGTGACCAAGATTTTGTTAGATGATTCATCTAATCCATTACCCTGGGGGTAATAGGCAGTTGAATGACCAAGTGCTATTCCATACCTGTGACAGAAATCAATCATTCTCTTGGATCCAAAAGCAGCAGCATTGTCGGTGATTATTTTTCTTGGACAACCAAACCGAGAAAGGATGTAATATTCTAGGAACCTAATGATGACAGAATCAGTGGCATTCCTAGTGGGTATGGCTTCTATCCATTTAGTGAAGTAATCTGTAGCAGTTAGGATCCATTTATGTTGTCTAGAGGAGGCAGAATGAATTTCTCCTATAAAGTCTAGGCCCCATTGCATGAAGGGACCTTCTACGGTGATAGGTTGTAAAGGGAGGGGGAGGAGCTTTCTTCTGCCTTCGAAGATCTGACATTTGTGGCAGACAAGAATCATTTTATGGAAATCATTGAAGAGTGTGGGCCAATAGTAACCAGCCCTGAGTATTTTATTTGCAGTGGTCTTCCAACTCAGGTGGCCTCCACACTCCCCGGCATGAAATTCTTGTTGGATTTTTTCAGCTTCAGTTTCAGACAAACATTTCAACAGTAGGCCATTTGGATTTTTCCAGTTTAGATTCTCATTCAAAATGCAGTAATTTCCAGCTTTCAGCTTTATGGATCTGGCCTTGGTTTTGGATAGTTCTGGAGGGGCATTGAGATTTGTGAGCACGTAAAGGATATCAGAATACCAAGGAGATTTTTGAAACTGATCCTCGACAGTTGGATGGGGCAATCCTTCCTGCTCATCTAAGGAATTTGTCATGTTAATTTCAAGGGCCTGCAAGTTTGATTCAGCCATTAACTAGGTCAGGCCTTGACCTTTGGTCAGCTTGGTGGGTTTTATTTCAAGGTTGTATTCCAAGATTGTAGCAATCCATTTGCCCCTTTTCCCATCAGGGTCTTGGGACAAGATGCCTTTAACCACTATATTTGGAACATAGGCTATGGTGTGAGAATGTAGAATGTACACCCTAAAGTCTTTTAAGGCCTTTACCAGGGCATAGGCCTGCTTTTCCATAATGTTGTACCTTAAGGGTGCATCCCTTAAGGCTTTGCTGAAGAAGGCAATCGGCTGTTCGTTTCCTTCCGTGTTTTTATGCAGCAAGACTACAGCTATTGTGTGTTCAGAGGAAAAGGAAAAGATCAGAAAATCCTTTGAGAAGTCTGGACTGATAAGGACAGGAGCCTGAGTGAGTGCAAGTTTTACTGACTCAAAATATTTCTTGGCTTCAACAGTCCACTTAATTCTTGCACCTTTCTTTAGCATGTTAGTCATTTTCCTAAGGTGCTCAGCAAGATTGGGAATGAATCTCCTAAGGAAATTGATCTTCCCAATGAAAGACTGTAGCTCCTTGATGTTCCTCGGGTGTGAGATTTGAAGTATTCCCTCAAATCGCTGTGGATCTATCCTGATTCCTTTATCAGATATAATGTGGCCAAGAAGTTTGCCTTCTTGCAGCCCAAACACAGTTTTCTTAGGATTTAAGGACAGACCGTACCTTCTACATTTTTCAAAGACTTTCCTCAGATGTTTCAGGTGTTCTTCTTCAGTTTTAGAGAAGACAGTCAATTCATCCAAGTAGATAACTATGAATTGCCCTATCTCATCTGAGAAAGCTATATCCATCGCTCTCTTGAAGGTAGCCCCAACATTCATCAGTCCGAAGGGCATTTTCACATACACGAAGGTGCCCCATGGAGTGGTAAAAGCTGTTTTGAGTTGATCTTCTGGGAGTACAAGGACTTGATTGTATCCTGAAAAACCATCAAGCAGGGAGATTCTCTTAGAGCCCACTACCTTCTATAGGATATGTTCCATTCTAGGCAAAGGGTAGTTGTCTTTCAAGGAGGCTCTGTTGAGGTTTCTGAAGTCTATGCATAATCTGATCTCCCCTGTTTTCTTTCTCACAGCCACTAAGTTTGACACCCAATCAGAAAACCTTACAGGGACTATTATGCCTGCATCATACATCTTCTTAATTTCATTTTCCACTGCAGGCAATTGTTTTGGATTGATCCTACGGAGTTTTTGTCTAAAAGGCTTCTGATTTTCCTTTAGTGGTATCTTGTGTTGTATGATGTTGGTGTCATAGGCCTTTAAGTCTTCATAGCTCCATGCAAACACATCAATGAATTCCTTAAACAAGTCAGTGTATCTCTTCTTCATGTCTGCAGGTATAGACTTAGCCAGTTTTATCATTTTGGGTCTATCTTCGGTGCCTATGTTGCATTCTTCTACATCTGATTCTGCATGTTATATAGTGGGCTTTTTTTCCACGTCATCAAAGTCAAAAAGGTCCTCTAGGGGTGCTAGGCCTCTGGGTATGTTCTTTTCTTTGGCCTGCAACACCTCCATTTCCTCATTTTCTGCCTTTTCACATCTTATGGTTGAGCTTCCAGTTTCCTCAGAAAAGGTGTTTATTTCTATGTTACAGGGTGGGGATTCTTCATCCAGGGATTCCTCACTAAGGCAGTCGCCTTCGTCCTTAGAGTCTAAACTGGAAAATTCAAACTCATTTCTGCCTGTCAGGAAGTTTTCAATCTGTTTATCACCTTCAAAGACCTGCCAATATTTTTCGTTGTCTGGCACTACAGGTCTGAACTTGGTCTGAATGATGACTTGTTGGTCAAGGGGGGTCTTGGGATATGAACTAGCCAGGCAGGCTAATCCGTTAGCAATAACGTTTTGATTCCTGGGAACAAACACTAACTCATATTCAACAAATGTTTTCAATAAATCCAGAGTGTCGTTCTGGTATGCTCTTAACCTGGGGTGTTTTTCTGTGTATTCACCATTCACCTATTTAATAACTAACTCTGAGTCTCCTCTCTTAGCTATCCTATGGGCTCCTAATCTTTTCAATAGGTTCAGACCCAGGATGAGAGCCTCATATTCTGCGATATTATTTGTGCATTTGAAATGCAGATTCACAGCATGGCTCTCTGCATGATTGTTTTCTGTGTTACGTAGCCACACCCCTGCTCCAGCATTTTTCCTAGTACAGGACCCATCAAAGTTCGTTTCCCACAAGGGTTTGCCATTATGTTGCGTTGGGGAGCCTCTACTAGGTTGTGGTTTATCTTGTTCTTCATGACATGTGTGGAGTCCAGAGAGTTGGCTATCCTACTGTTTACGTTCTGTTTCTAGTTCTCTCAGAGTTCCATTTTCAGTATCCTGCCCATGGTTTTCTTCATTGTATTCTTCTAGGGTAGCCATTATGCTAAAATCCATGGGCTCTGTGTCCTTGCTAGTATTTCTGCATTCAGACTCTGGCTCTCCTAAGGATTTGTCGTTATAAAGAATGAAAGAATCCAGGTCTCTGTGTACAGATTATAATGGTGAATTTTCAGGCTTCTCGGGGCTACTGATTAGGAATTTCATTTGGGACTCTCTATATAGTATTCTCAGTTGGCCAAATAGATGGATAGTGGCATATGAGCCATCCATCTGCATCGTTCCTTGCAGTTTGGCTCCCCATGATCTTTACAATAGCATGCAATACTTGGGTGGCACATCTGCCACCACCACATCCATGACCATACATTTAGCTGGGATCTGGGTCAAGCTCACACATAAGTCTTTGATTAGGCCTAGGCATTTTACTCTGCTAGAGTCAAATGAATATATATCTTTGTAAGGTCGTGTTATCTCTAGGCCTAGCTTTTCCATCACTACCTTAGGCATTAAATTGTGTGAAGCTCCAGAATCATGCATGGCATTGTGGAGTATTTTGTCATGAATGTTGAGACTGATATAAAAAGGTGGAACTACTCCTTCCTGAAACTTTCCCTCAATATTTGGACCGAACAGGAGGGCAGGTTGATCATCATTCAAATTTACAGTGTCGTTGTTTTCCCCCAGATTCAATGCTTTCAAAATTTGGCCTTTATATACATCCCGAGTGGCCAGCTCAGATAATGGTACAGAGATTTTGATTTTTGCAATATCGCTCTCTAAACTGAAAGTGGATTGGGTCTTTGGAGTGCTTAACTCTGTTTTATTTGCTACCGCCTTAGTAGCTAAATCAGTTTGTGATTTCTCACTATGTACAGGGTCAAGAATATTTTTATCAGGAGCACTAGCTGTAGTGCTAGTGCTGCTGGTTGGTTGGCTTTGTTTTTCAGTGTCTTGGTTGTCTTTTTCCTTGTGTTTACCAGAACTTTCAGCTGCTGATTTGCTACTTTCAGCAGATTATTTAGAAGTTTTATCAGGTCTTTTATTGATGGTAACCTCGGGAGTCTTTGTTTTGGAATTATCTTGGTTCTTTTTGCTCCTAAGTTCATATTGTTCCCTGACCTGTAACATGGAATTTTCAAATCCTAATCTGTAACCTTCAGTTTCTAACCATTCCTCATCCAAATATGAAGGTGAGGGCTGATCTTCCCCTGAATCACAGTTATGGATTGAGTCCTCTGCTTCAAACATGTTTATTTTATTCCCTTTAGACTCTTCAATGATCTCCTCATCTTCATCTAAAAAGTTTTCTTGAAATGGGGGAATAACTTGTTGATCTGACTCTCTTTGTCTGTTGGGAACAACATTGTTTCTTCTAACGTTCTGGTTCTGGTTTTGGTTTCTGTTTTGGACAACCATCCTTTTTATCATTTTTTGTATCTCTTCCATGTTTTTAGACAATCTATCATATTTGGGATCAGATGTGGAAGCTACATTGTCATCCCTGTATGTTACCCTTTTCTCAGCTTTTAATCTTTCCCTTTTCTCCATCAAGTTTGCTTCTATGGTTATGGCTCCTTTCTGCATGTCTTCCAAAGTGTTATGCTCTTTATCTCTAAGCTCCTAGGCCATGTCAGCATCAAATCCATCAGGATATTTAGCCAGGGCCATCCCTTGTGGAGGTTTCATGTGTGGGGGGAGAGCATTGTAAATGCTGTTGAATCTAGTGGTGTAATCGTGGATGCTCTCTCCTACCTACCTCTTAAGGGACATGTAGTCTGCTAGGAGCTGGCGAGGGTTTTCTCCAACCTCCCATTTGTCTATGAAATTCTGATATAATGCAGAGAGATCTTGGATACTGCCAGGAGGTAAACTTTTAAACCATTTCTTTACATCACCCCCCAGGCTTTGGGAAAATATTCTCATTTTGATTGTTTCATCATCAATTTCCATATAATCAAAATAATCCTCCATTTTATCTACATTTTGGTGAGCTGTAATGGATGCTTTGGTAGTGAAGTGTGGGATTTTTGACTGATAATCATTGGATAAGGGTAACAAGGGTTGAGGTAAAACCAGGGGTGCATACCAAGCTGCCAGGATAATGTTCTGATGAGGTATAGGGTTGGCTTGAGCAGCTGGTATATGGATGATGGGGATATTAGGACCAGCAGAAGTTTGCTGAGCAGATCTAGGGTGGGAGAGCCCCAAGTTTTGGACGAAGTGGATATCAGGTGGTGTAGATGGAGGGGTTCCTCTGTCCCTAGTGTGTTGACCGCTATGAGATGGTGTACTGTGAGGTTCAAGGTCTTGCTGGTCTAGATGATTGAATGACCTAACTCTTGGTAAACTGTTAGGTAGCTCTATGTCATGGACAAAATGTGATAGAGCTTTTAGGTTTTCCGATGCAGAATTAGCTCTACGAATGTGACTGGAAATAGTTAGTCTTTTAGGTGTAGGAGCTCCCCTGAGTCTACTCTCCAGATTGGCAACTATTATAGGTGGATCAGGGTTGGGATAAGCTCTTGTGTGAATGGTTTTGAAACCCAAAATGCTATTTTTTTAGCCAAGCAGCTTAACCCTACTTGTTGCTTCTACTGTGATTGATTGTTGTCTCAGAGGCTGGTCTCCCAGTGGAGTATAAGTGAAACCAAGATAATCAGTAGGCCTACTCATCACCAGTGGAGTCTTTTCGTTTAGGAACAATGGAGTCGCCAGGTGGAGGGTTTCAGGGTATATCTAAGGGTTACACTGTCCACCACAGTGCTCAGGCACAATTACCTTTCAGGAATCTCCTCAAAAATAAACTCCAACCAGAGATTGACTGGGAGGGCATTTACCAGATATGTCACCTCCAAAGAGGGTGAGATCTGGAGGCTACCTGGCCCTTTCCAGGCTCTGTCTAAGAGTGTGGTGGATACTCGATAATGGAGGTCGATTCAAGAAAGGAGCGACTTACTGCCAACCTAACCACAGTTCTAGGCTTCCGAGTCTTGGAAATATATAAGGTGAAAAGCACTCAGATTTTCCCTAGTGGAGTCACCATTATGTTGGGGACGAGACTGGGGGACAGATTAATGTTTAGCAGTCAGAGGCTCTCAGAAATTTTCCCTAGTGGAGTCGCCATTATGTTGGGGATGAGACTGGGGGACAGATTAATGTTTAGCAGTCAGAGGCTCTCAAAAATTTTCCCCAGTGAGTCGCCATTATGTTGGGGACAAGACTGGGGGACAGATTAATGTTTAGCAGTCAGAGGCTCTCAGAAATTTTCCCCAGCAGAGTCTCCATTATGTTGGGGTTCCCATGTTTTGGCCAGGTTGACAAGACCAAAAGATGAGACAAAATAGAACCACTTTCAGACCTTAGGATCTAGCCCTTCTAGGTCGAGAGAGGGATCTCTCTATATGAGTCAAAGTATATGTCTTTGAAGCTCTAAGTTATGATTTTAGGCTAGTTATAGGCTCAGGGTTGTTTGTTTGATTGTTTATGTTTGGTTGTTGGGAATCAGGAAAGAAGGATCCACTATAAGACAAGGATGAGCAATGAGGAAAATTAGGCAAAGGTAGATAATTTAGAGAACATCAAGGCCATTGGGTAATGGAGTCGAGAAAGGATTTATTTTTAATCAATGTGCAAGCTTTCAGTGGGCTAGTCATCTAGAGCATTAGGATCTTATAGGATGATTGGCGAGGTGGAACATTAAGGACTGAAAATGAAGGAAGGAGAACCAACCAACTCTGTCTATAGATCAGGCCAGAGGTCATTTAACTCCAGGCCTGCTTGGACAAAATCAAAGGTAAGACAGGGAATCTTAGAAAGGCCTAATTGGGATGGAAAGATTCTAAAGAGGCAGAGACTAGGTTCTAGACCTCCCAGAGTTCTCAACTCATCCAACTAAATCCTAACAAGAACATCTAAACATAGATTTCATTAATTCATACATCAGAGAGCAGGCAATAACATCCACTACACTGGTTAAATCAATTGAAATCAATATTCAGATACACACATAAGCAGAAAACATACAAGGTCAGGGAGAGCAACATAAGGTACCTATCAAGGGTAACCCTTATGCCAAACTCGATGCGAACGTAGAAATGGAATGAAATGAAATCAAACATAGAGATAAGAAAAAAACATCACCACCGCGAGATCAGATCCAAAGAAATAAGTTTGTCATATTAAAAACAACACCAATCCGCACTTGTTAGCCCATAGCTTGAACATTCATCGAATACATCACAACTCAAATTTATCTTACAATATTACACAGAGAACTTGTCCCTCAAGGAAATGCTTGCATTTCACCGATATCTCATCAACAACCAACAACATTGGAATCTTTCCTTCGTGGTTTCAGAGAAAGGTGAGGATGAACAGAAGATCGACTGAAAATAGTAGTGAACACTAAATGTACATATTAGACACAAAATGAATGCGGCGGAAACCTATCTGCTTAAATTCATCTGCATTTATCTCCGATATGGCTTAGGTTTCCTGACTGGAGTACTGTGTGTACTATTGGTGAAATAATGCAAAATAAAATAAGAAACAGTGAGGTCTTCCCTACTTGAGTCACCAATGCTTCGATCAGCAGACTACTCAGAGGGTAAGAAACTTCAGGGAAACACGGTGTATAATAAAAAATGCATGGGTAATTTTGTCCTCTGATTGAAGAAAACATTATACGCTCAGAAAACCTTGCATAACGTTCTCGTGCATTAAACTTCTGGTTGACCCCTGGGGTTTTCAAATTTGTACTTTTGCCTTCCAAAAATCCCTGAAGAAGCTCATAAGTTTTCCATTTCTTGCCTCAAGCTCTCTGATGTTCCCGTACTGTCTCTATTCATGCATTCTGAGCTTTAATGGCGCTGGAGAGTTGGTAGATTTTAAACTTTTCCCTTTGATGAATTTATGGCACAAATGCCTCTAGACATTTCCTGTAACATCAGGCTCAGAATACAGCCTCTGCACATGGTTTTCTTCGATCACCCTGTCACTGTGACAGAGATCGTGCAACGTGGCGGTCATTCCCTGTGGAAAACCCTGCAAAACATGAAACCCGCGAAGAAAATCATGGACGGGTTGGCAGATGATGTGGAGGGGGAGAAAGGTAGTGCAAGCGGTGACATGGCGGAGAAAAATGCAGAGGAACAATGGAAATCTGTTCTGGTGCAGGTGGCGGTCTGCAGAGAGAAAACGAACGAAAAATTTTTAAAAGCATGAAACACACCAATTATATGCCATGGAATGGGAGGAATTACGGAGGGTGCACGTGGAGATGACGTGGCGGGACCGGGGACAGTGGAAAAGTCAACGGCGGATGCACAAATCTGGACTGTCGATCGTGGCGGAGATCAACGGCGGAGGACGATGGACGGCAGGCCAGGACATGGACTATCGCGTGCACAACTGTATTAACTATCTTGCATCTTGGGCGGGCGATGGCCGTTGGATGGCCTGTCCCAGATCGGACGGTCTACAGCGATTTCACTGGGCATCCGTGTCCGGAAAATAACGCGCGAAGGATGGAGTTAACGGGCAGGATTGGGGGTTTTGAAATCGTACAGGAGGACAAGTGTTGAGCGCTGAGTGGAATCGCTGGCCAACGAGGGAAAACTGCCCTCCGCCCAAAGGCAGTGCAAAATAAACCAGGCAGTTTTGGAATAGTGCTCGGGCAGGGGGGGGGAGGGACCACCGTGGCGGGCGGATTCCGCACCGTCAGATCTGTACAGATCGATGGTCGAGATCGCGCCCGATATGGATTGAATGCAGACTGTTGATTCCGTGGATTTAAATGGACGGCGGAGATGAACTACGGGGGGACCAAGGTGTACGGCCATGAGAATTTTGGAGCGACCCCCCACAGTGAATAACAGTCGTTGGATCTGGCGAGCAAAAGAATGCTGGGGATGCAAGCGGGGGACCAATGGGTTAATAAAAAAATATATAAAACTTTATAATAAAGTTCCATGTAGTGCATGGTCGAGAAAAAGGTTAATAGCGGGAACTTCATAATATAAGTTTTATTACAAAGTTCATGATATAATATGTAACGGGTAAGGAAAGAGGAGGGGCTTTATAATAAGGTAGGAAAGTGGGTTTTAAAGCCATTTTTAAATGAAATTAAAGGCTAGAAGGGGTAACAATAGGGAGATGGAGGGGAATTTGGGAAAACAAATGGTGTGGGGATTTTAAGAGGGGATTTAGGTGGTTGATGGGGGGAAATAGAGGGGAACAGAGGCATTTTAACAGAAGGAGGAGAGAGGGGAGAAAGGGAAATTTTGCAGGGGTGCAAGGAGTAACAGTAGGCCCTTTAGGAATGGATCAGCAGATAAGATTTGTATTAGGCATAGCGCTCAGAGACTTCAAGGAGGATGGTTTTTCAGGGGAAAGGCATTCCTTGAAGGCTCCACAATAATCTAGCCCCCAGCTTGCTTGTTAAGAATTTCATAGGGGGGATAACATATAGAAACCAAGAAGAATGAAACAGAAACGAGGACAAGAAAACATTAAGAAGTTAAGAAAACATCACCATTCACCAAGCTATGGAATCCTGCAAACATGCTTCTACATCATCAAGCCAAACAAGCCATTCATTCACTTCATAAAACCAATTTCCTCTCTAAGCTCATAAAACCATGTATTTCTCTTAAACACATTCAGTCCCAACTGTTTACAATGAATCCTCATGCCGTATATAAAAAATAAGGAGAGGAGAGCCTGCAAGAGCATCTAGAAGCCTATTGGCCAAAAAGAAATATCCTAACTTGTCCTTGAGGCCTTGCAAGGCCCAAGGCACAAAAATATCCTACAAATATATTTTCCGGCCCAAAATATAAATTAAATTGAATTTTAGGCTCTAACAAGCTTGAGAAAACTTTCCAAATGCACATTTTTACCACTCATCCATAGGTACGTAGCGCATTGTGTCAAACAGTGAAAAAATGCCAGGTGCGTAGCACAGAAATAGGCCTTTTTGCAATAGTATTTTGGAGGTGTTCCTGACACCGGATTTGGCTCCGTGATGGCTCATTGGAAATATTGATGAGTATAATTTCCAAAAAGGTTTGAGTTGTCTTGATTGGATGCCATTTACCTTCTCAAAAATAAAATATCCCAACTCTGCTCTGTGGGTAGCACCTGGTCTGAAAAGGAGGCAGAAAGGTCAAATGTTTGATGTTTTGTGACCATTTGAGGGGGGTAAAAATGCTCCAAATGATCTGAAAATTGGCGAGTAGACTTTTGGTGTTGTGAAAAATCCAAAAATTTAAACTTTGAGAGCTGAAGATGCACCAATGTTTTGCGTAGCACCTAGGGTGATGCACTCTTAGGGGTCAAAATTTGGAAAAAAAAAAAAAGTTGTCCAATTTGCCTCAAAATTTGTGGAGAGACCCCTCAAGAGGTTTTGGACACCTGTTGAGAAGCCTTAGCCAATAATACAAGGCTTTCATGCACTTTGTCTCTTTTTAGGTCTTCTAGTTCAATGAGGGCCTTCTTTAGCTTAGCGCTAGAAAGCATGCTTTTCCTTGCATAATGTTTCACCATTTTATTTTGTAGGGCAAGGCCCCTCTTGACCTCCTTGAAATGATTATGTTCCTGTTTGTAATAGTGGATGACCCTTTGAGCCATATCAAAGTCCCTTTCCCACTCTTGAAACCGTGCATCTTTTTCCAAGAGGAGCAACCTAGTTTTCATCTCTTGGTCCTCATTATCACTGTTTAGATCAATGAATAGAGACCCTTGAGAAGTCTTCTTGATCCTTTTGCTCCTTCTTACCTGTAGCTTATTCTCACCTTTTTCCATATTTCCCTTCCCTTTGTCTTGATGCTTGATTGCTAGAGGAGAGATGGCCCTTTGCCTTTTTGAGGAAGAAAACACATCTCTTCCGCCTCTGTGATAGGTGTATGTGAGAGGATTGATGATGGTGTTTTTACCTTTGCAGGTGCCACAAGCATTTTCATCTTTGTCATGGCTTTCATGAGCCACTTGATGCTCCATAGGGTCACTAGTTTCAACTCAATTTTCTTTCTCACTGTTTCCCTCTTGAGAGGCTACCTCTTCTTGGTCATCATCACTTTGCCGTCATTTTTCTTTAAACTCTGTTTTTGTCCCATAATCTTCATCATTTTCACCACTTTCATCATCTTTATCAAGCTCTGAATTTTCCTCAATGTTTTCAACCTTTTCCTCATTTGCATCTTTCTCTTGATTTCTGCCAGCATCACTTTCTTGTTTGTTGTGGCTATTATCACTTTCTTCCTCACTACTATCCTATCCTTTGTTTTCTTCATCTTCCTCAGTTTCCAACTCATTGTCTTCTTCCTCATTTTTGTCATATGTTTTCTCTTCATTAGAGCCACTATCAGATTTTTCACTTGGTACATTAGGAGAAGAGATAGGAGGTGAATTTCTTTGTGGAGAAGGCATATGGAGAGATGATAGAGGAGTAAAGGTAGGTGGTTGTGAAGTGGAAGGTAGATTCGGCTGAATGAAGGATTGGGTGTTTGTAAACACATCATATGAGATGAATACTTCCCAAGGGATTCCTTACTGCTCCAATTGGTGTAAGAAAATAATTTTGATCAAGGAGTGGTGGAAAATGCTCAACATTTGGTGGTCATAGCTTCTCTTCTTAAAAATTGAGGCCATTTTTTCAATACTTCAGAAAAGGTAGCATGGTAGGTTCATCATTTTGACTTTGGTGAAGTGCATCAGTAACATTATATGATATGAGTAAATCCTAGAGTATCTCCCCTCACAGGTGAGATACTTGATAATTTGCCTCATTAGTAGGGCATACCTCTCTAGTAGGTGGGAGAAGGGGAAGACAACCATCCAACCTTGTTGACAACTGGGTTTTAGGTAGGGCTCATAATAGCTCAAATCCAACTTCTTTTGTTTAAACCATATCTCACCAATGTCTGGTATACTTGTTGCTTTAGAGATGGATTTAGATGAGAGTTCAAACTCCACTCCTGCTAGGTTAACTTGGTGATTTTGTAAGCCAAGGATGAAAAATCTAGTCAAGTCTGAGTGGCTTTTGACTTGCTTGACCTTTTCACAAAATTGATAACACCCAACATCCTGAAAGCATGAAAGGATCATGGGAGAAGAAGTAATTTGAATGGTGTCTAAGTGCTCAAACCTATTTTCCCTTCCTCCCTTGTGTTTAGGCTTGGAAGGTCTTTGGCTTTCATCACTGCTAGTATGAATTTCTCCTTCAGACATGGGGGTCAAGATGAAACTTTCTAGGAGTGCACTTAGTATTTTTGAAGTTTTTTTGCTGTCACTCAGTCTCCTCTGGCATATATAATAGTTTCTCCTTTACAAACCCTACCAAAGATATTTAAAAATGATTTCTTATGCAACCTAGGGTTTGGTTTAATTAGGCCTTCTAAATATCTCTTTTCTTAGGAAAATGAAAGCTTGGAGGCAATAAAATAAACCACCAAACCTGTGTCTTTGATTGCAGGAAGTTTGGAAGTGAAAAATCGAATTTTTGACTCCTTTTAACAAATTTAGACACACTTCGCATTTGCGTAGCGCCTGTGCATAGCATCGGGTTAGCTCGGTCCGAAGATGGGCCAATCATGTCCATCAGAGCGTAGCGTTGGGTGGCCGACAGGCAGTTTTGGGCAGCTTGGGCACTTTGCTGTGTCTCTACGTAACACCGGCCCAGGTGCGTAGCGTCAGGCCCTAGGTGCATAGCGTAGTGTTAAATAACACTGTGGCCACCTCTCCTGTGTGTAGCGCCAAAGGCCAGGTGCGTAGCGCTGGCCTCGGTGTGTAGCGCCTGGAGATTTTCACTGATTTTTCATAGAAACCCTTGAAATCTCTCTCAATGGATTTCTTTTGCTTGGAGATGACAAATGATGTGGGGGAATACCCAAAAGGCCTTTATAACCTTTTTGAAAAATAAATTTGAAGCCAAAACCCACTTTTGTAATGTTCATGTTTCTTCACTTTTTCTCATTGTGTCTTTGACTGTTTTGGTCTTGCAGGTGGCATATTTGATTGAAACAGTTGCTTTTCTTCATTGCTAGAGGCTTCTTAAGGCTCTTTTTGTGCTCAACTTAGTGTTCCTAAATTGATTTCATAAATTTTCAACCATGGCTAGTAAAATATTGAAGTGAAGTGCACTATATGTGCCTAGGTATCTTCTTCCTAATTCGTTGTGTTTAGTGTTTTTCTAGTGTTTATGGTTTTGTGTTTTTGTGCTAAGTGGCAAAGAGAAGTTATTCGTCACACTAAAATGGAGCAAAATCTACTCTAAACTATGTCTGGCACCTAAGAACAGAAAATGCTAATTCACCAATTGCAAAGCTTGAAATGGAAAGTAACTCATAACATTAACTCAGTCCAATTCATTTCATTAGAGGTATGTTGGAACAACTTGAGAAAATGATAAGTATGATGAAATGAGGTTCTTTTAAGTAAACAACAACTTACAATATCATAGAGAAAATCTCATCCATAGTTAGAAATTTGTTGGAACACGTTGAGAAAATATTATCTGCAACATAGTAAGGAACTCTATGCTAATTTAACTTATGACACTAAACTCAACCCATTCTGCAACTCAAAATGTTACTATTAAGCCTTATTCAAGGGTTAGAGATATCTTGGAATAGCTTCGGAAAAAGGCTATTTGTAAAATTATGAGAAATTGCAAAACATTCAAGACCTCAAAATTCTATTACTAATTCTTGTCCATATGATAATAATGTGTTAGAAGAGACTAAGAACAAGAGTAGTTTGTAAATAATGAAGGCCTTTAAGTCGAATTTAATAGAACTAGAATACAACTAGCTAATAAAACTTGAAATGCAATGAACATAACTGAACGAATACGCAATTAGCCTTCGAAATACTACAGCCCTATCTCATTTAGTGTTAGTGATATTTTGGAACAATTCATGGGAACAAGATTGACTGCACTATTCGATGTAAGTAAGCATAAAACATGAAGTTCAAAAAAACTGCCTAAATTAAGAACGAAACAGAGCTAAAGTTACTTATCTAAAAAATATGCGCAAAGCCTTTCGGACAGTAGGGGCCCTCTACCATCGGATTGGCACACAAATCTCCTCAATATTACTTCATATCATGCATTAAAGTGGTATTTATTTCATTAAAGGAAAACGCTTCAAAAACAGAGTATTACAGTCTTGGACAACTAAACGACAAAACATCAACTAGCTAACTGTCTCTTGGTTCACCAAGTTATTTTTATAAACAAAATACACAACTATCATTGAGAAGAAATAGGGATAGGTGTCTTTTTCAATCAAAATTGAATTATAACTCCAGTTGAGGCCTTGTACTTTGCTGAAGACATCTGCAGAGTCCTTGTCCTGGTAGAAGTCTACTTCTTAGTTTTGGTTTCCTCCATGTGCATAGCCACTTGCAGATTTTTTCTCAGACTTCGTAGAGGGCAAGGAATGATGTAGGTGAGTTCTGGAATTCAACCATATGTGTTTTTCCTTTAAGTGACACCTGTAACCTGTGTGAACATAAAGATAGTTGTGGAATATGCGACTAGCTACAGAATGGCTGCATTCTGTAGCTAAGTCTAGTCAAAATTCACTACAACAACAAGACCACAAAAGTTTAGTGAGTCAGTTATTGTATGTATTCTTAAAGTGACTTTAATCAATCCTATTGATCTTTTAAGCCTGTAATTGATAAAGGACAAAGGAAATGAAGTGAAATTTGGTGAAAGAAAAGGACATCTTTGGGGCTAAACATACCCCCACTGCAAAGCTTTTGCATGTCCTCATGGAATTAATCCATGTATTCTGAAACTTCTACTAGGACATCTAACTTCCTTTTTTGGCTTTGCTTGATGTTTAGTGGCATCCTAGGCTTCATTATGACCAATTTGAACCTCAGGTTTATAAGTGCCCTGCTCAAATTTTTATTTTTCTTCTTCATCTTCTCACTAGCCTTGTACAATTTTTCCATTTGCAGAGAGAGAGTTGTATTCATGTTACTCTTCAGCTTGACTTGTTCCCTTAAGATGTAATTTTCATTTTTTATGTGCCTATTAAGTACTTCTAGTTCATTTTTATCCCTTCTCAGCACTTCAATGGAAGACTCTTGTGGGCTAGGAGTTCTTCCTCTGTTTTCTGAGGCTCTCTTTTCCAATGACTCAACATAATTATAGATTTTTTGTTGTGCTGGGTCTACCTCCGGAGTTCCTCTATCAAGATCCTCTTCATACTGGTACTCAGGAGATCTATCAGTTGGTGTCTCTTCATCCTCAATATCTATGATTCCCATTTGTTTAACCCCTGTTTTCTTTAATATGCCTCTAAGCCTATGGCTTCATCTTAGTTTAGATGGTCCCTCACCTCTCTCCTTGGCATACTTCCTTATTATCTTCTCCTTTTTAAGCTATTTCTTAGTTTCAACCAATTTTTTAGAGATAATCTCCTCACTGTCTTCTTGTATGGATTTACCAGTTTTAATTTCAACAGATTTGGAAATTTTTCCTCTCCAGCTTCTTCTTGCAAGTTTGCCTTCAGATGGAGTTTCTTTAGGTTCTTGAAAGTGATTCCTCAAGAGGAAATCATCCCAATTGTCTCCCACCTTTCTCAAATGATGCTCAATTAGGATTTTAACTAGGCCATGGTGATACAAGGTGGTTTCTAAGAATTGAACCCTTTTTTGTACATTAGAAGCCATCCTTTTTAGGCTATGGAGTAAGAAAAAGGGTAAATTGATTTCTTCATCTAGGAAATGCATCATAAGCCGAATATGATAAACATATAGGGTGCCAAACCTTCCTTCACAAGTTATAAAATTTTGCAGAATTAACAACATATTTCACCACTTATTCTTTAAGGCTGAACTAGGAATGCCTTTCTTGAAAACTGAGATATCCATACCTGGTGTTTTAAGCATCTTCCTCCATGCCTCATTGTGAAATTCCTTGTTTTTGAACCATCGTTCACCTTGACTTGGTAATTCTGCTACTTCTGCAATGAAGGATTCTGTGATAGTGAAATTGACATCACCTATTTCAACTTCTGACCCGTTTAAGGACCAGGAAATGTCTTGGTAACCTCCTTATGGAATCCATTGAAATTTTCCAAAAACTGTAGCCACCCCACCTGCTATAACGTTTCTCTAATCTGTGGGTAACCCTCTAGGTATTTTTTTCCGACTGGTTCGGATCTTACAATGAGTCCCATGGTTTCTTTTATCAATATTCAATTTACTACTCCGTAACTGCTCTCCTATTCACGGTAAAAATGGTTGTAGAAGGTTGTTTTCACCCCAAAGATGAATTCTCTATTTTGCAGACAGGAATTGACTACAGAAAACTGACATGAAGTGGTTATGGAATGAGTGAAATACGGTGAGGGTAAGTTACACGAAAAATGAGTTTGAGAGCTATCATGGAGTGAAAGACCGCGGAAAAATATCGTGAGAATTTCAAAATCATCACTAAATACTTCAGGTTAGTGACGTGACCTAATAGGTCACTTCAAGTATTAACCATTAATTTTTAATAAATGATGATTTGATAGGGCGGAATGGAAGGGAGTTGTCCATGAATTTTATGATAGGCTCGATAGACTTGATCAATACGAATAATCAAAATAACTTTATGAAACATACATATAACTTAACCATACTATAAATTTCATAATCTATTATCATAATAATTTCACAAGTTACCTTAGCCCTTCTTTTGATTTTTTTGTGGTTTTTAATATGCTTTGTCCTTCTTTGAAAATCATTGATATTTTAGTCTTCATAATCCCTTTGATTTTGCTTGTTGACATAGGTGTGCAGGATCAATTTGTTGCTGAACAAGTGGTTGCTGGATAGTTTCCTGTAGGATATCTGGCTGCAGAATATACCTGTATAAGCTTTGAAACATGGAATGAAATGATTTGAAACATGGATGGAATGTAGTGTGAAATGAAATAAAATGGATCATGAAATATGGTGGAATGAATCATGACTGAAGTGAAATATAATGGAATGAAATGAATCATAAATGTAAAGTGGAATGAAGTATGAAAAGTGGCCTGCAACTTATTATTTGTAATACTCAATTGCAGAAAGAGATCAAATTTAAAAATCTGAAATGAAAATGAGGTGGACCATGGAATGGAGTGAATGAAGTATGGATGAATGAAGTGAATGAAGTATGAATGAAGTGATACATGATGGAGTGAAATGGATCATAAGTGGAATATGATATATAAAATGGGCCTGCACTTATGATTTTATGACATTTTCTTGCAGGAAAAGAACAAATTTGAAAAGCTAAAGTGTCAGAAGGATTCTGATTTTCACTTTATCTTTTCTGTATAAACATGCTAATCAGTGATTAGTTTTCATGTTTATACTTTTTTTTTTTTTTTTCATGCATCTGAATTCAAAAAATTCAATTAAGTTGATGAAGAAGAAGGATTCTTCTTCATTAACTTCACATCACTGTTCTCCTGGAATCTCTTGACAAATTCTTCTCTTGAAAGTGGCTTATGATACAACTTCAATCTATGACCATTTACAAGAAAAGTGACTTTCTCTTCATCTATTGTCGTAATTTTTATTCCTCCATTGTCAAAAATTTTCACAATTTCATATGGCCCAAGTCAATGTGTTTGGAATTTACCTTGAAAATCTTTGAACTTTGAATCAAACAAGAGGGCCCAGTCACCTTCTTTGAATTTATTTTCCTTAATGTACTTATCATTCCATCTAGTCCTTTACTGTTGGACTATGTTTGTTCTCTGGACTGCATCCTGTCTGATCTCATCAAATTCATTAATCTTCTCCAATCTATGCTTTTGTGCTTCTGTTAGATCAAGTCCTAGCTGGACTGCCATTTTAAAAGTTTGAATCTAAAACTCTATGGGAAACAAGACTTGTTTTCCATAAACAAGTTCATAAGGAGTATGACCTGTTGTGCTTCTCCATGTAGTTCTATAGGCCCACAAGGCTTCAGGAAGCCTGTCTGCCCAATCTCTTCTATGTAAATGAATAGTCTTTGTTAGGATCCCTTCAATGACCTTATTAGTAGATTCCACTTGACCATTTGCTTGTGGATGATAGGCAGTAGATTTTTTGTGTCTGATTTTGTACCTCTCCATCATTTGTTCCACTAGCCTTGATGTGAATTGAGCTCCTTGATCTGTAACAATTTCCCTTGGGACACCAAAACGAGTAAAAATATCCTCAAAAAGAAAATTAACTACAGATGCTTTAGTAGCATAAAGTAATGGCTTGGCCTCTACCCATTTGGTAACATAATTAGTGCAAACTAATATATATTTATTTTGTCTTGATGGAGGACTAATAGGTCCTACAAAATATAAAGCCCATTTCTCAAAAGGTTCAATATGTACCTGAGGCTGCAATGGCATCTCACTTGAAGGAGAAGGTTTCCCTATCCTTTGGCAGCTGTCACACCTTTTGACATACTCTTTAGCATCTTTAAAAATGGATGGCCAATAGTATCCTAAATGAAGGAATTTATAAGCTGTCCTTTTATCAGCGAAGTGTCTGCCACAAGGTTAATCATGACATGCCTTGAGGATCTCAGGCATCTCATCTTCTCGAACACATCTTCTAATGATAAAATTTGGACCTGTTTTGTATAACTCATTAGGAACCCATGAATATTTTGCACTGTCATAAATGATCTTTCTTTTGTCTCTTGCATTAATTATTGAAGGAAATTTCCATGAAACTAAATAATTAGCAATGTCAGCAAACCAAGGAGTTTGGGTAGAAATTGCAAAAATATATTCATCAGGGAATTGATCTTCAACTGGAGTATTATCTTTGATGTTTTGGAGTCTAGATAGGAAATTAGCTACTGTATTTTGTTTCCCAAGCCTATCTAGAATGGTAATGTTGAATTCCTGTAAAAGAAATAACCATCTTATGACTCTACCATTAGTAATTGATTTGTTCATTAGATATTTAATTGCAGAGTGATCTGTGTGAACAAAAGTTTCATAGCCTATTATATAGTGTCTAAATTTATTTATGGCATGAACAAAAACTAAGAACTCTTTTTCAATTACAGTATAATTTAACTCTGAAGGAGTCAAATTTTTACTTGTATAGTAGATGGCATAAGGAATCAGGTCTTTTTGTCCCAATACTGCTCCTAAAGTTGTATCTGAGGCATCTGTTGAAATATGAAAAGGTAATTTCCAATTAGGTCCCCTTAAAATAGGTGCTTCAGAGATTTTTGTTTTCAGGGTCTCAAAGGCTAACTGGCAATCAGGATTCCACTTGAATTCACAGTCCTTGGTAAGTAATTTGAAAAGTGGAGATGCTATCTTGGTGAAGTTTTCTATAAACCTTTGATAATATCCTGTAAATCCTAGAAAACTCCTAACATATTTTTGACAACTTGGAATAGATAAGTTAGAGATGACTTCAACTTTTGACTCATCAACTCTAATCCCATCCCCTGAAATGTGATGCCCCAAAAAAATTCCTTCAGTAAACATCATAAAACACTTCTCATGAATTAGTGAAAGATTTGCTTCTTTACATCTTTTTAAAACTTTTTCCAAGTTTGCTAAGGATTCTTCAAATGTGTTTCCATAGACTGTGAAATCATCCATATATACCTCTACACAATCATGTATTAGATCTAAAAAGATTCCTAGTACTGCTCTTTGAAATGTTGCAGGTGCATTGCATAGTCCAAATGGCAATACTTGGTAAGAATAGGTACCCCAAGGACAGGTAAATGTGGTTTTGTCTTGATCTTCAAGTGCTACTTGAATTTGGTTATAACCACTAAACCCATCTAAAAATGAGAAGTACTTTTTGCCAGCTAATTTATCTAACACCTGATATATGAAAGGTAGGGGAAAATGATCTTTAAGAGTAGATTTGTTTAATTCCTGGTAGTCAATACACACCCTCCATTTACCATTTTTATTTGGCATAATTACCAAAGGAGAAACCCACTGACTATCTGAAATGGGATAGATAAAGTTGAAATTTAACAATTTCTTCAATTCTTCTTTAACAATCTCCCTAAGATTTGGATTCATCCGTCTCTGAGGTTGTTTGATTGGTTTACAATTTTCCTCTATGTAGATGTGATGAGTGCAAGTCTTAGGGCTTATCCCTTTCATATCAGTGTACTCCCATGCATATGCAGAAGAATGTCTTTGTAATATCTTGACTAACTTTTCTTGTTCAGATTTCTCTAGGTTCTTGTTTATATTTAAAGTTTTACCTGGAAATATCTCAATTGCAGAACTGCCAAATTTATCCATGGAATAAAGAGACATCTGTCTTGATGATAAAAACTCAATATTGGATTCTTCTTGAAATTGTTCATGTTTGTATTCCAAAGAGGATTCAAAATTTTCTAAGGTATTCAGAATCTGGCTATCTTCACTAATTTCTGAAATTGTGAAGAGAGGTTGTATATCTTCTTCATCCTCAATCCATTGAGTATCATCTAATTCCGTAATTTTCTTTGCTGGAGAATATAAGGTAAATTTCTTGGTTTAACTACCATCAGAGATGTACATATCACCGGATCTACAACTAATGAAAGCATCAGTTGTAGCTAACCAAGGTCTTCCTAATATAATAGGATGCCCTCCTAGATTATTCTTAGGAGTTAGGATCATAAAATCCACAAGATACTCCCAAGAATCTAGGGACACTGGAATGTCTTCTATTACCCCATCAGGTTTGATCACAGATCTGTCTGCTAATTGTAATAATGTGGGTGTAAAAAGAAGATTAGGAAGTTTCAGTTTATCCATGATTTTTCTACTCATGATATTGATTGCTGCTCCTAAATCAATAAGTGTGTTTTGGATCTCAGTTCCATTGATGTGTATTTTAACAACTGGATTTCTTGGGTCTAGATACTTTGGAATGGAAATCTTACCCATCATGATATCTGTTGTTTTTCTTTCCAGTTGAATTTTCTTTATCTCTTTGATTTTTTTTCCTGTTTTTTTCATGCTCAACTCCTTTATTGTTTTTGCTAATATTGTAATTTCCTTGATAGCTTGTAATAATGGGATCTTAATACAAACATTCCTTAGCTCATCTAGGAAATCATAATTAGGTACCATAATTTGTTTTTCTATACCCCTATCAATTTGTAATCTTTCTAGAAAGGGAGGTGTAGAGGTGGATGTTGATGGCTGCTCTAATATAGGAGTTGAAATTATTGGTTCTTTTTGTTTTGATTTTTCAATGTTTGGGGCTTGAAAATATGTGTTCTCTTCAAGACTTTTATTTACCCGTAGAGAATCTTCCTCAGAGTTGTTTTGTTCTTGTATGATTACATAAGGTTTCTTCTTTTCAAGTATTCTTCCAGACCTAAGTTGAACATCATTAAGGTCTAAAGATGTAATCAACTAGGTTGGAAACTGTTGGCCTTCTATCATGTATGTGTTCTGAGGATTTTTATTGTTGGGGTTTGGTATGGGTTGGGTAGGTAACTGATTTGCTTTCTAAGGAAATGGTAATGGAAGTGGTGGATTTTGATGTTATGGATTTTGAGGATTTTGTTGAGGAGGGAAATGTGGATATGGTGGATAGGATGGTGGATATTGATAGTACTGAGAGTATCCTCCATAGGGATTTTGTGCTCCTTGTGCCCAAGTTTGAGATTGATTTTGGAATTGGGGCCAAGGTTGCTACCAATAATTCCAATTTGGTGGGGGTTGATTATATAGCTAATCATGGAATAATTGTGTTTGAGGTCCTTTCCAAGGCCTCCTAGAGACAAAATTGAGAGATTATGTGGAATTTGTAGGGGTTTCTTCTTGAAAGACAGCTTTAAGACCAGAAAGTGAAGGACAACTCTTGGTCTCATGTTTTTCTGAACAAATTACACAAGTCTCTACTACTTTTGCATCTAAGGGGAACTCTCTCAAGGCATTTTTCTTTCTACATTTGGGACAAAAGATTGCTAAGGCATCAGATTCAGCTTTTTTCTTGTTTTGTAACTTAAGGGTGTCTATTTGTTCACTAAGACTCCCTAAAATGTCATATTTGAATTCATCAAGCATATGTCCTATTTCTGCCCTACTTACTGTCCTAGAAGCAGACTTACTTTCCCTTGCAAGAGCAGGGTCTCTTGGTCCTTTTACAGTTTTAGATTTCCCTCTTGAAAGGTTGATATATAATTCAGCTATTTCAGGTAATGTGAGCTGAGATATATCCCTTTTTCCCATCATATTAAGGGTATCTAACCATTCATCCCTAATTGTCTTCAATAAGAGAGCTTTCAAAGTATCTTGGTCTAAGTTTTCCATTTTTTCTCTCTTGATGTTATAATGAAAACTCTCCAACAAATCTTCCAGATTTTCATCCTCTTTTTGTAGCATTTTAAACACTTCCTCCTTATGGTTGACTGGAATACAGTAATCCAAATACCTTTCTAGAAATGCATGTTTCATGTCTTCCCATGTCCTAATAGAACTGTTGATCAAACTCATAAACCATTTTAATGCTACTCCTTTTAATGTTGAAGGGAATAGTTTAAGTTTTTGGGCGTCTTGTAAGTAATCATAGGTTCTACATAAGAGTTCAAATTCAAATAGGAAGGTTTCAAGATCTTCACTTTTGATTCCATAAAAGTTTGGAAGGACAGAGGGTGAAATTTTTTTCATAGTTGCATTGGTTTCTTCATCTACTATAGGAAACCCAAAAGAGCTTCCCATTTCCCTTCTACCTCTTCCTATGCCTCCTTCTTCACCTCTACCTCCTTCTCCTTCTGCACCTCTACCTCCTTCTCCTCTACCTCTACCTCTACCCCCTCCAAATAGTGTATGTTCTCCACTAAAGACTCTTCCTCCCCCTTCTTCTGCCATGGTTGATTCTCCTGTGGAAGTGAAAAATTTTATGTCTCTAGCAGAGATTCTTGAATATTCTTCTAGGACAGATTCAGTGGATGAAGTGGAAGGTCTCTCTGATGGAATATCTGATCTTAAGCCTTCTAGAAGTCTGTGATAAATATAGGATGGGATGTGGGTTTGAGTTGGAGGTGTGTTGCCTCTTGGTCTTGGTGGAACAAGTGGTGTTCTAGGAATCAAGCTTCTAATTATTATGAATCTACCCCTTGAGTCTCTTTCTCTACGCATATCATTGTTTTTGGGAGGTAAGAAACAAGGCTACCTAGTTGCACTTCCCCGACAACGGCGCCAAAATGTGTGCTCAACTTAGTGTTCCTAAATTGATGCCATAAATTGTCAACCAGGGCTAGTAAACTATTGAAGTGAAGTGCACTATATGTGCCTAGGTATCGTCTTCCTACTTCGTTGTGTTTAGTGTTTTTCTAGTGTTTTTGGTTTTGTGTTTTTGTGTTAAGTGGCAAATATAAGTTATTGGTCACACTAAAACAGAGCAAAATATACTCTAAACTATGTCTGGCACCTAAGAACAGAAAATGCTAATTCACCAATTGCAAAGCTTGACAAGGAAAATAACTCATAACATTAACTCAGTCCAATTCATTTCATTAGAGGTATGTTGGAACAACTTGAGAAAAGGATAAGTTTGATGCAATGAGGTTCTTTTAAGTAAACAACAACTTACAATATCACAGAGAAAATCTCATCCATAGTTAGAAATTTGTTGTAACACGTTGAGAAAAGATTATCTGCAACATAGTAAGGAAATCTATGCTAATTTAACTTATGAAACTAAAATCAACCCATTCTGCAACTCAAAATGTTACTATTAAGCCTTATTCAATGGTTAGAGATCTCTTGGAATAGCTTTGGAAAAAGGCTATTTGTAAAATTATGAGAAATTGCAAAACAGTCAAGACCTCAAAATTCTATTACTAATTCTTGTCCATATGATAATAATGTGTTAGAAGAGACTAAGAACAAGAGCAGTTTGTAAATAATGAAGGCCTTTAAGTCGAATTTAACAGAACTAGAATACAACTAGCTAATAAAACTTGAAATGCAATGAACAGAATTGAACGAATACACAATTAGCCTTCGAAATACTATAGACCTATCTCATTCAGTGTTAGTGATATTTTGGAACAATTCATGAGAACAAGATTGACTGCACTATTCGATGTAAGTAAGCATAAAACATGAAGTTTAAAAAAAACTGCCTAAATTAAGAATGAAATAGAGCTAAAGTTACTTATCTAAAAAATATGCACAAAGCCTTTCAGACAGTAGGGGCCCTCTACCATCGGTTTGGCACACAAATATCCTCAATATTACTTCAGATCATGTATTAAAGTGTTATTTCTTTCATTAAAGGAAAACACTTCAAAAACAGAGTATTACAGTCTTGGACAACTTAACGACAAAACATCAACTAGCTAACTGTCTCTCTGTTCACCAAGTTATTTTTATAAACAAAATACATAACTGTCATTGAGAAGAAATAGGGATAGGTGTCTTTTTCAATCAAAATCAAATTAGAACTCTTGTTGAGGCCTCATACTTTGTTGAAGACATCTGCAGAGTCCTTGTCCTGGTAGAAGTCTACTTCTTAGTTTTGGTTTCCTCCACGTGCATAACCACTTGCAGATTTTTGCTCAGACTTCGTAGATGGAAAGGAATGATGTAGGTGAGTTTTGGAATTCAACCATGTGTGTTTTTCCTTTAAGTGGCACCTGTAACCAGTGTGAACATAAAGATAGCTGCAGAATATGCGACTAGCTACATAATGGCTGCATTCTGTAGCTAAGTCTAGTAAAAAATCACTACAACAACAATACCACAAAAGTTTAGTAAGTCAGTTATTGTATGCATTCTTAAAGTGAATTTAATCAATCCTATTTATCTTTTCAGCCTATAATTGATAAAGGACAAAGGAAATGAAGTGAAATTTGGTGAAATAAAAGGACATCTTTGGGGCTCAACACTCTTTTTAATTTGACACCCTTCCTGAAAACACCAATCCTATGCCTCTTAGCCCTTTTTGGAAAAAGAACCTTTTTTTTGAATTTAATACTTATACACAACAAACTCATCATTTTTTCCATTTTCTCCTTTTGACTGATATTCTGTATTTTAAACATTCTTTCTTTTGACCTTGTCATTCTTTCTGTGGGAAAAACACCTTTGGTGTGGTGGAGTATTTGATCTTCATGTTTTCCCTCCTTGATATTCTTTAAAACCTCTGATTTTACCTTTTGCTGAGGTGGAGTTAGTGCTTTTCTGCCAAACCCTATAAGGTAGTTTGAAAACCCTTGAAACCATCTGGTGTGATGAAGGAGGTTTCTTTGTCACTATTTTGACCATCTTTGTCATTTCTTCCCAAGCTTCTAAGTTTTTAGGGATACTTTAGAAAAACACACAGTGTTATCTTCTAAGCTCTCAAAGAGACACTTATCAAATTCACTATTTATGTCTAAAAAGCCTTCAATGATCATTTGAAGGGGTTTAGGGGTTTTTGCCTTTATAACCTTAGCATTGCTCTATTGCTTGGTCAAAACAATCATGAATCTTGGTTCCCATCAAACATATACCTTGTTGCTTTCTTCTTGGTTGTGAGTGGTTTTCTTGTGATGATGTCTCTCATTACTTTACCTCTTGCTAGGTTGATATCCCTTTGACTCTTTTGCAGAAAATTAAGGGACAACTGTCTCCCTACAAAACTTGTGCTTTAGGCTAAATACCTTTTGAATGATCTCCTTTGTGAACTTAGCCTACTGTATCTGACCACCTGCTATGGATGCCTCTATAATTTTTTTAAGAATTCTTCTTTGGCTCTATTTCTGTTGTTGACCATTTACAAAAAATTCCTGCAGAAATGCTTGGACATGGTAAATTGCTCCTTTTCAGTCTTACTACTTAATCAAGAGGATATATTTGGAGGTCCTTGATATTCTTTGGACAATGATAAGATTCATTCTTTTGTTCTCTTCACTTCACCTTTAAATATCTGTGGAAATAGTGAATTTAGAACCATGACAGTGCATAACCTAGGTGACCCTATTCGACTTATTGTAATGTTCTTGGAATAGGTTTTTTGATTGAAGACTTGAATCAGGGTTTGGATGAGGAGACAGGGTTTTTGACGCTCTATTATGCACTACCATCCTAGACATCTAGAAAACCTTTTTTTTCTGCAAAAGGGGCTTTAGAAAGGGAGTTTTGAAACCACCATTGGTTGAGGCACTTGGTGAGTAGGGGGAAAATTTTGGTTTACTTGGCGAAACAAGGTGTGAAAATAGAGGGCTTAGGAAAACAGAGACAGAGTGTTGTAGGTAGAGGTGGAAAACATAGTGAGAGCGAGGGACATAAATTCAGTATTTGTTTTTATCTGGGTGATAGATTGGCCATGCTTTGGTAGAGAAGTGGGATAGTGAAAAATTTCTCTTTGAGGAGATTTCTAGAACTCACTTGATTCTTGAATTCTGTTTCTAGAAATCTAGGACAAAGCATTTAGTCATCTAAAACAGGTAAAAAGTGCTGATGACTAGCACCTCCAAGAAAAACAAACTAGAAACCGCTGTTAGGAAAACCCCTGAAAACATCCTTAAAAAGACAACAGGCAACACCAACATAATGGCTAAGACTCCTAATCAAAACAAAGACAAAACCAACCAACATAATGGTGACCCAAGCTACCCTAGTACATCAACTAGTGGCCCTGTAAAAAATTCTCTAACTGACATCTTAAATAAGACTCAGCAAACTAAATTTGTTGAAAAGACTATGTGTGACAAAACTGATGTAAATACACCAAAAACACAAACACCTTTCAGTTTTGAAGGAGAATTTTCCAAGATCAAAATAGCCATACCCCTCACTAAACTGGTAACTCAAGATGTATATAGGTCCCAAGTTTTGAAAGTTTTGAACATAGGAAATGACACCGATACCTTGAATCTAATTGATGAAAAACCAGAGTTTATGTTTGGACCTGAGGTGGAGGGAAAATATCAAGAAGGTTTTGTCCCTCCATTCTATGTCAGCATAAAAATTCATGAAAATATCTTGCACAATGGTATGCTAGACTGTGATGCCTCACACAATCTCATTCTAAAGGTAGTGATGGAGAGATTAGGCCTTGAAATAACCAAACCTTATGTTGGGGTTCCCATGTTTTGGCAGATTTGGCAATACCAAAAGATGAGACAACATCAAACCACTTTGGGGCCCAAGGATCTAGCCCTCTTGGACCCGGAGAGGGATCTCTCCAATAAACAAAGAATGATATATATTTGAGGCTCAAGATGAGATGTTAGGCTAGGTATGAAGCACAGAAGAGGGGGTTTTAAATAATTTGGTTGAAGGGTTGCTGGGTTGGTTAGGGGATCACAGACTGGGAAAGCAATGGGGAGAAAGGAAACAGAATAGCAGGATATTTCAGCAAAGATGATAGGCCAAGACAGTGCCATCCATTGGGCTATGGAGTCATGAAAGGGAATTACTTGCATCCACTAGCCAAGGCTTCCAAAGGGCAAGTCATCTAATACTAAAGGATCTTTAGATTAGAGAGTGGGGTGGAACATTAAGGAAGGAAAGTGAAAGAAGGAGAACAACCAGATTTCTATCTATAGATCAGGTCAGAGGTCATTTAACTCCAGACCTGCTTGGACATACTCAAAGGCAGCTCTCAAAGAGACAAAGGGGCTGCTTATAGATCAGACCAGAGGTCATTTAACTCCAGGTCTGCTTTAGCAACTCCAAGGGAAAACAAAGATAAGATAAACAAAGGGATCTTAGAAAGGTAAGATGGTCGTGCAAGGATCCTAGTGGATAGGGCTAACACTCATCCCCAATGTTCCCAAACCTTCCAGCTTAAACCCAGCAAGAACATCTAAGCACTGATTCAACCAATTCATACATCATCCAGCAGGCAATAACATCCGCTGCGCTGGTTAAATCAACTGAAACCAACTCTTAGATAGCACATAGAGCAGAAAACATAAAGGTAGGGAGAGCAGGAAACATAGGGCACCTAACAAGGGTGAATCCTATGTTATACTTCTGTTGCCTACCAGAAGAACATGGAACAATATGAAAATGCAATAAACAGAGTGAGAAAAACATCACCAATAGTAATAGACTAGGATCCTATGAAATGTGCTTGATTAATGATGCAAAACCAGTCATGTACAATGTAGCTCAATAGCTGTTACAGTCCAGAATTTCTCCTCCCAGCCTATTACACAATACTACTCTGCTACTCCCTCCCAAGACTGTTCTAACAGTCAAGAATGAATCCTTCTAACAGCAAATTGCCCAGCAAGGCAACAACAACCTTTTCATTATGTTCTCGGGGATATTTTATAGGAGAAGATAGGAAACAGAAGTAGGATATACAATAAATGAATCTCATTAAGACAGGATCGGTGGAAGTGTCCACGCCCATGCTGCTTAATGGCTGAAATGCAGCGCTGTATGTACTCTGTAGATTATTTGGAGGCTCTGCCAGGTCGATTTTGACCTCGGATATTTCTTTGAAGTCCTTTCTGGTGCTTGGAGCTCTGTGCTGCCATCTGAATAAATGAACTGGATGAAAGATCTACACGGTTTCTCCATACTTCTTTAATGCTGCCTGACTGTCTGAAATGAGCTTCAGTCAGTGTATTTAATTGTCTCAGGGCTCGAGAAGGCATGGAGGATGTTGTGGGAAGGTGTACCTCTGGAGGAAAAAGTCCTGCTGTTAGGTAGCGCAATTATGGCGTTGCTGGTGCGCTCTTAGTCTTCAAACAGCGCCCTAATCCTTTGATCACGGGATTGGCGTTTCAAATATTCAATTACAGGCTCAAATCCCTTCTGATCCGGCTCTGCTATCTCATTTGGCCGTTGAATTGGCCTCTCTGTGACCTCTGCATAATAAAATAAACTTATTACGGAGCCTGGGCAGTGGTGGAGAAATGCAGTGAAAACTCGGAGGAGCGGTGGCGGAATGGTGAAAACAGCGGAGATGCAAACGGAGGGATGAATCTTAAGAACAATACGTTTGGTGGTAGAGTGCAGCGCAGACCGTCAGATCAGGGTCTGGGAGAAAAAATCAACGGTGGCGATTGGGCGACGGAATAAAATTTGCAACGGGAGAAACATAAAAAACACATGAAATATGACGGAAACAAATTCAAGAGTGGGACCCAGCGGCGGCGGAGGGCGATTAGATCTGAGCCGTCAGATATGGGAGGAAACGGACGGTCACGATCCAATCGCACCATCGCAATCGGAGGTCGGAGCGATCGGCAATCGCAACGCACAACACAGAAGTTCCGATTGCGATTGAGAGGGGGGACGAGATTGAGCGACAACCATCGATCTCGGATCTGAATCAACGGCGGGGATGCAATCAGAGGGAAAATAGAGAAGGACGATGGGAGGAGCGGGATGAATCCGGACCGTTGGATCGGCTGGGAGATGGACGGCCAGGATTTAATCGGGAGACAGAGGGGAAGGCTTACGATTGTGATCGGACGGATGGTGCGATCAAGCGCTGGTCGTTGGATCGCGGGACAGATCAACGGTCAGGATGCAATCGGAGGGCGGAGGGGAGAGCACGCGATTAGCGCTGAGCCATAGGATCAGCAGGGGATGGACGGCTGCGATTTAATCGGGGCGGAGACAGAAAGACTTGCGATCAGCGATCAGGGGAATGGAGTGATTGGCGCAGGACCATTGATCTGGGAGGAAACGGATGGCGGAGATTTAATCGGAAGACAGAGAGAGAACTTGTGATCGACGATCGGGGGGGAGATGCGATTGAGCGATGACCGTCGGATCGCGGGTTGAATGGACGGTCAAGATATGATCGGAGGATCGCAATCGGAGCGCGATGCGATCAATCGGGGGGTGTCACTTGAATGTTCCGATTGCGATTGATGGGGGGCTTGCGATTAGCGGACAGCCGTCAGATCTAAGCGGATCAACGGTTCAGATCGGAGCGGGGACTTAACAATATAATCGAATCGCATTGGGGGTTTTATGATGTAACAAAGGAAATGGACCCTCGCTCGATTTCCAATTGCGACTGGCGCTCGGGACTTAAGCGCTTGGTCCTAGCGCCGGGTCATATGTGGGGAAGTGGTTAAGGAGCTTGCGGTAAGGGGGCTAAGCCCTATTACATGGTCGGAAAGTGGGTTTTCTGCCCATTTTAATGGGTTTTAAGGGATTTAAAGGGAAACGATAAGGGGAGAAGGGGAAAAAGGCTAAACAAAGGGTAAGAGGGGGAAATTAAAGGGGATTTTAGGGGGATTTGAGGGGTAAAAGGGGAATAGAAGGGGGAAGACAAGGAGGATAAATAAGAGGGAAAAAGGGGGCCTTTGGGCATTTCTTCACATAACAGAGGGGCTTTATGAGGGAAAACAGCAGAGGGGACTTTATCAAAGGGAAAAGGCACAAGGAGGCTTCAAGGAGACTGTGTTTTCAGAGGAAATGCATTCCTTGAAGACTCAACAATGATTTAGCCCCCTATTTTCTTGTCAAAAAATTTATAGGGGGGCTAACAGTGGCTCCACATGGGGATGGCTTCTTCTTGAAGGAGCCAAGAAACCAGAAAATGATCTCTTGGTGTAGGCCAGATGCCTGTTGCTTGAACCATCCATTTCTTTCTTTGATCAGCTGCCACAAACTGTGAAGACAACATATCAGCAGTACAATTCTTCCAAACAACTACCTACCCACACTATAGTCCTAACATTTTTTCTTCTTGGGTGCATTTGGACTTGCAGACCCTTTACATCATTAACTTTTACAAACAGGAAAAAATAAACCTATTCTACTTCTACCCTTATTACTCCATGAGACCAGATTAGACTGTTGGTCTCATAGTTTCTCTACCTACACTACTACCTGCTAGGATTAGACTGTCTAGCAGGTTTCTTCTCTACATTCTAAGACAGAAATTTAAACAACTAACTACATGCTCATAGGCTGAGCTTTATTGAGCTTTCCTACCTACCCTACTCTAACTGGAAATCTCTGATGTTCTAGGTGATATGATAAAGCCAATACAGCCAGTCAAGTAGTAGTGAAAAAGGATATGAGCACTGGCTTCCTGTCAGAGATAACCACAGGGTGCTCTGCTTGTGGTTCTTCAAAACTGTGGTCACCATCAGTAGTGACCATTCCTGATGAATCTGGCCCGTGCTGAGGATCAATGCTGGAGCGTTTGAGCATATCAGGGCCTCCATGTACTCTGCGATAGGATCAACGAACACTTGATGTATGCTTTCTTCTTTTTGGCCTGCCATGATTGGTAGGCCGTCTACGTCCTGGGCAGCTCTGATTCTTGTATTATCCACTGCATCTTCAGGGTGGCTCTGGGAAACCGGATCTTCTTCTTCTTGTATTCCGAAGAGCAGTGGAATTTCTTCTCTTTTAGGGGGCGGGAGACTTTCCAAAAAGGCCCTCGGGTCTCTGAACTCGTAGGATATCTCTTGTGAGTTTAAAATTTCGAGCTCAGCTTCATATCTGTCAACCACCAAATCAAGAAACATCTTCTTAAGCGCAGGTAGATGATTGAGTGCTGAGCCAATAGGGGCAACCTTTGGAAGGTCCTCCCCTTCAATTTCTACCAGTACACTTGCTACTCCATGCTGAAACTCTGCTATGAGGCTTGGATCTATTTCTGCAAATTGTTCAGAGTCTTCCATTAGCGAAGTGACTGGATCTTTGGCGTGGATGATGTTGTACTGCGACATGGTCTCCCAGTGGAGTCTTATGTGAAACCAAGATAATCAGTGGCCAGTTGATCACCTGTGGAGTCTTTTTATCATTCAAGAATTGTGGAGCCGCCAGGTGGATGATTTACAACTTACTGTCCACCACAGTGGTTTACCAAATCAAAGCTGACTGATCTGTCCCCAGTGGAGTCGCCATTATGTTGGGGTTCCCATGTTTTGGCAGATTTGGCAATACCAAAAGATGAGACAACATCAAACCACTTTGGGGCCCAAGGATCTAGCCCTCTTGGACCCGGAGAGGGATCTCTCCAATAAAACAAAGAATGATATATCTTTGAGGCTCAAGATGAGATGTTAGGCTAGGTATGAAGCACAGAAGGGGGGGTTTTAAAAAATTTGGTTGAAGGGTTGCTGGGTTGGTTAGGGGATCACGGAATGGGAAAGCAATGGGGAGAAAGGAAACAGAATAGCAGGATATTTCAGCAAAGATGATAGGCCAAGACAGTGCCATCCATTGGGCTATGGAGTCATGAAAGGGAATTACTTGCGTCCACTAGCCAAGGCTTTCAAAGGGCAAGTCATCTAATACTAAAGGATCTTTTAGATTAGATGGTGGGGTGGAACATTAAGGAAGGAAGGTGAAAGAAGGAGAACAACTAGATTTCTGTCTATAGATCAGGTCAGAGGTCATTTAACTCCAGACCTGCTTGGACATACTCAAAGGCAGCTCTCAAAGAGACAAAGGGGCTGCTTATAGATCAGACCAGAGGTCATTTAACTCCAGGTCTGTTTTAGCAACTCCAAGGGGAAAACAGAGATAAGATGAACAAAGGGATCTTAGAAAGGTCAGCTGGTCATGCAAGGATCCTAGTGGACAGGGCTAACACTCATCCCCAGTGTTCCCAAACCTTCCAGCTTAAAAACCCTCAAGATCATCTAGGAACAACTTCAACTAATTCATACATCAGCCAGCAGGCAATAACATCCACTGCGTTGGTTAAATCAACTGAAAACCATTCTCAGATAGCACATAAAGCAGAAAACATAAAGGTAGGGAGAGCAGGAAACATAGGGCACCTAACAAGGGTGAATCCTATGTTATACTTTTGTTGCCTACCAGAAGAACATGGAACAATATGAAAATGTAATAAACAGAGTGAGAAAAACATCACCAATAGTAATAGACCAGGATCCTGTGAAATGTGCTTGATTAATGATGCAAAACCAGTCATGTACAATGTAGCTCAATAGTTGTTACAGTCCAGACTTTCTCCTCCCAGCCTATTACACAATACTACTCTGCTACTCCCTCCCAAGACTGTTCTAACAGTCAAGAATGAATCCTTCTAACAGCAAATTGCCCAGCAAGGCAACAACAACCTTTTCATTATGTTCTCGGGGATCTTTTATAGGAGAAGAGAGGAAACAGAAGTAGGATATACAATAAATGAATCTCATTAAGACAGGATCGGCGGAAGTGTCCACGCCCATGCTGCTTAATGGCTGAAATGCAGCGCTGTATGTACTCTGTAGACTGTTTGGAGGCTCTGCTAGGTCGATTTTGACCTCGGATATTTCTTTGAAGTCCTTTCTGGTGCTTGGAGCTCTGTGCTGCCATCTGAATAAATGAACTGGATGAAAGATCTGCACGGTTTCTCCATACTTCTTTAATGCTGCCTGACTGTCTGAAATGAGCTTCAGTCAGTGTATTTAATTGTCTCAGGGCTCGAGAAGGCATGGAGGATGCTGTGGGAAGGTGTACCTCTGGAGGAAAAATTCCTGCTGTTAGGTAGCGCAATTATGGCGTTGCTGGTGCGCTCTTAGTCTTCAAACATCGCCCTAATCCTTTGATCACGGGATTGGCGCTTCAAATATTCAATTACAGGCTCAAATCCCTTCTGATCCAGCTCTTCTGTCTCGTTTGGCCGTTGAATTGGCCTCTCTGCGACCTCTGCATAATAAAATAAACTTATTACGGAGCCCGGGCAGTGGTGGAGAAATGCAGTGAAAAACCGGAGGAGCGGTGGCGGAATGGTGAAAACAGCGGAGATGCAAACGGAGGGATGAATCTTAAGAACAATACGTTTGGTGGTAGAGTGCAGCGCAGACCGTCAGATCAGGGTCTGGGAGAAAAAATCAACGGTGGCGATTGGGCGACGGAATAACATTTGCAACGGGAGAAACATAAAAAACACATGAAATATGACGGAAACAAATGCAAGAGTGGGACCCAGCGGCGGCGGAGGGCGATTAGATCTGAGCCGTCAGATCTGGGAGGAAACGGACGGTCACGATCCAATCGCACCATCGCAATCGGAGGTCGGAGCGATCGGTAATCGCAACACACAACACAGAAGTTCCAATTGCGATTGAGAGGGGGGACGCGATTGAGCGACAACCGTCGATCTCGGATCTGAATCAACGGCGGGGATGCAATCGGAGGGAAAATAGAGAAGGATGATGGGAGGAGAGGGATGAATCCGGACCGTTGGATCGGCTGGGAGATGGACGGCCAGGATTTAATCGGGAGACAGAGGGGAAGGCTTACGATTGCGATCGGACGGATGGTGCGATCAAGCGCTGGCCGTTGGATCGCGGGACAGATCAACGGTCAGGATGCAATCGGAGGGCGGAGGGGAGAGCAGGCAATTAGCGCTGAGCCATATGATCAGCGGGGGATGGACGGCTGTGATTTAATCGGGGCGGAGACAGAAAGACTTGCGATCAGCGATCGGGGGAATGGAGTGATTGGCGCAGGACCATTGATCTGTGAGGAAATGGACGGCGGAGATTTAATCGGAAGACAGAGAGAGAACTTGCGATCGACGATCGGGGGGGAGATGCGATTGAGCGATGACCGTCGGATCGCGGGTTGAATGGACGGTCAGGATATGATCGGAGGATCGCAATCGGAGCGTGATGCGATCAATCGGGGGGTGTCACTTGAATGTTCCGATTGCGATTGATGGGGGGCTTGCGATTAGCGGACAACCGTCAGATCTAAGCGGATCAATGGTTCAGATCGGAGCGGGGACTTAACGATATAATCGAATCGCATTGGGGGTTTTATGATGTAACAAAGGAAATGGACCCTCTCCCGACTTTCGATTGCAACTGGCGCTCGGGACTTAAGCGCTTGGTCCCAGCGCCGGGTCATATGTGGGGAAGTGGTTAAGGAGCTTGCGGTAAGGGGGCTAAGCCCTATTACATGGTCGGAAAGTGGGTTTTCTGCCCATTTTAATGGGTTTTAAGGGATTTAAAGGGAAACGATAAGGGGAGAAGGGGAAAAAGGCTAAACAAAGGGTAAGAGGGGGAAATTAAAGGGGATTTTAGGGGGATTTGAGGGGTAAAAGGGGAATAGAAGGGGGAAGACAAGGAGGATAAATAAGAGGGAAAAAGGGGGCCTTTGGGCATTTCTTCACATAACAGAGGGGCTTTATGAGGGAAAACAGCAGAGGGGACTTTATCAAAGGGAAAAGGCACAAGGAGGCTTCAAGGAGACTGTGTTTTCAGAGGAAATGCATTCCTTGAAGACTCAACAACAATTTAGCCCCCTATTTGCTTGTCAAAAATTTCATAGGGGGGCTAACACCTTACAAAGACTTATACTCTTTTGATTTAAGTAGATTTAAGTGTTTAGGCTTAATCAAGGATCTGTGTGTCAATATGGCACAAATCCCAGCTAAAAGCCTAGTTATGGACATTTTAGTGGCTGACATTCCCCCGAAGTATGGCATACTTTAATCTAGATCATGGGGAGCCAAACTCCAAGGAAACCTCCAAATGGACATGACCTATGCTACCATTCCAGTCTTTAACCAAAGAAGAAGACTTTACAGAGAATCTCACATGAATTACATGGTAAGCAGCCAAGATATGCCAAACAACACCCATCTATATTCTATCCATTTAGACCTTGACTCATTTATCTTGTACAATGAAGATGACATTAATGAAAAAGTAAATGAAAATGAGAAAGAGCTAGGCCTACCAGAATAGTCAAAAAAACACAAAATGAAGAACATGATGAATAAAAATCTAGCAGCCCTGAACAACAACATAATGGAAAATATGAACTTGAAACACTTTGAAACATGAGCTTTGATGGCTCTTGTGGCAAAGCTGGTTTAGGAGAAGGTGTTTGGATACACAACACCAATGAAGGTCATTCCTACAAACTATATTTTCAATGTACAAATAATATTGTAGAGTATGAGGCTCTTCTCCTTGGTTTACATTTGCTAAAAAATATAGGAGCTAAGAGGATTTGTGTTCAAGGAGATTCCGAGTTGATCATTAGGAAAATAAAAGGAGATTATTCATCCAAAAATCGTAGGCTAAGAGAATATAGGAATGCTACCTTATACCTCCTGAAAACTTTTGAGAAGTGTGAACTTACCTCTATCCCTAGAGCTCAAAACAACCTTGCCAATAAACTTGCATTTGCTGCCAGCACTTGCCAAATACCTCATACCAATGAAAAATACACAGTAAAGGTCAAGTGCAAACCAACAATCCCTGATAACATAGATTATGGGCAAGTATTTGAAAATGACAAACAGATTGAAGACTTCTTACAGCCTAAAACCAAGTTTGAAATGTCAAAGTTAGACTTAAACCATCAAGAGGATTGTTTTGCTGAAGAACAAACACACAAAACAAAGCTGCCTTGTACTGTTGATATAAATCTGCTAGAACATCCTCTTGAGGCAGAATCATTTGAAGATTTAGCTCAAAAATACCTTGAGGTATTGCATTGCAAAGATAAGTCATTACCAAGAGGTCTTGCCCCCTTAGAATATTTGTTTGATTTCAATGATGTTGCTAGGAAGCCAAAAATGGAATCCATAGATTAATGTAGAAGAATGCAACATAGGCAGCATAGAAGAACCCAAAATGATAAAGCTGTCCAAAACTCTACCACCTCACATAAAACATAAATACATTGAGATATTCAAAGAGTTTAAGGATTTGTTTGCATGGGGTTATGAGGACTTGAAGTCCTATGACACAAACAATATTCAACATAAGATTCCTCTCAAATAAATCCAAAAACCATTCAAGAAAAAATTGAGAATAATAAACCTCGTCCTAGTGCCTCTAGTTGAGAAGGAAATAAAGAAGATGTATGATGTCGGAATCATAGTCCCCCTCAGGTACTCAGAATGGGTTTCAAACCTTGTGTTAGTAAGAAAGAAAACAGGGGATATTAGACTATACATAGACTTTAGAAACTTAAACAAAGCCTCCCTGAAGGAAAAATACCCTTTACCTAAGATGGATCATATACTGCAAAGGGTGGTAGGCTCTAAAAGAATATCATTGCTTGATGGTTTTTCAGGGTATAATCAAGTACTAGTACACCCAAGTGATTAACACAAAACCACTTTCACTACACCTTGGGGCACCTTCATGTATGTCAGAATTCCTTTTGGGTTAATGAGTGCGGGGGCCACTTTCCAAAGAGCCATGGACATTGATTTTTCTGAGGACATAGGTTACTTCATTGTGATATACCTTGATGACATCACTGTCTATTCTAAAACCGATGAAGAACACCTAGTTCACTTAAGAAAGGTATTTGAGAAGTGTAGGAAGTATGGTCTATCTTCAAATCTTAAGAAAACATTGTTTGGTATTCAAGAAGGAAAAATCTTAGGCCACATCATATCTAAAGAAGGGATTAATATAGACCCAAAAAGGATTGAAGGTATATTGCATATCAGCCACCCTAGGAACATTAAAGAGATACAATATTTCATTGGAAAGATCAACTTCCTAAGAAGGTTCATACCAAACCTTGTTGAACTCCTAAGGAACATTACAAATATGCTAAAAAAAGAGATAGGAGTCAAGTGGACCACAGAAGCCAAACAATCCTTTGAACTGGTAAAACAAGCACTTACCCAAACACCAGTTCTAATCAGCCCCAATTTTACTTTGCATTAGAACACACTTTGTTGTAGTATTGCTACAAAAGAACATGATGGGAAAATAATAGCTATTAGGACCCCATAATGTACCATTTTGACCATAAATTTTGTTATCATTCCACTCTTTTCCAATCCATATTTAAAGCTTATACTATCACTTTCATCCATTCTTCCAAAGGTATATAATATTCTTCTCTTTACTATATGTTTAACTTGTTTTACATATAATTTTACATTAATTTCATATTTAATCATTAATCGAAGATATATAGTTGCTGAGATAGTTTGAAGACCACAGATAATCTATCATGGCTGTCTGAAGACCACGTTGCTGAAACAATCAACATGGTACGCAAATCCCATTGCTGAAACAACCTGTGATTTGTGATTTTGAAGCAGCGTTTCAAGCATGACGACAACAAGAAAAGACAAGTAAGGAAGCTGTTACATGGGCCACTTTGAATCCAGTACCATCGTAACCATTGTAACAGCATTTTGCTATGGAAGAATATAAAGGTCCTATTTCAGTATAGAAGATCAGATTGGGTTAAAAATAGGATTTCTATAATGTAAATCAATTGTAATAGATGTCTCCTCTTTAAAAAGAGGAGACATCAGCATTAGAGGGGGAAAATTGAGAGACTACAGGAGTTTTATTCTGAACAGAGAAGGAACGTGAATCCTTTGTAATATGTTTCTTTCGACAGATGAATAAAAGTTTTTTCTAAGTAATTCATTTTAATTCCTTCTTCTAGGAAATCTTGTGAGAAGGAAAGGGCCCGCCTTCTTCACAAGATTCACCCATTTGTTCCTGTAGTTTGTTAATTGTTATTTTCATTTATGCCTTGATTAAACTATGTTTACTGAAGTCATTTATGCAATATTGGAATTATGTTGTCTATTGCTGAAGCTCTCTTTCCATTACTTGTTGCATTGATTTCATACAATTCATTCTTAAGAAGTTGTGGATTATTTTAATTAGCAATATTGTTTATAGAATGAGTTTATGAAAGCTTGGTAATAAGAAACAGGTGCTGAAGATTCCTACTTGGGGAATAGGGTCTTGTTCTTTGTTATAGCATAATTTGTCTTCCTTTTTGCAGATTGATTTCCTTTCCTAGATCATTGTCTTTTTAATGTAATCTAGGATTATTTTAATGATTGTCTGTAATAGAAAGATTGTCTTTGCTGTAACTCAAGTAGACTTTAGTTTGTTGAAGCAAGGTGTGATTAGTGTAATTTTTACTACAACATTTCATTGCTCTTGAGATTGAGCATATACAGTGTGTGATTTCCTTTCAAATAAACAAACTTCCCTGGGTTGACAATTTATGTAGCACTTGAATTGTTTAATTTGATAAACAATTAAAGTGACCAACTTTTTGGTGCCATTGCCGGGGAAGGCAATTATAGATTTCAAAAGCATTGATGTTTTTCTTTCAGATGTGAATATTGCATGAGAGGATGCGGAACCCATAAGAAAACAAACCCTACAGGTGGCAAGGGCAAAGGAAGGGGAGGAAGAAAGACCTTTACTGACGAGATCGTATCAAAAGCTGAATCTTCTTAGAGACTAAGCTCTCGAAGGCCAAAGCCTTAACACTCCCCTCAATCGAATTATGAGACAGAAGAATTTGTGAGCCTTGAGAACGTTGAGGAACCAGCAGCAAGTGTTGAAGAACCAGCAGGAAACGTTGGAGAACCAGTAGAAAGCATTGAAGAGCCATTAGAAAGCGTTGAAAAACCAGCGGAAAACATTGAAGAGCTAGTAGAAAACATTGATAATTGAGAAAGTGTAGTAGGAGATCAAACAATGGAAGGAAAAAATGAAGGATTCTTCAGCAGAGGACATGTAGATCCTGAAGGAGAGGGAAAATATGAGAATTCTCTCTCTACCTTGGGATTTCCTATTGGTGATCTCCCTAGAGGAGCAACTCCCATGAAGAATATCCCACTTTCAGCCTTACCTAACTTCCATGGTTTATCTTTTGAAGATCCTGATGAATTTCTTTTTGAATTTGATATATTATGCAGAAGTTATGATTATGTTACTAATGCCCAGAAGTTGAAGCTGTTTCAAGCAACACTAAAAGGAAATGCACTAAGGTGGTTCATGAGTCTTGGAGGCCATGTAATCACAACATGGGAATAGATGAAATAGAAATTTCTGCTTAAATATCAAGACTACTGCTGGACAAGATAAAAAAGAGAGGAACTATTTAAGATGGTACAAAAGGAGTATGAGAATTTGGAGGACTTTGTGGAAAGACTACAGTACAACCTGCAGAGATCCAATCATCCCGATGTAAGTAAGGTTATTCTTAAAAAAATATTACTGAAAGGGGCGAGGGATGAATGTTTAGATATGCTAAATATGCTTGGTAAAGGGGATATATCTAAAGAGTCATATGATGAAATTTTTAACCTCTGTAAAAGATGTTCAAGAGGAGCTGCATGGAATAGGTCAAACAGCAGAGATACCACATATTCAAGAGTTCAAAAATCAGCCAGTGGAAGAGAAACAAGAGCCGAAATAGGTAATTTACTTGAAGAATTTAAAACTAAAATGTTAAGTTCTTTTGCTTCACAGATTGACACCTTGCAGGTTAAAAAGAAGAAAGCCAAAGCAGAAGCAGCTTTGGCTATCTTTTGCCCCAAATGCAGAGATAAACATCCACTAAGGGAATGCCCATTGGAAAAGATACCAATTTGCACCCTTTGTGAGAAAGATCATGAAACACAACAATGCCCTTCTTTACCAGGAATAAAAGCAGCATTGCAACCAATTGAAGAAGAAGCTGAGGTAGTCTATCTACTGACAAAGAGAAGAAAATGGCAACCACGAGGACAAGGTATGAACTCTAATATGCCATTTACATCTTCTAATCGTTAAAGAAATTATCCTTCTTTTAGTCAAGCAAATTACCCTCCCTTTAACCAAATGCAATAGCCACCCTTCAATCAAATGAATTACCCACCCATGCAATGAACAAACCTTCCCTTTGTAGATCCTGCAATGTGGACTCCTTGGCCTCCACAACAAAAATCTTACTTTAATCAATGGAATTCGAATTGGAGGGGTCAACAACTCCCTTTTTTGAATCAATTTCCTTAATTTCAGAAACCACTTCCTCTACCATATAGTGCTCAACCAAATAATCAAATGATGATACCCCAACTACCTGTACAACCAAATCCTAACCCCAATAATAAAGCTATGCAAGTTATTTATATTTATAACCATCCTATATTTCTTTTTTTACCTACACAATGTAATGACATTCATTTACGATCTGGGAAAATAGTTGAACCCATTATCGATGATGTTACCTCTTCTGATTCTGATAAAGAAGAAACTGAAAAACGTGATTCACATAAAGAGGTACAACCACCCTCTAACAAGGGTTCTGAAACAGCAGAACCACCATTCCCTGAGAATTTAATTTTAACTAGAATGCCTGAGCCACCTAATTTTAATATTCTATGGGAATTGCAGAATCTGTATGTTAAAATTCCACTTTTACAGGCACTAAGAGATGTACCAATTTATGCTAGAACCATGAGAGATATTTGTGTTAAGAAACCTAGTAGGAAAGCTAAAGATCCCCTTACAGTTCATGTTATGGGTGATATATCTGCATTAATGTCCGGTAAAACTCCCCCAGTTAAATATGGTGATCCCGGCCATCCTACTGTGACAGTCCAAATCGGTAAAACAATAATCCCTCAATTTCTGGTAGATTTAGGTGCTGCTATAAACATTATGTCTCTTGAAACTTCACAATTGATACAACTAAAGAACACAATCAGAGATACACCAACCATTCTAGAGTTAGCTGACCATTCTACAATCAAACCAGAAGGAGTTATTGAAGACTTAGTCATCTCAGTTGAGTCCTAGAATTACCCAGCTGACTTTGTGGTGTTACAGACTAAAACAAAGTTGGGGGGACATCCTCTAATTATGGGAAGGCCTTGTTTAGCCACAACCGATGCCTTTATCAGCTGCAGATCTTGTTCAATGACAATTTCCAATGGATGTGAAACTAAATAGCTCACTCTCTACCCTCACGCTACACCCATGATTAATAATGACAATTTTGTATGGATGGACTATGATGATCATGCTATTCAACCTATTTTGACTATCGGACAAGCTTTAAACCTTAAAGATACCACTGAGGACGAGGTAATTAATAATTTCATTTGTGAACCCTCCTCTGTGACTTCTGAAACACATAATCAACTGGCTACACTTTTGGAATCAGATACCCAGGAAAAGCTTAAATCTGAAGATCTACCTCAAACATCAACCACCATCTCTTCTAAAAGCATAATAGTAGAAATCAAACCTGGCAAAACACTGAACATAAATCCTGACTTGACAGTTGCTAAAACACAGCAGTTAATGAATTTAATGCTTGAAAATAAGGAAGCATTCTCATGGGACTATACAGATATGAAGGGAATCTCCCCTGAATTATGTACTCACTGGATCTACATTAAGGAAGGTTGTTGACCAGTCTGTCAACCCCAAAGATGAATGAACCCTAATTTAAGAGAAATTTTCAAAGATGAACTTAATAAATTACTTAATGTAGGATTTATATACCCTATATCTGACAGTGAATTGGTTTTCCCATTGGTAATAGTTCCTAAGAAAAATGGGAAATGGAGAGTGTGTGTAGATTATAGAGCCTTAAATAAAGCCACTCAAAATGATCACTTTCATTTATCTTTCATTGATTAGGTGTTGGATAGTTTGTCAGGGAAGAAATTCTTCTCCTTTTTAGATGGGTTTAGTTGGTATAACCAAATTAGAATTACACCCCAAGACCAAGATAAGACCACTTTTACTAGTCCTTGGGGAACTTTTTCCTATAGAGTTCTTCCATTTTGACTATGTAATGCACCAGCAACCTTTCAAAGGGCAGTTATAGGAATCTTTTCTGATATGCTGAATGACTCCATGGAAATATTTATGGATGACTTTATCCCTTATGGTGTGTCTTTCGAAGATGCATTACAGAATCTTGAGAAAGTAATTAAACGTTGTATACAAGCTCACCTCTCCTTAAGCACCGAAAAATGCCATATGATGATGAGTGAAGGAGTAGTGCTTGGAAATTTTATCTCATCTAAAGGAATTCAGGTATATCCATCCAAAATACAAGTCATTCAGAACCTTCCTATTCCTAAAACACAAACTGATGTGAGAAGCTTTTTAGGACATGCTGGATATTACAGGAGATTTATTAAATTTTTTTCCAAAATAGCTTCTCCTTTATTTGTATTACTTATGAAAAATGCTAAATTCAAGTGGACTAATCTTTGCCAAGAGACCTTTGTAGAACTCAAGCATCAGTTATCCACAACTCCTATTTTGAGAGGACCTGATTGGGCACTTCCCTTCCATATATCTTCTGATGCTTCGGATACTGCAATTGGAGCTGTCCTGGGACAAGAGGAAAACCATCTTCCTTATGCTATCTACTTTATCAGCAAGAATATGACCCCTGCTGAGCTCAATTATACAGTTACCGAAAATGAATTTTTAGCAGTAATTTATGCTATTAATAAATTTTGACATTACATTATTGGTTACTCTAATTTTTTCCATACTGATCACTCAACTATTAAGTATTTAATGAACAAGTCTGTCACAAATGCTCGAGTCACCAGATGGTTATTGTTGTTATAAGAGTTTGATATTACAATTGTAGATTGACCAGGTAAAGAAAATGTTGTTGCTGATTTCCTTTCTTGGTTAAAGGCTGATGATAATACTCTAGTAGATGATTCCTTTCCTGATGAGTATTTATTTGCACTATCTGCTCACTCACCATGGTATGCAAACATTGCCAATTATTTGGTTGCAGGGAACTTACCATCACACTTGTAACATCGAGAGAAAAGAAAAATCATTCAACAAAGTGCTCGGTATAGCTGGATAAGTGGGTGTCTTTTCTATACAGGACTTGATCATGAAATCCGGAGATGCATTAGAGAGGATGAGGTGTATGATATACTAAAAGCTTTTCATGATGGCCCTTGTGGAGGGCATTTTTCTAATAAGAGAAAGGCACATAAAATTCTTAGGATGGGTTATTATTGGCCCTCAGTCTTTAAGGATGCAAAGAAATATGTTCGGGCTTGTGATAGCTGTCAGAGAATGGGTCTACCTAATCATAGAGATGAAATGCCGTTAAACCCCCAGGTAATACTTGAACCATTTGAAAGATGGGCCTTAGATTTTATAGGACCCATTAATCCTCCATCCAACCAAAGAGTTTATATATTATTTTTCATAGATTATATGACTAAATGGGTGGAGGCCAAAGCACGTCTTAGAGCTAATGAAGAAGTTGTCCTAGCTTTCCTATTTGAAGAAATGTTTGTTAGATTTGGAGTCCCTAGCGAGCTAGTTACAGATGGTGGACCTCTTTTCAATTCTCATGGTTTCAAAGCCACCCTTTCGAAATATCACATTCAACATAGAATGACTACACCATACCACCCCCAAGCCAATGGGCAGGTGGAGAGTACAAATAAAGTAATAGAAGCCATTATAACCAAAACAGTGAAGGAGAACTGGAAGGATTGGTCTCAAAGACTCCCTGAAGCACTATGGGCTTACAGAACTACCTAGAGAAATACTACAGGATTTTCTCCCTATGAATTGGTTTATGGTAAAAGTGTTGTTTTTCATGTGGAATTTGAAATTAAAACCTTAAGTATTGCTTTAGCTGTTAACCTTGATTTTACTGATGTACAGACATCTAGGTTGCAGCAAATTCATGAACTAGATGAAAAAATATTAGATGTCATTCATCAGACAACTATGATCCAACAACAAAGAACAAAGTGGCATGATAAAATCATCAAGCATAAGCAGTTCTAAAAAGGTAATTAGGCTTTATTGTATGATTCTCAGTTTGAAAACTTTCAAGGGAAGCTACGTACAAGATGGCTGGGACCCTATGAAGTAGATGCTATTTTTCCCAATGGAACAGTAAGGCTCTTAACAATTGATGACTTTAAAACACCACTATTAGTAAATGGTCATCGGCTTCGTCTGTACCAGCGCCCTATTTCCAAAAAAGATTTTAAGGCCACTTGCATGGCAGATGCACATTATCTATTTCTAGGGGAGTCTTCTGCTCCTCACTGCATTTGATTGTTTTCTGCACTGTATTTTTAGTATTATATTAGATTTCTTAAACTAATAATCCCTGTCAAGGGTTGGCATGTTACAATCGATTATTTTGCAGATTCTTGATTAAGGAAAGGCTTACCAAGGAAGGACAATTTCACCATAAGAAGATCCAAGCTTCATTTTGAGAAGCATTGCTTCCCTCACTTAAACTCATTTCCCCAAATCCCAGTAACATTTCATCATTCATTCCCTTCATTCCTTTTCCCCTTTTCATATCATTTTCCCTATTTTTCCCATTGCTGAAACAACATTCTTCAGCAAATATTTTCCCTATTTTTCATTGCTGAAATACCATTCCTTAGCAAATATTTTCCCCATTTTCCCACTGCTCAAACATCACTCCTCAGAAATACTTTCCCTATGTTTCCATTGCTGAAACACCACTTTTCAGCAGCATTTCATTCATTTTCCCGTTGCTGAAACACCATGTCTTTCTCCAAAAACATGACTATGCAACATTTTCTGTCATGAAATCATCTTCTTCAGTATTTCATTTTCACTTCTCTTATTCCTTGTGTTAATCATGTCTGTTCACTGCCTTTTCCTATGATCAAGCAGACCTCTAATATGATCTCCCTCGTGTTTCAAAAAGCTTCTAAATTTCTTCCATGACTATTGATCCATTATAAACAAGCACTATATTTTTGAACTACAAATCAAAGGTAAACATGAGGTATGTAAATTTTATGTAAATACAATTAAACTTTGGTTTAAAGAGAATATTTTGTTTATTATGACTACAATATCCGCACACTTAAAGACATAATTTCACCATAGTTGGGGGGGAATATCGAAATTATATGCCATAATTTCAAAACATTCCAATTACCGTCATTTTTCCTACCCATTACTTCGCCTCTTCACCGTTACTCCATGTTCTCATTCGCAAATTTTACTCTATTCGAAGTCTGGTAACTTCACTCTTTGACTCTGAATTTTACCAAAAATGGTTAACTATGGGAGGACCTGCTATTCGACATGAGCCTGGCTCAATAGCTCTGCTTGAATTATTCCCAGACACGTATCATATTTTTCAGTAGGCAGGTTGGGTAGGATATTTTGAGAGACTTCAAGAGTTTGATCCACAATAGGTCCTTGAATTTGCACAAAATCTTCAGGAAGATCATTCTACTGTCTAGGGATTCCGAATTCCGGTTTCATAGGGTGACATAGCACAGGTTTTAGGTCTGCCGGTCACTGGTACTCGATGGTTTAGTTGAAAGCACATCATTTTGAATGCACAATAGGACTATCTTCTGCCAGGAGAACACTTCGAGCTTATAAAGGCCGGGGTGTTGGAATTCACTCATTGCCCCTTCCTTGGCCGAAAGTTACTGAATTCGTCAAACATTATCTCACTTGTGAAGGTCACTATCAGGTAGTATATCAGCATGATTTTGTCTTAATGAGTCATTTACGACACGGTAGACTAGTGAACATTTCTTACTATTTACTTGGATGCATTAGAAATATGTCATATTATTGTAGACAGGTAAAATTCCCACTCCTTTCCCTCACCCATCACCACCTTTTTCAGCTACTAATTCAGAGGGGTTTTGCTCAACAAAACCCTCCTCTAAACAACCTACCCCTACCCCCTGAGAAAGCTGTTGAAATTCCTCAAGAAGCTGTTGAAAATCCTCAAGAAATTCCTGAAAGTTCCCACGAGCAGCAACCAGAGAATATCCCTGACCCTCCATCAATTCCATCAACATAACCAACTAATCCAATTAACCTTTATTCAAGTCCATCCCACCACTTAGCAGAATCATCTGATCCTACCGTCCATATTCCTAGTGATGACTCTCAGGCTGATACACCACCATCTTCCTCTATTCGTAAAAGGAAAAGGAGAATCACAACTACCCCCCTATCAAAAAGACAAACAAGGGCCATAAATAAAGCAGCTACCTCCTCTAATAGCCCTTCTCCCAGGGAAAAACCCTCTCATAAAAGGAAAAAGAAAACTACTACTTTTTCTGCTTTCTTACCTAAGAGACGAATGAGGACGCCTATTGAAGCAAAAACCATTCCTATTACCCCTGATCTCGCAGCCATTTTGTTAAAACTCCACACATCACCACACTTCCAAACCTTTGAATTATTACCTATCTCACCCTGTGGCACTGAAATAGAAGAACCAGATGCCCAGGGTAATATGACATCATTTTCTATAGAACAAGTAGCTATCCCACAAGAAGCAGCTACTCAATCAGTAGTTGTCCCACAAGAACCAGCTACTCAGTCAACAACTAAAACACAAGAACGAGTTGCCGATGTGCAAAAACTAGACATCCAAGATGCTACTTATTTAGTAGCTGCCACAAAGGAACCAGCTGTAGCTGTCACCCAAGAACCAGCTACAGCTGAAACACAGTAATCAATTCCGGAGAATGCAACTGATACACAAGGCCCAGTCACCATGGCTTCCCTTTTACAAGAAAATGAGTTTTTAAGATCAGAATTAGAAGCTTGTAAGTGATAATTGGTAATGGAAAGGGAATCCTATGACAAGGAGCTAAATTTTTATACCCTGGCCCATACAACATCCATGGTAGAAAAACATACCGAAAATGATCCATATAAAGAATATATGTGCAACCAATTTGGAAACATCTATCAGCAATCAGGATATAAGATAGTTCGAGTTCCAATGCCGAGAGCATCTACATCTTCTGTAGTCAAAGAAGAATGCCCTACTATTACACAAGAACCAATAAGGCCTTTAAAAATTTCAGAAAAAGAAGTTGATGTACAAGTATCCTGCCCTACTGTAACTGATTCTGCTACTCAGACTATACCTCAGCCTACCACTTGCAATGCTGGAACACAAAATGAACCATGGAATGAGATGGAAATAATGAACAAGTGGAGGAAATAGTATGCTATTTTGCAGGATAAAACCTTGCAGCAACACAAATTGGTTTGGCAGAATCATATATATTCTAACTGGGAGATCTTGGAGCAAACACTCCAACAATTTATAGTTTACAAGAAGGAGAATAAAGAGCTAAAAGGAAAACTTCTCTTAATGTTTCAACTGGTACAAAAATTATTGGCTACTAGGAAACCATCTCTAAATTATTCTTTATTTCTCTCAAAACGCCTTGTTTACTTTCAGTTAAAAGCAGTCAAAGACGGAAGACCCCATGAGGTGCTTACATCTGAACAATTTGTGAAAAAATTTGCAGAAGCTTCCACTAGTGATTAGCACCTACTATGTGAGTTGTACCTTCACAATGAAGCTATCCCTAAAAATAGAAAGATTAATCTCAACACTCTTGTTGGTGACATTCAGATCAGGGCATTTTCCTCCTTCCTTGCTAATCAGATTACATGGAAGACTACTTTTTTTGCAACTAGGCATAATGAAGACAACTGCCTTCTCTCGATAAGGCCAGAACCTCAGAACCCTGCCATATTTGTGACAGAATATCATCAATTTTTGCAGAAGCCAGGGATGACTAAACATATACAACAATTACAGGCTTCAGTACTCCAATATTGTCACCATTTTATCAGGGCCAAAGAAACTACTGCTTTAAGAGAAAACAATATGTTTTGGCAACAATCCTCTAAGGAGAGGCAGGAGTATAATCCTTTTAGCCCTAGTAACCTTGAAACTGCATTTTCTAGAGTACCCAATTACATCATATGTGTTTAGAAATGTGCTGAAAAATGGATAGGGTACCACTTTCATTTTCCTATTTTATGGATGCCAGTAGAATAATATCATGCTCATTATAGGTTGGCTAATAAGGATGAAGCAGCAGCTTGGAAAATATTGCAAAATGTGCAAGGATTCAGAGCTTTAATAGATAGCACCTTCCATAGCTACTGCATAAGTAATTTGCATACCAAAAGCCAGTATCCAGACTCTGACTCAGACTAAAGTTGCCTGAGGACATGTAACCCTTTCAGTTGGGGGGGATGTTAGGACCCCATAATGTACCATTTTGACCATACATTTTGTTATAATTTCACTCTTTTCGAGTCCATATTTAAAGCTTATACTATCACTTTCATCCATTCTTCCAAAGGTATATAATATTCTTCTCTTTACTATATGTTTAACTTGTTTTACATATAATTTTACATTACTTTCATATTTAATCATTAATCGAAGATATATAGTTTCTGAGACAGTTTGAAGACTGTAGATAATATATTGTGGCTGTCTGAAGACTGCGTTGCTGAAACTGTCAACATGGTATGCAAATCCCGTTGCTGAAACAGCCCGTGATTTGCAATTTTGAAGCAACATTTCAATCATGACGGCAATAAGAAAAGACAAGTAAGGAAGTTGTTACATGGGCCACTTTGAAGCCAGTACCATCGTAACCAATGTAACAACATTTTTCTAGGGAAGGACAGAAAGGTCCTATTTCAGTATAGAAGATTAGATTGGGTTAAAAATAGGATTTCTATAATGTAAATCAATTGTAATAGATGTCCCCTCTTTAAAAAGAGGAGACATCAGCATTAGAGGGGGGAAAAATTGAGAGACTATGGGAGGTTTATTCTGAACAGAGAAGGAACATGAATCCTTTGTAATATGTTTCTTTCGAAAGATGAATAAAAGTTTGTTCTGAGTAATTCATTTTAATTCCTTCTTCTGGGGAATCTTGTGAGAAGGAAAGGGCCTGCCTTCTTCACAAGATTCACCCATTTGTTCCTGTAGTTTGTTAATTGTTCTTTTCATTTATGCCTTGATTAAACTCTATTTACTGAAGTCATTTATGCAGTATTGGAATTATGTTGTCTATTTCTGAAGCTCTGTTTCCATTACTTGTTGCATTGATTTAATACAATTCATTCTTAAGAAGTTGTGGATTATTTTAATTTGTAATCTTGTTTATAGAATGAGTTTGTTAAAGCTTGGTAATCAGAAATAGGTGCTGAATATTCCTACTTGGGGAATAGGGTCTTTTTCTCTGTTATAGCATAATTGGTCTTCCTTTTTGTAGATTGATTTCCTTTCCTAGATCGTTGTCTTTTTAATGTAATCCAAGATTCTTTTAGTGATTGTCTGCAATCGAAATATTGTTTTTTCTGTAACTCAAGTAGACTTCAGTTTGTTGAATCAAGGTGTGATTAGTGTAATTTTTTACTACAAAATTTCATTGCTTTTGAGATTGAGCATATACAGTGTGTGATTGGCTTTCAAATAAACAGACTTCCTTGGGTTGACAATTTATGTAGCACTTGAATTTTTTAATTTGATAAACAATTAAAGTGACCAATAGTAGCCCATAGCTTTCTTCAGCGAGGCATTCAGAGACACACCTCTAAAATATAACATCATGGAGAAACAAGCCTTTGCCTTGATCAAAGCAGTGAAATATTTTAGAGTTTCCATATTGCATGCCCATGTCATTGCTTTTGTTCCACATACAGTTGTTAAGGACATTATAAATCAGGACCCTGATGGTAAAAAGGGTAAGTGGATTGCTATCATATTAGAATATGATCTAGAAATCAAGCCCACTAAATGGATCAAAGGACAAGGAATTGCCAAATTGATGGGTGAAGAAAACTTTCAAGCCTTAGACATAAACATGATACGTACCTTAGATGAACAAGAGGAACTGGCGACTCCACCTATTGAAGAAGAATTTTTGAACTCACTCTGGTATGCTGATATATTTTATGTACTTTTTAATCTAAATGCTCCTCTTGGTTTGTCCAAAACAAAAGCTAGATTCTTGAAACAAAAGGCTTTAAATTTCTGCATTCTAGATAGAGATTTATATTGGAAAAATTATGTTGGTATCTTGCTTAATTGTTTACTCGAAGATGATGTAGATAGAATCATGCATGAGTTTCATGAAGGAGAGTGTAGAGGTCATCTCTACTAGAAAACCACTACCAAAAAAATCCTTAGAGCTGGTAACTATTGGCCCACTCTTTTCCCTAATATCCACAAGCTAGTGTAAACTTTCCATAAATGCCAAATATTTGATGGCAAGAGAAAATTACTGCCTTTGCCTCTGCATCCTATTAGTGTTGAAAGTTCTTTTCAACAATGGGGTTAAGATTTCATTGGAGAAATCAACCCTGCCTCATCTGCCTGACATAAGCAGATCCTCACTGCAACTAATTGTTTCACCAAATGGATAGAAGCCATCCCTTCAAGGAATGCCACTGAGTTAGTCATCATCAAATTCCTTGAAACCAAAATCTTGTCTAGATTTGGTTGTCCTAGAAAGATCATCACCGATAATTCTGGTGCATTTAAGTCCAAGAGAATGGTACACTTTTGCTACAATTACCACATCACACTAGGGCACTCTACAACTTATTACCCTCAAGGTAATGGGTTGGCTGAGTCCTTTAACAAAATTTTGGTGAATATCATCAAGAAGCTGTTGGAAGAGAACATAAAGTCATGGCCTAGAAAACTAGTGCATGCACTATGGGCTAATAGACTAACAACCAAGAAATCAATCAATATGTCTCCCTATCAGCTGGTGTATGGGATGGATGCAGTTTTCCCAACATCCTTGGGAGTTCTAGTTATGAAGCTTATTTAATAGGTACAATCAGAAGAAAATGATATGTAAAGGAGGATGAACTAGACCATTTACTTGCAGCAATCAAGGGAAGAAATTTACAACAAAACAGAAGCAGTGCAAGAGAACATAAAGAATATCTTTGATAGAAGGACCAAAGCTAATGATTTATAGATTGGAGACAAAGTTCTGAAATGTGATTCAAGGAGAGAGGACAAAGGAAAGCATGGTAAATTTGAAAATTTATGGAAGGGTCCATACATCATCCATTTAGTTAGAGGTAACAATGCATTCTTTTTTCAAGATATGGATGAAACAGAGTTATTTGGAGGTCCTGTGAATGGCAGGATGCTCAAGCACTATTTTTTTTGAAATTCCTAGTTTGAAACTTTCATTAATTATACATAAAATTTCTTAATGAAAGGTCAGAAAAACAAAAATAAAAAAACAAATAGAACAAGAAAAAGAGGGCAAGAAAAAGAAGAGGTACAACCCCATACCAAAAAAGATTACTTCTGAAAGTGTGGAAGTCTAAATGCCACTACTTGAGAAAGAAAGTCTTGTTCAGTCATCTAGCCTGATCAAGATTGAACATGTTTTAAATTTCCATTGATAGGTTAGTGAAAGAAGATTTTCTAAACCATGTAAACTTGGCTTTTCAGTATATTAGATTAGGAAAGGATAGTTGGTTTCAATGCTCAAATCTGAACCAAAAGAGAAAGAGAGGGATGCATAACCAATTCTGAATCACAGCCCTCAAATTTCTTGTTTCACTTATACAAAAATAAAGTCTGTGTGCAACTTTCCAAAATTCCATAGCCCATGACAAATTAGATTGCTTAAACTTGGTTTGATCATGTTTTAAATTTCATGTTAGTAGGTTAGAGAATGAAAATTTGTCAAACAGCTTAACCTTGACAGATAAGTAGACTAGGTAGAGAATAAAAGAGTTCATCAGCCTAATCTGAACTCTTGGATGACATAAGGGTATAAGTAGAGAGTTTAATGCTTTAAAAAAAAAATAATGTCAAGGGTTTTCCAATCCAAATGCACCCAAGTGAAGAAAAAATGTTAGGCAAACTATGATGGGTAGGTAGAACTGATATTGAAGAAATCATGTATTTTCATATTTTTGAGATCATAGCTTCAAGAGAACATCAGAAAATGAAGGAAGAGGGATCTGCCAAGTATAAGTAAGGTATTGATCTTCAAAACTCAGAGATTTGAACTCTGAGGTTTTTGACACCTCCTAAAAAGGAGCTTCCCTCCCCAAGTGGAGCCACTATTAGTCATTATTATTTTTCACTATTGGTATATGACTTATATATTGGTTCTAGATTTCTAAAAACAACATTCTTTGAACATTGTGAGTTTTAGAAATCTCACTTCCTTCATTATCCTTATAGAAATTTTTTCACTATTCTATCAACCTTGCCATTTCATGGTCACCTTGCCACTCCTAAAAACTCTTTAATGGCTTGTGCCTCTCATCTCCATCCTTCTTTCCTACCTATGACCTCATTACTCTATTTTTTCCCTTGCTCATAACTCCACTTTCCATCTAGGGTTACATATACCCTAACTCATTCCCATGATCCCCAAGTTCCTTAAGCATTGATGGTCTCAAAACTATCTCTGTAGTTTCTTTAGACAAATCAAGCACATGGGATTTTGGATCTTCAATACAACACTTTGAAAAATACTCTGTTTTTCACTTGAAGCCTCCAAGACAATTTTCAGTCAAAGATCATGGTCAAAGGACCCTCCCACTAGGTCATTAGGGTTTCACAAGTTTTAAAGTCATCATTGGTGTTCCAAACACTACATTTCCTTTGTTGGAAGCTAGCCCAGATGTAATAGAAGGTCAGCACATGGTTATTCAAGGAAGATCTAAATGTTTCCAAAGAAGCACTACCATATTAGCTCAAAGTCTGCAAGAGGTAAATGCAGAGATTTTTACACTTCTTTAGGAGTGTTGAAGTTTCCATCAGCAGAAGGTGTTGGTAAGGTAGGTGGTCTGCTCTTAAATGAAGATAACTTACAATAGGAGAAAGGGAACGACTTGGTCTTGAGGAAAACTAGGGCTTTTGAGCTTAATGGATCAAGTAGAATGCAAAACGTTGATCACTTGCGGAAATGACCTGGATGAGACACACCAAACCAAACATGAAGAAAGTCTATCAGAGACTATTTGATGAAATAGGGAAAAAGGTGAGGTGAACTAGATAGAAATGAATGAACTTGAAAGGGCTATAGAGAAATTAGATGATAGCACTGATGATTGTCTTAAAATCACTCTAAACATCTAGGGTTTTGGAAAATTGACCATATAATGGTGAAATGATGATGTTAAACCCTATGGTGCAAGAAAAGGATGGTTTTGAAGATGTCATTGTTTGATCAAATCCCAAAATTTTCAAAATGAGTTTGCCATGTCTAAATGAGAAAAAGATGAGGTTCATCTCCAAGGTGGAAGTGAAGGAGGTTTTTTAAGGTTGCTGCTATGTCAAAACAAACATATCAAAGTCTCGAGGATCAAAAGGAAAGACAAATTCCATGTCTTTAGAAAACTACCAGCCAAGGTGAAAAAGCTAAGTTTCACGGTATAAATCACACAGGTTTTTGAAGGTGTTGATATATGAAATCCTCCCAGAGGTGTTTAATGAGATTTTATGCCTCAAGGAGCAAAAATAATGTGAGAAGCATGTTTTGAAATCTATGGTGCAGGCAAAGAAGAGTTGTGAAAGTGTTACTTTGTGTTTGAATCCCAAAGGTGCCAAAATGAACATATAAACTCTCAAGGAGCAAAAGGAAAAGCCACTTCAATGTTTTTATGTCACCTACAAAGTAAAAGTGTTAAAAGACATCAATAAGACAAGGGAAGTCAACTTTATGACTTAAGCCAACCTACAAACTGTTGGGGTTCCTATGTTTTGGCAAGTTTGGCAATACCAAAAGATAAGACAACATCAAAACCACTTTGGGACCTTAGGATCTAGCCCTCCTGGGTCGAGAGAGGGATCTCTCTATAAAGGCAAAGGTATATGTATCTTTGAAGCTCAGTTTAAGATATTAGGCTAGTTATAGGCACAAGGTTTTTTTTGTTTTGTTTGTTTGTTTGTTTGTTGGGAAACATGAAGGAAGGGTTCAATATAAGACATTGAGTGAGCAAAGAAGGATTCTAGGCAAAGGGAGATAATTCAGAGAACACTTGAGACTATTGGGAAATGGATTCATAAAAGGGTTTACTTGTTATTCAGTATCCAAGGCTTTCAATTGGGCTAGTCATCTAAAATAGAGGATCTTAAAGATGATAGTGTGGTATGAAATGATTAAGGAATGAAGGGGAATGACAAGGAAACCTCCAAGGTGACCACTTAGGAATTAGATCTAGGGACATGACATGCCATTAAACACCCATGATCTAACCCCCTAAAGGTTAACTCTTCAGACAACAAAAAACACTTAAGATTTAAACACAAAGGTGAAGCCTGAGATCAGAGAAAGGCTTTGAACTTTCAGTGCTTCAACATTCAACTTAAGGGATCTTAGAAAGGTTCAATTGATTGAATAAGACCCTAGTGAGACAGAATCAACATTCTAAACTCCCGGTATCCCAATTCTTTCAATTAAAACCCAAAAAGAACATCTAAGAACAGATTCATAAATTCATACATCAGTTAGCAGTGAATAACAACTACTACACTGGTTAAATTATCTGGAATTATTTCTTAAATAACACAATCAGTAGAAAACATCAAATATAAGAAGAGCAAGAGCATTAGGGTACCATGCAAGGGTATATCCTAAGCCATATTTCTTATTCTTACCAGATAAATGAAATGTAATGAATTACAGAAGGAAAACAAAGACAGAGGTAGAACACATCACCCCTGCTTTAAATCAAGATCCAAAGAAATGTGCTTGTCATAATAAAGAGCAACACTAGTCATATACAACATTGTCCAACAGCTTGATATTCAGTCTGAAATCATCTCCTTAGCCTATTTTACAACTTTACACACATAACTATATCTCAAGAGAAACAACTTACAATTCACAGATATCCGATCAACAACCAACAACCTTTACAATGTGTTTTTCTTGAGTTCTTATAGCTAAAAGAGAGGCCGAGGAGGTAGATGAAACATTAAATGAAACATTAAAACAAAGGTAGGAGGAAAGGCTCGAGGCCCATTTTGTCTTAATATCTATGCATTAATCTTTAGTACTCTTTGGATGAAAGAGTGGTCTTCGATAGGCTGATAGTAACTCCAGGTATGTTCTTTGACGTACTTTTGGCTGCAGTACTCTGTAGTACTTCTAGTGATAATAAAAAGGTAGATAAATGAATTTTAGGTCTGCCATACTACATAGAAAATGATCTGGTAGCTTTAGGATTTCTGTCAGGATGTAGATCTTCTCAGGAATTTAATGTAGCATAAAAAACAGTATGGGAGGTTTTCCTTTCAAGGGAAAGAACCTTCTGCTGATGTGAGACATAGAATAGATTTTTTTCTGTGATTTAGGCCTCATTAGGCCTTCTATGTTAATCACAAGGTCTTCATTATGGTACATTCTCCCTTTAAACATTGAATTAAGGCTTAATATCTTCAATTACAGGCTTTAAAACTCTTTAATTCGTCACTGATACTCTTTGTCGCTTCATTGACTGTCTCTGTCTGTGAAAATGGAGCTTTAATGGCATTGGATTGTTTTACAGAGTTAAAAACTATTTTTAATGAAATATTTCGTTCCAACACCTTCCTAGGCATTTTCTTTGCAATCTCAGGCTCTGAAAATGGCCTTCACTACGCTCTGTGTTAGTATGAATCCTTTGTCGAAGTGTACGAAAAAATACCACTTTAGCTATGCATAACTAATAGCCCTAACATCAAAAGTGGCTGCCAATATCTTCAGATCTGCAGTTAGTTGATCAAGACAAGAGCTGCAAAAAACCAGATCTATGCATAGAAAGACATTAAGCAGTAAAAAGAAGGGTTTTCTCCATATATCCAATAGAAAAGACAAGAACAATTTTTGAAAGAATTTTTTGTATTAAGGGCACCTGGAAGGAAAACAAGAAGATGTTTCCAATTCTCCTCAATGGGATGGGTTCTTGGAAGTCCTCAACACTTCAGATCTAGAATCTCTCTCTCTTGTTGGTGTAGAAAACCCAGACAAAGATAGAACTCAAAGGGAGCTCACACAACAAATAATGTAGAAAAATGTGACCAAGTGTATAGATCCAGAGTGATCTAATAGGCAACAAAAGGTGAAGAATGGTAGGAAAAACCCTCCCATTTATAACAAAATATTGGGTCATTCTAGATCTTGGTGCATGATTAAAATAATGTTAACCAAATCTAGATCCACCTTTTATGGAATATTTTATTATATTTGTTGGAGGGAAAAAGTATTTGACTTGGGTCAAATCCCTTTATTTGTTAATAATAAATAAATAAATGATTTATTTATCTTTTAAGGAAGTGGTTGAAGGATAATTAAATAAATAATGATTTATTTAATTATTTGTGGGTGATTTGGTCATATTTAACAAGGAATATTATCTAAATAAGATTTAAATAATTATTCCTATAAAATAATAAGATAAATAAAGGTTTATCTCATTAATTTCTTTGTTTTGGGTTAAACATGACTAGGAATAATAATTAAATTATGGTTTAATTAATTATTCCATGAGGAAAATAAAAAAAAATAGGTTTTTTTAATATTTCCTTTTGGGGTTACCTGTTTAGACCATAAACAACCTAATAAATGTGGTTTATTAAGTTATTTTACATAGTGAAAGCAATTTTACTTAGGGTAAAATTGGTCTTACATGGTGTACTTGGGTCCATCTAATGATAAGAGGTTAGCTAACCAAAAAATGGTGTAACAGATTGCCCCCCAGCGTGCGAGTGTTAGGAGCAAATCGTATGACCGAAGTACGTTGTAAGAAATCAATCACCAGACATCAAGAGGGAAGTCAAAGAGAGAAATGTGAGGTAGAATAAGGTGTTGAAGAACGAGACCCTGAGGAGACGAGACTTGCAGGTGCAACAAGTCTCTTTTTATGAGAGGGTACCTGTGCTAAAGGCGGCGGGGAAGGCATACCTATGCCCGCCGAGACAAAGTACAAAAGAATAGTGTGTCCAGTAAACAAGGGACCGAACCATAAAGTACAGCTGGCATAAACATAAGCCAGATAAAAATACAATGAGGGATCCCACATACATGCTGTGCCTGGGATAACAGCCAGGACTTATATAATAATATCTGAGTACATGAGATACAAATACAACCCGAACGCCCCCTATAAGCGGGGAAGGGCTCGCAAAATCTGACTGATACATGAAAATCAAAGAGGCGCTGCAAGCGGCTAAGGCCGTCATCATCAAATATATGGAGCTGCATCGAAGGCTGCAATGAAGAGGTCATCCGGGCATGTGGGGGGTTACCTACAGGGCCACCCCCTCATGAGGGCTGAGACATCTCACACACACCCAGGAATCACCAAGAGCTGTTGCTGCATCACTGAACCATCAAGTATACGAATCTCGATCATGCTGAAAGGAGCTGGAGTAGAGAAACAATCAAGTCAAAGGGAAATGAGAGATCCCTTTTCCTGATTCGAGGCACCGAACAAGAGTGGAAGCTGGAACCAAGGTACACCGCCCCTAGACCTGTCTTCTGGAATGAAGGAGATGATGTCGATAGAAAGAGGTCTGCCATAGGTGAGGCAATGGGAGATCCTCAACTAAGGCACGAGATAAAATAGTAGAGTGACGGACAGACTGACACCAATGATGATGGGGAAATGGAAGGGACTGAGTAGCGAATGGACGACTTCCCTTGTTAGAGCATAAAGGGCATGAATGACATGGCAGCGAATGACGCAATATCATAAGGGATAGGGGACAGTGGTACTGAAGGCCATAATGTGCGATACAAGAGAGAGACCAAGCAATGAAGGATGGAGGGCTATAGCGGGGTACAAAGGGACTCGGGATAGACTCCATGAATGAAATGATGACTCAACTTGGATGCTCTAAACAAGGGCGACTAGATGGTGCTGCCACACAGGAAAGGCCCAATGGGGGACCATGAAAACATGAGTACAGGATGGTAACTCATGACGAAAATCGACACGAACAAGGACAAGTAAGGAGGCAAAATGGTGCCCCAAGTACAAGTGTCGTAAGTGAAGAAATGTGATTTTAAGGGGAGGTGGGGTGACCCTTCTTGGACAAAATGTGTCCTGGTGAAGTATCAAATCACAAAAAACTAACAGATACCCATTTGAAGGCTCGGTGAGAGCTTTCCAACGGTGCAGACGGTTTGTCAAACGGGGCTACAGTATGGTCGCATCAGGCGAAAGAAGGAACAAGGGTTCTCTTTTAATAAGGCAGTTTTCCCTCCAAATTCACTCATTTGCTAGTGTTGTTGTGGTGAATGTAGAGAGGAGAGAAGGCCCTAAATCTTCCGGCGAGCGTAGCAGACAAACCGACCGTTGGAATTGAGATCCGTCAGTGGTAGGTAAGAGGCCTAACCTTACTCTTTCATTTTGATGGATTGAAAGTTCAGTTTAGGGCCCAAAATCTCAGTAACAGACCCTCCTTCATCTTTACAGCCGGGTCGCACTTTTTGGGCCAAAAAATACGACCTAGGAAGCAGGTTCCAGGGCAAAAACTGCGACTTGTCCCAGAATTGGGCAGAAAAGTGCGACCTAGAAGATGAGGGGGTTTTAGTGCTGTTTTATGGCTAAGAGTTGGGTTTTTGTGTTTGGTTATGGTATTCCCTATCTGTATGCTGACAAAGATGATGTTTTTGTGCAGATATGGCAGATATACAGGTTAACTGGAGAGAGAAAGACCTGGGTACATTATGGGCAGAGATCCAGGTAGATCAGGGTGTCCGTCGTGTGTTGGCCAGGTTTGGGGTTCTAAAGTTTTTGGAGAACCCTTTGATGAGGGCGGGAGAGCCTTTGTTGGCCCGGATTATCAGTTACTAGGATCCAGAGCATGAGGTCTTTTTAGTGTAGGGGCACAGGATCGAACTGACAGTCTAGGATGTGTATTTCCTGACGGGTCTCCCGCCACTGGGGATGGTGGGAAACACACAGACAGTATTACTGCGGGGGCGGCATATCATGGAGTTTGTGGATCGACATTGTCGACCGGGTCTCCAAGTCAAGGGGACTCAGATACCGATCGGGGATCTAGAGAGATTAGAGACCCGTGCAGTGGCCGCAACGGTGCTGCGTATCCTGGGCAACCAGGCACTCCATCACATCACTGGGGGGTAGATGATGATTGTGGAGAGTGTGTTGAGTGGGACCTACTATGGGTGGGCCCAAATGATGATGGTGTCGCTAAAACGACAGTTTTCGCTCTGCAAGCGGCAAGTGAACCACGATTTCTCGTATGGGACTTTATTGTGCGCCTTCTTCTTTAAGAAGATCCCGACCTTACGACCTCGTATACAACTCCCAGATGGGGGCCCGAGAGAGCCCAGGATGCGCCGGTGGGGACGACTACTGTGTAGAGGAGGAGGAGGGGCGGTCAGACAAGTGTTTCGACCTGAGTTCTTTGCCCATTGGGATCAGATGCCGTTATACATAGACGACTATCCCTATAGTGGGATGAGTTATTGTGGGGATCCGGACCTACCACTTCCGCCTGGTCGAGTATGGGGACTTGATGGTAAGTGGCAAGTAACTACTCTTTTTTGGGCATGTTAAAGTTAGTGAATAGTAGATATGGTACTGATTCATGGACTTTTGGTATGCAGATATAGCTCCGGTAAAACCGGCCGGATATATGGGACGACCAGCAGCATCGGGAGCTGCAGGGCCGAGTGGGTCGAGAGCAACGTGCAATGAGGATGCGGCCGCCCTTCTGGAGGACATCCGCCGTAGATGCGAGAGGTTGCTGACTGGAGTTTCAAAGTGCGGGTGGCAAGATTTAGATGACTAGTACGTGGATCCATGTATTGGTCTACCCTTGGAATGACGAGGTGTCATGCGGCGCATGGCAATGGCCGGTCAAGGCATACGTGATCTATGAGCTGCAGGAGCAGAGCCATTGGCTCGGGATCCGCCAGATAGTGAGTAGGTGAGGGGCATGTGGTGCCCCCTAGTGTGTATGTAGGGGCAGGTGGTGCCCCTAGTTTTGAGTTTTTGTTAGCATGTGATGGGCATGTCATATGTATCAGAGTAGATGGACTCTAAACACATGTTTTGCGACACATATTATGGATATGCATCTTTGTTAATGATTATGAATGTTATTGTCTTGTATGAAATGCGTGTGATAAATTCCAATCTAGAACATGGTTTGCAATGCTATCTACATAGTGATTCTGTTCTCGAGGTACATGGTTGAAAGTTATGGTTTCAAATTCACATATCAAGAGTTTCACTCGTAAATATCGTCTAAACAGCACAGGGTTATGCACACGATAAACACCATTTAGTTGCATGACAAGAAGTAGGGAATCCAAATGAACATGCAGATGGAGGATGCGATGAAAGAGGGCATCGGCTAAGAGACCACGCACTGCATCATATTCAGCCTGATTGTTGGTGGCAGTACCAATGCAGACCCCGTTTGAGAGAAAAAGGGCATGCAAGGGGGTGAAAATGGCCCAACCTGCCGAGGCTAGATTCCGAGAGTAACGACTTGCACCATCGGCGTAACCGATAAAGGGTGGGGACGGGAGGTCCTGCGGAATGGTGTTACAAGACAACAAATGGGGGGAGGAGATACAATGACAGCAGCGTGAGTGTACAGAAGACATCGAGCAGAAACTGCAGGAGGGAGTGTAATGAGCAGGATGGCTATGACTCATATACAAACTAGAGGGTGGTATATGAGGGCTATAGGAGGTATGGCGGGGACTCGGGCTGCGGAGGTCAACAGAGATACGGGTGGAGTGATCTCGTGTATGGGTAGAAAAGAGGGGGTCAAGGGTGGTCGCTGAAGGGGGGTTAGGCGAAACAACAGGGGAGGATGCAAGGGGACTGGGCTCCAAAGGTCTCACAGAGGAGGATAGGTAAAGAATGGTCGTAGTAGACTCCGTCATCTAAACATCAGGGGGGGGAATGTCGATGGGAGTGGGGGGATCCTCAAGCTGGCCCGAAGCATACTGCGCGAGTATGGGAGAGGTGGATTGATTTTTTTCAACCTCATACTCTCGGACTACTTCTAAAGAGGCGCGGTAATGCGTCAGGTGAGGACAATGGTGGGAGTAATGGCCATGGATACCACACAAAGCACAGGGTTTGCTAGTGCAAATATTTTTTGGGTTCTTGGTTACGGACGAGGACGGAAGAGAAGGTTCGGAGACCGTAGAATCAGGGAACACGACTTTAACCATGGGTTGAATGCGGGGCAACTAAGGACAAGTATGGGTGGCGTGACCGATGACATCACACAAGGCACAAGGCTTTGCGGGTGGGGGAGGATCAGGGTCAGTCGGGGTGGCCTTGTCTTTGGATGCCCCCTTGCGAGCTTTGCCTTTCTTTCCTGGAGCTGTCACCATAGTGGTATGGTCCTGGGGAGGTGCAGGGGGCATGGTAGCAACAAAGGAAGATAGGGGGACCGGTTGAACCGGTGTCAAAGCAAGATAGGGTTTGGGGTGACCAGGAGGGGTAGCGGCTGGAGGGTCAAGGTACCAGACGGGTATACCCAGGGTCAGGTTAGGGAGAGAGAGGGTGGCCATGACGGGGACCGAATAGACTCCGGGAGGGGGAGCTAGGAACGGTTTCTGACCAGCGGGATAATGACCAGGAGGGACGGCTCCGAGATGGTTAAGGCTTGGGGGAACCGATCCAGGGGGATAAAGGGGTTCATAGATACTAGCTATAGGAGAAGGGCCAGAAGGAGGAGGTCCGGCTGGCGGAGATGAAGGGCTAGGAGCGGGTTGCGGTGGGCGAGGTTGAGTCTGAGGTTGCTGACTAGCCGAAGCGGGTCGCTTAAGGGCAGCCCGAGATGATTGCATCATGCAAACATTCGATAAGCTGGGATCAGAGATGTGAGGAGGGGGGAGACCAGGAAAAGTTCCAAGCAGGGAGGAATCTTTGTAGACGCCGGGGGAGACACTGGTCAAGGAATCGACGGTTTGCTTATTGGCTACAGCAGAGATGGTCGTCTCAGGGGAGGTCTGAGACTTTGGCTCATGATAAGTCAACTGGTCGATGGTGACTATCTTTCCATTGTGAGGAAAAGACATCTTGCGAAAAATCGCAGAGGGGACAGCAGACATGGCATAGGTGTAGCTTCGCCCCAATAGAATGTTGTAATCTAGAGGGGCGTCGATGACTTCGACGTCAATGCAAATAGTCTTACCGGCAAGGGTGATAGGACAAGTACAGAAAAGGCCGATGGGCTAGGAGGCGTGGCCGTCCCACGCTCAAAGGGTGATCGTGGAAGGGGCCAAGTCAGGAGATCCGAGTTGCTTCCAAACCGAAGCGGACATCACACAGGTGGATGCCCCCTCATCAATTATACACCGAGAAACGTTGGCATTCCGGATTTTGAATGGGATTTGGAAGGAGATGGAAGCAGGGAGAGGAGGATGTTCAGCTTGATGGGCGTCGAAAACAATCATTTGGTCATCAGCAGGATCTACAGCGCCCACGGCAGATAGCAGAGCCTTCTTTTGGGAAGGGCACGACTGGAGGAGTTCCAATGTGGAAATGGAAGCAGGAGATTGCGCCAAATCATCTACTATGCTATATGAATGAGCAGCTCGACCAGAAGCAGCATTTCGACGTAATGGTCCCTTAGGAATCTTGGTATGAACCTCAAATTTGGGTTGAGGGATATGTAAGGGGCCATTGGATGTCGAAAGAGGCTTTGTAGAACCTGAAGAAGGGGACTCGGGGGCAGACTGAGTGGGAGGCTTGGGGTACTAGCGAGACCGAGTTTGAAGGTGAAGGTCGATGGTTGGGGAAGGATCAGAGTTCATCATAAGGATTTGGTAATCGGAGGAACCAGAAGGGGAAGGTTGAGTGGCGACCTGGCTGTCAGGCGGTTGGGTAGCCACGAATCCTTGCTGAGGGAAAGGATTAGTAAACACAGCTGGTTGAGTAGTGGTCACATTAGGGGGAGCATGAGGGGAGGCATGTTGTCCGCGCAACGTGGCTTGAGAATCCCACATCTTCCGCATCTGTGGTAAGAGGGGACAATCGTGGGTGTAATGCCCATAAACACCGCAACACGAACAAGGCTTATTTGTGCGAAGAGGCCTATCCGTCTTGGGCTGAGTGCCCTGTTGCTGGTTAGTAGTGTTAGGGTCAATACCTTGAGGATTGGGCCCCCGAGTACCAAGGGCAGACTGGTTTGGATTGCCTCTCCGCCTTCTTTGAGAAGAAGGGGGATTAGTCACGCCCTGCTGTGCAAATACTTGCCCTAGAGGGGGCTGTAGGTGCTGTTGCGGGTTTGGAGGAGGCAAGGGAGATGGAAGCGCATATGCTGGAGGAGCTGGCGCACCAGACTGCGGATAAAGGTAATGGTTAGGTTGTGCAACATTGATGTAAGCAGGAGGTTGGGCAAAAGGAGGAGGCATGCCGTATCCTGGATACATGCTACCGAGAGGGGGAAGAGTGCTAGAGGTGCTGGCCCCTCCCTGAGGGAGACCATATCCCATAGGAGGTTGAGCATACGGATGAGAAAGGGCTCGAATGATACCGTCGGTGGAATGATATGCCCCTGGGGCGTTAGCGCCACCGGGCCTGGGGAGGTCAGGGAGGACGGTATAAACATAACCAGACTGAGCATAGATTAGGTCATATTTCAAGGCTATTTGGAGGGCGGCTTCTTCGGTTTGAGGGAAATGGGAGGCGACATATTTGCCAATGGGAGCTAAGAGAGAGCGAAGGAACCAGTTCATATAGACCCGATCTTCGAAAGGGGGAGCTCGACATAAGCTTCATCGTCGTCGCCATTCCTGGACATGAGTGGAAAGGTGAGTCGAAGAGGTTTTCTTGAAAGAGGTCAAAAGCTCCGTACCAGTATCGTATTAGAGAGGGAGTTGGAAGTAAGATAAAAAGGCTTGGGAAATGGTCACAAAGGTGGTATGGGAAGAGGTGTCTTGGTCAACATACCATTTGGAAGCTTCGCCGGTAAGCGTGCATTGGAACAACCGAAGATGGATGGAATCATCGGTAATGGAATTGGAAGAACACCACATGTGGAAAGATCGAACATGATTGGTTGGATCTTCTCCAGCAAGGCCTTCGAACTTAGGGATGTTGGAGGGGAGCTTAGTTGGCATACCAGGCCAACCAACATCATGGCGGATAGGGTCATTGATCAACTGATTGAAATCGGGGAGGCTGAGGCCTGCGATGTACGGGAGCAAGGGTGCAGCCGAGGTAGTTCCTGTGGTGGTTCCGCTAGTAGTAGTTCTGGCATTAGGGCCGGGAGCACCGCTAGCGTTAGGCCCTGGACCAGACATAGTGAAGGTGACAGGGGGAGAACCAAAAGTAAAAGGAGAACCCAAGGAATCAGAAGAGGAGTTGGAGTGTGGACTCGAAGGAGGACTCGCTCGACGACGGCGAGACGGAGCAGGTCGATCGACCGGAAACTGAGGGTGAAGGCGAAGAAGTCTCCGGGAAGTGCACCTTGGGGACACAATGATGACAACACAATCACGACACAAGGGGAAGAAGAACGAACACAAGGGCAAGGAGGTGCAGAATCAAGTGATTACAATGTCGAAACAAGGGCAGATAGGTGCAGTGTCAATTGATTTTAAAGTCTTTTCCTGGCGGTGTAAACTAGGCTCTTCTTCGCTTAGGGTGAGTGTGTGGCGTGCGTTAATTTTAATTTTTAAACCCTTTTCGTTTTGAGAGAAAGATAAAAAGTGTGCTGCGTAACTGAAAATAAATCTGCAGAGAACAATATATAATGCTGAAATAACAGAAAATTAACAGCTACTAATGCATTGATTTAACCAAAAAGGCGGGTCTCTCAAAACTAATCTAAAAGAGGGAAAAAATCTAGTCAAAACGCACTAAAAAGAGGCCAATAGATCTAGGGTCGAACGGGACAGGGATCTAAAGGAGAAAGCTGCTGAAAATAGGTATAGATCACAGCCAAGAGGCAGGTGGCTGGAAAAAAGGAGGAAATCAGCAAAAAGTGGAAAGGACAGGGAGAAGGTCCTAAAGGGAGGTCCAAACAAAACTACAAGAGGTGATTTGAAAGGAAGAAGAGCTGATTAAAAGAGGTCTAAAAAGGAGGTATCAGATCTAGAAAAAGGGGGGCTGAAATTCTGAAAAAACAGACCTGAAACAGATAAAAACTCTTCCACAAAAAGTGGAGGGTACTGAAGCCCTAGGGGGCTATGTTCCCACTTAGATGAGCAAAAACAGTTCAGAACCAGGTCGAAACGGGCTGAGACAGAGGCTTAAGAAAAACCCAGAAAAATTACAGAAAAACAGCTGAAAAATTGGCAGGTCGCAGGTTCTGACCTGTTTTCAGTGTAGGTCGCAGAAAAAGGGCTAAAAAGTGTGACCTGGTGGTCCAGGTTGTAGTTTATGGGCTGAAAAGTGCGACCTGAAACTCCGGGTGTCTCAGCGGCAGATTTTCAGAAAAGTTGCCGTCTCAATTGCGGCTGATGTCGGTCACCTGCGTAATAGGGCCAGAAACACGCGGAAGTTAGAAATTTTAATGTTTTATGGTTTTATGTGAGAAAAACAACATAAAAATAGGAAAAACAAAAAACTGAAAAGAAACCCTAGGGTCTGAAGTAGCTGGATATGCAGGAATATGAAAAATGACAGCGGTCGTAATTTAAAACCCGTGTGGAGTCGCCAATTGTTAGTATGAATCCTTTGTCGAAGTGTACGAAAAAAGACCACTTTAGCTACGCATAACTAATAGCCCTAACATCAAAAGTGGCTGCCAATATCTTCAGATCTGCAGTTAGTTGATCAAGACAAGAGCTGCAAAAAACTAGATCTATGCATAGAAAGACATTAAGCAGTAAAAAGAAGGGTTTGCTCCATATATCCAATAGACAAGACAAGAACAATTTTTGAAAGAATTTTTTGTATTAAGGGCACCTGGGAGAAAAACAAGAAGATGTTTCCAATTCTCCTCAATGGGATGGGTTCTTGGAAGTCCTCAGCACTTCAGATCTAGAATCTCTCTCTCTTGTTGGTGTAGAAAACCCAGACAAAGATAGAACTCAAAGGGAGCTCACACAGCAAATAATGTAGAAAAATGTGATCAAGTGTGTAGATCCAGAGTGATCTAATAGGCAAAAAAAGGTGAAGAATGGTAGGAAAAACCCTCCTATTTATAACAAAATATTGGGTCATTCTAGATCTTGGTGCATGATTAAAATAATGTTAACCAAATCTAGATCCACCTTTTATGGAATATTTTATTATATTTGTTGGAGGGAAAAAGTATTTGACTTGGGTCAAATCCTTTTATTTGTTAATAATAAATAAATAAATGATTTATTTATCTTTTTAAGGAAGTGGTTGAAGGATAATCAAATAAATAATGATTTATTTAATTATTTGTGGGTGATTGGGTCATATTTAACAAGGAATATTATCTAAATAAGATTTAAATAATTATTCCTAGAAAATAATAAGATAAATAAAGGTTTATCTAATTAATTTCTTTGTTTTGGGTTAAACATGATTAGGAATAATAATTAAATTATGGTTTAATTAATTATTCCGTGAGGAAAATCAAACAAATATAGGTTTGTTTAATATTTCCTTTTGGGGTTTCCTGTTTAGACCATAAACAACCTAATAAATGTGGTTTATTAAGTTATTTTACATAGTGAAAGCAATTTTACTTAGGGTAAAATTGGTCTTACATGGTGTACTTGGGTCCATCTAATGATAAGAGGTTAGATGACCAAAAAATGGTGTAACACTCTGTGTCACTATGACAGTGACTGTGAGCACTAGTGGTTTCCACCGCCTGTAACCCTGCAAAACACACAAACATGTTAAGAAATCCATGCGGGAGGGAGGATGGATGCAGTGGAAGGCTGTGAGAATGGCAGCGCAACAGAGATGAATGCGGTGGATGCAAGGGAAAATGGCTGAAAAATGCAATGTAATGGTGAAAATCTGATCTGATGCAAGTCTGAGGGAGGAATGGATATGGACAGTCCGATTAGATCTGGTGGCGAAGATCAACAGTCGTGATTTACTGATGGACCAAATTTAGGAGGTCAGCCGGGATGTCTGAAATTTTAATGTAAAACATTAAAAGTTACATTTTAGCGTAATACAAAGAAAAATGACGAAAATGCAATGAAATCGGCTTTATATGGTGGGACGCGGCATGGGCGGAGGGTGATTGATATGGACCATTAGATCTCAGGAGGAGAACAATGGCTGAGATGCTGTAACAGAACTCTGTGGTAGCGCGATGGGAAAATATGAATGGAGAACGCGAGATGTAATGAGGGCCATTGATCTGCATAGATCAATGGTCGATATTGTGTGGAAGAAGTCCCAGAGGCAGAAGAGGGGAAGTGGTTAGGGCCGGGCCGAAGGGGGCTAAGCTTGTTATATGTAAAATGGATGTCTTTTAAGCCAAGAAGAGGGTTTTTGAAGCTTAAAAGGGTTTTAATTAGAGGGAAAAAAGGGATTTTAAAGCCAAACAAATGGTGTTTGTAAGGTTTAAAGGGGATATGGGATGATTTAGAGGGTTAGTGAGGGATTTTGGAGGGATTTGAGAAGGGGAAAAAAGGGTGAAAATGGGGAAATTTGTAGGGATACAAAGGGCAAATGAAGGATTTTGTGAGCATAATTTTTTCAAAGACAGTGAGGATTTCTTGATGGAAACAACAGTGAAGATTTTTCTAAGGCAAAGGGAACACATAGGCTTCAAGAATGAGAGATTTTCATAGGAAATGTATCTCTTGAAGGCTCAGAAAAATATTTAACCACCTGTTTGCTTGACAAAAAATTTATAGGTGGCTAACAGTGGCTCCACATGGGGATGGCATCTTCTTGAAGGTGTCAAGAACTTCAGGAATATTCTTTGGGAAGTAGGCCAGATGCCTGATATTTGAACCATCTTCTCTTATTTGAATCAACTGTTACAAACATGATGGATATTAATCAGCAGAAAACATTCCCCAAACAATCTACCTACCCATCCTACAGTCCTAACATTTTTTCTTCAAGGTGCATTTGAATTTGCAGACCTTCCTCATCATTTTTTTTTATTGAAAGAAGAAAACAAACTAGTCTAATTCTACCCTTATTCCTCCATGAGACCAGATTAAACTGTTGGCCTCATAGCTTCTCTACCTATACTAATATCTGCTAGGATTAAACTGTCTAGCAGATTTCTTTCTCTACATTCTACAACAGAAATTTAAAAACAGTCAAACCAGGATTAGACAGTCTGGTTTGTTGTGGGTCCATGGCATAAATATAGCTGCACATGAACTGAAATTGCAGAAACTCGAAAACAAAATTTGAAGGCTTGAGATTATGAAACTTTGAAGCATCCTTCTTTTCTCCGTGACTCAAGTTTTGAGCTTGTTAGAGTCACTTTTCTCTTCACTTTAGCTCTGGTTTTGGGCTTGTTAGAGCTGATTCTTCTTTCTTCTTTGCTGGTTCAGATTTTGAGCATTTTAGGACCAGCTTCTTTACTTCCTTTGGCTCAGGTTTTGATCATGTTAGAGACAATATTTTGCACTTCAGAGGTTCAAGTTTTGAGCATATCTAAACCTCTCTTTCTCTCTTTTTTGAAACATTTTCTCTTTTTCTTTGAAAACAAAAAACAACAGTGGTATTTACAATGGAAATGAAAACTGTAAACTGGAAATCAGCAGTAGTAATGTTTGAGTATCCTGCCATTGACAGGACCCCCAAACAGATCTGTACCATCTAGCTCTTGCAGAAAAAAGGCATTTGGACCACAATGGTGGATTTGATGATGTAAGGACCCTGCCACAAGTTATCAAATTTGCCATGCTTTCCTTTGTCTTCTCTCCCAGAGTCCCACTTTAGAACCTTATCTCCATTCTTGAAGTCATAAGCTTTTGTTCTCTTATCAAACAACCTTTTTATATTTTCTTGCACTTTCAGAGCTCTGTTATAGAATTCTTCTCTTGTTTGTTGTAGATGAATTGTTTGATTTATCCTCCTTACCATATTGTCCTCTTCTATCTGAGTCTCTTGGACTAGTTTAATCAGTGGTACCCCTAGGATGGTTGGAAACACCGCCTTTGTTCCATAAACAAGCTGATATGGTGAAATTCCAATGGATTTCTTCATTTTTAGTCTGTCAGCCCACAAAGCATGAACTAACTTGTTATGCCATGATTTCTTATTCTCTTCAAGCAGTTTTTTGATGATGGTCACCAAGCTCTTGTTTGATGATTCAGCTAACCCATTACCTTGTGGGTAATAAGTAGTTGAATGACCGAGTGCTATCTGATACCTGTGACAAAAATCAATCATTTTCTTGGATCCAAAAGCAACAGCGTTATCAGTGATTATCTTTCTTGGGCATCCAAATCTAGAGAAGATGTGGTCTTCTAAGAACTTAATGATAATAGAATCTGTGGAATTCCTAGAAGGTATGGCTTCTATCCATTTTTTAAAGTAGTCTGTGGCTATAAGGATCCACTTGTGTTGTGCAGAAGAAGCAGGGTGTATTTCCCCTATGAAATCTAGGCCCCATTGTTGAAAGGGAGCCTCAACAGTAATGGGTTGTAATGGTAAAGGGAGGAGCTTTCTTTTTCCCTAAAAAATCTGGCACTTATGGCAAGAAATTATCATTTTATGGATGTCATTGAAAAGTGTAGGCCAGTAATAGCCAACTCTGAGCATTTTTTTAGCAGTGGATTTCCAGTTTAAATGGCCTCCACACTCTCCTGCATGGAACTCCTGTTTAATCCTCTTTGCTTCAGTTTCAGGCAAAAATTTAAGCAATAAACCATTTGCATTTTTCCAGTATAAAAATTCATTCAGTATGCAATAGTTTCTAGCTTTCAACTTTAGGAATCTAGCCTTAGTCTTTGATAAATCAAGAAGGGCATTGAGGTTTGTGAGTACATACAGGATATCAGAATACCAAGGAGAATTTTGAAATTTTTCTTCGACTGTAGGGTTAGGCAACCCTTCATGTTCATCTAGGGCATCTACCATGTTTATGTCAACGGCTTGCAAGTTAGATTCAACCATTAGTTGAGCTAAGTCCTGACCTTTGATTAGTTTTGTGGGTTTTATTTCTAGGTCATACTCTAATATTACAGTAATCCATTTTCCCCTCTTTCCATCAGGATCTTGGGACAAAATGTCTTTTACCACTATGTTAGTCATGTAGGCAATGATGTGAGAATGCATAATATACACCTTAAAGTCTTTCAAGGCCTTTACCAAGGAATAGGCTTGTTTTTCTATTATGTTATATTTCAAGGGTGCATCCATCAGATCCTTGCTGAAGAAAGCAATGGGCTGTTCCATTCCCTCTGGATTTTTCTGCAGTAGGACTGCAGCCACTGTATGGTCAGAGGAAAAGGAAAATATCAGGAAATATTTTGAGAAATCTGGGTTGATTAGGACAGGTGCCTGGGAGAGTGCAAGTTAACTAATTCAAAATATTTTTTAGCCTCTATAGTCCACTTAACTCCTACACCCCTTTTCAGCATGTTTGTCATATCCCTGAGGTGCTCAGCTAAGTTGGGAATAAACCTCCTTAAGAAGTTAATTTTCCCAATAAAGGACTGCAACTATTTTATGTTTCTCGAGTGGGTAATCTATAGTATTCCCTCAACTCTTTGCGGGTCTATTTTAATTCCCTTCTCTGATATAATATGGCCAAGAAGCTTGCCTTCTTGAAGCCTAAATACAGTCTTCTTGGGATTTAAAGACAGACCGAACCTTCTACATTTTTCAAAAACTCTTCTCATATGTTTTAGGTGCTCCTCATCAGTCTTGGAATACACTCTTATGTAATCAAGATAGATGACAATGAAGTGCCATATTTCCTCTTAAACGTCTATGTCCATTGCTCATTGAAAGGTCGCACCAGTGTTCATTAGTACAAAAAGCATTTTTATGTACATAAAGGTGCCCCATGGAGTGGTGAAGGCTGTCTTGAGTTGGTCTTCTGGGAGTACTAAAACTTGCTTATAGCCTGAGAATCCATCTAATAGGGAGATCCTTTTTGAGCCAACTACCCTCTGTAGGATGTGTTCCATCTTTGGTAAAGGGTAATTTTCTTTAAGTGAAGCTCTGTTAAGGTTCCTGAAATCAATGCACAGTTTGATCTCACCTGTCTTCTTTCTCACAGCTACAAGGTTGGAAACCCAATCGAAGAACCTCACAGGCACTATAATTCCTACCTCGTACATCTTCTTGATTACCTTTTCAACTAGAGGAAGTTGTTTCAGGTTAATTCTATGAAGTTTCTGTCTGAAGGGTTTTTGGTTCTCCTTCAAAGGGATTTTGTGCTGTAATATGTCTGTATCATAGGCCTTTAAGTCCTCGTAGCTCCAGGAAAACACATTGATGAACTCTTCTAATAAGTCAATATATTTTTTTTTCATGTCTGCGGGCAAGGACTTAGCCAATTTAATCATCTTAGGCTTATCCTCGGTGCCTATGTTGCATTCCTTGACATCAAAGTCTGAGTGTTCTATAGTGGGTTTCTTTGCTATGTCGTCAAAATAAAAAAGGTCTTCTAAAGGTGCTAGTCCTCTAGGTATATTCTTATCTTTTGACTGCAGCACCTCTATTTCCTCTTTTTATGCTTTCTTATATTCTTCGGTTGAATTTCCAAGTTGTTCAGTTAAAGTTTTTATTTCTGCGTTATGTGGTGATATTTATTTGTTGGGGGGCTCTTGACCCAAGAAGGTTTCATCGGATTTAGAGTCTGAATCAGAGAATTCAAACTTGTTCCTTCCAATCAGGAAATCCTCTATCTACTTATCGCCCTCAAAGACCTGCCAATATTTCTCATTATAAGGCACTGCAGGTCTATATTTCATCTGAATGATGATTTGTTTGTCACTAGGAGCTTTATAATATTAAGTAGCTATGCAGGCTAATCCATTCGCAACAATGTTCGAACTCCTAAGAACAAACACCAGTTCATACTCTACAAAGGTTTTCAGTAAATCCATAGCATCATTCCTGTACGCTCTCAATCTAGGGTGTTTAGCTATATACTCTCCATTTACTTGTTTTATGATTAACTTAGAGTCTTCATGCACAACTATCCTTTGGGCTCCTAGTTTTTTCAACAGATTCAAGCCTAGGATGAGAGCCTCGTACTCTGCGATATTGTTTGTACATTTGAAGTTGAGATTGAAAGCATGACTCTCAGCATATTCACTCTTAGTGTTATGTAACCACACTCCTGCTCCTGCAGTCTTTCTAGTGCAAGACCCATCAAAATTCATTCTCCATAAGGGATCGTTTTCAGGTTTATCATCATTTTCCTCCATAATGTTGGTTTCATTGTTATGTTGTAATATGGGGTCTGCATTGTGGCGTGGAGAGTTTTTTTCTTCATGATGTGTATGTAGTTCCGAAAGATGACTAGTCAGTTGTTTGTAGTCTTGCTTTTGTTTACTCTAAGTTTCAGATTCAGTGCACTGTCCAAAGGTTTCTTCTTTGTTTTCTTCTATTTCTAGAGTGGCCATTATGTTAAAATCTATGGGCTCCACCCTATTGTTTGCATCTCTGTCTTCTACCTCTGGCTCATCTATGGATTCATTGTTGCCAAGGATAGAGGAATCTAGATCTGTGTGTACAGAGTACATAGGAGAAATTTCAAGTTTTTCAGGGCTGCTAACCATGAACTTCATTTGTGCCTCTCTATACAGTCTCCTAAGATGGCTAAAGACAGGGATTGCGGCATATGAGCCATCCATCTGCATTGTACCTTACAGCTTGGCACCGCATGACCTGGACAATAGCATGCCATACTTAGGTGGCACATCTGCCACTACAACATCCATAACCATACATTTGGATGGAATCTGGGTCAGGTTCACACAGAGGTCTTTGATTAGGCCAAGGAATTTCACTCTGATAGAGTCAAATGAATATAAATATTTATAAGGATGAGTTATCTCTAGGCCTAACCTCTCCATAACTACCTTAGGCATCAGGTTGTGTGAAGCCCCAGAGTCATGCATTGCATTGTGAAGGATTTTGTCATGGATATTGAGGCTGATATAAAAAGGAGGTACTACCCCTTCCTGAAACTTCCATTCTATATTTGGACCAAACAAAAGGGCTGGTTGGTCATCACTTAGATTGAAAATGTCACTGTTTTCACCTAGATTTAAAGCCTTCAAAATTTGGCCTTTATATACATCGTGAGTGGCCCGCTCAGAGAGTGGGACAAAGATTTTAATTTTAGCAATCTCACTCTCCAAATTGAAGGGAGATTGACTCTTTGTAAGACTCAACTCTGTTTTGTTAACCACTACTTTAGTGGCAGAATCAGTGTGCTAATTCTCATTATGTACAGTGTTTGTAGCTGTTTTATCATGAGCATTAGCTGCAATGCTAGTGCTGCTAGTTTGTTGACTTTGTTTATCAGTATTTTGGATGTATTTTTCTTTGTTCTTCCCAGAACTCTCAGTTGCTGATTTGCTACTTTCAGCAGTTACTTTAGGAGTTTTCTCAGGTCTCTTCTTAATGGTGATCTCAGAAGATTTTGTTTTGGAAGTGTCTAAGCTTTTTTTTCTTCTAAGTTCATACTGTTCTCTGACCTGCATGATGGCATTTTGAAATCCTAGCCTATAATCCTTGGATTCTAACCTTTCCTCATCCCAATGTGAGTGTGAGGTCTGATCATCTTCTGTGGAACAATCGTGGATTGAATTGTCTATTTCCAGCATGTTTATTGTGGTTCCCTCGGACCATCCTCATCAAGAAAGTTCTCTTGAAATGGGGGTATGACTTTTTGATCAGAGTCTCTCTGTCTGTTTGGGGGATTGTTTCTCCTAAAGTTCTAGTTCTGATTTTGGTTTCTGTTTTGATTACTAATTGTGAAAACCATTTTCTCCATCATTTTCTCTAGCCTTTCCATGTTTTTGGCTAGAATATCATACTTGGGATTAGATGTGGAAGCTGATGTGTCATCCCTATAAGTTACCTTTTTCTCAGACCTCATTCTGGCTCTTTTTTCAATCAGTTTAGCTTCTACACTCACTTCTCCCTTTTGCATATCTTCCAATGTGTTGTAATCTCTCTCCCTAAGCTAGTAGGCCATGTCAGCATCAAAGCCTTCAAGATATTTCACTAAAGCCATTCCTTGGGGAGGTTTCATGTGTGGAGGAAGAGCTTTGTAAACACTGTTAAACCTTGTAGAATAGTCATGGACACTCTCTCCTACATTTCTTTTAAGATTCTTGTATTCTACTAAGATTTGGAGAGGGTTGGTCTTGACTTCCCATTTGTTTATGAAGGATTGATATAAAGAGGGAAGATCATGGATACTATTAGGAGGTAGGCCTTTAAACCACTTCTTCACATCTCCTCCTAAACTCTGGGAAAAGATTCTCATGTTGTCTCTCTCATCATCTACCTCCATATAGTCAAAGGAATCTTCCATCATATCTACATGGTGTTGAACTGTGGTAGACTTTTTTGCAGTGAAATTTGGGATACTTGACTAGTAATCATTGGGTAAAGGCACTAGAGGTTGTGGTAACACTGGAGGTGCATACCAGGCTACCATAATGGTGTTTTTAGGAGGTAAAGGATTGGATTGAGCAGTAGGTATGTGGGTGACAGGAATACTAGGACCAGCAACTCTCTGTTGAGATGATCTAGGGTGATAGAGCCCCAAGTTTTGAGTAAAATGAATATCTGGAGTTGTAGATGGAGGGGTCTCTTTGTCACTAATATGTTGACCACTATGAGATGGTGAACCAAAAAGCTCAAGGTCTGACTGGTCTAGAGCACTGAATGACTTAGTTCTAGGTAAACTACTTTGTGAGTCTATGTCAAAAAGAGTGTTTTATAGAGCTGTAAAGTCTTCTGGTGCAGAGTTAGCTCTATGGATGTGTCTGGAAATAGTTGGCTTTCTAGGGGTGGGAGATTTCCTAAGAATGCTCTCAGGGTTGTCAACTATTTCAAGTGGGTTTGGGTTAGGATAAGCTCTTGTATGAATGATTCTTGAAGCCAGTATGTTGTCTTCAAACAAAGAAGCTTAATTATACTTGTTACTTATAATATGGCTGATGTTGTAATGAAGGCTGGTCTCCCAATGGAGTCTTGTGAAAAAAAAGATAATCGGTAGGCCTACTGATCACCAGTGGAGTCTTTAATCATTAAGGAACTATGGAGTCACCAGGTGGAAGGTTCAGAATGTTTCGAGAAGGTATACTGTCCACCATAGTGATTAACTACCAATATAACTAGAGATTTTGGTTTTCTGAGGTCCTAGTGATGTAATAAGATGGAAAACACTCATAAAGTCCCCAGTGGAGTCGCCATTATGTTGGGGTTCCTATGTTTTGGCAAGTTTGGAAATACCAAAAGATAAGACAACATCAAAACCACTTTGGGACCTTAGGATATAGCCCTCCTAGGTCGAGAGAGGGATCTCTCTATAAAGGCAAAAGTATATGTATCTTTGAAGCTCAGTTTAAGATATTAGGCTAGTTATAGGCACAAGGTTTGTTTTGTTTTTTTTGTTTGTTTTTTTGGAAACATGAAGGAAGGGTTCAATATAAGAAAAAGAGTGAGCAAAGAAGGATTCTAGGAAAAGGGATATAATTTAGAGAACACTCGAGACTATTGGGAAATGGAGTCATAAAAGGGTTTACTTGTTATTCAGTATCCAAGGCTTTCAATTGGGCTAGTCATCTAAAATAGAGGATCTTAAAGATGATAGTGTGGTATGAAATGATTAAGGAATGAAGGGGAATGACAAGGAAACCTCCAAGGTGACCACTTAGGAATCAGATCTAGGGACAAGACATGCCATTAAAAACCTATGATCTAACCCCTTAAAGGTTAACTCTTCAGACAACAAAAAACACTTAAGATTTAAACACAAAGGTGAAGCCTGAGATCAGAGAAAGGCTTTGAACTTTCAATTCTTCGACATTCAACTTAAGGGATCTTAGAAAGGTTCAATTGATTGAATAAGACCCTAGTGAGATAGAATCAACATTCTAAACTCCCAGTATCCCAATTATTTCAATTAAAACCCAACAAGAACATATAAGAATAGATTCATAAATTCATACATCAGTTAGAAGTGAATAATAGCTACTACACTGGTTAAATTATCTTGAATTAGTTCTTAGATAACACAATCAGTAGAAAACATCAAAGATAAGAAGAGCAAGAGCATTAGGGTACCTGTTAGGTCCTTATATTACTAGTATAGTCCCTCATTGTTATTAGTGTAACCCCCTTATTGTTATTATTGTACCCTTGTAACCCCCATTTTGTTATTATTGTGCCCTTAAATTATTATTGTTAGGTCAGCTAGGATTACATTGTGGCCCACTAGGATTACATTATGGCTACATGGACTCCTATATATAGAAAGGAGGTTTTGTAAATTGTATCATCCAAGAATTTTTCATTTATGTAATGTATTGGAGGTTTCCCCCTCGAAGTGGCTTATTTCTAAGGCGTTTATATCTCTTTTCTTCTATTTTTGGAGTTGGTTACACAATATTTGGTATCATAGGTTTGGATTCTAGGGTTTCGCTGCTCCAAACAGGTCATCGTGGAATTTTCGCTATAACTTTTTTTCTACGAATTTTCAGAAGCTAAAATTTTTAGGGTGTGAAGCCGAAATCCTAAGGAATATTTTCTAAAAATTTCAGAGCTTGATTCACAATATTTTCGGAGATATGATCTGTGGAAGTTAGGTCTTTTTTCAGGCTCCAAAACAGGTCATCGTGGCATTTGCGCTATAAATTTTTTTCTACGAAGGTTCAGAATCTGAAATTTTTAGGGTGCGAAGCTAAAATCCTAAGGAAACTTTTCAAAACATTTTAGAGCTTGGTTCACAATATCTTTGGAGATATGATCTTTGGAAGGTAGTGATTTTCCAGGCTCCCGAATTTCATCTCAAAGAGGTGATCGTGGGAAACGTTCAATAACTCTCTCTCTGAGCATCGTGGGAAACGTTCAATAAATCTCTCTCTGGAGTGCCATAAAAAATTTTCGCAATAACACGGACTATAGTTTATTGGCTATCCATTTCAGAGGCGAAGGATGAAACAGTGACACGTGGCAAGTCGTACAAGTTCACTCTACTGAACCAGTCCATAATTAGGTCATTGTGGGAGATTGGACACAACTTTGTCTTGGAGAATCCAAATCAGGTCAGACCTATGGCATTCGAAAGATACTTCAGAGGGCTACTTTGGTACCGAAATTAAAATATTTAAGTGCTGCAATCACAGAGATATTCCAATTTCAATATCAAGCTCCTTAGAAGCAATAAAAAGGTGTGTATTGTTTTTCCGAATTGCATAAGTCTTGTTTGAAGAATCAATTTGAATTGATTCCAAGGGCATATTGTAGAATAGATATCAGTATTGGGCTCTAAAATATGCCCTGTAAAAATAATTCAACACCCATTAAGCCTTCAGAAGGCTCTACTATGACTCATGAAGATGAAGAATTGCAACATGATCTATCAAAATTATAAGAGCAAGTGCAAAAAATTTCACTCTTGCAAAGAGCAACAAAAACTGAAATGGAAGTTTTGAAGAAAGGCGTGGAAGTGAAGATGGACAGTTTGAAGAAAGGCGTGGAAGCTAATATGGATGGCATGGAAGCGGACATGAAAGACAACATGGAAAACATGAAGAATGATCTAAAAGCAGACATCAAAGGTTTGACAAAGTTGATACAAGAAATGTTTCCTAATGGTGAAAAAATAGTAGAAGAACATCATGATGAGAACAAAATAAATGTTAATCATGATTTCATAAACTTTAATCTTGGCGGGAATAACCACCATATTCCAAAAATGGATATGAGGAAGTTTGATGGAAAGGATCCTGTAACATGGATACTACAGATGGAGCAATATTTTGATCTCCATAACGTGCAAAACACACAAAAGGTATGCATTGCAACTTTACATTTAGAACAAAATACATTTGTATGGTATCGATGGCTTTGCTCCCGTAAAAAAATTGTCACTTGGTCAATTTTAACGGAGGAAATGATAGCACATTATGAGGATACAAAGAGCAACACCTTCTTTAGCCAATTGATAAATCTCAAACAAAAGGGTTTAGTGGGGCAGGACATTGAGGACTTCCAAAAATTGAATATAAGGGTAACTGATATTCCAGAGGAACACAGGATTGATCTCTTCATAGGCACTCTAAAGGATAACATCCAACATGAAATTCATGTTTTGGAACCTGATTCATTGGAGAAGGCATTCAGGTTGGAAAGAAAAGTTGAATGTAAAATTATGGCGACAAGGAAGCCTACCACTCAATTCTATAAAGAAGGAAGTGTTGCTACACCTAAATTTCCACAACCTACAAGGTTGACACCACAACAATTGGAAGAAAAAAGAGCAAAAGGGCTTTGCTACAGTTGTGATAGCAAATACACTAAAGGTCATAAGTGTGTCGAGAAGAAATTATTTTACATAGATTGTGAAGAGGAAGAAGAAAATGAACAAGAAGAGGATATACACCAGGAACCAGCCCTAGAAGAGGAAGAAATGAATCCAACCATATCGTGTAATGCACTGGCAGGAATTACCACTCCTCAAAATCTCAAGATAGAAGGACAAA